>CM058041.1:91475114-92127164 GCA_030169165.1 Centaurea solstitialis
AGTCTTGCCAATTGAAGCTCAAATACCAACTTCCAGAAGTCGCACGTATGATCAAAATACAATAAATTTATCTTACGATCTTGATGCCTTAGAAGAAGTCCGAGAAAAAGCATTACGAACGATGGCTACACAGAAAGGAATTGTCGAAAGACACTTCAACAAAAAGGTAAAGGCAAAAATTTTTCAAGTTGGAGATTATGTCTTACGACATGTGTTTCAAAACACACAAGAGCCCAACGCTGGAAAACTTTCCATCAAATGGGAAGGACCTTACATAATTTCCAAAGTCATCGGAAATGGAGCATACAGACTTACGACTATGGAAGGTATGGAAATCCCACGAAGCTGGAACGCCCATCACCTCAAAAGGTATTATTTCTAAACCTATTTACATAAGATTTATTTCTTATCCATTACTGACTTAAGCATCGGAGCGCCGTTGGCTAAGCCAACGGCCACCCCTTAGTCATCCTTTTTCGCAGGTATCGCACGATAAATCGCAAGTATCGCACGATTAACGCAAGTATCGCACGACTAATGCAAGTATCGCACGACTTAAATGCATGCTTATCGCAGGAATCGCACGACAAAAATCGCATGAATCGCAAGAAAACCGCTATAACGCACGATTATGTCGCAAGAGCGCAAGTCAACTCGCCAGTCGCATGAATACTCTCATGAGTACAAAAGAAACGTTTCTAAATCAAGTCTAAGGACTTTAAAACAAATGCATGCAAAAATAAAAGCTAAAACGCGCGATAAAAGCTAAAACGCACGACACGAGCTAAAACGCATGATAAAAGTTATAATAACACATCAAGTGATAAGTTAAAACACACGTTATTTAAACAAAATTTCATTCATCAAACATTTCTTGCCTAAAAACGGCAGAGTACAAAAAATTTTTACGATTACAAAAAGAAAACTATTCTAAAGGAGCGTCGGTGGAAGATGGATCTGCAGCAGGAACCTCTTCAGTCTCCAGAGGATGTGCAAGAACGGATCCAGAGGTTCCAGGAACCTCCTCCTCGACACCTGCTTCCTCGACATCCGCAGGCTTTTCTTCGTCCAGGCCTTTTAGATCCTCCTCGTCAAGAAGGTCTTCGGAGCCCATCACCTGAACGAAAGAGGCCACCTCGTCCTTTGCCATCTGAGAGGTGATAGTCCCAGCGGCTATTCGTCGCATGACCGCAGTACGTGCGACCACGCGAACCAAGGCAGCGTCCTCTTCCAGTTCTTGGATCTTGGACGATAGAGCTTCTTCCCTCTCAGCTTTCTCCCGTCGAACGACCAGCAGCTCTTTCTCCAACTCCTTGGTGTGGTCCAAGGCCAACTTCAGCCGTTCCCGCTGTTGAACTTGGAATTGCTCGCTGAGCTCCAGCTTGGATTCCAAATCCCCAATTTGAACCGATTTGGCATTAACCTCGTCGGTCAATTGGACCAGCTTCTTTTTGGCCTTATCGGCCTCTTTCCTGGCCACCTTGGCATCATTCTGGCTCGACGCCATTTCTTCCTTGATCTTAGCCATCCGAGTATGGAGGCTAAGACTGGTTTGAAGAGCCTACAAGAAGAAAAAAGAGAAAGTTAGAAGCTGTACAAGAAAAATAAAAGTGAAATCGTACGACAGAAACTTACCAAGAAGGAGATACCCGCGATGGAGGCATCAAGGTCTTCAATGTCGGCCTCCTCCATACGAGCCTTCTGAGCAGGGACGTGAAACTGCTCAAGAACTGGAAAAGTGGCCGCTGTCCTGATCACATCGTCCACCATGAAGTCAGAAGGGATCTGGATTGTCATGGTCGTAAGACCAGATCCCTCTTTCTCCTTGCCCTTGTCGACCTTCGACACAGGCCGGCTGGACGCACCTTCTCCCTTTGTAGGAGGGGCGAAGCTAAGAGGGATAGCCTCTATCCCACCTTCAACCTTGCGTGCGGTATCCTTAGGTGGGGTATCCACAGAAACGTACGACGACCTCGTACGTTTAGCCACCAAACCTTCCTGGGCGGCAGCCTTCCTTTTAGCAGCACGAGCAGCTGCTTCCATCGTCAACGCCTTCTTAGAAGCTGAGCCTATACAGAAAGAAAAAGTCAGAATCAAACAAAACTAACATAAATAAGAAAATTGACGTACGATATTTACCTTCCATATCTGTTTCCTCGATTATTTGTACTTCAGGCTCAACGTCGCTCTCCTCACCGCCCTTCGATGTCCTATACGTGCGATCCGTCACGCTATAGCTGAGGAAGTGCGAGATCAACTCAGTCGACTCTTCGGTAGTCTCGAACGTAAAGCTGACAGCTGTGAAAAGAAAAGCATACTATTAGTATTGAAAAATAAACAAAAGCACAATAAATAACGAACGTCCAAATTACCATTGGAGTTCCATTCAGGAACGACCCAAGACTCATCAGCGACCGAAGACGTCTGGACGAAGACGTAACGAGACTTCCACCCTCGATCATTCACTTGCGTGCGATGAACAAGCATGGTATCATTCCTACCCTTAGGAAACAACCCATAACGGTTGTAGGGCAGTTTCGTCACGTTGTAGGCAGAAAGAAGGTCGTCTACAGAGAAAGCGCGACGACCCCAATCCTTGGTTACCCGTTCGATTACCAAGATAACACGCCAGAATTGAGGCATCAGTTGCCCCGGAGACAAGTTGAAACGGGACATGAAGGCTCGAGAAAGTGGAGAGTAAGGCCATCGAAATCCGATCTTAAACGGATATTCGAACAGGGCGAAGAACCCCGTCGGAGTATCCGCCGGCCGGATCTCTCCGGCCACCCTTATTTGAGCACCCTCTGGTAACCCTGCTAATTCCCTCAACTCTCCTACTTCTAGGCTTTCCGTAATTGAACTCCTAACCTCGCTCGACATAATGAACTCCAGTCGACCTAAACTATTTCTTAAACGGGAGAACCTAAGATTATCTAAACCTCTATTACTCTTATTTGCTATTGATTTCAAACGCATGAAACAGGGAAGAAGGAGGTACCTTTTTAAAGCCTAGTCGCACGAAAATCTTTGCCAAAAATAGTCGGATTACGATCTCAAGCAATTGGTTATGAAATTAGAAAGATTCGTAAAATCTTTTCTCACAATTGGACGCCTCATTTATAACAAATAAATCATATGAGTCATTAGAGATAATCGTGCCACGCGTCAGCACTTAGCCGTTAGAGAACACGCGTCCAGAGTAACGGCTAGATAACGGCTAGTTTATCAACGTTAATTTGACCGTTTACCAACGTGTTTTTACTCTTTGTCCAGCGATTTAAAGATTTAGATAAAATTAGAATTATTTTCTAAATCTTGGGGGCAAATTGTTAGGGTAAAAATCCACAATCGCACGACGACCGACTATAATCGTAAGACAAGTGTTAGGACAATAGTCCTGTATTAAGATAAGGTCCTGAGATAAAACCTAAGAGGACTATCGAACAAAGATCATTAAACATCGACCATATACATCGAATAAGTCGAACGATATCCACAATATCGTACGACAATACTAACGAATAAATATACAAAGTTTACATGTTTGATGCAGGCAAGCTGATTATCATATCTAACAATTGTCCACCTTTGAGGAAATCTGAAATTGAGTACTATGCTATGCTCGTTGAAGTACATCACTACAATAAGCAAGTCGTAAGTTATGTATCGTTCGACAGCATCAAGATCGACCGTTACAAGCAAGATTCTAGCAGCGGTTACAATCTGGACATTAATTCTCAACAATACCGTTGGACAGTTACTCTCCGAGCATTAATTGAAGACAATAACGTTGGACGGTTACAATTCAATCATTGATGAGCCACAATACCGTTGGACCGTTATTCTCAAGCCACTATATAAGAAGAATCAAGCCAGCATTTCAACACACGAAGTTTACCCGAAGCTCACAAATTCTAAAATCATTATTCTTGATAATCATCTGTAATTTACCTTCGATTTCATAGTTCTCTCAGTTGTAATCGTACGATCAAAGCTGTATACTTGAAGGACATCACCCCTGATTGGTGATCATAGTGCTCTGTCGACTTATCTTTTAGGTCGACCGCAGGTTTTTTCCTCCGTCGTGAGGTTTTTCCTGCGTCATCAAATTATTTGTCTTATTTTACTTTCTCGCACTTATCATTGATTGTAATTTCTTTCTCTCGACGGTTAAGCCTCACACAAGTTTTATTCGACATCGAGTTGTGTAATTTTTTACATAAACAATAATTAATATTAACAAATTGAAAACAGAAATTGAAATATCCATTAACGCATACCTTAATCCATCCTGGTTTTCTTTTCTTTTCATCTTCTTCTTCATATATAAATATGAATTGAACTGCTTTGCTTACTTTCTTTCCAGAAAAGAAACGAAGGAGGTTTTTTTAAGGATTTATGGAAGTCGCCATTGATTGATGAAAAGGGTTTTAATTTGAGTTAGGAAGGATTTGAATGATTTCTTGTATAAAAAAAGATTCAAAGAAAGCTTATGAAAGTTGTTGGGTTAATTAAGGATTAAGTAAAAGTGAACAAGAGATCTTCTCAACGGTAAAAAAATCTTTTTCACTCCACCGTCGTTATTTTTTCCTAAATAAAATATATTATAATATAAGCCCATGAGATGATAGTTTTAGGCCCAAGAGATCTTTTTCATGTTGTTTGAGACTTTGAAACAAGAGATCTCTCTTCTCAACGGTAAAACAAATATATTTCAAAATCAAAAATTGAAATAATGTTTTTATCCCTCTGGCCCAAGTGTGTAGAAAAAACTTTCAGCCCAATGCATCTTATAATATAAGCCCATGACATCCCATTAGCCGTAGCTCCTAGATCTAATTAACAAATTTAATTACATCAGAGTTATATTTCTATGTAACTTACTAAATTTAAAATTTGAAATCTTATAAGTTTAAATTTCACTCCAACAAGTTTTCCTAAAAAATATATATATGATAATCCTATCCAGGTAAACTAGGATCCCATCTATAGTCCTCCCAGGATGTTACCGTCCTTAGTAAGACCAACTGAGCTAAACATGATTTTATTTCTGTCTTTTGAATTGTTTTTGAGGCCTGCTTATGCTCTTGTTTTGATTTAGGACCATGTTTGATTTGAGGTCTCTATTGAATTTTGCTTTTGGTTTTCAGGCTACGATGTTTAATAGACTTCCAATAAGTTTTTGGTCATGGTTTCCAACCACAATATAATCTGGGTTTTCAGGAGCCTGGATCTTTATATTTTATTTTTAATGTAGGTTTCTATTTAGGTTTTGATTTAGTATTTTGATTTGGAGCTTTGATTTATAAGTTTTCATTTAGAAAACACGTTGTGAAGGAGAAGGTATGAGAAATAAAAAAAATAACGAATATGGATAATAAGAAGGTGCAATGTAGATATGGACCTAACTTTTTGCAAGATACCATCCATAACTCAAAGCATATTAGAAATCAAACTTTTTGATGGACTTTTAGTAAATTGTGAAATTTTACTCAAAGCATTTGACTTGGACTTTTAGTGGACTTTTTGGTGGACTTTTAGTAAATTGTGAAATTTTACTCAAAGCATTTGACTTGGACTTTTAGTGGACTTTTTGGTGGACTTTTAGTAAATTGTGAAATATTAAAGACCATCAACATCAAGAAAATGGAAAATTAAAGACTTTTGGTATAAATAGTGCACCTTAAGGTACCATATCTAAATTGTAAGCAAACCCAAACTTTTAATATAATTAAAGTTAAATATTTCATTTAAAGTCAGAGCGGTCACGCTCCTATGGAGGCAGGCACGTAAAAAAAATTCGAGGACACCACCACCCCGTTCCTTCTTCTGTAGATGGAGATGGAGCCACGAAAATACAAATTTCATAAATGAATTAAATAATAAAAAATTTTGATGAAAAATATAAAACTATATTTAAATCAAAATTTAGAAGAAAAAAAATGCACATCATTAGTCATGTTAACAAATAATAATTATTTAAATATCAAGTCTTTTGCCACATCAACGTTGCAAATTTGCAATGGAATATTAATAAGTTTGAGATGTTGTATCTCAGACACCAAATAAAGGTTTTAAACATATGTTTTACAGATAAGATATAAAATAAAATAGATGTTCTTTCTTTTTCACTTAATTTTGTACATAGGCATGCATGTATATCAATAATAGCGTATATAATATGTCAACTTAAAAAGATTTAAAAACTTAAATAGCGATGTCGGAAAACGGTGTGGCTCTATTCCACTTAAACATCAACTTGGGTGATTATGGGTATGATAATGTTGTAAATTTGTAGTACATAGAAATGTAGAATCCAATTATTGCGTAGTGGTTGAGACTTAGGATATATATGTAGTGAAATATCTTATTTGTCCTGGATTTGATTATGTGCATTCACAACCATTTTGATCATCGAGTTTATCAGGGATGGTGTCTTGTAATCACAATTTATTGGGATTTCTCTGGGCATGGTCTAAATGGTGAAAGATCGCAAAAAGAATTGTATCTAAACCGTTGATCTCTTTTAATCTTATGTCCTTCCACGAATTGCACTTTAAAAAAGAATTGATTAGGTACATCTTAGAGCATCTCCAACAGTTATGCTAAGTTGGAGAAAATAGAGTTTTTAACATTTTTGTTGATTCAGTAGCTATGCTATACTAAAATAGAGAATGAAAGAGAAGGGAGATTAGATTAAAAAAAAGAACTTTAAATTTAACGAAATCTCTAAATAGAGAGAGAAATAGTTATTTTAGTATTCCCACCAATAAGATGTACTAGAAATAGAAATTAGGAGAAAAAATTTTTTTTTTTTAATATACTGAATATTTTAATCACATAATTAATGATAGAACTTTTAAAATAGAGTAGTGGTTGGAACTGAGTGTAATTCTTTTTAGAGATTTTTGTTTATAAGAATCTATCTTAGAGAAAATATAACATAGCTATTGAAGATGCTCTTATCTCACTGCATATGATCTAATAACCATTTTTCGTACTTTTGACTTTAATCTCAAATTTTCACCATTAATTATATAATCAATTATTTTATTGTATCCTATAATAAAAAATAGAATGGAAGCATGAAATGATGACACTTCTTTTTAAACAAGAGACAAATTAAAACAGTAAAAATGGACATATATATGTTGTTTGAATATTCCAGTAAAAGAAGGAATCTTTATTTCCATTGGAAGCATATTCATGAGGAAATCATGACCCCACCATTCAAGATAATTCAACCATATCATGCATGATCCTAGGGCTGTCAAAAATTACCCAACCCATCAACCCAACCCGAACCCAACCCAATAGTAGCAGGTTGGGTTGAGATTTTCAACCCGTTTAAGTTAATTGGGTCAATCCGTCTAACCCATTTATTTATTGGGTCTGGGTTAGGTTGAGATTTTCAACCTGTTTACAACCCGAACACAACCCATTTACAACCCAGTTATTATTGGATCGAAATATACAAATAACCAAACTTTATTTATATAATTGATAAAATACACTGAGAATCCACACGAATTGAAACAATTACAAAGATACATATTTATAGACGCCGAAAGGGTGCATTCGAACCATCGCAATGGTTCGCCTAGGGTGGTGTTGTTTCGAATAGTCACACCCCTTCACTAATTGTGGTGTTGGTTCATGAAGCATCATACCCTTTCATGAACAATCACACCTTTTTACTCATAACTACCTGTATAAATACTAATTACATGTATATTCTATTTACATATAATACTTAAACTAAGTTTAGTTTAATATCCAATACTCCCCCTTAAACTAAACATAGTTTAAATGAGGTCTTCCATTCTTCAAGGCTCCTCTATAGCAGTGTTGGACCAATTAGATCATCGTCTTTGTACTGAGCCAAGTTAACTTCTTCCTCCTTCTTTGGGCATTCATATTTGAAGTGTCCAAATTTGTTGCACTTGAAGCATTTTATCTCACTCTTGTCTTGTTGATGTTGGTTGCCATTTTTGTTCCTCCATGATTTCCAATTTCTACCACGACCTCTTCCTTTGATGTCTTGATTTGACTTTCTATAACCGCAACGTTCACAACCATGCTCTTTGTCTTCTTTTTTGTCTGTTTTGGCATATAGAAGTCCATCATGTGTATCTTCTTCCTTGTTTGGCTTCTTGATGCGTTCTTCATAGGCTTTTAATCTTCCGATAGCTTCTTGAAAAGACATGGTTTTAAGATCGGCAAATTGTTCAATTGCAGCAACAATCTGAATGAATCTTGCTGGCATTGACCCTAGAAGTTTTCGAACCAATCTTTTGTTCTCTATTGTAGATCCAAGATTGTTTGCTTGTGACACAAGTTGACTAATTTTTCAAGTAAATTCATCGATTGATTCTGAGTCCTTCATTTTCAAGGATTCAAACTCTGATTCTAATGTTTGTAGTCTAGCCTCCTTGACTCTGTCAGCACCAACGAATCGAGCTTTCAAGTCTTCCCATATATCTGAGGCATTCGTATGATGTGCAACTTGTAGAACGAGTTGTTCTGGCAAAGCTTGAAAAAGATAAGCAATAGCCATTGTGTTTTTGTTTATATCCACATCTCCTTTTGGTTCGAGTGCTTCCCATATTCCATATACATTAAATAGTGCTTTAATCTTCACGGCCCAAATAGTATAATTCGTAGAATTTAGAATCGGGCATTGGTAAGTCACTGGCATCCCTCCTCAACTTTCTTTGATGTTCCGGAATCCATCCCTCCCTTTGTTTCCTTTGGGCGATTCGGGCATTGAGCGTTTCTTCTTTCTTCCAATTTTTCGGCTTCTTAAAAACTTCTTCTTGAGCGGAAAAACTTTTCTTTCTTTTCTTGTTTGCGGGGCGAATCAAACCAACTGTTTATAACAGTCCCCTGGTTCTTTTTTCACCGGACAAACTACTGTCTCTTCCTGTTTTGCTGGGCGAATCAAACCAACTGCCTCTTGCAGTCCCTGGTTCTTTTTTCACCGGACAAAACTATTGTCTTTTCCTGTCTTGCGGGGTAAATCAAACCAACTGTCTCTAATAGTCCACTGGTTCTTTTTTCACCGGGCAAAACTTTCTTCCTTTTTTGCGGGGCAAATCAAACCAACTGTCTCTAACAGTCCACTGGTTCTTTTTTTTACCGGGCAAAACTTTCTTCCTTTTTTGCGGTAAATAGTTTAAAAAATTTTGAAGTAACAATTTGTAAACTACTTCACAAATTTAATATAAGATGATATATTAATAAAAGATCTTTAATAATCCTTATCAAAATCTTTATTTTGATATATTAATAATAACTTATATTAATATATATATTTTTTAGAAACTTAATTTTGATCAAAAAGAGAAAAAAGAACCTGCGTTTTTTTTTGGTTAAAAAAGCAAACCCTTTAATCTTGGTGGTTCCTTCCAAGCGACGCCACTGGTTCAAATCGTCCTTTAGGGTTTTTTCTGTTCTTCCTTTTTTTTCTCTTCTCCGATCTTGCCTAGTTTCAATCAACGCCTGTGGTTCTTCAATTGCTTTCGAACGATGGTTACTTCTGCCTTCGATTTGGTGGGCTTTCTGATCGATCAAATTTCTTGGTTCTTTATGGCGCGATGGTTACTGCTCTCGTGCCTTCAATCGTCGGTTTCTGTGGCCGTTTTCAAATTCTCGGGCTGTCTTCTCCGGTCCGATTAAAGTAAGTCCTTCTTCCGGCGGTGTTCTCCGGCGTCGATTTTGGTGGGTTTCTCGGTTTCTTGATGAATGGTAGATGATGAGATCCTTGGCTCTGATACCAATTGTTGGATCGAAATATACAAATAACCAAACTTTATTTATATAATTGATAAAATACACCGAGAATCCACACGAATTGAAACAATTACAAAGATACATATTTATAGACACCGAAAGGGTGCCTTCGAACCATCGCAATGGTTCGCCTAGGGTGGTGTTGTTTCGAATAGTCACACCCCTTCACTAATTGTGGTGTTGGTTCATGAAGCATCATACCCTTTCATGAACAATCACACATTTTCACCAATAACTACCTATATAAATACTAATTACATGTATATTCTATTTACATATAATACTTAAACTAAGTTTAGTTTAATATCCAATAGTTTTAACCCATTTACAACATGATTTCAACCCACTAGTAACCTGTTCTCAACCCATTTCTAACCTGTTTGTAACCCATTTAACATATTATTTAATTTAATTTTATATTTTAACATAAACTTAAAATAATAAATAATAAGAAAACTAAAAGGAATGATATAACCCTAATTCCCTAAACCTAAAATAGTTTCTAGTCCATTCCATTTCCTTATTTCAATATCACTTTCTCGCATATTCCTTTCCATCTTCGATTTCAAAGTTCAAACTTTGTCAGCGCCACCTCCATCGGAAGAAAATTTAATGAGCAATCGGTAGACTTCGCCTTCCCCACCAGCGACTATTACCAAACATCGACCACCAAACAATAAGTTATCGAAATCGATTTCACAATCTATATCATAGGTATAAATTTCAGATTGTTGAATGGGGTTTTGAGAAAATTTAAAGTTTAAGTTAAATGGGTCAACCCAGGTTCAACCTGCTACCAACCCATCAACCCATAAACAGGTCAACCCGCTACCAACCCATCAACCCATGAGGTTGGGTTGGGTTGAAAATCTCAACCCATTTAACTAAATGGGTTGGGTTGGGTTGAGATTTTCAACCCAATTAAGAGTAAATTACGGATTTGGTCCCTGTGGTTTGATGGTTTTTATGGATTTGGTCCCTAAACTTCAGTAATTATGGATTTGGTCCCTGTGGTTTACAATTTCTTTTGGATTTGGTCCATGGACCAAATGTCCGTCTACCAGATCGTTAAAGCCAAGGGCATCATTGTCTTTTCAAGTTTTTGATAATATTTTTTGTATTTTTTAATCAATCCAATCAATTTACTTGAACATTCATCTTCATGACGAAGATCTTCTTCAAAATAAACACTAATAACAAAATCCAATCAAACACTAAATCAAATATTTAATCAAAATCCAACATAAATCATACTTTGAATCAAACCTTTAACCAAATTCAATATAAAAAAAAACCAATAACATCTACAAATCCTTAATACAAATCCAAACCAATTTCAATTTCCCATATCCCAATAACTTATATCAAACCCATATTGAAAACCAAAAACCTAAATCAAACCTAGATTTAAAAACCTAACTCAAAAACTTAAATAAGAAACCCAAATCCAGATCAGAGTGCAAAAGAACCACACAAATCCAAAATCAAAAAGCTAACCATATCTGATGGTGGTGGTGGTGTAAATATCACCAGTGATAGTGATAAAGAGGGGACTTCCGCCCACTTTCTCCACCCTTCGAATTCCGGCGATGAAGAGAGAAAGAGAGATGGGTTTGAAGATGGTGATGTGGTTTGAAGGAAATGGGTTTGAAGATGGTGATGGTTTGAAGGAAAGAAATGGGTTGTTTGTTGTTTGTAAAGGAAATGGTTTTGAAATCTTAAAGATGGTGATGTGTTTGCTGGAATCAAGAAAGAAAGAGAAAGAAAATTAGAAAAGGACAAAATACTTAAAAACCCCTTAAAACATAACTCAAAAAGGAAATAAATATAAAAAGACTATTATACCCTTAAGTTTAACAGGGGAAAAAGACAGACGTTTGATCCAGGGACCTAATTCAAAAGGAATTGCAAACCACAGGGACCAAATCCATAATTAATGAAGTTTAGGGACCAAATCCATAAAAACCATCAAACCACAGAGACCAAATCCATAATTTACTCCCCAATTAATTAATGGGTTGAACCCGAACCCAATCCAACCCGACCTATTTACACCCCTACATGATCCTACCATTCAAGATAATTCAACCATATTTATCCAACCATTTTTCCCTGCCAACAAAGTTACTTTAGCCATAACTAACATGACCTCCTCTACACTTGTTCTCACAACACCTCATTTACCTTTGAATTCTAAGTTTCCCCAATCCTACACTACTTCTTCTTCATCTTCTACAAGATTTCAAATTCTGTGTTCATCATCAGGTCCACTGCTAATCTTTATTCTTCAATTTAATTGCATAAAGATTCTCTATAATGGCTTTTTTCAAATGATTTTGTAACAACCCATTTTAGGTTATACAGGAATTTCTACAATTTAAAGATAATCTTTTTCAGCTGAATTTTGGACCATTTATGGGGGTCTGTTTGAGATATTTCTTTATCATTTTAGTGTATTAGAAACTACCCAGATTGTACTCTTGGGTAGTGCTTACCCAATTTGTGTTGGTAAACGACCATGAATACTGAAAATGAGACTTGATATGAAGTATCCCATAAATGGGGATTATTGAGCTTATTATATATATGCAACCATTATTTATATATAGGGACAATTGGAAACGATGGTTCGGTGACTGGTGGTGCCTACGATTTCAATAAAGCAACAACTTCCGTTACACACAAGTTGCTATCAGGCCCAAAGCAAGTCACTTTGGTAAGGCATGGGTTAAGCTCTTGGAATGATGAAAGCCGGGTTCAGGTTGTTATCTAATTACCTTCAATCACAAATCGATATACCCGGGTTTGGGTTTTTGTAACGATCACGATGAATGACAAGTAATTTTAACATGAGCATGCCCGAAAGGAAATTGTTGCGATTTTCATACAACCGAGGAAATATTGTTTACATTTGAAGGCCTCTTCACTAAACTCCTTTTAAAATGACTTTTTTGTTTTCATGGAAACAACTGTTCTATTCTTTAAGGCAAAGGCCAGGTCTGTGTATATGATCCTAATTCTGTTTAGTGGGACATACTAAGGTGTCGTTTGTTTTTTTAAGATCCGAGGTCTGAAGTCTGATTTCACATCTAAAAAATAAGAGGTGAATGGTGCACCTCTTAAAATTTCTGACGACGGTAAGAGGTTTTCAAACATTTTCTTAAAGTTAAAGCAAACAGACAAACAGTCTTAAGTCTGCTAACCCCTTAATTTTCAGACTTATGAGGTTTTAAGAGGTATTTTTTTTTAAAACAAACAACCCCCAAGTGTGTATTATTTGGTTTATTTGAATTTTGAAACAACAAATTTACTTTTACTATCATAACATTTTGATTGATTCCGCTGATTATGTCAAGAATTATACGTTCAGGGAAGCTCAAACTTGTCGATCTTAACAGAAACTGGTATCATGCAAGCGGAAAGATGCAAGAAAGCTTTGGTAGACATACACTTTGATCAATGTTTCTCGAGCCCCATTTCACGAGCCAAGGTTCTTATCAAACTGTTGTTTTACGTAAATTAATCACACATCGAAGAACCTTCATTGCATTCTAAAAAACATTGTCGTTTGTGCAGTCGACTGCAGAAATCTTGTGGGTAGGGAGGGAAGAGCCACTGATCTTTCTTGATACCCTGAAAGAAGCACATCTGTTCCACCTTGAAGGCATGAAAAATGGTCTGCTTATATATTTTTCTCAACTATTTACTTCTTTTTTCTAGCTTTTTGAAAAGTCTACGCATTTGATACCATAAGGGGTCGTTTACCAACACAGGTTGGTAAGCGCTAACCGGATAAGATTGTTTGATATCTTTAATCGTAATAAACGAGATTCAGTATTTGGAGACAGAGGACGCTAAGCGAATATATCCGAAGGACTACACAACGTGGAGAGAAGATCCGTCGAACTTCCATGTAAATGGTGTTTACCCCTTCAACAACTATGGGACACCGCAAGCGTTGCATGGAAGGAAATCTTGTTCACACCTGTGAGAAAAGTTATCTCGTTATTTACATTTGTCTATTATACTAGAAACAGTAGCTCTACTCTTTATGGTAGATGTCAGATTTGCATACATCTTACCATCCCCAGGGCCCAGACGCCCAGTCGCATACCCTCTGGGTGGGGTTATACTTTTGCAGCTTTAAACTAAAACGACCTATTTCCCGGTTGTTCTTGCCATTACAGAAGGGTATTTTAGACATTTGATCATTTGTCAAACATATTTATGGAAGTATTATGTGTTGCAATCTACATTGGATGGAGATTATAATCGTTGCGGCTAACCAAAAGTCCATTTACTTTAGGGGAATAATTTTCTTGTCGTGACCCACAAATCAATATTGCGGGCGCTCATTTGCGTTGCTCTTGGACTAAGCCCGAGAGGTACGTATTCTTTTGAGCTCGGATCGCGAGCCATGGAAACTGTTCCTTTGCAAAAGCAGGCTCCTCCTTTAGGTCGTTAGTTTGAATCTCTTCAGGACCACTAGGGATTGTTTTTGTTGTTACATTTAGGGCCGCATGAGATTAATCCGAGTGACCTTTGTATTGTGGTTCAGGTTTCGGGCTTTTGATGTGAATAATGGTGGAATATCGGTGTTCAAATTCAACAACCAAGGGGAAGCCATGCTTCAATCTTTGAACATGACGGCTCATATGTACACCGATCACAAGTATCGTTATTGATCGTGATCGCTATATCCATGAATCCGAGCTACAAATTGAAGCCAATGAGATAACCGATGATTGTGCTTGTATCTAGTCTTTATGAGATTCCAGTATAGTTAAACAGCCAACTCGAGTTAAATTGAACCAAGAGTAAAACCACAAGATTGTCTCGAATATTATATAACACTTGTATATTATCCAATGATTTAATAAAGCACACTTTTATTATTATTGAAGAATAATATATTACAAAGTGAAAACGTTACAAACTCCAAATAGAAAACACAACATTTTACACATCACACTACACACGTGACTACCTTATAATCGTATATAACCTTTACACAATAACACCATTAATATAGAATCCAAATGTTATTTTTACACAGATATATAACATGCTATATTATTTGATAACTTTACCATGCCATTTTACTATATTCGCCGCAATCAAAACCCTTTGCGGTAAACGCTTCCACGAGTTTAGGGACGAGCTTTGTGAGCATGATCTTGAAACCGGTAGAATTACCCTTCGGAACTTCGGGCTCAACGTGGAACGCACACCCTATTGGAACCCCTTCGAGATAGGCCTTACAAGCCGTCAAGATATATACGCAACGTTTGCTGAAGTGCTCCTCCACGAGTGCCTCAAAATGCTGCATTATTTCGCCAAAAGCGAGCATTAGTCATAAAAAAAACACAGAATCGATGCCAAGATCACAATAATAACATGAAATTAAGTCCATCTTTAGCAAATTAGCTGATAGGTTTGTTAAGTTTGTACCTTAGGTGGCTTGCGGAGTACGTACAACATCGACTTGCAGCTCATGAGAAACGCGTTCTCATTGTAGCTGCACGAATTCTTTTCACCTTCGACACTTCCGACCTGCTGGTCATAGCCGGCTTCGTTGAAGTACGGCTTGTTGTTTAGGACCAATGCCTGAAGAGAAAGCAAAACTTGAAGAATCGTGGACCCGTTGGGGTTCCACGTCTCGCTTCCGGTGCCCGTCCATGTGTTCAGAAGGCTAAGACACACCCTTCCCGACTCGTATAGATTCGGGTTGACTCGAAGCCCACCCGAATTGTAATGAACCATCTGCACGACACCGAGCAACCACGTAAGACACAAAAGTTCGTCTCTTGAACAGGGTTTGGTGTTTTTAACGTATACTAGTGGTTTGTTAACGAGCCAAGGGGTCTTTGGCCCAATGGTTCCCGGGTTACTGATAGAGCCCAACCTCTTAAGAGGTCAAGGTTTTAAACTCCCAAAGGTGAAGAGTGTGTGTGACTATTTGTAATATATAAATATTAGTGGGAGGTTGAAATGTAAACCTCAAAAAAACTGAAAACTGAGGAACACCCTTGTAGCCGTTCATCTGGACCATATGCACTTCTGCATATAAGTAAATTAAGTTTTTCTTTTTGGTTTTATGCACGTGTGAATTATGTTATGCACTTGTGGATATTACAAATTACTTCTATGCACATGTGCATATGGTCCAGATGAAGGGCTATGAGGGTGTTCCTTAGTATTCAGTTTTTTAAGGTTTTCCCTTTGAATCAGACCCATAAATATTATATACTTAAAAAGAAAATGAAGTTACCGGAGGCTCTTGAGGGTATTCCGGTGGAAGGAATATGTCAAAGAAGAAGATGGCATCGTGATACGGAGTTCCGGGTGCCCCTACCACTGCAGCTTGAATTAGGTCCATGCGTTCTTCAAAGACACGGACATATATTGTTTCTGTAGAAATAGACACCAAGATTCAAAATTGCTTCGAGTATTGATAGTGTCGGAAGAAAATTTTGTGAATTTCTGATGCTAGAAAATGTTCATGGTAAGCACCACTCGTGACATGTATAAAGATACGTAAATGGTAGTTAGCTCATAGATGGACAAATTGCCTAAAAATGCAACGTGCTTTGATCTGATACCTAGTTTGAGTTCATTTTGGTACCTAATATGTGACAACATCTCAAACATTTAGGTACCTGGTTTACATCTGAGAATGCATAAAAAATGCAATGAGCTTTGATTCGATTCTTTTTTTTAAACATACTTAGGTCTAAATGTTTGAGATATCATATATGAGATACCAAAATAAACATCGGTTTGCATTTTGCAAAGAGACCATCTATGAGACTCGAATCCTACAAAAAACCGACAAAATGTCTCACCTGGAAGATCATTCCCCAAAATGTTCCACTCTTGCTGAACTTTCTTTAGCCAACCTTTCCTCACCTATACGAAACCGTAAAATAGAGTTCACATTCAAATTCTATAGATAATATAGAATGGGATTGTCAAGATTCTTGTGAAAATTGTCGAACCCCATTAAATTACTCTCCAAAAAATATCTCTAGACTCATTAACCGGGAACATATGTTATTTTTTGAAGTTAAGCTCTAACCTGACTTGAAATCGAGCCCTTTCCGGGGCTGTCAAAGAAATGGTGGTTCGAGCAGTCGTTGACCATGTCAAACTGCTGAATTTCTTTCAGATTTTTGCTAGCCGATAAAACCGAAACATCCTTCGACTCTTCTGTTTCTTTGGATTTTGCCTCCTCGGATGTCTCTACAAACATCTGAACATCCTCCTCGCTATCGAAACCAGATAATGATCCGTTCTCAGGAACACGGTCTGTGGCAACGGGAAGCGATGTGTACAGAGGAGATCCAAACAGATGTGTTGCGACATTGGATAAGAACCCGATAGCAGCTCGTGAGACGTTGAAAGTAGTAGAATTGTATAGCGTTTTTAAGCAATCTTTCTCGTCATCTTCGGAATCCGACAAGTCCTGACCGTATAACATAAAAGTTTAGTCTTTGTTATGCTATTGCTCCGTCCGTGCCAAAATAAACGTACACAATGAAAAACATATACAATTTTAGAAATGTGGAAGGTCAATTTTACCCTTACAATAGAGGGAGTATGAATGCCTCTATCTCATAATTAAGGATAGAATTAGAAGATAGACATTTACTTTTGAAAGTGTGACAAAATTTACACCTTGTTATACTTACATTGCTATATTTATTGAAACCATAAATGTGGAGAGTGTACAAGTTGGTGTTACCTTTTCGCTCGAATCCGGTGTGTGGTTATCATGCTCGGATTTCTCTAGCTTTGGTTCGATACTGTCGTTGTTAAGCAATGGTGTAGCCGATATGCCCTCAGACTTCTCCACTCGGAAAATCTCATGAGGCGCAACCTATATAAGCATCGAATTTCCCCATAAGAAACTGTAGAGGATAACGAGCAAAAGGAAAACATACGGACGAAAACCAACATTTATGTGTTTACCAACAAGTTAACTAGCTAAGTTAGCTGTTGTTATTAGAGTTAGATGACAATGTAAAATGATCTAAAAGGACAATGCTTGAAATTAAGCCAAAAAAAAAATACAAGGGCATAATTGGAAAAATGATCTAAATAATATGTTAGAAAAATTAATTTGAAAATATAGAGGGTATAATCGGGAAAAGCAGGAAAAAGGCATCAAAATTTATTGAAGAGCTACTTGAAGCAAATTTTCTAAAAAGTTAGCTTAAGACTAACCAAAAAGACTTTTGTAATAGACGAAAAAAATAAGCTAGCTTATGATTGTCAAACAAAGAAAATCCGCACCTTAGACGTAAAACCCGCAGCCCATTTCACTTCAACAATGCCGTTTTTGAAGCCAATCACGGTCCCGATACGAGCCAGGTGAAAATTACTACAAAACCCTTGCGTATCTTCGAAATCCCGCCCTTTATGCAGCCTGAAAACTAGATCACCCTGACTATACGTATAGTCAGGGTGCTCGATCAATTCATACGCGCTCACCGTTTCCTCCACAACATCGGTTGCCGATTCCCACTTCACCTTCACGGTTTTTTCCTTCGCGTCCACACCCTTCACGACCCCCCATTTTCGATTGTTTTCATCATCACAGCTTCCTTTCTCGAGAACCAACTGATAAGGCCAAAAATCATGAGCGTCGATCGTGTTAATCGGGCCAAGACAACTCGAATCCAGCCCGTGTGATTCACTTCCATCTTGCCACAACACATCGACTCTCGACCTTATCTTTGCAATCACAAAGATTTCTTGAAATTCCGGTGACTTTCTTGATCGACTACCAACACCCGGATCCTGAATCTTTGGTAACGTGCACCAATCGCCGATCTGCCAATGCGAATGAGTGAAACACGAAATGGGTGTCAAGTCCTTCGCGCTTTGTAAAGACGGTGGCACCGGTTGGCTCTCGGAACCGAACAAAGCACACCCGAGCCAGGTCACGTGGACCAGACCTGCATCGATCGCACACACGGTGCCTTCATTGTGGTTGACTTCCCGGGACCCACAGAACCATTGGGTTGACTTCGAGATGGTCGAGTTCGCGACCTTGACCCGCTGTCCGGGATAGTAAGGGTGATCGTCGACCATATCCAGAGATATCGGTACGAGCTTTTCCATACCCGTTATCGTAAACTCACACCTCGCCCCGTCGTCAAACAAGACGGTGACAGAATCCGTTACGTGGTCCGCTTTTCCGACCCACGGGCCAGCGGCCACGTAATCGCCAACCGAGATGGAACGGATCCGTTGGAGTTGTTTGGAGTCGACGTCTTTCAGTTTCTTCTCGTTGAGATTCTCCAAACCCACGACCATTTCGACGTTTGTGACCCGACCCATTTGGGAACTCGGGTCTTTCGACATGTAAACGACGTCCCCGTGGACGTACCGTCGCTCGAACAAGAGGAACTCGTCGATTTTTCCGATGGTTTCTTGAAGGTTGGAGAGGATACAACTCGCTTGTCCACCGTACATGAACTCGTCATCTTCTTGATCGTCGGAGCTACTGCTTTCGCTGTAGCTATCGAAATCGCTTAGAAACACATCCATCACTTGTGATAGAATCTCCAAAGAAAATGGAGATAATTTTGCCAAAGGAGATTTGCCCGATGATGCCCCCCCAAAAAAAGGGGATCAAAGTGCTGAACCAGAAACAAATTCTGGTATTGCCAAAAGGAGATTTGCCCGGTAGATAGATAGATAGATATAGATACAACAATCTGTATCTATATATGTATAACCAAATGACCTCAAAAGGAACTCAAGAGTTTCAATTGGAAGCCAGATAGATATGTAAAATTGCCAAAAGGAGATTTGCCCTCGAATGATTTCAATCAAGTAGAGTAGCTGAATGAATCAGACGAAAAGAGATACACACATAAAGGATAAATACAAGGAAGAAAAACAACTAAAAGAGCATTTGAGAGTTGCAGGTTGGTTTATGGCATGGAAATTGACATAATGATCCTTTAGCTTCTGCACCTGTTGAAAAAAAGATGAATTCAGACAAGTATTTCTTCATTATTGTTTGAATTAACAGTTTCTATATAACTATATATATATATATTTTATATATGGGTTTGTTGAATGATGGGAGATAATTGAGGAAATTGTGTAAATTTTGAGAATCCATTTGATGGGAATTAGAAAGATCCGTGATTTACACAAAAAGCTCCCTCCTTTTTTCCTAGTTTCAATATATATATATATATATATATATATATATAAAGCAAAATTGAAGAGAAATACTGTGTGTACCATTTGCAGCCAAGAAAGCTTCTTCTTCTTCTTCTTCCAGCCATGTGAAATTCAATTGCACAAGATAAAAGAATTCCCCCTAATTTAATCCTCTATTTCTCTCACACACTCAAACACACACACACACAGAGAAAGATAGAGTTTAAAGGCAGAATTGTATGTTGTAATTGTGGGGGGGTTGCAGAGAAATGAAGGAAAGTTGTATGGTTTTGGGGAGTTTAGAGAGGTTAATTTCCTCTCCAAATCCCCTCTTTCAGGCCATCATACACCAGCAGCATAATAATATCAAACAAACACTTTTCAATTTCTTTTTTTCTTTCTATATCTTCTTCTACTTCTATTTCTATTTCTATTTCTCTTTCTGATGTTATAATCTCTCTCCCTAGAACAGAATGCATCCAAAAATGAAAAGGATGGAAGTGAGATTTTAAGTGGGGAAGAACCTCAAGGGATATAAAGACAACCAAAGGGAATATACCCTTCTTTATTCACTTGGCTTTTGGATCATCTATAATTATATACCCTCTTCTCAATTTGCTTTTCTCTCTCTTATTTATTGTTATAAACTACTCCAATTAAAGACATATAATCAACTTACCACAATACATTCAAATGAATGAATACAAAGTCTTATTTAATTAATATTTCATGTAACAAAGATTTCTCTTTATAAAATTACAAAATTTTATAATTAAAAAATTACTTAATGTAACATTTGTTCACATGAAAGTCAAGTTTTTTTTTTTTTTTTTGTCTACTTTGCTATTTCACAGTCAACTCTTTCTCAAACCTACATAAGAAATAGAGATCATAAATTATTTACAAAACCAACATGTTACTAATAAAAATTACACAAAAGTAAGAAATTTTATAGCTTTGTAATGATCAAGAAAAAGAAAACTATTCATTACACACTTTGACGGTAAATAGGAGTTAAAATAAACTTTCTTGCGTTTTGCTTGAATATTATTACATTAAGAGTTAATTACATATTTGGTCCCTGTGATTTGGTGGTTTTAACACTCTGGGTCCCTCGATTGAAATAATTATGGGTTGGGTCCCTGTGGTATGCGTTTTATAACGCTTTGGGTCCCTCTGACAGACGCCATCTATTATTGAGCTATTAGGCCCATCATGTGCACAGCACATGATGGGCATTTTAGTCATTTTACTTTCAGGGACCAAATGTGTTATTTACTTTTCAGGAACCAAGGGACCAAATATGTAATTAGCTCTATTATTATATAAAGTTTGTATATATTCAATGTAGTCAACATCAAATCATCATCATCTTTTTTTTGGAAGAGGTATCCCAGACCACATTAAGCTCAGACTAATCCTCGGCAATTTTGGGCCGAAGCCCGACTGCTAAAGCATGCAGCACGAGGTCGAAGCCCCCGTACCTCCAGAATGCGTCCCCCAGGGCTCGAACTCGGGTTCACCACTATGTAGTGCCCAAGTCTTACCACTAGGCTAACACTTCTTTGGTAAATCGTCATCATCTTCTACATCTCATCATCATCATCTTCTTGAAAATACCTCTACCCCCATCACCACCACAACCCACCACCCACCACCCCCACCACCCACCACCACATGCTCATTATAAAAACCTTTCATCTTCACCCACCTCCACCACCATCCACCTCTAACACCACCAACACCACCACCCACCACCACATACTCATCATAAAAACCTTTCATCTTTACCCACCTTCACCACCATCCACCTTTAACACACCCACCCTCCACCACCACCCACCTCCAGCGCCACCCACTTCCATCGCGGGCCTCCTTTTGATGCCTCACTCCGACGAACAGAAGGGACACCCCCTCCGTCACCCAGATCTGGAAGCCACCTCCCACCTTAGTCATCGTCTTTAACTCCCTCCGGCGACTTCGTTACTAGGGTTTGCAAATCTGAAGCCACCACCCACTTTATTTCAAATTATTGGGTTTTTTGTTCTTCAATGGATTGTGGTTTTTTTTTGTTCAAATTGACTTATGCTTTATAGGATTTATGGCTCGATTACCATCCCTCTCTCAAATCTTCTGGTACTCTTGAATCTAGGTTTGATTTAGGGTTTTTTAAGCTTGGCAATGATTTAGGTTTTAGAATAGGGATGTCTTGTATGGATAAAGTTTGCTAGTTTGTAATTCTCTCAAATCTTCCGTTTCTTTTGAATCTAGGCTTGATTAGGTTTTTGAATAGGGATCTGATTAGGGTTTTTTATGATGTTTGATTTAAGGTTTTTTATGAGTTCTTGAATTGATCTTGCATATAAAACTGAAGATCATGAAGATCTAAAGAAAGAAAAGAAAATTTAATTAAAATTTATTAAATGAAGTCAAGGGATCAAGTTTATAATTTTTGATAAACCTTAAGGACCAAATCTGCAATTTACTCTACAAAATAAGCTAAAAAGACCAAAATACCCATCATGTGCCTTGCACATGATGGGTCTAACGGAGCCATTTTGGACGGCATCCAAATCAGGGACCCAGAATGTTATAAAACGCATACCACAGGGACGCAATCCATAATTATTTCAATCGAGGGACCCAGAGTGTTAAAACCACCAAACCACAGGGACCAAATATGTAATTAACTCTTACATTAATGATAACTTTTTCTTAATTAACCAAAGGAGTGTTAGCCTAGTGGTAAGGCTTGGGCACTATATAGTGGTGAACCCGAGTTCGAGCCTTGGGGGATGTATTCTGGAGGTACGGGGGCTTCGACCCCGAGATGCATGCTTTAGCAGTCGGGCTTCGGCCCAAAAATTGCCGAGGATTAGTCTGAGCCCAATGTGGTCTGGGATACCTCTTCCAAAAAAAAACTTTTCTTAATTAATATAACTTTCATGGTAGGAGTGTAATTGAACCAAGTCAACAGAGTGCCAAGTTTAAGCTCGACCGAGCTTTGATTTTCAAGCTTGAGCTCGATTCAAGAAAGTACTTGGCATTCTCGAGCTCGACTCGACGAAAGTTCAAATTTCAAGTTTTCGAACTACAATTACTAATATGCTATTAAAAAAATATTACGAAAGAGTTTTTTGGAACTACAATTACTAAACTACAATTTTTGTCTCTAAGGTTTACAAACATCAACAAAATGGTCCCTGAACTTCAAAACTACATTGATGGTCCCTATTATTGCATTTTGCTTAGAATCAAGTCCCTGCTCACTAACGTCGTTAAAAACTCAGTTAAATGAATGATACTTTTGTCTAAAATGAAAGAAGAAGGTTCAAAATGTGATTATTGTTCTCTCTCTCTCTCTCTCTCTCTCTCTCTCTCTCTCTCTCTCTCTCTTTGTTATACACATACTCAGGGACCAAAATCTATTCCAGATCTACGGAAGATGAAGAGGTTGCACACACAAACACCACCACTATGGCCACCGCCTCCTGCACACGCGACCACCACCACCTGCACACACGACCAACACCATCGACGTCTGCACACATGACCACAACCACCGCGATCATCACCTCTTTGAGAAAGTACTTTTTCATATTTGTTAGTTTCAAACATGGTATTTATACCGTATTAAGAAATAAAAAAAATAAAAAATACATATTAATACATAATAAATACATGATGACATCATCAAATTATGTATTTTTTAATTGGCCAATCCAATTGGTCAATTTAAGTATTAATAATGTCATCGAAACACTCTTTTAATAAATAGTATAGATTGTCTATTTTAGCCAATCAGAATATTATAGTATTGAATTTATATAATTTCTCATATTTTTCATCATCATTACGAAATTACATCTAAGTTTACAAAATTAGCACTCATTTAAAAAAAAGGATCAATTAAAAGAGGTGATGATCAATTTGGTAAAGAAGGATGAAGAGAAGAGATCGATTAAAGTTAATCAATTGAGAGAAGTGAGGATCGATAGAGAGAAATGGTGGATTAAGAAACGTCGTTGTTCAAGGTCTCGTAAATAATAAGAGATAAATAACGAGTTAGTTTACCTCTTACTAAATAACAGGATACACATATTAAAATATTTGTTTCAAGATAAAAGATATAATTCGAGAGAAGTAATGTTTATGGTATTTGCATTTCTCGTACGTCTCTTTTACATTCGATCGCCGCTTCAACTGCAACTTTTAGCATTAAAGGCAGGCGTCTTTCATGCCTCAATATCATTTTTAGAAACCCCACAATTTTTCTTTTTTGTTAAAGAATATAACATAAATTCAATATCATTTTTAGAAAGCCCACAATTTTTCTTTTTGTTAAAGAATATAACATAAATACTCGAAAGTTGTCAAGTATAAGTTTGATATGGAAGCATATTGTCAAATCGTGTTTAAGAAGCTCGATATTTGTATTTCTGTTACAAACAACAATATAATTATTCAAAGCACAAAAAGTGCAAACTAAAGTTTGATATATATATTTCCTCTATATATATATATATATATGTAAATGAAAAATATCAATAAGTGGTAAGATAAGTTTTATAATCGTTTTTCCAACAACTTGATAAACACTTTTAAAAATGTCGGGATTTTCTTTTGGGATTTTCTTTCGTGTATTTGGAAACTAACAACGAAGACCATAGGATGAATAAGATTTTTGTTTACTGCTCATAATTATTTATAATATATCATCCATAAAGGATGAAACTCTTGAAATACGTTGTGTAAAGCTAGCTTATTATCTCCTTATATCAATTAATAAAAATAATGTAGCAGATTGTAGGTATGGTAGAAAAGGAAAAACTGTTCGATTTCGGTTTCCATCTCGTCCGGAAAAAAAAAATGAACCAAACTGAAAACTGAAAACAATTTGATATCGGTTTGGATTTCCATAATCTCGACCGGAATGTGAATTATTTGAATATCAACCGGCACAACACGCGAGCTCGAGACTATCTTGCTGTTCTCAAATCACAGCCCTTCATCCTATCACACATGTCGTCTTCCAAAAGACAACGTCTGAATCATTCGATAACTTTTTCTAAACTGATATCATGTCATTAATTTAATCCCTTTAAATATATTAAAATCAATTGCATATTGTTTTGCATTTAAATATTAAAATTTTGAAATATATACCTAACTTTTATAAAAGTTAAGGCACACTCCTTGAGAATATTCTTGTTCCTCACCTTTTTTTGCAATGAGTACCACCAAGGCACCACCTTAATTGTAAATTGTAAATTGTTACTATATGGTTTTCGTTAGCAAATTGTAGATTATACATAATAGGATATAAATTATCATTTTAATTTTTTTAGAAATTATTTCCAATAATTATTTTAAATGTGGAATAGCGTTTCATGTTCTTATTTGTTTTATCCTATCTTATGTATCAAATGCAGTCTAAAGGATCCAGTAGCCTAAAATCCAAAGTTGATAAGGCTGTATTTTTGGTGTATTTAAAATACACTTTCGAATACGGATAGCTAATCATCTTTCTAAATAGGATTTCTTTGTAAGTTTTGTTTTGTAACCTAGAGATGGATGGATGGAGCCAAGAATTTTTTTATAAGGGTGGTCCTTTTGTTTCAATTATTTTTTATGTAAAATAAGGAATTACTTTTACTGTGTGTCAGAGTCCCTAAATATGATGGATTTTGCTTTAATATAACGTGAGAACATATGAGACTATTAAATCCCTTTGATTATCAATTAAAGAGTTCTTATGTATGTACATGTCTTTCCGATTCAAGACTAACAATTTAAATAGAAATGAAGAAGGTGAATCAATTTGCAATAATCAAAAGCTTAAAAAGAATTAATTAGAGCTAAAATATATAATTATATATAGAGTAAATTACAATTTTGGTCCAAATAATTTAATCAATTTTATGTCGTAATATTGATTAAATTATATATCTGGTTAAACATTATATCTATATTACGACATAAGTATACAATTTTGTTTGGATGTTACAGTATCATTTTTGGGCAAAAGTTGGATTACACACCGCTTCTTACTTTTCTATTACACGAAGTGAAGAGATTGTTAAACAAAAACTAACACTCATTATCTAAACTATTATAAAGGTCTATCGATATCATTGAATTGGACACATTCATCCCAAGTTATCCCAACCCTACACATTCATGTATAACAAAAAGCAAAACTAGTTTGGTCGTGCTTACTATGAAAAGGTCGACGAACTACCTTTTCGATGAGTGTTAATACTTATCAAATACTTTGAAATAATACTACACGTCTTGATTGGTCGTAAAAGTTATAGTTTTCTCTCATTTACTCATAATGCAACATGACGAAATTAGTATTAAATTAAAACGATTCAAGTTTCGAAACATCATGTACATTTTATATTCCTTCTCTTGTTGAATATAGTCACTTACCAATAATCCAAGAAAAATTTTCTTAATTAATCCTAAAAGTGTAATTAGAATGATGATCATGCGTTAATACTAAGACTATACTATTCCTCCCCTTTACAGCCCATTTTCCCACATCCTTTTAAACATTAAAAACTATTTACAATATCCATCAAATCTTGCAAATGGCATTAAAAACTATTTAAAATATTCATCAAATCTTTTGAAAACGGAACAATTCAACTATTGTCCCTCCAAATCTAAAAAGTTAGTTTGGGGTATTTATGCAGAAAAGGTACGATTTCATCTTCTGAAACGTCATATAGAAGTGGTCCCACAATCCTAATGAGGAGTTAGATCGAATATGTGGGTGGTGAACGGAATCAAGCCTAATATCTCTTGATCGTTGTGTAAGGATATTCATCTTCTTACCTATAAAGCTAAAGCCATATGAACAGTGTTGGTGTAACTTCATTTTTTGTACCTGTGGGTTTTTTGCCTAGCTTATATGCACCGACTATAATCCCTTGAGCGATCAGGAATGGCGTGGAGACAACGCAAGTGAACCTCCATGGCCACAAGGGTTTCGACAGAGCTTTTATTTCAACCTAGGATAGATGGGATTTTCACTACACCCCCTAAAAGTTTAACCTGTGTGCCATAACCCATTTATCGACTCTTAAAACAAAACTTAGCCTTTATAATGAATAT
The DNA here is from genome assembly GCA_030169165.1 of Centaurea solstitialis. Classification (NCBI taxonomy): domain Eukaryota; kingdom Viridiplantae; phylum Streptophyta; class Magnoliopsida; order Asterales; family Asteraceae; genus Centaurea; species Centaurea solstitialis. The sequence continues at coordinate 91,502,211 of CM058041.1, forward strand.
ATTCTTGATGATTCACCGTGTATAAATATATAATGCAAAGTTATGAATGAATGACCTATGGCATTTTCATGAGGAAGTTAGATGTTAGATATGTCTCTTCCATTTTCTTTTTTTTATCAATTCATCAAGGGTGTTTTCGACACAACTTTACCTAGAAAGAGGTCTTCAACTAACTCCATATCCCCATTTTAGTCTAACCCAATGCTAATTCTTGGCCTTGAAAAGTATCATACCATATTTGTTGTTCTACTATTTATTGACAGAAATGTGGTCTTAATTAAGCTACTTTTATTACAAAATGATTCTTCAAATTTAATATTTATGTAATTGTTGTTTATATCATTATAAATAATATTTTGGTTATAATTAATCAGTAGAAGCAAAAGGGTTTTTAGAGAAGGAAGTCTTTAAAAAGGATCTGGAAGCATATCTAAAAATGATTTTTTAAGAAGGAAGTATATGACAAATGTGATAAGTGTAACTAAATATAAGTTTTTCCTATCTAAAACCCCTTAAAACCCTTCCTAAAACCCTTCCTACTGTTATATAGGGAAGGTTGTTGACGAAAGTAAAACTTTTCTAAAACCTTTAAAGAAACTTTTCAAACTTTTAAATATAAAAAAAAAATCTTATGAAGATCATATTTCTTGTAATGAATATATGCAAATCTTATATTATCATCTATATTCACATCAATTTTTGATATATAATAAATATCAATTTATGTTTTAAACTTATTCACAAAGTTCAACACTTTTAATATATTTAAATCACAATGGCATATTTATAATAGATTGTCACACTATTGACACACATACATATGGAGATGGATGAATATTCAAACGTGAACAAAAAAATTAAATAAGAAATAGAAATTAATTGGTGAATCATGTGCAAAATCACATGTGATTTTACATTTCAATCCAACGGTATGCAGACGACGTGGCATCCCATCTCAGATCGTGGCCAAAATCGCATGAATCACGTGTGACGACTTATGCATGATGGTAGTATAAAATCATATATAATTCAATCGTCCTCTTATTCTTTTACACATGACTATATATATAGTTGGAAAAGGTATAAATAACACATTATAATACCATGATATATATGAAGATATATATATACTTAGAAAAAGGTACAAACAACACATTATAAATTAATAAACAAATACTGGATATAAAAATATTATTGAAAATGTATATAAGTTAGGAATGAGAATTAACTTTTAAATATTATAGTTAAAGTTTAAAATGGTATAAGAGCATCTAACAGAATCTTCATAAATTAAGAAAAATGAAGGATCTTCGGACTAGTTTTTAATATAACAAATTTTTCTCTAAAGTGAAAACAACGAACTTTCTAAAATCGAATGGTTATGAAAGATAAGTGCGGTTTTAGTTATTCTTATCGATAAAAGTTTTTGAAAATAAATATAGAGAAAAAATAAAATTTTATTAAATATTTTTAATAATATAATTAATGTTATAATTTTAAAACAACTAAAAAAAAATTAAAAATATCTGCTATTAATGCTCTAATACGTTAGAGATGAGTAGTATTTATAATGAATTTTACATTTTTATTATAAAAAAACAGGTTCATTCATTTAAAAAAAATAGGTGTAAAACTTATTATTATTTATTTTTAAATATTTTTAGATAAATGTAACATTTATTGTAATGTGTATTTTTAATGTTTTTTTTTAAACTTGTATATATTAAATTGTTGGTTATATATATATATATATATATATGAATGTAGTAAAATGAAAAATACATAAAAATGTTTGGAACCGGATAAACTAGTAGTTGATCCGATCGAACCAAAAAACGATCATCACGCCAATTCAACTAAAAACCTGATTTTTAAAATATTTCTTTTATATCATATATATATAAGGGCAAATGTTTGGTCAAAAGTTTTGGTTTCAACGAGTCATGTGAATACAAGTAGTACACTAGATGTCACTATTTAGGCTACACGCACCCAAGCTTTCCAACCCTCTCAACCCATTCACTTTTTGAATGCCACATCAGCTTCCACATCAGCTTTTGGTCAACCCTCTCTTTACCCTCCCATAACCCTCTACAACACACACCCAACCCTCCCAACCCTCTCACTTTTCAATTTATTTTATTTATTTCATTTAATTAAATAACATTAATTAAATAAAACATGTAATTAATTAATTAATAATAAGATTAATAATTAATTAACTAAAAATTAAAATTACATAATTAATTAACTAAAAATTAAAATTAAACATTACATAATTAAATAGAATAAACTAAAACATTAAATAAACTAAAAATTACAAGCCATATTTGGCTTTGATCTCCTCTTTTCGTTTCAAAGTATCGAAGAGCTTTTTACCCCGGAGATGGTAGTGCGGGGTGGTTTAAAACTTAATGTCTTCCTCTTCTTGGGTCGTTGGTGAAGGTTCTTCCTCATCGGAAGTGTCTTCCTCTTTTACGGGTTGGTAATTGGGTTGGTAACCGGGTACAAATTGTGGTTGATAAGGAGAACCAAAATCGATTGGAGGAAAATGTGGATTAGGCCACGAAGGAAACGATTGATAATCGGGTGGAGGAGCTTGTGAAGAGCTCCCGGGTTGATTGGGTTGTGAAGAGCTCCCGGGTTGAGGAACTTGAGGATGAGTAATTGTGATCGAAAAACCTTTCGGCGAAATGTCGAGATTGTAATCGGGTGGATATTCTGGAGGGAACCCGGTATGCGTAACGTCGACTTTGAAAGAGGGCTTCGAAGGGGTCTCGGGTTCCGCCCGACGTTTACATTTCGCGCGGTTTCGATCGTTTGGATTCATCGTTTGAAGAGTGGGAGGTATGAAGAATTGGAGGTTGTTTGTGTGAGAAAAGAGTTGAAGAATTGAAGGTTGTTTGTGTGAAAAAAGAAGTTGGGTTAAATGAGTATTTATAGGAGTAAAAATTGAAAAAAAAAAAAGTAAAAAAAAAATATAGATTTTACCGTTGAGAGAGCCGTTTGACAACGGCTCTCCCAACCCGTTGGCACTCACAAGCCGCCGGCTCCCCTTGCTGCGCACCGGAACCCTTTGAAGCCGCCGGGTTCGGCGGTTAACCCGCTGGCAACCCTCCCATGCGGTGCGAGCAGCCTTAATGAGAACAAACACATACTCATTAATGGAAGATTGCTATTTCCACCCCTTGCTCACATAATAATGCTGGATCCCACCTTTGGGTTTCACGTATGTATTCACACCACCAACTCCACCCCCCCTAACAACGAGGTGGGGATAGAATTCACCATATATATATATACATATAGATGTTCAAATGAAAAGTGCTAAAAAAATACGAAGTAAATAAGTGATCTCAACCGTTGATAGATGTGATTCACGAAAGGTGATTGATCAAAGACGCATTTATTGACTAGATGAGTGGTGAAGATCATTTCTCTACTTCGTATTTTTTTAATTTCTCACTTGAACCTAATTATATATTTATCATGATGATGCATGCTAGACCTGGCAAACATTGACATGACACGTTAACCCGACACGAACTCGACACGAAATAAACGGGTTTGAGTAACAGGTTTCAACCCGTTTAAGTAAACGGGTTGACACGATACGACACGAAAATTAAACGGGTAAGGTTAGGGTCAAACATATCAACTCAAAAATGACCCGACTAACCCATTTATACATATACGTGTTTATGTGTTTGGGTGTGTATTATATATAAAGTTTTCTATTTACTATTTTACTAATTTTAGATTTACATTTTGGGTAGTTTGGCAAGATTAATTGACAACTCAAAAATAATTAAAGTTTTAAAACTCTAGAGTCTAAATCGTTCAACGTTAGTCAACCTATCAACGATAGGTCACTAAGAGTTTCCGGATTTTAATTTTACTTTTTCATTTTATTTGGATTTTTTATGTTAATTGATTTGGTTAGAACTTATAAGTTTGAATTATAAAGTTTTGATTCATAAATTCTAATTGTTTTTTTATTTTTTATTTTGACTTTTAATTTTTTTATAAATGGTAAACGGGTTAAACGGGTCAACCCGTTTATTAAATGGGTCAGGTTATGGTTGAGATGTTTGATCCGTTTATATAAACGGATCGGGTTAGAGTCAAATACTTTCAGCCCGTTTAACTTTGAACTCGACACGACACAACATGTTTGCCTGGTCTAATGCATGCATTAACCACCTCCATGTCACCCCACCACCACGTGCCAAGCCAATTGCCAAACAACCAAGCTACCAACAAACCACATCTCATTTGGAGACTCGCTGTTGCTAAACAATTAGTCAACTCATCAAATCATGAATACCGACTATAATACTATATAACACACACATATATATCCAGCGAAAACCAAATATACAGAATTGGATTTTGGGGAGAAGTGTTATATTTGGTAAAAAGTAGTTATTAGTTATAGGATGGGAAATAAATACATATTTGGATGGGAAGAATTGTGATAAGATGCACAGAGATGTCAATTCTTTTCTAAAGCATAGTTCATGAAAGATCATGAAATTAAAAGAGATCAAGTTTAGATTTATTTCTCAAGCTTCTCATCGTTAACTCAACTTTTGACAAGGAATATTGACTCCTGATAACTTTTAGTTTCACCCCTAGCTATGAATAGGGGTGAGCATCGGAACCGGGTACCCGCCTTTGGAACCGGAACCGGAACTAGAACCACTTCAGAACTGCCGGTTCTGGTATGTGATTGGTTTCGGTTCCTAAAATACGAACTGATCGGGACCGGTTCCGGCTCCGGTTCTCTTTTTTTGGAACCGCTAACCGCCGAAACTAGTTACGTACGCTATATTTTAATAAAATTGATTTTATATACTTATCATGTTTAATTGAACAAAACTGAAATTATTATTTTATCTTTTATGGTTATACACTTACACATAGGGTTAAGTTATTTTGTTAACCCAATAATTTGTGTTAACCGTGTTAACCATATAAACACCGTTGACCATTTCAATCAATGGTTAAGATTGATTTCCTAAATTAGAGGGAAGTTAATTAAATTCTAAAATAACGGAGGTTGGTCCACATATGCAGGAAAATAGGGAAAATAAAGAAATCCTATTGGTTCATTTTGGTTAACACTACAAGAAAAAGTAGTTTTTGCGACCAAAGCTTTCTGCGACGACATAAAGTCGTCGCCAAAACCCACAAAACGACAAAATAGGACTGCTTTTTGACTTTCAAAAAGACGGTGTCCTAGCATAGATATTTTGCGACGACTTTGTCATCGCCAAAAGTTTTAACATTTATTTTCCCGTTTTCTTTTAATACCAAACCAACTTATTTAATAAACAATTATTTTTTTACTATTAACTAGCCTTTAGCGACGACATAGTCCTCGCTGAAAGTCATATTATTATTATTTTTAATTTTTCCCCTACGAAAATATTTTATTTAGCGGCAAAGTTGGAGCTTTTTTTCTAGAAAGTTTCCGCAACGACTATGTCCTCGCTAAAAGTCAAATTACTTTTTTTTTGAATTTTTTCCCTACGAGAATAATTTATTTAGCGGCAAAGTTGGAGCTATTTTTTTCGGAAAGTTTCAGCAACGACTCTGTCGTCGCTAAAGGTAGATACATTTATTTTTCAATTTCCTTTTAATACTAAACCTCATATTTAATAAACAATTGTTTTTTTTACAATTAACTAGCCTTTACCGACGAGATAATCCTCGCTGAAAGTTGAATTGTTTTTTTTTTTCCAATTTTTCCCTACGAAAATAATTATTTAGTGGCAAAATTGATGCTAATTTTTCCAGAAAGATTTTTTTATAATTATTTAGAGGCAAAATTGGTGCTAACTTTAAAATGACATATTATTTAATATTTATTACTAATATTAATTATAAATATTATTTTAATTATTAATTGATTTAACTAATAATATTATTTATATATAATTAATTAAAAATAAAATATCCTTTCGGAAATTAGCAATGGATATATTTGGCCTTTGATCGGTATAGTTGGGCTTTAATTGATATAGTTGAGGCTTTGATCGATACAGTTGGGGTTTAATCGATATATTAGGCTTTAATGAATATAATTGGGTTTAAATAATCTGATTGTGCTTTAATGGATCTAGTTGGGCATTGATCGATCTAGTTGGACTTAATTGAATATATTTGGGTTTTGATCAATCTAGTTGGGTTTTAATCGATCTACCTATGATTTAATTGACATATTTAGGCTTGAATCGATCTAGTTGAACTTAGATCATTCTAATTGGACATTGATCAAATAGTTGGCTTTACTCGATCCAGTTGGGTTTGCATCTATCTATTTATGCTTACTCGATACAGTTGGGCTTGGATCGATAAATTTAAGCTTAAATTGATATACTTGGGCTTTGATCGGTATAGTTGGGCTTTAATTGATATTTTGGGCGTTGATCGATATAGTTGGTTTTAATCGATATAGTTGGAGCTTAGATCGATCTAGTTGGGCTTAATCAAATATATTTGGGCCTGGATTGATCTAGTTGAGTTTTAATCGATCTAACTAGAATTTAATTGATATATTTAGGATTGAATCGATCTAGTTGGGCTTAGATCATTCTAATTGGACTTTGATCAAATGGTTGGCTTTACTGGATACAGTTGGGTTTGAAATGATCTATTTAGGCTTTATTAGATATAGTTGGGCTTGGATCGTTCTATTTTGGCTTGAATCGATATACTTGGGCTTTGATCGATCCAGGTAGGTTTCAATGGATCTCGTTGGGCTTTAGTGGATTTACTGGACTTTGATGGATATAGTCAGGCATTAATGGATCTATTTGCCATTAATCGATCCAGCTAAGCTTCAATGGATCTCGTTGGGTTTTAGTGGATCTACTAGACTTTAATGGATATAGTCATGCATTAATGGATCTATTGGCCATTAATTGATCCAGGTAAGCTTCAATGGATCTCGTTGGGCTTTAGTGGATCCACTAGACTTTGATGGATCTAGTCAGGCATTAATGGATCTATTGGCCATTAATCGATCCAGCTAAGCTTCAATGGATCTCGTTGGGCTTTAGTGGATTTACTAGACTTTGATGGATATAGTCAGGCATTAATGGATCTATTTGCCATTAATCGATCCAGCTAAGCTTCAATGGATCTCGTTGGGCTTTAGTGGATCCACTAGACTTTGATGGATCTAGTCAGGCATTAATGGATCTATTGGCCATTAATCGATCTAGGTAAGCTTCAATGGATCTCATTGGGCTTTAGTGGATCCACTAGACTTTGATGGATCTAGTCAGGCATTAATGGATCAATTGGCCATTAATCGATCCAGGTAAGCTTTAATGGATCTTTAACAGATCTCGTTAGGCTTTAATAGATATTTTTAGGGTCTACTTGCACACAAACACGTAATAAAGTCATTGATGATGTTATTGGGCCTTAACAAGTCACAATATGTGTTATCAAGCTTTTAATGTATCTTATTGTGTTATGTGAGTACCGTTGTAATAAAAAATTACAATAACATAAATTAATAAAAATAAGATCAATTTTTTTGTTCAAAAAATAAAAACATTATTGTATTCTTAAAATCACGTAAAATCATATTATAACAGTTATAGAGCCAAAGAATATGACAAAACACTAAAATTGAGATGATATATTATATAAATACTTTTTTTATTTTAAACAATATATCTAATATATTAACAATATATCTACTATATTAAACATATTATTTCAAGTAAAATCTGAATTTTATAATTTTTTGTATAAAAAAACTAAAATCGTTATTTATTAGTAAAAGAAAAAAACTAGAATCACTTTTTTTTATCAAAAAGAGAAAAAGAAAATTAAATATTTTTAACCCAATCTTGTTTTTTTCGTTTCCCTCCACTCTTTCACACTTCCCACTTTTCTTTTTTTCGTTTCCCTCCACTCATTTCCCCCCCCTTTTTTTTTACTTCCCTCCACTCCTTCTCATTTCTCCCCTTTTCTTTTTTACTTTCCCCCACCCACTTCTCCATTTCTACTCCAATTAATTTTTTTCCCTTTTTATTATATCCTCCATCTTCTACCTTCCACCAGCCATCTCTTACCTTTCACACAACCACCATTTCCATCTTCTTTTGGAGACCACCATTGAAGACCATCACAGTGTCCCATATGAATTGTTATCCACTACCACCACTCTTTAGTTAAGGTATTTATTTTTTTCTACATCTTCAATTTTCCATTGAAAACTACCATCATCAAATTTTCTTTTAAGAAAAACCTTTGGATATGCTTTTGAAAAACCTTCAGATCTGGTTTATAGAAAAATTTCCAGATCTAGTTTGTAAACATCTGAACCTGTTTTTTTAAATATCAAACTTGTAGATTGTTTTTTTTGTAAGACTCAAGTTATAGATTTAAAAAAATTTCCAGATCTTATTTCTTAAAAAGATTTCCAGATTTGTTTTTTTTATATCATGAATTATTTCAAGTAAAGTATTCTAGATCTCTTTTTTTAAAAGAATATTCTCATTTTGCTTTCAAAAAATTCCAGACCTGATTTAAAAAAAATTCAGATTCATTTTTTAAATAATTTTTCAAATATGTTTCCTAAGAATTTTTTTAGTTTTTTGAAACAAATACTCAACTTTCTCTATGCTGATAATTTAATTTTTATATTGTTGTTGCAGGACATTTATAAAGAAAGTTTGGCTAATGCTTAAAAGGATATTTGATGTTCAAGCTGTGGAGATGGATACATATAATTGTAGAAAATAATAATGAAAATAGTTAGTTAATGTACAAGGATGTTGGATATTTTAATATTAGAGATGTACATTATTTATTTATTTATTTATGAATATACATAATTGTAAAGAAATGATAATGTTTTTTATGTTTTGTTAATATATTCAAAAACCGTATGAAACTATCATTGCATTTTTAATTATTCTTTTTGGATAATCTTTTAACAATTTAGTGATTTAAATAAAAAAACAAAATATATAATTATGTAAATATGAAAAAAAATTAATTAAATTAGTTTTTGCGACGACACTTATCCTCCCAGAAAAGCTGAAATAAAAATAAATATATAATATATATTTGTCCGACATTTGTCCTCGCAAAAGGTTCCAATATTATTTTTTTGTTTTTTTTTCTAGAAAATGAATTGGCGACGATAGTTGTCCTTGCTGAAGGGTTCTATAGTTTTGGCGACGACATTGTCCTCGCTGAAAGTTTTTCCGTACGGTCTTTTGGCGACGACCATTTGGAGACGACTTATCCTCGCAAAAGACTTTTGGCGAGGACATATACACTTTTAGCGACGACTTTTGTCCTTGCAGAAACCTTTTTTTCTTGTAGTGTAACACGGTTAACACAAATTCATGGGTTTACAAAATAACTCTCCTCCTTACAGATATACACCTATGACCACTTTCTTCACTCAATTTATTTATTCTCTTTTTCAATATTTTTTACATCATATCTATCATTTCAAGTTGTGTTTTTTGTTTTATTTTCATTTCAAAAAGTGTTCGTAATTATTTATATAATTATTAGCTTTTAGTTTATCGGATAAATTTTTATCGTTTGTAGTATTTGTTTCATTATGATAGGACTATATAATAACAAATAGTTATTTTTTATAGCATAAAACGATTAAAAAAATTTAAAAAGTTAGACACTGCACCTGATTTCGGGATCGGTTCCCAAATATAAAGAACTAGGTACAACTAGTTTCAATTCCGGGATCTCTGTGATCACGTCCACTGTAACCGAAGATGAGTGGCTGAGGTTGCTTTATGTTTTCTTAAATTGTTATGCTATGCGAACCTTCCCGTCTCTCTCTCTCTCTCTCTCTATATATATATAAAGTTGGTTGACTTCAGGATGAAAATGATCTCCTTAAGAGCACAAGCAAAGGTCAACTTCAATTCAGACTCAACCAATAAGTCAAAGTTCACTAGGGTTCTATGATCAAGAATCTCTACTAAGTTTCGTAAAACACAAGTAAGATATATCCTCATAAAGAGCAAATATTTTATTTCCATCAATTAAATTATGATATAATATTCATGATTACAAACTCAAATCAAATACTTACTCAACACAACAAAATATCAACATCATTAGCAACTCATGTTAATGAAGGAACCACTTAAAACTTTCTGCTTTACATCCTGGCTAACTGACCTAACCAAACAACCTAATTAAACCTTACAATGGTTGACAACTTTATGTTGTCATTCTTGCCTTTTTGTAGAACAACAAACTTGTAGGCCTTAACAAGATTGACACAAGTACAAAAGCCAATCTTATCTCTTTTCGTCCCTAATCATTTAGCAGGTAACGTAAACGATCAGTAACAGAAAGAAACGGAAAAAAAATGAATGTTTCCACATATTATATATGTAAATTGTTTGCCTTTCGGTGGGTCCATACCGTTTTCGTGACTTTCTCCACTTTCCTACGATACTACAAAATTAAGAAAAAAAATCGGATCGTAACGTAAATCTATTAAAACCAATAATACATATCCCATATCAATTCAATCACAAATATTCTTGAACATATATAGATGTAGAACAGTGGAGTTAATGTGCACATCATTTATTCAAAAAGTAATATATCAAAAGCAACCAACAATAACAAAGACCACACAAGATGGCTAGCTATATAAATGCTACAGCACAAGACCAACAAAAGAAAATTATAAATAAACAAAACAGCAACAATTGAAGACATATACACCTTTGATGATGATGGTGAATTATTATTGATAATATAAGCAAAGTGGAGAGACTATTATAAAAAGGGAGCTCCACTTGAAGAAAAAAACAATGCATTTTTACACATAAGTGGAATAATCACTCAATGGAGTTTCTAAGAAAAAGTGTTTTGAGAAACAGATGGTTTGGAACTAAAGCAACTCCACTTAATTCGTTTTTTAAATAAAGGGTGGGTATAATTAATTAATTATTCACCAATAACTACTATTGCATTATGTTACAAAAAGTTCAATACATATCTCAATGTGTTCATTGGATGTGTTCTTGTTTGAAGTGATCATAAGATTTTATGGAATATAAATTCAAAAAGGTTTTCAATGTAATTAACAAAGTAGTCAATCCACATATTGAGAAGGTGTCTTTCTTTGAGTGGTTGGACATCTATTGTAACTAGGTTCGTAATATAATATTTTGGTCATTTTATATTTGTCACATATACGTATAAAAAGATGTTTAAAACTACGTTGGCCGGGGTTACGTACCTTCAAATCCAACTCACCCACCCAAATTATTTAAGCTTACATAAGTTTTAAGGCTATATTCGACAAATTCGAGTTGAGTTTAATATTCAACATCATATGATATATTTAAAACATATCACCAACACATTCCATCATACAAAACTAAGTAGTAACAAAGATAAAGAGTTTTCCAAATATTTAGGTTTAACGGATATTTCATATTTGTAATATTATACAAATTTCTCATATTTGAGACTGGACTACGTATTAGGAAACGTAACAGGCTTTTTAAAATTATTAATGACTAAAATAGTAATTCAAAAAAACTAATAATGATAAATCATAATTAGGGCCATGATTGAAAGAAAATGGAAAAAAAAAATTCTCAATCTTATTTTAGTGCGTTTCAAGATGGGTTCGAGTCCAAGTGTTAGCATCTTGTGACCAGACTTAGTCAGATGGCTGTAACTTATTTTGCAAATTTCCAAGGATGTAGTCTAGGCAAAGTCTAGATGGATTAAACATTTTCCAAAAAACTAACAAAATGGAGTTTTTTGAGAAAGCTCAAAAAAGTAATTTGCCAAACATGTTTTCAATTTGTGTGAGTAAAAGAAAGAACAGTGTAGAACACCATTGATGTGGTAGGAGCAATAAGAATTAGGGGACCATAGAAAAAGAAAAAATATATAGCAGAAAAGCTAGGTTAATGTTCATCTGGATTAAGTTGAAATCTTGGGTCAACCAAAAGAAGGAGGTGGATGCAACTATCTTTCAATGGTGCTATAGCTTGATATAGACTTGAGAAAAAGGCAACTAAACACAAGGTCATTGTTTCTATCCACATTGCTAGTTTCAAGCCAACAAAAATAACACATGTTTCTCAAAGATATCCAAACACTTTGATATATTCTTAGCATATAATGTTGTCATACTATAATATATGTGTGCTAGTTCCCACCATCTCCACCCTCTCCGACCCCACCTTGGATCAGTGGGATATACTAGGTTCGTTTTTGTAGGGTTTTAGTTGCCATGGTCAACTTGAATTGCATTTGACCGATCGATCCGTTAGTTGTAATAACTTGAAGCCATATTCAAACACCCATGTCCTCTCTATGAAAATGCAAATAGTAATAATAATATTATATCTTCTCACAAGTATTTGATGTCGTTTTTAGCATGTTTGATCACGGGGCTAAAGATCGTAGAAATAACTAGTCTTGCAAGGAATGAACTTTAAATGAGTTAAAACCGGAAGGAGGGGTGAGGTTAGTTTTTCATACCCATTCTCAACCCATGATCAATATGAGCTCGAAGCTTCCTTCGTAGTCTCCTATTCGACGATATTCACATTGATTCTAGTGAGCTCTTTTTTACCCAAAAAAGGATATTTCAGTTGGACCGCTTAAGCATAGCCTATTTATACAGAATGGTAAAGAGGCCGCCTATTCATTTTGGGGAATCAATCCTCCGGGCCTAATAGAGCTTACCTACGGCCACTGCGCCTTCCCACTAATCAAAAAATCCAAAGGCAAGGAAGGAATTTGATTGGCTCCTATAAGCTAGCTAGTTCTCACTTCCGGGCTCTAACTCCTTACTTCCCACCGTAGAACTCTAATCGAAAGGGCCTTTCTAAGGTGTCTTCCCCCCGTGGCAATTCTCGTATTATCCAGGGCTCGAGCTATCCTTTGGTTTAAAGAAATCCCTTTGCAACCAACCAACAAGGCTTTATAGTGTGGCAATCCCAAAAAGGTTTGTAAGTGTCATTTTATTCCTTGTAATATTTTTTGTAAGTGGGTTATTTCCTTCATCATTGATTATAGAGTTAGGCCCTTGTTAGCGGTTTTGCTTAAAGACTTTCTTGGCCGTTGTATTTCCTTGGGGTATGCCCCTCGGAGCTTGTAGTTTTCTTTTTCTTTGAATAATTTTTTTCCCGGGGTACCGTCCCCTTTAAAAAAAAGGGGGAAAGAAATAATCAATTACAAGTATGTAAATTGACCAAAAAGGACATCCTTAATACATAATCAATTACAAGTATTTTATAATATAATTAAGACAAATTTTAGTAATATAATTAAAACAAATTTATAATAATATGATATATTAAATAATACAAACAATAAAAAATTATATAGTATAATATATTGAAATAATATAGATTTGATTATTATTATTATTATTATTATTATATATACATACTAGTATAAATTTAGAATTTGTTAAAATAAACTTTAGAAAAAATCTACATTAACTTATAATTTAAATTACTATTAAATATAATAAAAATAAAATTGATCAACTTAACACATCTTAAATAAGTAATAATTCTAAAATAATATAACTAAGAATTAGATATAAATATTTATTTGTTAAAATATTTAATATGTTTTAGTTAATAATATTTTAAAAATTATTATATTTATGTTTTTGATAATTAAACATATTAAATAATATATAATATAATTAATAACATTTAAAAATAAAAAATATATAATGTATAATTTAATTTAATTAATAATTAATTTTAATTATTAAAAATTAATATTTAATATTTAATAATAATTAATATAATAGATAATAATTAATTATTAATAAGGGGAATAATTGGAAAAGGTCACAAAAAACTTCTCATAAGCTACTCAAAGTATCTTATCAAAAAACTAACTTATAAGCTACTTTTGGTCGTACCAAACATGTACATAGAAAATAAGTCAGCTTATAAGCTAGTTTATTTTACCAAACAATGCCTAATAATATACAGACACACCCACTGAGAGTTAAGGTGAGAATTGTAAGAAGAGACTTAATGAAAGTGATAATGAAAGCAATATTATATAATAAAATCATTCATATAGATCCATTATTTTCATTCCTTACCAAATTGGGGGAATTTAAATTTTATTTCTACTAAGTTTTTTCTCATATGTCGTTCAATCTATTGATGTTAAATGAACGAGCCTAATAAACACACACAAGAGACCTTGGTGATTGACAAGTTTCTATTAAAAAGGTTTCTCTACTTTCTCCAGAAAAGAACCAGGCAGAGACACACACCAGAGACCTTCGCCTCACCACCACTAACCAGTCATCTCCTCGAAACACGCCTCTCTCTGCCTAAGGCCATCGTTTCATTCAGCTGACCTGAGGCATGGCGGAATCCTACCTCGAACGATTTTGAAACAATGCCTACGATAGATCATTTAATCAAATCCCATGATAAACACTAGGTAACTGGTCAAAATATAACTGGTCCAAGTCCATATTCAGGTCTTAACCGGCTTTCAGAACTTCATGCCAACCACTGGTTGGTCAGGTATAATGGCTGGTAGCCAACAGGACGAAATATTGGTGTTAAATAAGTATAAAATATCAGTTAAATTTGGGCCAAGAAATAGACCAATATGAGATTGCCCAAAATCTGGTCGAACAGTAGAAACATAACTCATTTTGCCATAAATTCAACAATGCCACAAAGTGATGAAAAATATTCTAGCAACATTGATCAATTAATCAGCAAATAACACTACAAGTATTTGGAAAGAGATGCAGTTACTACGGAAATGGGGAAAGAAATGTGACATTGCAAACTTATTTAATGCAAAAATTGCAGAGTACCGTGCCGGCCAACAACTCAACAAGATCGATGATTAGATGCCTATATATATGCTCGATTTTAAATAATCATTTGGCAAAATATAGAGAAGAGAGTTGCATTAAAGCAATCTAATGACAACAACAAGACTAGGATTAGAGAACACTTAACATCAAGAAAGTATAATGAGACGCTATCACCTAAAGAAAAGCCCCTCCTACGCAGCGACCGTTGCCTTTTCTAGCTTCTTTGCAGCAGCCTTTTCGATCTTTGCAGGGATTGCCATTTCTGGCTTCTCAATTCCTTGGATATCAGTTATCCTTAGCTTTGTCAATTCCTAAAAACATGAGATTCATTTCATTTTTAATAAAGCTACCAAATGAAAGTATTTGTTACTTATATTTTAACCTTCTTTACCCTGTAGAGATTATGAATTGAAAGGGGTATTCTTTTTTCCACTGTAATTTTGGAAATAAGGTTTAGATATATCATTTACCAAGCAGAAAATTGCAAATTGATCCAACTTTACCTGTCTATGACCCTTTGTTCGCCGATAATTCTTTCGTCTCTTTTTCTTAAATATGATTACTTTTGCATCCAAGGCCTGCAAAAAAACAGTAAACAAAATGAAGTCTGAATTTTCCAAAAGAATATAAAAATTATTCTTGTAAGGATTGGGAAAAAAAAAAAAAAAAAAAACCACAACTTTTACCCAACTCTCTAAATCTACAAGAAGGCATACAAATTAACCATAATTTCTATTTAACATAAGAAACTATTGTATGATCAATGCTATGGATGATAGCATGCATAAGAAACTACTGGCATCTAGATGATTTCTAATCAGAGATAGACTAGGACATGCACCCCCACCACCCAAAAAATATTATTATTTCTTGTGGCCTTATTATCTGTTTATATACCACATTTCATAGTTCGAGTTGTACGTGTGCCAAGTTTAAAGCAACAAACACAATTCTTAACAAGATACAAAAGTCTTGGTCGATATCTTTAGATTTCCTTGAGAAAACATTTTCAAAATTTCTTCTTCAATTTGGATTCTTAGCCTCATTGTCATTTATTAAAACAGACACTGTTTCCAATTTGATGATCTAAAAGTATGCTCCAATTGGTTCCCTATTGATGCTTAATGTGTACAAATACTCGAATAAAAAAGAAGCAATTCAAATGAAATGAACCTTAGATATGTAACTATGATAGGGAAAAGAAAGTGAATTTTATAATCATTCTTACATGCTCTTCCACAACTGCATGAACAGCTGCCTCAGGCAACACTGGACGACCAATCATTGTCTGAGTCTTAGAACCAAGCATGAGAACTTTATTTAGAATTATCTGCAATAAATTAAAAATGTGTTACATCTACTGAAATTCATTCTGAGAAGATATGTTTATGGCACAAATGGAAAAGAAAATGAACGTGAACATATATATCCCTATATAACTGAACATATCGCAACTAGTCCTCGATATCTGCAAAAGGGGAATGGCGAAACAAGCAATGAAAAATAAAAAGTAAAACAGCAAGAGGCAGAAAAGAAAGGTTATCTTGAGTACCAGAACCTCAAATAAATCGTGTTCTAATATTAACAAAAAGTTTAAGCTTCACAACTATGTCAAAGACTTCACAAAAATGTGTTGCGTAAAAGGTGTTTTGCATTAAAATCTTGTGTTGCAAAGCCTCAACAAAATGATGTGATTAAGTGTGAAACATCAAAATTTGCCAACTGTTGCTAGAGCGTTGATGCTTCTGTCTCAAGTTCCAGTGACATTTTGGGTTAAATGTGTTCTTACTTCTTACGACTACATTTCTCATCAATAGAACACCTTCTAACTTATTCATCTTTATACCCCTTATGAGAAGTTGTTTGACAAACATCCTGATTGATTGCTATGTTTTTGAGCTTTAGGATGCTTGGTGTTTGCTTCTACTTTGCCATCTCATTGCACAAAGTTCAGTCTGAGGGGCAAAGCTTCCTTACTTGTTGGTTATCAATCAAATGTGAATTTTGTTCCATAGATCCTTTTCATAAAGAAGTTTTACATTTTGTGGTCAACCAAATATTCAATGTTTGGTTTGGAATTTGGATCCACTTTTCACTATTATTCCGGTCCCTGCTGAACTTCCGCAACAAGTATGACAAACAGTTCTCAAACGGCTTCGCAAACAGCTTCGCTGTTTCTTTCTTCTGAGCCAGTTCGATGGTCCACCAGGAACCATCCTCCTCCTGTCTACTAGCTTCAGTAGCATGATTAACACTACAGTCTTGTTTCCCACAATTATTAGGATACTTGCAGCCTATGATCATTTGGTTCCTATTCCTCGACCTCTCACTTCTTTTAATAATGGATCCTAAATACTTGAAACAATCCCTTTTGGATACCCTTTGCCCCCCAATATTGACTTCTACCCCCTCTTCTATAACCTTCCCCCTGGTTGCACCAAAAATATTCTTTACTGAGCTTATGCACAACAACAACAAAAATGTTGCAATGAGTGATCTAAGAAGCAGCCTACTGGTCCTGTTCCTCAACTGAGGCTGTATACCAGCCAATGGCAGAAACCACTTGCAAGTTGGTCTAGTCGCAACAACTTCTCAAACATTTTGGTGTTTCTTCCGTTGCTCCAGCTTTAATGTTTTGTGATAACAAGACTGCTTTACAGATTGCAATCAATCCAACATTTCCTTAGTGCATGAAACACATACACCTGATTTGTCATTTTACAACAAGCTTTTTGACAAATCATTTAAACTTCTCCCAATTAACTCTGACTTTCAGTCGGTAGGCATGTTACTAAACCATTGTCATCTTAGAAGATTTATGTTTTCTTGTCTAAGATGGCACTTCAGAACATTTATCCAGGGTGCTCAAATTAAGGGGGTATTAAGAATTATTTAACCAGTTAGTTAGTTAGTTAAGAGTTTGTTGTAGTTGGTAGATAATAGTATATATTCGGATGTATATTTATGAATTCAGTCGTGTGAAATACACATTTCTTCTATCCTTTGATGCCTTGTAATGCTCTGTTTCTGATATAATCCAAGACACAAATTTGTAACACGAATTCGTAACGTTTCAAATGTTTCTTAATACAACACGAGGATTGATCTTTAGTGGTGTGCTTGCATCAACATGTATATTACCAGATACAACTAATTTGTCCTGACTAATTGATTCAGACATTCATTTATGGCCAAAAAAGTTAAGAGTCATGGTTCATTTTTTGTCCAAATACATCTTTATGTTAACTCAACCACAAAGTAATTTAACCTCTGAAAAGAATGATATAATCAATCAGATGATACACCAAGGTTGGCATCTGCCCTAGAGCTATTGAGTCAGTAATGCAATGCAAATTCTTCTGTGCAACAATAAAACGAATTTAGAAGCTTAGCTAACCTTGTCGTTCACTTCACAGAACTTCAATTTCTCCGTGTATATGCAATCTCCATTGCTCACCTTGAATTGATGTGATCCAATCTACAGCAATATAAACAGATCATTACACTTATATAGACATTAATAAAGATACCTTCATTTGACACCAATACGTCCATCAATATTCATAGCTCCCTTGCCTTTGCATACAAGGGTATGAAAAAGTTAACACTCAATTTGAACTGTTTAAGATTAGGTTAGTTAAGCACTTTCTGTCTTTCTTATTAGCTGCACAAAAGCCACTCAAGAAATTAAATCCATGGTGCTAAAATAACATGCGAATGTGTGAGGCGCTAATTTATTTTGCAACGCCATAACTTGGATTTTGAATTAATACAAAGTATTATATGGGCAGCTACAAGAGCGATATGGTGAATAATAATAGTCTTCATCGACAAGAATCAATCAAAAATTTGATGTTAATGTCACAGAATGTAGCAAAATCATGCTAGTCTGAAACCAAGTCTTCCATTAATATTCAAAATACAGTTTATTTCTGGCAAAATTTGACACTTGAAACAAAAAAATCAATATTAACACAGTATTTAGCATCGCTGGATCATCAAATATTTGAAAGTGGGAGCTAAATCTAACCTGAATAACAGCAAAAACAGGTTCATATGGGTTAAAAACCCGGTCTGACCGCTGAAGTTGCCCAATCACCTTATACCCAATAGCGGCAGCCTCAGCTTCTCTCTCCTCAGGCGAATACTCTCTCTTTAAAACAGAGTTTCCCGCATCATCCCCAATATCGGCATCGTCGTCATCATCTTCATCATCATAATCACTATCATCTTCTTCACTTTCATCATCGTTATCAGTGTTATCACGTCGATCAGACGAGAAATGGCGATATGTTGTGAAATGACTTGATGAAGAATTGAGATTAGGGGTCAAAAAAGTATCGTGAGATGTAGGGTGTAAGGACTTCTCGGAGAAATTTGGGATCTGGGCCAGGGTTCTTAGGTGCTGAAGAGATGATGATGGCTTCGGATGAAGTGTTGCCTTGTAGAGTTGTTGGGTTAGTGTTTGAAAAGTTCGTCGATTAGCCATTGTTGATTGAAGCTTTATTTCTCTCTGATTTTAATTGAAGTTCTGCAATTTGAGCCTGACAACATCAGCAGAATACCACAACACAATTTCAATACGCTACAAAGACAAGTGCAGGATTTCATGTGTAGAGGGACACAGGGACCATTCCCATTCGCTTTTGGACAAACACTACCCCCACCCATTACCAACTGAGCTATGCGCCATTGGCCATAAAAAAGCGTAATTAATAGTCTTTGAATAAAAAATCAAACTAGGTAACCAATCTTTCAGTGTTTTAAACTAATATAACAAGAACATCACAGACTTCATGCTCATGGCATTTCATCGAACAGTTGGAGTGCATCATCAACCTTGATAATAATATCATAAACAATGAGCAACAAATTAAACAACAAACATAAAAAAAATACAAATGAGAAACCCAGATAAAAAAAATCCCTTAGCAAATACAACTAACCATCGAATATGGACAACAATCCAAATAATAAAACATCCTTAATCTAAAAAGAGTGAAACACATAAAACATAAGTCAATTAGAGGTTAGAAATTTACCAGAAGTCTAAATTTTCATAGGCAGGAGTTGATTTCGAGAGGGCAATAGTCGATAGTGAGTGTCAATTCGGAGAGTGTTGATTCAATCAATGGTAAAGGTAGGGCAGCCGTCCGCCGGCAACGTACGTTCATTTCCCCTTTAGGCCCAAAATTGATTTTACAAATGGGCCTTAGCAGCTGCTCTGGATCGGGTCGGTTTTGATGTCTCTTTTTTGGTTTCATTTCAACTTTCAAGAATGTAATTTTAGGTAAACCACATTCGCACAAGATCCAAGCATGTGGTCCATTTTTTTTAACGGTAGATATAACTCATGCACACGTTTCGATACGAAGTTGACGAGATATCTGGGATCCATATGGGCATCCGACGAATCCTCGACGACCATGGATCGACCCAAAACTCGATCTATGGTCATCGCCACATGCTCACCTCTCGAATCGAACGCGGGTAGGGGCGGAGCCACAAGAGGGCAGAGTAGGCAGTTGCCCCCCTAACATTTTAAATTTTAAAATTATATATATATATATATATATATATATATATATATATAGTATTAGGTTCAAATGAGAAGTGCTAAAAAAATGAGAAGTAGAGAAGTGATCTCCACCACTCATCCGGTTAATAAATACGGCTTTGACCGGGTCCCCTCCTTTAATAATCTCTACCCTCTCATGAATCGCGTCAATCCACGTGATCGCGTCCACCGTAACCGGTCAAAGCCACATTTATTGACCGGATGAGTGGTGGAGATCACTTCTTTACTTCGTATTTTTTTAGAACTTCTCATTTGAAACTTTCTCTAGGGTTAATGACTAATATGAGTAGCGAACTCACCATTTTGAACAAATGTTACCATTTAACTATTTTTGTGCTCAATATACAATTGAACTCTTTGTAAGCGTTCACATAATACCATTATGACCGGTTATAACCCATTTTCCCGGTTTGGTGTATTACGTGACAATTACTTAACACATATGACAATGAAATGACATGTTAAATGACTTATAAGGGTAGCAAACTATTCTGTTTGATCACATTTTACCATTGAACTTTTTTTGTACTCGATATTCCATTGAACCTTTTTTAATTGTTCAAATGTTACCATATTTCTTAATACCGTATTAATATTGTATAAATACCATACTGCATAACTTCATAGTTTTTATATTATAATGAATTTTATAATTATATATATTATTTCGAACCCAATCATGAAAAGGTTTATCCCTACAAAGTATTCAACTTTAGTTTCTTAATCAATTTTTTTTATAAAATTTGTTATTATAATAATTGTTAGGATACGTAACGGTTTCTTAATTTTTTATATAACTAGTGTGTTGCACCGCGCTCACGCGGTGGCGAAAAAGTTATATAAGCATCACCGTTAAATAATATTATATAAAATAAAAGTGATTGATCAACATTTACAGATGGGACGAATGGCCTCTCATAGATGTTAAGGGTTTTCATCATTAGAGATAAAGCGATCATAATGTTGTACTTCTGTTGTCTCAACCTATAATGTAAATGAATTAGCAAAATCCCGAAAAAATTACACAATACAAATAATAAAATATAGATAAAATAGATAATAACATGGATTATACATTAATAATAGTCGACTCTCATTCAAGTTTTATTTTTTCCCTTTAAAAATGAGAATGGAATTTCAACAATATACCTAAAACCTTCTTAAATATGTTGAACATACTTACATACACCATGTTGAACTTCATTACATATCAAAAAGACACACCATCAAATAAACTCTATTACTTTAGATTCAATGAAGTAAAATAAAGAATTGATGATTGAAGTCATTCATAACACAATACAACCACTTCTGATGTAGCTTTATATTAAAAAAACGTGGAAACATAAATAAGGTCTTACTTAAATAAAGACCTTTTAAAATCCTCAACAAAAATGCATACATGGATTAGTTTCCTCGAAGTAAACTGAAAAAATAAACATAACCATTCAAAAATGACATATTGAAGTTTGGTGAAGCTACATCAAATAATGTTATACTTTCAATATTAGATCTCAAAATTTGTATCAACATTCAAGTCATATCTTACCATTTATATACTCACTTAACATCCAACTTTTCACTTTTGTCACCAATATAGGACGATGAAGATTCTTCACCAAATTTTACCATTTTGTTCACAATATATCATATAAAATGAAATGAAGTGTTTAACTATTACATTAAATGTTTTGTTATGTGAATAAAAAAATAGCTATCTAACCCAATAAATGGATCAAAATTTTGATGAACATTCAAGAAACATCTTATTCTTTATATACCCACTTAACTTCTAATTTTTCACCTTTTTCACCAATGTGGGACAATAAAGAATTTATTACAATTGATCATTTGATGAATACTTTGTTTTCATTGTGTCATGTTATATCATCTAAAAGTTTTTCTTTATATATTGATATTTTAAATCTTTCATATAAATTTAGTTTATATAAAACTAAAATGAAATGTTTTACTATTATATGACGTGTTTTGTCATGCAAATAAAATATTACTATTTAATCCATATCTAAAAAATGTATTAAAGTTAAGATGAACATTCATTTGAAATTAACTTTAATATATCTAATAAAATATGAAATATTTAACTATTACATGAAATATTTAACTATTACATGAAATATTTTATCATCTAAATAAAAAATAACTATCCAACTCAAAAATGAATCAAATGTTGGATGAACATTCAAACCATATCTTATCATTTATATAATCACCTCTACTTCCACCGTTTTACTCTTGCCACCAACGTGGGACGAAGAAGATTTCACCCCACATAAATCACTCTTTGTAGTATGATTCGTTCTCAATAGAAAAATATAAAATAATTTTTAAGAAACCACGACAATATAAGTGAACCAAATTAGAAAAACCCATATAACATATGCACAACATAAAGATTATGTGGAAAACATGAAGGAGGAAATACAAAAATAACAATTGGAAAAATAAATACAAAGCATAAACATTATTTAAAAATTTTAATGGGAAGAAGAAAACTTATACTACCAACATGATAACCAAATTTTAAGAACGGCGAAGAAAATAGAAAGCTAATAATTGTAAATAAACTACGAATAAAAAACTAAACACGTAAAACTTAAAAAATATATGAAATTTTTTTTAATAGACAAAAAAAAATGATACCAATTGAGAACGGTACACATATACACACATCAACAATGTATAACTCACATAATCTTAAAATAAATAAATAAAATGTTTACTTTACCTCGAAATTTTATGAAGAATGAGCAATGATATCAACGAAAAGTAAATTCTACAAAAAAGAAACAAACATACAAACATTCATAGTACATAATATACAACATAAAAGTGGTTGATTTCATTTTGATGGAGCATTAGATTGTAATTTATAGATGATCTTGTAGTAGGTTTTTTTGTAATAAATAAATGGGAGATGAAGAGAGCAAAATGAATGTTATAGGAAGTTAAATAGTTTTTTAGTTAAAAGCTACTTAAATGGCAATACAAATTACTAAAGTAACCTTCTTATAATGAAATACACAACTTTCATTTAGGGGGTAGATTAGTCATTTACATATCCAACATTTAAAAAAATCAAAAAATTGAGAAAAAAGATAAATAGGTTTGAAGACTTGAGGAGATGCCATGTCATACATGATGGTTCTTCCTTTTATATATATAAATGATTTGTTAATTTCTTTTGTTAATTGTTAATTGTTAGGGTTAGAGTATGCCTAATTGTTAATTATTAGGGTTAAAGTATGCCTAGTTGTTAATTTTCAAGGTTTAACGTTTATTTTATATTATTGGTTTATGTCTTATTGCTAATTTTGTTATTAATTGTTAGGTCAAACTTTATTATTAGTTGATACCGAATTGATCATTTTTTGTTAGTTGTTAGGGTTAGAGTGTATTATTAATCAAGGCTTAATTATAACTTCTTTTTGTTAATTGTTGATTGTCAGTGTTAAGATCTATTAGTTGATGTCTAAATATTATATACTTGTTAAATTTTTATTAATTTCGGCACAAAATAATTTTTTTTAAAGCCAATATCCGGAATCCATACCGGTGGTTATAATTCTTTAATATCCTTCAACTAGTTTTACTCATTTGATCGATGCCTAAGAAAATTCATTCGAATGACCTCTATTGGTATCCATCCGACAAAAAAGAAGAAGTTATGCATGTCACCTTAAACAAATACTTAGACTACCTACGCAACTACATGACCGTGATCTTAATTTTGACCCCCGTCACTAAAATGTGGGCTTTATCGTGGTCCATCCACATCAAGTGCACAAAAACGAGTGATTGAAGGTACAATATATTCATATATTGTCGTTGCATAAATTTTAGTATTCAATTCATTGTATTAGGCTATGCAGAATTAATGCCATGGAGACAAAATGTTTGGATGATTTCATGTGTGTGTTTGTAAATTTGCGTGCTTCGTTGGGATACCATTTGTGTCTATATATATGATGTAATAATAACTCAAATTAATGATCAAATTAACATCATACAAGTAGTTGAATTAAGCAATATGTTGGCTTCCATTTCTTTTTCTTACGATGGAACGATAACACCAAAATCCGATCCACTCTACCCTATTACTCATTCTTTCGATGTCTATGGCAAAAGGACAACATATAGAGTTCCTTTCTTCGTTTCTTCTCATACGAAGAAGTTGAAAACTGGGTACACCATAAAGCTTGCAAGAACTTCTTCCTTCCCTATGGAGGAGGAAGTGAAGGATAATGATGATGAGTCCTTGATGTCGTTAAAGCTAACCGCAACGGTCAGTGTCAGGATAGGCAAGAACATCGATGTGGCCGTGGTAAAGAATATGATGAAGCTCCCGTGGTTATATTCAAAAAATGATTCCTTGGACCGGTCTGTGGAGAAGGGAGTAGTTTTCCAACTTGTTAGCACCCAACTAGATCCAAGTAAGATTGATTTTTTTATGTCATTTTTATTTGTACGGGGTGTTTGGGAGTGCTAGCTTATCTGCTTATTTTCAAAAAGTGCTTAGCTGCGTTTTCAAATAAGTAGATCCGTTTCTACTTCTTTAAAACTGTTTATCTGCGTTTTTAACCCGTGATAAACACTTTTATCGAAACACTTAAAATTGCTTATCTGCATTTTCAACTCGTGATAAGCAAATAAGGAGAACAAAATAAGCAATCCCAAACACCCCCTACATATATATATATATATATATATATATAATGCACTAAAATATATTCAATAATACTTTATATATGTTGCTACGTACTTTGTCCATGAAAGTTACAATGAAGCCAAAGATGAGCAAGGAATCTGTAAAGGACTGCTCCAACTGCACAACTTTCAAAGAGAATGAGAATTCAGAGTGTTTTAGCTTTCAAGTTGAGTTAGTAAGTGATGCAGACTTTGGAGAACCAGGAGCCATTCTGGTGAGAAACAATTATGACAAGGAGTTGTACCTGGAGACCATCTCCATTGAAGGGTTTTTCCACTTTTCATGCAAATCCTGGATTCAACCAGCAAAAAGCAGCAAGGATAAAAGGATATTCTTTGCCAACAAGGTACATAGATCATCCTCCAGCTTCATCTAAAAAAGTTTCTAGATTCTAACCTATCAGAAAGAGGTATCTTTTTGATATACACAACAGGCATATTTACCAAGTGAAACACCCAAGGGGATAGAAGGCTTGAGAGCTAAGGAACTCGAAAACAAGAGAGGTGATGGAAATGGAGTTAGATTAGCTTCGGATAGAATATATGATTATGACACATATAATGATCTTGGAAACCCGGATAAAGGAGCCGAGTATGCAAGGCCGATATTAGGAGGTGAAACAAACCCATATCCCAGACGTTGTCGCAGAGGACGTCCCTCCACAAGTAGCGGTATATAAGTTACTTTAAACCCTGCAAGTTGATTCCATTGTTATTATATTCTTGATAACCCATAAAAAGAACATGATTATTTCCAACATTTTGTAGATATAAATGCAGAAATGCGGGTGAATAAGATGGTTTCTTCAACATACGTACCAAGAGACGAAGCTCTTGAAGGGACTAGGCACAAGGATATTCTCCTGGGAATTTGGAAAGGAATGCTTCACAATATTCAACCCATGGTGGCTACTCTCTACAACAAAAATGGAGTTTTTAGGGATTTTTCTGATATCAAAGATCTTTATAATAGGAAGGTACCACCGGTTGAGACCAATTTCTATGGGTACAAAGTGTTAAAGTTTTTGGATATTAGTCAACCCATCAAAGAAATGTTCAAGTTTGATACTCCAAAACACATTTCTTGTAAGTTTCAAGAGAATCTAATCGTTATTTTTATAAAACATTGGGTACATGCAGTTTCTAAATCATCAAAATAATCATTTACATTGTAGGGGACATAACAAGCTATGCACGAGATGACGAACTTGGCCGCCAAACTCTTGTAGGGATGAACCCTGTTAGCATAGAGAAGTTGAAGGTAAGCACGACTAAGATCATCTTCAACCCACCACTAGATACACTGAAAACGTAAAAATGGTGATGTTTTGATTGTTTTCATCTCCAACTCAACACTAAATCACAAAAACATTAACGATCAAAAAGAACGCGTCTCTATATTTTGAGGCCAATAAATTCGGCCTCTAAAAATATAAACTATCATAATATTCAATTTTTATAATTAAATATAATTTATTGATTAAAATTTATTATATATAAAAATAAGAGTAAATTATGGATTTGGTCCCCGTGGTTCTCGTTTTTTTACTACTAAGGTCCCTAAACTAGAGAAATTATGGATTGGGTCCCTGTGGTATTCAATTTTGCACTACTAGGGTCCCTCTCCTTAACTTTGTTAACGGAGACTCCGTTAACTCAGGGGTATTAAAATCATTTTATCTATTTTTTTATTAAATTTTTAAGTTTTTTTTTCTTTTTTATATAATAAGGACCTCTCTCTCTCTCTACACGTATCATTACCACCAACCTTATGTCTACCATCATCGTCATCCTTCAACCCTCAACCTACCATTCGGCGACAACCATCCTCCGATGGCAACCCACCCTTCAACTCATCCTCCGGTCGTCTTTATCACCGTGACCCCTCCTTCCTTACCTTGACACCCTGTCTGATTCAAACCAGAGCAAAAAAAAAGGAACCTGCAGATCTAAAAACCCCGTCTTCCCAGACCTGTGACAACTCTCTCTCTCTCTCTCTCATCAAACACTCAACCGACAAGCAATTTTCGGCGAATCCTCGGAGATTCTTCGACACAGATTCTGTGACAAAGGCTCTACGCTTCTTCAAAGCACTACAGCTCAACAATTGTTTTGAGGGTTGAAGAATGACGATGATGGTAGACATGGGGTTGTAGGTAATGATACGTGTAGAGAGAGAGAGAGAGCGAGCGACAGAAAGTCTTTCTTATATAAAAAATAAAAAAATATAAAAAATAATTTAACATAAAAATAGATAAAATGACTTTAATACCCCTGAGTTAACGGAGTCTCCGTTAACAAAGTTAAGGAGAGGGACCTTAGTAGTGCAAAATTGAATACCACAGGGACCCAATCCATAATTTCTCTAGTTTAGGGACCTTAGTAGTAAAAAAACGAGAACCACAGGGACCAAATCCATAATTTACTCTAAAAATAATTTCATTGTGTTTTTAAGTGTTGGATTAGAGTTGGGTTTTTTAAGTGTTCAATGGTCCCATCATTTTTAGTGTTTTTAGTGTGTTTTTTTAAGGCTGGGTTGGAGATGCCCTAATTAAGCATGCTACAACAAATTGAGTTTAATTAATTATAGAACTCCTAAATAAATAATCGTCATGATAGAGTGGTTTTTAGGACCAAACAAAAAAAAAACGTCTAATCTAAAAATATTAAAACTTATGACACTTTTGGGCATTGTAACAGGTTTTTTAGAGTAATTTTCAAACAAAACATCCTATTATCTATTTTATAGGAGACTATTTAAAAAGGTGTCCAATTAACACAGGTTGATAGGACACATCTAAAAGTTGTCCTATAAAATTAGCTAACACGACATTTTATTTTTAAAATGTCCTAAAACCTTGTTACGACACTAAAACGTCATATAAACTTATTACAACATTTTTAGAACATTTTTTAGGCTTATAAGATTATGTCCTACAATGCCCTCTATTACGACACTTATTTATTTTTTATATCCTATAAACTCAATTTTGTTGCAGTGACGATAAAATTTGTATGTTTGTTTTGACATATATTTTTCTAATGAACAACTGTTCGGGTTGTATATGTAGGTCTTTCCTCCGGTGAGTAAACTTGATCCATTAGTTTATGGACCACCAGAATCATACCTTAAATAAGAGCATATTATAAGCCACCTAAATGGTCTATCTGTACAACAGGTACATGTTACTAGAATACATAAGAATCAGTTGTGTATGGTTTTTGGTTTGGATTTCAAATATTATATCTAGTGTTCTTTTAATTTTCAGGCACTAGATGAGAATAAGCTCTTCATATTGGATTACCATGATATTTATCTTCCATTTTTAGAGAAGATAAATTCTCAAGAAGACCGAAAAGCATACGGAACACGTACAATCTTCTTTTTGACAAGTATGGGAACTCTAAAGCCCATTGCGATCGAGCTTAGCCTTCCTCCTAATGATTCCAACATACCATCAAAACAAGTTCTCACTCCTCCCGTTGATGCAACCACCAATTGGCTTTGGCAATTAGGCAAGGCCCATGTATGCTCTAATGACACGGGTGTTCACCAACTAATTCACCATTGGTATGTTAATTACTCATATCTAGCTATCTTTGCCAATCCATCGTTAATTAATACATAAAATGAAATATAAAACAAACATTTGTCGTTACAAAACAAGCTATAATATAACATAAAGGGTAGACACCACTATCTAAGGCACCAATACTGCTCTGGTCCCATAGTGATCATGGGGAGGTAAATGAGCGCATGTATCTCATGTATCCCAGGACCTCACACATATGCATTACACAAATCTCTATTGGTGGGTCAAATCAAGAGGACCTAATTGACTATAAGTTCATGATGTTGGTCTACAGGTTACGGGTTCATGCGTGTATGGAACCATTCATAATCGCGACTCACCGGCACTTAAGCTCATTGCATCCGGTTTTCAAGCTTCTTAATCCCCACATGCAACATACGCTCTCAATAAATGCAATAGCTCGTGAGACACTTATATCAGCCGAAGGGATTATTGAAGAGCACTTTTCTACTGGAAAATTTAGCATGGAGATGGTATCTGCTGCCTATCGTGATTGGTGGCGTTTTGACCTGGAAGGCCTTCCTGCGGATTTGATACGAAGGTAGAAATCTATACCATTAAATTGAAAGATAATTAAGTAGTCTATTATGATAATTAGAAATATTTGACATCCTACAAAAATGATTTTGTTAATTGTAGTCGATTTAAATGAAATATAATGTCTTACTTGTCTTTGCTTGTAGAGGAATGGCAGTACCTGACGATTCAATGCCCCATGGACTAAGATTACTCATAGAAGACTACCCTTATGCCAATGATGGGCTTCTCATCTGGTCTGCAATTCAGGAGCTGGTACATTCATACGTGAATCATTACTACCATGACGAAAATGCTGTTATATCCGACGTAGAGCTTCAATCATGGTACAACGAAGTCATTATTGTCGGGCATTCTGATCTTCAAAACGCTAATTGGTGGCCCAAATTATGCACTCCCAATAACCTTAGCGAGATACTGACCATCCTAATATGGATTTCATCGGCACAACATGCCGCACTTAACTTTGGACAGTATGACTATGGTGGATATGTCCCAGGCCGACCACCGCTAATGAAAAAACACATACCCCAACAACATGATCACATCGAGTATGCAAGTTTCATGGCTGACCCGCAAGGCTATTTCCTTGCTTCATTGCCTAGTTTGTTTCAATCAACGAAATACATGGCTATAGTCGATATAATCTCAGCACATTCGCAAGATGAGGAGTATCTTGGGGAGATAAAGGACGTATCCACTAGTTGGCCAGGTGAACCTGAAATCTTTGAGGCATTCTATAGATTCTCAATGAAGATTAAAGAAATTGAAATTGAGATCAAGAGGAGGAATGTTGATCCAAGTCTAAGGAACAGATGTGGTGCTGGAGTTCCACCTTATGAGCTACTCATACCAACTTCAGAACCAGGTATTACATGTAGAGGGATACCAAAGAGCATAACATTGTAAGGTGTGAGTATTTTAATCCATATATGTAGAAAAAAAAACATAGTGATCAGATGTGTATTAAGGTAAGTAATACATTCGACTGGTTTACACCCCTAGTTGCAAGTCATTAGGGACTTGCACAATATATATACCATTTCCTTTAAAAGCGAGATGCATGACCTTATATACAATGTACCTCTCATGTTTAAAGTCGCAAAGCAAGTACGACGAGTGTGTCCCTCTATATGTGTGCCTTCTAAATTTGATGCAAAAGTCGTTTATATGAGCTCGCCGCGCTTATTGACACTTGTGAATTCACACATTTTACATTTTCTAACTTTGTTACACTCAACACAATTAAGTTGACCAGCAACACAACATACGTTTTGCCCTGTATGCAAACAAGAAGAAATATTTACATATTTTTTTGTTATATATTAAAAAGTTAAAACCATCATTTTCATAAATATCTTGAACTTGAAAAAAAATAGTATATATCGATAAATTAGTAAATTAGTATAGGGTATATATATATATATACTAGGCATGGTATTGGCCGTCCTTAGACGGCCCGTGCCCACGGGTCTTACAAAGTATATTGCTACTGAAAAACAAACATAATCTCAATTCTGAATCACACAACTGAGATCAGATCGTTAAAGGAACACACATCTAGAGATGTAGCTTGCTAACGATGTTTTTCTGGGATACCTAGAACCTGAACAGTCAGATACCCGCTTCTGAGTAAATTACGGATTTGGTCCCTGTGGTTTGGGAGTTTTTATGGATTTGGTCCCTAAACTTTAATAATTACAGATTTGGTCCCTGTGGTTTGCAAATTCTATTGGATTTGGTCTTTGTGGTTTGCAAATTCTATTGGATTTGGTCCTTATGGTTTGAAAATTCTATTGGTTTTGGTCCCTGCCTATTTGCACTACCAGGGACCAAATCCAAAAGAATTTGCAAACCACAGGGACCAAATCCGTAATTACTGAAGTTTAGGGACCAAATCCATAAAAACAAACCACAGGGACCAAATCCGTAATTTACTATAAAAAATAATTATATATTGAAAAAAAACTAAAAATTACCTTTAAGAATAAACTTAAATACATAACATTACAACTTGACGTAAGGTATCATGAAAGTTATTTTGCATCAACACTCAATAGTTTCACCATTTGTTGTATTTATAATTATTATTTTAAGAGATTAAGTCGTTTTGCATCAAGTTTTGACGTGTTTTTTATTGGATTAATTTTCATCATTTGTCGTATTTAAGTTGGTACTTTGTAGTTTATCATATTCGTTACATTTTAATGTAAAAAATGTCAAAAAGAATTGACACCGGATGCCTGGTACCGGAACCGGTTCCAAAATATAAGGAACAAATGTAAGTGGATCCATGAATAAACGGCAGGTACCCGGTTATGCTCAACCCTAGCTATTTGCAGATAATAGTAAGGAGTTTTATTGGGTACAAGCCATTAATAATTTGTCAAAAGCTACGTTGATAGATCATTCACATGACCTTTTAAGAGAAATCTGAAAATAGAAACCCAAATCGCTCTAGCTACAAGTCCCCGCATCATCTACTACCCTAATACTCTGCTTTCAACTAATATAAATACGAGCAAACGATAGTTTTTCATGTAATATGAGCAAAAACACAAATTTAAATATGAAGATTTCATGTAAATATGAGCAAACGATAGTTTTCATTTAAAAATACCAAGAACTTTGTACAATGTTCAAAAGCAATACAAAAGAACGAGTAAGCATTACCTCTACTTGAGTCCCCTTGCATCTCCAACATAATGATTTAGGAGCTTGTGTCGTCTATCTCCACCAGATTTTACCCAAGATATGATTTTTGCAGCTGAAAGTGCAGTACCGTCAGGTTGGTACCTACTAAAGTCTTTCACTTCAACGGAAGTCTGCAAAGAATTATACAAATATACCATGTTATAACCTAAATAAGCACTAAAAATTGATCACTAACACGCCTAAGCCCATTTACACATTAAGCCCAAGCCCATTAAGCCAAACAACAACTTTAAGCAAATTACAATTTATTCCCTCAAAGTTTTCTTTATAAAACTTTCACTAACCATGATTAAATAATTCTTATGATTTTTCAAAAACATCATTAAAAATTACAAAATATCTATACTATTTGCAATCACTCGTTAAGCAGTTGTATGTTTACCTCTCAATTACTAAGCAGTGAATCTTGTTTGACAAAATATCTATACTATTTGAATCTTGTTTGATCACTAAAAATTGGCTATGTTAAAAGGGATACTAAAATACAATTTGGAAAACACTATGTTGAAAGTGCTATTAACGATAATCAAGTTTACGTACAATTATTTGAAGACACTTATTAATTAGGGATTCTGCCGAAAGATTAAAAATTTCGCTACCCAAAAACAAGGGTATATACTGACTGCACAAATAGTCGGTAAACTGTTGGAAACAGACTTTATCAACGGTTTTCTAGCGAAAATGAGCATCAACGTACAAAAAGTTGGTCGTAAAACCTAGCAACGGTGTTTCGACAACTTTTCGATGGTTTTTCCATGATGAATAAAAAAATAAATTAAAATAAAGACCCAACAATCGATAAGCCGTCGGTACGGGCTATCGATAATACAAAGTCTTTAGTAGTGATTGTAGACGACATAGCAATCATGTAAGTTTGTGTGACGTCAAGTAAGTTCATGTACGTTTTGGGTTTTAAATGTTATACATGTTATAAGTTTTGTGTTGTTTTATGAAAACTATGTTACAAAATGAATAGTTTTAGACATAGGAAAGCACATGGTCACGTTGGCGGAGCCAACATTGGCCCACCATTAACAGTGGCTAACCCTGAAAATTTTGGTCTAATTATTTATATATGTTCTATATCTAATAACTAATGGTACATCCCTTTTTCATCAAAAACATCTCTCAAATCTCACACTTTAATAACTAGTATATCCACTCCAATAACTACTACATCCACTCTTCAATAAGTATCTCAACTCTCAACACTCTCAGAGGCCCTCAACAAGAAGTTTCTCACATATTTATCCCTCTTTCTCTCTTTTATATATTTTGGTTATTGAAATTCTCATTACTTAAAAAATAATCCTCACCATCCATTTCTTGTATGCATACATTTGTGTTTTATATATAAGTATTTGTTTGGAGATATGCATATAACAAGTTTATACGATAATTTTTCAGCATCGTAACATGTTTTTAGGATAATTTTAAAATAAAATGTTGTGTTAACTAATTTTATGAGACGTTTTAAAAATGTTGTGCAAACTTATCTTTTTAAAGGGGACTGGTGTTTATAGGATACTTTTTCAAATAGTTTCTATAAAATAGTTAATAAGACATTTTATATTTTTATTTGAGAATATATCTAAAAACCTTGTTAGACGCCCAAATGGATCCTATTAACCTTTTGTAACGCTTTTAAATAGAACGCTTTTTGGTTTGATCCTATAAACTTTTGTCCTATAAAACACCTTATAAAGAAGCTTATTTATTTTAGCAATTTTGTTGTAATGAGTTATAAGTTCGTTTATATCATTAAATATATGTTGATACATAAAACCTTAACAAAATTTTCATTATTTTTTGTTGAGGTTGAGGACCACCCTTAACATAAATCCTGGCTCCACCCTTGATGGTCATGTTCTGAAAATGATTGCATGGAAACTGGTTATCATATGCATGTGGGCCGAGATGCAGAGGTACTATATTGATCGATAAAGGTGTGGTGCAAATTAAACATATAAATCACACGTGAAGTGATAGATATATGTGATAACTTTACCTTTGTACAAATTTTCTTAGTGTTGTAGTTGTTGATTGGTTTTTTGCAGGATAATTAAGTAGTTAGAATAATTAAGAGGTTTTAATAATATATTGTAAAATGAAACTAATATGATTATTTCGTAATTGTTCAGAATGAAATTAGTATGCCAGATGATTAAGGGATCGAGGCTCAATATACAAAATCATTCAAATTATTTTAGAACCATTAAGATGCAAACTCTTTTTTATCAAACAAGATTCACTACTTAGTAATTGAGAGGTAAACAAACAATTGCTTAACGAGTGATTGCGAATAGTAGAGATATTTTGTAATTTAAATGATGTTTTTGAAAAATCACAATAATGATTTTAGTTTACTCTAAAATATATTATTAGATACCAATGTATTATATATACCATACATTTGTGAGGAAAAATATGGAATTGACCTTTAAAGTTACTTTAATTACAACTATACCATTTTGTCTTTTACACATTTTAACTCCAACTTCTAAAAGCAGCTACCTTTTGTTTTTTAATGAGAAATAATTAATAAATTAATTGACTAACTTACCATTCTGGTTCTATTGTTTGATGTTTATTACATTTTTCATTTCTGATTTTAGAAACTTCTTTTTTCATTCCTATGATTTTTATCTTCATTTCATTTTCATCATTCTATCCAACTTTATTAAATTTATTAGTTAATTATCCCAAAAAATGTTTGATTAAATTACATATGTCTACTTATAGTCGTATAGTAAATCATTCTTTATATTTTTTATTCACAAATTACATAATTCATATTTTGTTACTTTTTACTATCTTTATTTATTTTATCAACACATTTTATTTTGGTTGATTATAAATTATTATAAATTTAATCAATAAAATAATCAAATAATTTCATTAAACTATTCATAAGACATGATTATTTTTCCCAAAGCTTTGGTACCTTAGGTTTGTCAAATGCTATAGATTGGGTATTTAGAGTTAATTTATTACAAAATAAACCTCCAAATATGGAGTTGTTATGGATTTTGTCTCTCATGTTAACGCACATCCATTAATCCCTTAAATTAGTGGGCAAAATGGCCATTTTGCCCTTTGAAATCAATTCTATAGTTTCCTACTTGAATATAACGACATAAAATAGACACCAATTGCACTATATACCTCTTTTTTTACTGTAAACATGTAGATAAACACCCAACACAATGCATGAAGTTCATCATACTAATATTTCGTATGACAGCATATGTACAAACTTATGTTTCATATAAACTCATCTTACTACTTATAATAAAATCTATTACATTTTATAACCCGATGCAAAGTCCGGACTCTTAATAACTAGTTTACAACAATTTCAATGTCTTTTTTATCATTTAAGAATTCTAATTATTAATTTCAATATCTTTCAAATAAAAAAAAGTTCTAATTATTAATTTCAATTTAAAATATTTAAAATCTATTCAAAAACTAGGTACCTTTTTTTTCCTTTTCTGATCAATTAAAAACTAAAAATTTCTTAACCTTTGATAAAAAATAACAGTCTAAATTAGGTTGCATTGATTTCATACTAATTGTTAATTGTAAATGATTATTCCTATATCTATATATAATAAAAGAGTAACTGGTTTGACACGTGTCGCGCTCTGAGTAACTCATTGACACGTGTCGCGCTCTAGTGAGCCATTGCCACATCATATGCATATGTGTCATGTGTCATATTTTGACACATGGCACTGATTCAAAATTTAAAATTATTAAAAATTAATCCAAAATTATCTATTAAATATAACAAACTTTATCTCTATCTATTGGTATGAAGTCATCTATATCTATCTCTCTCCCTAAATTGATATTTAAATACTAAGCAAATTCAACAAAAACCGTATAAACCTTACCTTTTCCATTTTAATTTTTCAAGTTACTCCATTACTCTTTTTGCAAACGTCTTAGGTAAGTTCATCAACCATTTTTTCAAAGAACATTCATGCATAATTTTTTTTATTATTTGTTTTTGCAATTATTTGAAGAATGGTAAGAAAATTTATGTCATTGTCTTCTTATGATGAACTAAATATATGGTTTGATTTCCTCCTGATTTACTTTTTTTTTAGTTTTTTGATCTACATCAGTAGAACCATAACTAAGTTTTCTTCTCCACATTATATAATAATTTATATTTGTATTCATGTAACTAATTGATAAACGTCATCAAATAGAAAATAAATATTTCATTTTAAATATAATGAAGACAATCATTGAGTTTTAATATAATAGTTAATTAATATTTTTATAACAAATTATTGTTAAACGTATCCATTATTATATTTCAATCCAAGTACACTTTTGTTATATATATCTTTCTCTTTATATGTGAAAGTATATTAACGTCATTTTAAAGTCAAAGATAGTTTATAGTTTGATCTATTAAATGTCTTTGTTATATTTTCGTTGTTGATAATTTGATATCAATTGAATTAAATTAAAAATAAATAAAGTTTGTACTCTTTTTAAATATAATTAATGTATTTGATAGAAAATAATATTGATGTTAAAAGATCAATAGCACAACAATTCATATTTGTAATATAAGGTTTTTAGCATAACTTAATTTCTTGAAATTATCCCGTGTATTACACGGGATCAAAACTAGTATATATATATATATATATATATATATATGGAGTCCCCTTATTTTGCAAACTGTGTAATTTGTGTAAACTTTGCAAACCAAGATTCCACCAATCAGAATCCATTTTGGCAATAGGTTTAGTTTATTTTTGTAAAGGTATTAATTTGAATTTGAATTTCAAATGGTTAGTTGTAACCCCCTAATTATCAACAATTAATCTTGTCCCTTAATCTATCTAATCAATGGTTTATATTAGTTTGCAAAGTTTGCATAAATTACATAGTTTGCAAATAAGGGGAGGGGGGTATTCAAATGAGAAGTAGAAAAGTGATCCCAGCCTTCATCCAGTCAATATTTGCAGCTTTAACGGTGAAACACCAGATAATTCCTCGCATAGATATGTACAAATTCATTTATGAACGTATAGTTCATATATGAATCAGCTAAAAATAGTTAATATGTGAATTATACAAGTTTTATATGTGAACGTATAGTTCATAGTTGAATTTGTTAAAAATAGTTAATATGTGGATTACACGGGTTTATTATGAACGTATAGTTCATATATAAATCAGTTAAAAATAGTTAATATGTGAATTACATAATTTTATACATGAACGTATATAAGAATTACACTGGTTTACGTATGAACGTATATATAAATTACACTGGTTTATGTATGAACGTCTATATGGATTACCCAAGTTTATGTATGAATGTATATATGAATCATTTAAAAATAGTTACGTTCATATATGAATAAGTTAAAAATAGTTAATATGTGAATTACACTAGTTCACATATGAACTCATAATTCATATGTGAGTATGAATCTGTTTTCGGCCTATTTATAAGTTGTAATATCTACGCACTACCCAACTATTTTTGGCAGAGCCGCAAATTATGACTAGTCAAAACCGTACTCTTTGATTAATTAAATTTGATCTTAATCAGATAAAGGGATGGGATCACTTCTATGGTAGTTCGACTTATGGGGTCAAATCAATATGCTCTAAGAAGAAATATTTGAATATAAATCACATCAATATCATCGATCTCATAAGTATCATACCAAATCCGATCAATCGAATCACTTTGTCGAGAAATACGAGACATCTAAGTCATACAAGTAAAGAGATCTATACAGTGATAAGAAAAAGAAAAAACGAGAACGAGAACTAGACCACTTCTTATTTTTTTGAACACTTCTCCAATTAACATTTAGCTATATATATTTAGAGTCCCCTTATTTTACAAACTCTGTAATTTGTGCGAACTTGGTAAACTAACATACACCGTTGATTAGATAGATTAATGGGTTTAGGGTTTAAGATTTGTACAAATTACACAATTTGTAAAATAAGCGGACTCTGAAACTCTGTCTAAACCACACATTCTTTTAATCAACGACTACATATGTGTTAGTGGCATTTTCGAAATTAGTCTGAAAGGAAAGCGCCAACAAGGCAACAATCATGGCACATTCTTTTTAGGGTGCTTTTGATTGTAAAAAAAGTGTGTTCATTTGTGTAGAAAACATTTTTGAATAAAGGAGTTGAGTTTTCATTTTCAGTTTTTTCATGAATATTTTAGAAAACACGTTTGGTTGAAATGATGGGGTGTTCATTTTCCATTTAAGTAAATTATAAAATACGTTTAAACTTTTTTTTAAAATCAAGTAAATTAAAAAACAGAAAATTTTCAGTTTTTTAAGAAACTTTTAAAAACTAAATAAAATGAAATGCATTTTCTAAATTTTTTCAACCAAATGCATCGTTAATACGTGACAACTTCCATGGTATTACGATATTATTTAAGAATTGTTATTAAATCGCTTTTGTAGGATAGAAAGTAAATAAAAAATCATGCAAATAACAAAAACAAAAACAAAAACAAAAACAAAAAAATCATAATAAAGTATTTGAAAATGTTATGAAATCCTGTATGAGTCTGGACGGACCTAGTGCACTAGACAAGGTGACATATGCTACCGTATCGTTTTCTGTCGTAATGTAACAATTTACAGGCTCGTGAAAGGTATATTCGTATTAATTTATTGTGTGTCATCATATATATTCTGATACTGCATTGAAGACACACAAGTTCTACCTAGGTAGAGTTGGTTAGTTTAATGTTTTTCAAACATGAGATGTTAGGTTTAAGTTCAGTTAGAGTCAATTTTTTATATTTTAGCATTTAATTTTAGATATATTGTTTCTATAAAAAATTCACAGTAACAACACTCAAATTTGAGACCTTACATTTGAAAAAAGTCACAATCTTCAATAAATATTACATTAATCTCCAAGAGATTCTTTATTTTAGAGAAAAATGAATTATTATATTTTTAAGATATTGTTTACATTTAATAAAATATTATTTTTTTACCTATCATTTTATTTGAAAATCTTTCATTGGTGATCAATAGAATTCTCTTTTTAGGTAATCATTTTTGAAAAATATTGGAGATGTCTTCAAATTTGGAGAAAAATGCACTATTCCTCCTAATTTCTTTATTTTGGAAAAGGTTCTGAAAGAACTATTGGAGCTTAAGTTTCTTTAAAATCTTTATTTTCTTCATTCTAAAGAAGCTTTTGGAGATGCTTTAAGTTTAACATCCCAAAAACATGGTTGCATGTAGGTATCGATATATAATGAACATTATGAAATTCATTAACATAAATAAAACATAAATCAATTAATTTCCAAAATAACTGCCACCCTATAAAACCGTAAAAAGGAAAAAAGCATTTCATAAACAAAAAGACTTTAATACCCTTTAGAATTAAAAATATGGCAAATGGAAAAAAAGAGAGGATGAATGGCTTAGGTTAGATAACTAAGATAAGATTGTAGAGGACGTTGTAACATTTAGGAGGATTGCAATTGATTATTCCTGTCTATATATATAACATGTTTATTATATGGTTTCCATAATATAAAATTTAAACTTTCATAACGTTTAAAATGCTTCTATTATTTGGTTATACCACCAATAATTGTGAAAATTATGAGGCCAATATTTTTGATGGAAATTTGTGGGGCCAAGATCTATGACGTCTTAAACTCGTACGGTCGAATCATCCTTTTTCAATTTGTGTTTCACGTTTCTTCAAATTAAAAATTGGCAAGCACCTAAAAGGTGAAAAAAAACATTTGTAATATTCAAATCTATTTTGTATATTTTCCATAAATAGTTGGATATATATATGCGTGTATTCTATTTTGTTAGAATAATTATATTATTACCGGTAATGTTTAAATGAAAAGTGTTAAAAATGTAAATTAGGGATGTTATCTATAGCCGTTTATCCGGTCAAAAATTACGACTTTGATCGCGAAACATCAAATAATTCCTCGCATACGCTGCAGAAAACGAAAGAGTTACATAACCTTTTACAAATAGACGACAAACAAGTTTTTATATAAATTTTGTGATTGATATATAAATTACACATGTTCATATATGAACGTATAGTTCATATATGAATCATTTGAAAATATTTAATATGTAAATTAACATGTTCATTATAAAACGTATAACTTATATATAAATTAGTTAAAAATAGTTAATATGTGTATTACACAGATTCATATATGAACGTATATATGAATTACACAAGTACATGTATAACGTATAGTTCATATATGAATCAGTTTAGCTAAGATGTGAATTACACAGGTTCGTGTATGAATTTATAATATATATATATATATATGAATCGGTTAAAAATAGTTAATATTTGAATTACATAGGTTCAAATATGAACCCGTTTTTGGCCTATTTATAATAGTTCAAAAATTATCCTCAATTTTTGGTATAGTCACGAATTTTGACCACATTAAACTTGCAATTTAAATATTAATAATTATTTAATTATAATTAATATTTAATAAATAATTAAATATAGGGGATAGTTCTCCGAAATGTATTGAACTATCCCCAAAAATCTATTGTGTGTATCCAACTACAAAAAAAATGCTATTGTGTGTATCAAATTTTATTTTTTTTGCTATTGTGTTACAAATGACTTGTAATTTTGGTAAACTGATACACACAATAGAAGAAAAAATAAAGTTTGATAGATTAAAAAAAAAATTGATACACACAATAGCAAAAAAAATAAACTTTGATACACACAATAGCATTTTTGGTAGTTGGATACACACAATAGATTTTTGGGGATAGTTCAATACATTTCGGAGAACTATCCCCTTAAATATATATAACCTCTCTCCCTCTCTCCCTCTCTCACTTCTCGTCGACGGTCGCAACACCACCGTCTTCTCAGACTCGGGCCACCGTCGCCACCTCCATCCGGCCGCCTTCACTCTCGTTCTCGTCTTCGGCCACCATCTTTTATGTATGTATAAATCCAACTTTATTATAGTGCTTTATTTTTATCGATCTTTCCTTTCTAAAAGAGTAAATTCAATGTTTGGTCATGTTCATCGCAAATCAAATTTTAAATGTATGTATATTATGTATGTATAAATCCAAGTTTATTATAATGTGTTATTTTTACCAATCTTTCATTTATAAAAGGAGTATGTTCAATGTTTAATTGGTTATCTCCATCGTAAATCAAAAATTATGAATGGGGTCCCTAAATTGAAAATTCACGGACATTGTCCATTTGATATTTATTTTGGTTTGTCATGGGCCCCTTTCACATATGCCTTTGTTGTATGGGATTTTTTCGTTAGTTTAGATTGGGAAGTCGATAAAAATAGTTGTTTTTGAGGATTAAATTCATCTATTAGTAATTTATTTGATTTACACATATGGTTTTTTTTTTATGGAAGGTTCATCTGGACTTTGACCAGACTACATCCTTGGCAATTTTTACCGAGAGCTAAAGCATGCTCCCTTGAGATTAACACTCAGTGGCCCCTGGTTACTCATCCTCGGATTCGAACTTGGGTGGGTTTTTCCCCAACACTAAGCCTTAACCGGTAGGCTGCCCCATTGGGGTTTACACATATGGGTTTGTCATGGGTCCTTGTCCTTTTCACGTATCCCTTTATTTATTTTGTTTTTATAGTCGAGTTTTCATTTGCAAGTCGGCAAACTTTGATATCTTCTTATGTTAGTGATATTAATTAGTTGGGTTGCTAATTGTTGGGCAAACATTAGGTTGATATATGGATAATATTTATTTTATAGTTGTTGTGCTGCCTAGATTTTTTAAAGCACAAGCATTACCACCGTTATCATCGCTCTATATACACACATAAATATATTGTTGAGTTGCCACTAACATCAAATGAAGGAGCTATTTTCAGCTACCTTGTCTTAAGGTGCGCCTTAAGACACAAATTCTAACCGTTTTCTAAAACCATGGTCAAACTGTTACTCGTAGCGGTTGAGTCATCAAAACACATTTCTTTGATTTACACCTATGGTTTGACTTTCAAATAATCAAACCATTACGTTTAAAGTTTTAAAGTCATTCTACACTCCTCTAATTTAAGGTTTGACCTTCAAGTAGTCAAATCATTACACTTGAAATACATATAGGCTGTGATTTCTTGGATTCAAGTAATAATCACACAAAGGAGCAGGTTCGATGTGAAAGATGGGTTTTTTCTTACAATTGTTACTTTTTATCAAGAGGGGTAGAGATGGAAAGTGAGTGACGGAATGTATATGACTCTCTTTGCCTGGCTGAGCGAAAAAGCCAATTTCTGACCCAATAAGCCACTTACGAACAACAATATATGGCTGAGCGAATAAGTTATATCGGCTATACAGCCCATCAAGCCACAACCGAATAACCCCTTAGAATGACTATAATAATCATGTCATCATTTATAAGGCAACATATTCATTTAAAAGGTAGAATGACTATAATAAAACAAATCATGTCTAGCTTAATTGGTCTTCCTAAGGGCGGTAACATCCTGGGAGGGGATGTGGATAGGATCCAAGTCTACCCGGGTTTGATTCCAATGGAAGTCAATCGAGGGCATGAGTACTGCAGTCATAGACTGTCCCTTCCCCCCACCCAGCCCAGTCAAAGACTGTGGAGAATGACTATATATAATAATCATGTCATCATTTTTAAGATCACATATTCACATATCATTGTGCATTATATCATATGTTGGGATTAAATTTAACAGTTTTAAGAATTTGAATCACTATTTTGAATTTCAGTTTGTAACATGTTCCTCCTACATACAATGGCGGACCTACAACCAGCTTAAGGGGTGATCAATTGACCTACCCCCACCCCCTCATTTAATCAAAGCATTAGTAGCCTAGTGGTCGGTAACATCCTTGGGAGTTGGGAGGGACAATGGATGACATCTCTGTCTATCCGAGTGGGTTGAGCATGTGGCGATACCCTGACCATGGGTCGGGTTTCGGGTCGGTCCATGGTCGCCGAGGAATAGTCGGGTGCCCGTATGGATCCCGACATTCAGTGAACACATGCTTTGCCGACTCCGTCTGCTCGTTGCAAAAAACTCACCCGAAATGATCTAGCTCCACCCCTGTTTTCTGCAACTTATCTCGCGTAGGCTACGTGTTAAGTTTAAACCTCCAACCGTGAATCCACACCTTACTCGGAACTATATTGTTCCAACTAATCGAAGGCCCACAGCAGCACAACATCACATTGGCTGCTTTCCGAAGAGAAGCCACAGAGAACACTTTGGATCCATCCATATCGCCGCCTTCAACCAGGAGATACAGTCCCTAAGTGAATCCAACACCCTTGGTTCTCTCCCTTCTCTAATCAATCTACACCAACCCCGGTAGGAGATACAGTCACATTGGCTGTTTATTTATTTTGGTACAAAATGATTATTTTAAAAAGCCAATATCCGGAATCGATACCAGTGGTTATAATTCCTTAATATCCTTCAACCAGTTTTACTCATTTGATGTTTAAGAAAGTTCATTCGAATGATCTCCCTTGGAATCCATCCCACAGAAAAAATATATAGTTATGCATATCACCTAAAACAAACACTTAGACTACCTCCACAACTACATATGCCCGTGATCTTAATTTCGACCACCATCACTAAAATGTGGGCTATATCGTGGTCCATCCACATTGGGTGCACAATAACGTGTGTGATTGAAGTTACAATATATTGTCGTTGCATAATTTTTAGCATTCAATTCATTGTATTAGACTATGTAAAATTAATGCCATATATGGACACACAATGTTTGGATGATTTCATGTGCATGTGTCTTTGTATTTCATTAGGATACCATGCCATTTGTGTCTATATATACAATGTAATAATAACTCAAAATGATCAAACCACCTAACATCATATATACAAGCAATATGTTGGCTTCCGTTTCTTTTTCTTACGATGGAATCAAAACACCAAAATCGGATCCACTCTACCCTCTTACCCATTCTTTCAATGTATGTGGAAAAAGGACAACATATAGAGTTCCTTTCTTCCTTTCTTCTCATAACAAGAAGTTGAAAACTGGGTGCACTAAAAAGCTTGCAAGAACTTCTTCCTTCCCTATGGAGGAGGAAATGAAGGATGATGATGAGTACTTGATGTCGTTAAAGCTAACCGCAACGGTCAGTATCAGGATATGCAAGAACATCGATGTGGTCATGGTTAATAATATGATGAAG
The DNA here is from genome assembly GCA_030169165.1 of Centaurea solstitialis. Taxonomy (NCBI): domain Eukaryota; kingdom Viridiplantae; phylum Streptophyta; class Magnoliopsida; order Asterales; family Asteraceae; genus Centaurea; species Centaurea solstitialis. The sequence continues at coordinate 91,546,477 of CM058041.1, forward strand.
CTCCCATGGTTAAATTCAGGAAATGATTCCTTAGACCAGCCTGTGGAGAAGGGAGTTGTTTTCCAACTTGTTAGCACCCAACTAGATCCAAGTAAGATTGATTTTTTTATGCCATTTCTATTTTTGGCGCGAGTATATATATAGGGTCAGGTTCAAATGAAAACTCAAATTTGATTATGAACGTGAGGACAACCGAGAGTGCGCCATGTGACATATTATTCAGAGTGAATAACATAACCTTTAGTGTTATTCAGAGTGAATAATCAGTATTATTCATAGTGAATAACATAACATTCAGTGTTATTTAGAGTGAATAATACAACATTTTGTATTTTTCAGTATTATTCACTCTGAATAACACTAAATATAATGCTATTCACTATGAATAATATATGATTATTATTCAGACTGAATATTCGATATGGTGCGCTCTCAGCTGTCCTCATGTTCGCCATGAAATTTGAGTTTGCAGCCGAACTTTCGGCTATATGTATATGTAATGCACTAAAATATGTTTAATGATACTTTATATATATGTTGCTACTTTGTGCATGAAAGTTACAATGAAGCCAAAGCTGAGCAAGGAATCTATAAAAGACTGTTCCAACTGCAAAACTTTCAAAGAAAATGAGAATTCAGAGTGTTTTAGCTTTCAAGTTGAGTTAGCAATTGATGCAGACTTTGGAGAACCAGGAGCCATTCTGGTGAGAAACAATTATGACAAGGAATTGTACCTGGAGACCATCTCCATTGAAGGGTTTTTCCACTTTTCATGCAAATCCTGGATTCAACCAGCAAAAAGCAGCAAGGATAAAAGGATATTCTTTGCCAATAAGGTACATAATCCTCCAGCTTCATCTAAAAAAGTTTCTAGATTCTAACCTATCAGAAAGAGCCGTCTTTTTGATATATACAACAGTCTTATTTTGTTTACATGTAAACTACAAAAAAATTTGAGTCAATGTGTTAAGATTACCTTAAAAGACCATTACTTAATTGTTTTTATTGCTGGATGTTATAGGCATATTTACCAAGTGAAACGCCCAAGGGGATAGAAGGCTTGAGAGCTAAGGAACTCGAAAACAAGAGAGGTGATGGAAATGGAGTTAGATTAGCTTCGGATAGAATATATGATTATGACACATATAATGATCTTGGAAACCCTGATAAAGGAGCCAAGTATGCAAGGCCGATATTACAAGGTGAAATAAACCCACATCCCAGACGTTGTCGCACAGGACGCCCCTCCACAAGTAGAGGTATTAGTTTTTTCTTTAAACCCTACAAGTTGATTCCAAGTGTTACTATATTCTTGATAACCCATAAAAAGAACATGATTATTTACAATATTTTGTAGATATAAATGCAGAAATGCCGGTGAATACGATGGTTTCTTCAACATACGTACCAAGAGACGAAGCTCTTGAAGGGACTAGGCACAAAGATATTCTCCTGGGAATGTGGAAGGGAATGCTTTGCAATATTCTACCCATGGTGGCTAATCTCCACAATAAAAATGGGGTTTTTAGGGATTTTTCTGATACTATAGATCTTTATAATAGGAAGGTACCACCGGTTGAGACCCGTTTCTATGGGGACAAAGTGTTAATGTTTTTGGATATATGTCAACCCATCAAAGAAATGTTCAAGTTTGATACTCCAAAATACATTTCTGGTAAGCTTGAACAGAATCTAATTGTTGTTTTTATAAAACATTGGGTACATGCAGTTTCTAAATCATCAAAAAAATCATTGACATTCTAGGGGACGTAACAAGCTATGCACGAGATGACGAACTTGGCCGCCAAACTCTTGCAGGGATGAACCCTGTTAGCATAGAGAAGTTGAAGGTAAGTACGACTAATTAAACACACTACAATAAAATTGAGTTTATAGGATGCCAAATATAAACAAGCGTGTTTTATATGACCAAACATAAAGACGTCTTATCTAAAAAGTCTTGGAGACGTTTTTGGGCGTAGTGACAAGGCTTTCAAAACAATTTTCAAATACAGCGTCATATTAATTACTTTATAGTACATTATTTGAATATTTTTCTCTATAAACACTAGTATCCTATAAAAAGATAGGTGTACAAGACACTTCTCAAAAAAGTTGTATAAAATGAGCTAATACAACACTTATGACGCTTAAGAGCATTATATAAACTCAGTGTAACAGTTTTAGATACGACACCTTTTTGTTTGGTTCTACAAAACCCTCTATTATGACACTTATTTATTTTATCTACATGCCTTAAAAACTCAATTTTGTTGTAGTGACAATTAAATTTGTATGCTGGTTTTGACATAGATTTTTTCTAATCAACAACTATTTGGGTTGTATAGGTGTTCCCTCCTGTGAGTAAACTTGATCCTCTAGTTTATGGACCACCTGAATCATACCTTAAAGAAGAGCATATTATAAACCACATAAATGGTCTATCTGTACAGCAGGTATACTTCCAAAATGAACACGAATTTAAGGATCAGTCATATTTGGCTTTTGGTTAATTTTGATTTCAAATTTTCTGGTGTTTTTTAATCATCAGGCCATGGATGAGAATAAGCTCTTCATATTGGATTACCATGATATTTACCTTCCATTTCTAGAGAAGATAAATGCTCAAGAAGACCGAAAAGCATATGGAACTCGTACAATCTTCTTCTTGACAACCATGGGAACTCTAAAGCCCATTGCAATCGAGCTTAGCCTTCCTCCTAATGATTCCAATATCCCATCAAAACAAGTTCTCACTCCTCCTGTTGATGCAACCACCAACTGGCTTTGGCAATTGGGCAAGGCTCATGTATGCTCTAATGACATGGGTTTCACCAACTAATTCATCATTGGTATGTTAATTACTTATATCTTTGCCAACCCCATCATTAAGTAGATGAAATGAAATAAAAAACATTTGTTGCTACAAAAGAAACTACAATATAACATAAAGGGTAGATACCACTATTTAATTAAGGCATCTTTACTACACTGGTCCCACAGTCATCATGAGGACGTAAATAAGCGCATGTTATGTATCACATTGGAAGAGGAGCGGTGCTGGCTTGAGCCCCAGACCTCACACATATGTACATCTACAGCTCGCTACCACTAGGAAAAATCAAGGGAACATAATTGACTATAAGTTCATGATGTTGGTCTACAGGTTACGAGTTCATGCGTGCATGGAACCATTCATAATCGCGACTCACCGACACTTAAGCTCATTGCATCCAATTTTCAAGCTTCTTAATCCCCACATGCAACATTCGCTCTCAATAAATGCAATGGCTCGTGAGACACTTATATCAACCGAAGGGATTATCGAAGAACACTTTTCTCCTGGAAAATTTAGCATGGAGATGGTATCTGCTGCCTATCGTGATTGGTGGCGTTTTGACCTGGAAGGCCTTCCTGCGGATTTGATACGGAGGTAGGAATCTATACCATTAAATTCTAAGATAATAAAGCAGTCTATTATGATATATAGTTAGAAATAGTCGATTAAGATGTCAAATTTTGCTTATAATTAAATCCATAACAATTTTCGCATTGAACCCACAAATGTGTGTATTTTTTTAGTTACATTGAGATCAGTAGTAGAACTTTCTGGTATCGTTCTGGATGGAATATAACATCTTACTTGTCTTTGGTTGTAGAGGAATGGCAATACCGGACGATTCGATGCCCCATGGACTAAGATTACTCGTAGAAGACTACCCTTATGCCAATGATGGGCTTCTCATCTGGTCCGCAATTCAGGAGCTAGTACATTCATACGTGAATCATTACTACCCTGACGAAAATGCTGTTATATCTGACGTAGAGCTTCAATCATGGTACAACGAAGCGATTATTGTCGGGCATTCTGATCTTCAAAAAGCTAACTGGTGGCCCAAATTATGCACTCCTAATGAACTTAGCGAGATACTGACCATCCTAATATGGGTTTCATCGGCCCAACATGCCGCACTTAACTTCGGGCAGTACGACTATGGTGGATATGTCCCTGGCCGGCCACCGCTAATGCAAAAACTTATACCCCAACAACACGATCACATCAAGTATGCAAGTTTCATGGCTGACCCACAAAGCTATTTCCTTGCTTCATTGCCTAGTTTGTTTCAATCAACAAAATACATGGCTATAGTCGATATAATCTCAGCACATTCCCGAGATGAGGAGTATATTGGGGAGATAAAGGATGTATGCACTAGTTGGCCAGGTGAACCTGAAATCTGTGAGGCATTCTATAGATTTTCAATGAAGATTAAAGAAATTGAAATTAAGATCAAAAAGAGGAATGTTGATCCAACTCTAAGGAATAGATGTGGTGCTGGAGTTCCACCTTATGAGCTACTCATACCAACTTCAAAACCAGGTGTTACTTGTAGAGGGATACCAAAGAGCATAACAATATGATCATTAAGGTGCCAGTATTTTTAATCCATACGTGTAGAGAAAATGTACATAGTGATCAGAAGTTAGAAGAATCGAAGCACCAATCACCAATACATAAATGTTGTGCATGTTTCTTGAAACTTCGTGTATGATGAAATGAAACCACTTAGGCTATGTTTGGTAAACTAGCTGATAAGCTAGCTGATGACTGATAAGCTAGCTAATAGCTGATAAGCTAGCTGGTGACTGATAAGCTAGCTAGTAGCTGATAAGCTAGCTTATGAACAAGTCATGTTTGGTAAAAACTAGCTTATGAGTATGTAAAATGACCAAAAAGAACATCTTTAATAAATAATCAATTACAAGTATTTTATAATATAATTAAAACAAAAATTTAATAATATAATTAAAATAAATTTTCAATAATACAATATGTTAAATAATACAAACAATAATATATATATATATATATATGTACAATATAATATATTAAAAGAAAATAGACTTGATCATTATTATTATATACACATTATAAATTTAGAATTTGTTAAAACAAACTTTAAAAAAAAAGTGTATATTAACTTAGAATTTAAACTACTATTAAATATAATAAAAATAAACATAAAATTGATTAACTTTATATATCTCTAATAACTAATAGTTTAAAAAAAATATTATTAAGAACTAGATATAAATATTTTTTTAATTAAAGTATTTAACATGTTTTAACTATATAACATTTTAAAAATTAGTATATTTGTTTTTTTATATTTAAAAATATCTAATATAATTAATAACATTTGAAGATAAATAATTATTTTAATTTAATATTATATAATTTTAATTATTAAAAATTAATATTTATTTATAGTTAATTATTTATAATTATTATTTATTAATAATTAATATATAAATTTAATTAATAATAGTTAATATTAATAAGGGGTATAATTGGAAAAAGTCACAAAAAGCTCCTCATAAGCTACTCAAAGTAGCTTATCAAAAAGCTAGCTTATAAGTGTTAGGGTAAAAATACACAATCGCACGACGACCGATTATAATCGTAAGACAAATGTTAGGACAATAGTCCTGTATTAAGATAAGGTCCTAAGATAAAATCTAAAAGAACAATCGAACTAAGATCATTAAATATCGAACATATACATCGAATAAATCGGACGATGACTATATTGTCGTACGACGATACTAACGAATAAACATACGAAGTTTATATCTTTGATGCAGGCAAGCTGATTATCATTTCTAACAATTGTCCACCTTTGAGAAAATCCGAGATTGAGTACTATGCCATGCTCGTTGGAGTCCATCATTACAATGAGCAAGTCGTAAGTTATGTATCGTTCGACAGCATCAAGATCGACCGTTACAAGCAAGATTCTCGCAGCAGTTACAATCTGGACATTAACTCTCAGCAATACCGTTGGACAGTTACTCTTCGAGCATTAATAACGTTGGACGGTTACGATTCAATCATTGATAAGCCACAATACCGTTGGACCGTTATTCTCAAGCTACTATAAAAGAAGAATCAAGCCAGCATTTCAGGACACGAAGTCTATCTGAAGCTCACAAGATATATAACAATTATTCTTGATAATCATCTGTAATTTACGTTCGATCTCATTGTTATTTCACTTGTAATCGTACGATCAAAACTGTATACTCGAAGGACATCACCCCTGCTTGGTGATCATAGTGCTCTGTCGACTTATCTTTTAGGTCGACCGCAGGTTTTTTCCTCCGTCGTGAGGTTTTTCCTGCGTCATCAAATTATTTGTCTCATTTTACATTTTCGCACTTATCATTGACTGTAATTTCTTTCTCTCAACGGTTAAGCCTCACACAAGTTTTTTACGACATCGAGTTGTGTAATTTTTTACATAAACAATAAGCTAGCTTATAAACTACTTTTGATTTTACCAAACATGTACACAGAAAATAAGCTAGCTTATTTTTACCAAACAATGCCTTAGGCCATGCACTTTAATTTGACCACCAAAAATGAACAATAAATAAGGGGAACGTAAAAATCAACCAATTGCAAATGGATCTCATATGTGGTCCACATATATTACAATGAAGTCTATCAGTAATAAAGTCTATCAATGTTATGGTGGAGTGGATAAGATTTGGGGGTTCATATATAGCGTCTAACCCGGGTTTGAATCCCTTCATGTACAACCTGTGGACATTTACAAAGGGACATGCTTTAGCCATGATCTTGCCGAGGATTAGTCGAGCCATAGGCTCGGACACCCTACCCAAAAAATATATGACAATGAATAATGAATGGTGGGACCCATTAAATATGTGGTTATAAATGCGTTCCTTTAAGAGAGGGTGTTCTCGTATGAACATGCCTATATATATATATATATAGGTCGGGTTCAAATTCAAATGTTAACTCATCTTTCATTGTAAACGTATTCTTACTTTATTCAGACCGAATAAAGCTTGTATTCAGTCTGAATAATGCTTAGCACCGATTCAGATTGCCACGGGGCACGATTTTGTTGGTCCTCACGTCCACAATGAAAAATGAGTTCACATTTGAACTTTCTCTCTCTCTCTCTCTCTCTATATATATATATATATATATATATAGAGTATTAGGTTCAAATGAGAAGTGCTAAAAAGTATGAGGTAGAGAAGTGATCTCCACCACTCATATACCAATCACCCTCCGTGAATCGCGTCCATCAACGGTTGCGATCACTTCTCTACTTCGTATTTTTTAACACATCTCATTTGATTCTTTCTCTCTCTCTCTCTCTCTATCTCTCTCTCTCTCTCTCTATATATATATATATATTCACACACAAATAGAGTGAGGTTCAAGGAAAAACTCAAATAAATGGAAAACCGAGGAACACCCTCATAGCCCACATTTGGACCGGACTGTATGAACTTGTACATATATACAGGTAATTTTGACTACTTGTACATGCCCAATAAACAACCTGGCTTGCTCAAGGCCTAACGACCTTAAATTATAAGTTCTATAAAATCATTTGATGTACATAAATTTTTTGCAACTTATAGTAATACGTAAAAATCCAAAATCTTTCAAAGGTAATTAATTATCAACAATCAAATCAAATCATTCTCAAAATCCGGTTCATCTAGTGAGAGATCACTAATGAATGATGAATGATGATGATCGACTGATATGCTGGACTTATTTGAATGATCGATTGATAATGATGGAATGGGATTAATAGGGATTAGCCGATTAGGAATGGAATACGATCAATTTAACCCAAGCCCGTTAGTCTTCTTCAGTTTTTGGAGTTAAAAAGCCCGAACTTTGACCGAAACTTGACCAAAACTTTGCCGAAACTTCACCAGAAAGAAGAAACGTTTCGGGGCGTTTCTTAGGCGTTTCGGTTTCCTACAAGTTTCTGAAACGAGAACGGCTTAGTATTAGGTGTTTCAGTGCATCCTAGATGTACACAGCTTAACAAACATCTTGTTTAACAAGATACAAAGTATATATGGACATCTTCTCTCCAAAAAATTATCAACCTCTAAAGTTTAGATTTTTCACCAACCTAATAATATATTACCATCTAATTCACTACAAAACGAAAGACTATCATCTGCGGAAAAAGCTATCTGAAATATTTGGATCAGTTTGTAATCCGTTGGATTAAAATCGCAGGGGATATATAGTATCATGACGGATCTATCGGTAATCCATCAAAAGTTATTGACGGATTCCAATCGTCAATAATATGCATCGGTGATACTCATATTTTTTGTAGTGATTGTACTTTAATATCGAGATTCAAGGCATATACTACATGACGTATATACTCTCTTTGTCCAAAGATAACTGTTCACAATCAAAATCGCATACAGTTTTATTAGTGTGTAACTATTATATTTTCTAAGTAACCAAATGACAATTTAACGTGTAATATAGATAGACAAAATGTTCCAAGGGTAGAATAAGAAACACGCTTAGTTATGAAAGTGGACAAAATTATATATTTGCTCTTAATTGAACACCTGTAAAAGCATCAACAAATCAAAACAGAGATTGATTTCCCCTTAACTCTCGATTTCCTTACACGCATATCAACAAACTTTTGAAGAAACATTGAAAGAAAGTGTGAACGATGAAATGAAATAAACCCACTAAGCCTATGTTTGGCAAACTACCTGATAAGCTAGCTGTTAACTAATAAACTAGCTTATGAACAAATTATGTTTGGCAAAAACTAGCTTATGGGTATATAAAATAATCAAAAAGGGTATATGTTAGACCCTACTTTTGGTTGTTAAGAAGTCAGAGAGCTTATCTTGTAATTTCCCTTTTCCTAGAATAGCTTTAGTTTTATTAGTGCCCCTTTTGTAAAGAGTCATAAACTCTAAGGGCTTTTGTGTAACATTGTAAACCCTTGTGCTATAAAAGGAAAGCAAGCATATGTCTAGGGTTTTAGTGTTGAATTTGGTAGCCACTTTTATGTCATTTGTAATCCCAAGAGAATCACCAACATTCTCTTGTCTTGTCAATTTATTCTACCACTTTTCATCCATACTAGTTGTTCATCAATCATTATCCTTTTCTAGTATTATCTCCATCTTTGTTTTCTCCTTATTTGGGTTTAACAGTATATTAGAATATATTAATTAATATTAATAAGGTTATAACTTTTTTCAAAAAATAAGGGTATATATACTTGAAAAAAGCTCCAAAAAGCTACCTCCAAGTAGGTTATAAAAAAGCTAGCTTATAAGCTATTTTTTTGTCCATCCAAACATAATACACAAAAAAATAAGCTAGCTTATAAGCTACTTTTTGCTTACCAAACAATGCCTAAAATGAAGTGGAGATGATAGAGAAGGGATGACCAGATGAAAATGATACGGTTGGTCCTGAGATTTTGGATGCCCACGGCAAAAGGCCAAAAAAATGCCCCTTTATAAGACAAATGGAAAAAAAAAAAAATGAAAGGGATTTGGATGCCTATCCTCATGCCTAATTTTTATTAAATAAAGGAAAAAACATACAATGGGGGACATAAACCAAAACCTCATGTAATAAAACATAAAATAAATTACTTAAATCGATGCCTTTGTGTGTTTTTTAAAACAAGTGATAAGATAAAGGGAATAAAAAAATAACACCTGATTTAGTCGTGAAATTACCAATACCGTTAAAACTTCAAAATTGAAACAATTTTGTTTATGCGGCCCAGTACTACATAAGTAAATTGAACAAATCGATAAACAACTAAAAAACGACGAAATTAAATAGTAATGAAATAAATTGAACAAATCCATAGTTAACTAAAAACAATAAAATTGAGTAGTGAACAAATAAATTAATTTTTTTATCTAATTAACTAAGTTTAAGAAACAAACACTGGAATAGATTGTTAAAGACTTAGGTAGTGTTTGGGATTGCTTATTTGAAGGTGGTTATGACGTATTTCATCTTGGGTAAGGAGATAAACTATTTCTAGTGTTTGGATGGGATTTTAAAGCCAAGGTGTTAGGTGTGGGGTTTACCTCTTGTAAATAGAACTCGAAAGTCCAAATCATTGAAAGCAAAAAGGGAACTCCAATCAATTTCTTCAATCGACAGAGAGGAGAGTCGAGATCGAGACTCGAGAGACTAAAGTCGAGATTTCTTCAATCGACAAAGGACAAAGATGGGACGGAAATTCTTCAATTCAATCGGTTCCTGCAATCGACAACGACTAGACGAGAGATGCAGTCACATCAATTTCTTCAATCGATTTTGATTTCTTTGTTGATGACGTGAATGAGTTCGATTTCATGAATCTGATTTCTTCAATCGATTTCGTAAATTGATTGTTGAGCAATGTCCCACATCGGACACAAAGTGAACTTGTAATGTGCTTATAAGGGTCCTGGGCTACTCCACTCATAGCCAATTGGTTTTGAGTTGGAACCCCACAAACTAACATTGATTTTTTCTGATTCTTCATTAAGCGTGAAACTGATGCGAGCCAGGCTGACTTATGGAAGCTTACAAACGGTAAAAAAGTTTTAACCCAAAAGTCCCAAACGGAACCTACTAATGACATAACAAGCTTAAGCTGATGATGCCCTTGGGCTATTGGCTACCCTAGGCGTCGCCCCCTTGCCTAAGGCCAAGGTCGGGAATGTTCAAAGAGGATTCTGCTATAAAACAAACACGAGATTCGAGAACCAGAGGGGACATATATATATCACTTCGAGGTTTCATGACACTACAACAAAAATAAGTTTATAGGGCGATTAAAAAAACGTCCTAATACAGTTTATAGAACGCTTTTAAGCGTCAGAACAAGTTTTTAAGGACGTTTTTTCAAAATAAAGTGTCATATTAGCTAATTAATTTTATAGGACATTTTTTATAAGTGTCCTATAAACTAATTTTTTTAGAACACTTGTGTTTATTTTACACTTTTCAAATAATGTTTTCTTTATAATACAGTTAATATGACGCTTTTAAAGATTTTATAGAAAAACCTTTTTACGACCCCTAAAAGTGTCCTATAATTTTTTTGTAATACTTTTAAACATACTATTTTCATAAAAACTAGATAGGATCCTATAAAACATACTCTTTATTATGACCGTTTATTTTGTTGAGGTGGCAACAATCTATTCCTACTAGAAAATGAAGGTTAGAAGAAGTTCACACTAATAAGCAAAAAGAGAACCTAGCTAGATGTCAAACAAAAGGACAAGAACAAATAGCTATTGAGCACTCACTAAGTCAAGAAAGAGCACTCAAAATTCTTTCCTATATAAAATTCTCATGTTGGTAAACAAACTTGCAGTAAGCACCAAATCTTTTTTCACAAATCAAATACTGATTCCAATTTGAGTACAAAATGGCATTGGAAACAAGTATAGAATTAAGGACAAAGGTCTTCAGATATCTAGATTAACAGTTTAACTGAAAATCAAGTGATATGAGTACCAAATTTATGGAAGTGATAATAAGTACCTGCAGGATAGTACCAGCTGAAAAGCAAAATGAAAATAATGAGCTTTTATCCTATTTTTAATTACACAACCAGAGCTTGTTATGAAGCTTGTAATTTGAATACCAAAATGACTTAAACAAATGTAATCACCACGATGGAAAGTGGAAACTTTTTTTTTTGAACCGCAAGAAGGCAATTTTATTGACAAGCTAGCAAGAAGCTAGAGCAATACAAGAAGACACGGTGATAGCCGGATTACAGACCCAATTCTTCTAATGCAAAAGTGACGCGGGCGGAATTCGAATGCGTGGTAGGATCGACTAGCGTCAAAATCCCGATAACAAGAACTCTCGAACGAAAGATCTTAAGACGAGAGAAACTCTCAAATAAAAGAGATAAAACTCTAAACTCACAAAGAGAATAGATTTATTAATCAAAGTCTGAATTACAATTGAAAGCAATAATCCTATTTATAATGCTATGCGTACCGCGCCATGCGGGCTTGCGGGATTGAGCCTGGCGGGCTCCATGGCTTGAGCGGGTTCCGGTACTCAACGAGGTAAATGTCGATGATGATCGAGAGATTACCGGTGAAGTCGATGATGATCGAGAGAACCGGTGAAGTCGATGATGCTCGAGACTTCACAGTGAAGTCAACACAAACCGGTGAAAATGTGAAATCTATTTGATGAAATGTGCAATGTGCGGCTAGGATTAATAAGTTAGATGATAGCATTTTTGACATTTGGAAAACTTTGGAGGGAATGGATTTTAATTCAATCATTTTTTTGAAGGGTCAGTGAAATCGATGGATGAAGGAATCTTTGGGATTGCAATCCATTCAATTGGTAACCAAAAAACATGATAGAAATTTGGTCAAACAAGTTGACCATTCCAATTCTATCAGATTTTGTCGGCTTCTGACGAACCAAACACCCCTAATAAATATAATTTACGTGTTTTTATCTTATACGCACGGTATCGATCAATTTAATTTTTTCTTTAAATTATAATTTATATATTTTAAACAAGTATAATAAAATGATTAAAAAAATATATAATATAACAAGAAAATAGACAAGTTTGGCCCTTAAAAATGTTAGACCATCCACACTATGGGAGACCTGATGACTTCGGCTTGGCCATCGGTTGATTGGGTTGATTGGCAACACCATAATGCTTGCATTGGGTTCCATCACCCGCACACTCCTTTGATTTCCAGAAGCCGAGAGGCAACCCACCCTACCCTCCTCACTCTCTTTCTTTCTCTTTTTTCTCTCTATCTCTCTTGTTTCTCTCTCTTATTTTCTTTTTCTTATTAGTTATTTAATGTGTGAGTAAGATTGACTTGAATATAATGGATGAGTTTGAGTTGGTTTAGATACGGTAGTAAAAAACTGATGTGCCGCTGATATGGCAGTTTGGATTCATTAAAAGTTTAAAACCATAGTGAATAGTCTTATAATTAAACAACAACTTATAACCAAAAAAGTTCTCGTAAGAACCTTTTAAGAAAATTTGTCAAATTTATTTGTATAAGAAATTGGTAATTTACATCGTTTCATTGTCAATATATACACATATATTGTATATAAATCTTAAAATATAATGTATAATATATTTCACAATCTAAACTATATAAAGAAAAATTGAGTCTAGTTTTTATATTCCACTATAGAAAAATATGACAATTTTTTGGCTAAAAAAAACAACTAAATCGTTTTTGGCAGTTTGCCAACGTGGAGAGATCTCAAAAACATGACTTGATTGAAGGTTCGAGTCAAATATACAATTTTTTTAAGTTTTATTAAATGGTATTCGAATTGAGCTCTTATTGAAATAAATTTAAAAATGTAAATCATAAAATAACAAATTGTTACACGATGAAAATGTAAATCTACCATTGAGCTCTTAAGAAAATGGAGAAGCTAAGAAAGAGATAGGAAGCAAACTCACGTTTTTGTAATTTAAAAGGTTCTTAGGCCATCCGCTAGGGTTATTTGGCATTTTGGAAGCAAACAACAACCATTGCATCAAATCATTATGGTGTAATTTAAAAAAAAAATTTATAATCGACTATAGGACAAAAATAACGTCACGTGATAAACGTCATAACTCTTGGACCAAATATGGCCCAATTGTCAATCTATTCACACACATGACATAAAATAATTGAATCATACCAAAACTTTAAATTGTAGGGCCGAAGCATTCCAGATTGTCCCAATCTATTCAATTTCTTATGTTTGACGATATATTTGAATTTATCAACCAATGTCACCCATAATTAGGGGTGACAATTGGCGGGTTGACGGGTTGATGGTTTACGGGTTGGCGAGTCAGAAACCTCAACCCATGACATGACCCATTTAGCTAATCGTGTTGAGTTCTTCAACCCCTTACACATGTCGCGGGTCGTGTCATGGGTTGGCGGGTCAGTGGCGGGTTGGTGGGTCATAAACGGGTTGATGGGTCAAAGTTCAAAGTTCATATAATTCAAATAAAAACAAAGTTCAAATACAATTAAGTTAAAAAACAACCAAATACAGTCAAGTTCCAAGTTTAAATAAAACAAGGTAAAAGTTCAAAATACAAATAAAGTGAAAGTTGGAGTTGGAAGCGAGAGTCTAGAGTGGACGATTGAAAGTTGAAACTGAAAGCGGCTAGGGTTATTTGGCATATTGGCTTTAGGCGCTTAAGTATAAGGTTAAATTTTGATTTTTTTAAAAAAAATTTATTATATAAAAAATAATTGATTTAAATATAAATGGGTTCGCGGGTCAACCCGCCAACCCGACGGGTCAACCTGTACACGACCCGTGAAATTGGCGGGTTGGCAGGTCAAAAACCTCAACCCGAACCCGTTTATTTTCGTGTTGTAAAGTCGTGTCGGGTTGGCGGGTCGTGTCAAAAATTGCCACCCTTACCCATAATATCACCCAATTACTTTAATCTCTCAATTTATTTGTGTATGTGCGATAATAAAATGCATATAGGGGAATTAAAAACTTACACGCACATGTATATATATATATATGTATGTATACGGTTAGGTTTAAACGTGAACTCATCTTTCATTGTGAACATGAGGACCACTAGCATTGCGTCACGTGGCAATATTCAGTTTGAATATTGATGTTTTATTCAGACTGAATAAGAGCATATTCAGTCTGAATAAAATTAAGTTTTATTCACTCTGCATTATATTTATACCGAATAAAGTTTAGGTGCCGATTCAGATTGCCACATGGCACGATTTTTGTGGTCCTCACGTTCACTGTAACATCCCATATTTAGCTATATTATAAATCTAAAAGGTTTGGGAGGTCTCATGAATTTTGTTGTTAACTGTAGGGGCCTAAGTGTAAATATGTGGAGGATTAGAGATTAGGCTTCGTTTCATTTAGCCATTTGGGAGAAAAAGGTGAAGTGTGTGTTTTGAAGAAATCGAAGGAAACATTGATGAAGGAAGCTTTGCAGAGTAAGGAATGAGAATGATAATGAAAATTGCTGCTTGGTCTGATATTATATAATGGAATCATTCATACAGATCCATTAATTTTCATTCCTGACCAAATTGGGGGGAATGAAAATTTTCTTTGTACTCAGTTCTTTTTTCCATATGTCATTCTATCTTTTGATGTTAAATGGAACATCTTTTGTATTTTCGAAACGGAGGAAAAATATTTTTTTAATATAATAGTACAATTTTTCTTTGATTATAGTGGGTTAACTAAGCAGCATCAATACAATGTTCATTTGCATTCCCATTCTCCTGCATTCCCATTTTCATTCTCATTCTCATTCCCTAAAATGAACCAAGCACCTCCTAGAGTTTTTCAATTGATTCAAGAACCCCTTTTACATAAGGTATAATCTTATTCCTTTTTAATTTAGAGCTCACTTTCTTGTTGAAGCATTCAACATGGTGGGATTTTGGTTTTCCTATTTTGAATAAAAAACAGAGTTGTTATTTCTACTAAGATTGGAGGTTCTTGGGAATAGATCCATCTCTTTCTCTAATAATTTTGATGGTAGGATTTCACTAGATTAAAGATTTCCTTGGATTTGATGGAAGTTTTTGATAAAAACTCATTTCAAGCTTTTGTTGGTTTTGTTCATTAATTGGGTGAGTTTTAATCATGAATCAATCGGGGTTTTTGGTTGTTAGAAATACAATTGGGGATTAGTTAGACATTGATTGTAATTTTTATGGGTCTAATTTGAAGGTTGGAACCTTGCAAATCGTGAGAAATCAAGAAAATGGTAGAAAAATCGAAGAAAAATAGTGTAGCTGGGGGAGGGGGGGGGGGGTCTAACCCTACGCGGGTTTGGGAAGCCGCGCGGCTTCCCGCGACGCGTGTATTTCAGAGGGTGGCGCGGGTTGGGCGTGGATTTGGCCGTGAGCCAGCCAGTCGATGCCTGTGTTCCTTTGGTCACCTTTTCACATTTTTTTCCATTTCGTGTCGGATTCGAGGCCTAGCTTAGGGGGTTATATAGGGGCATTTTTAAGGAAATTATAAGGTATTTCAAGGGGGCGTTTTAACACCTTTTAATGTGCATCAAATTTAGATTTCAGTATGGATTATCTTGACGTTTTTGCGCGTTTGTCGAGTTGTCGCGCACCAGGTGAGTTCCCTACCCTCAAACCCTTTTGTGTGAAGATGTTTAAATGTTTAAAAACCCTTTTCATTCATAAAGTGCTTATGAAAATGCTATATGATTGAATTACGAATTATTTGTGAAATTAAATTTTATTTCTAATTGTTGGATTTTGAGTACGTCGTCATGGTAGAGTACCTCGGAGTTACTTGACCTCGTGGAAAGGATTATGTGAATGCCTAGACCATGAATATGTTTTATGGTCTAGGGGAACCCTTTGGTGTGTGTTATTTATCATCGCGAAAAGAATGCGATGGAGTTGCCTACGCAAAAAGAACTGTAAGCCATATATATAATTTATTAATTAAAAAATAAATATATGTTAGACAATAATTTAGAATTTAGGGTAATTATTGTTTTGAATTGGATTTTGAAAACTCTGAGGAATGGAGTTTCACTTTGTTACTTGAACTTATAGCTTTTAAAATCTCATAATATCTTTTTAGATTCTTTTATTTTTTTAGTCTCATTACTTGAACTTTCACCATTTTTTCCTCTTGTTTAAATTTATTTTTTGAGTCATATGTGATTAGCTTTATTTTAACATATGATCTATTAAGTATCATATTTGATATACTATATGAATTTCTTACACATTTGATAATATATATCTAAATATAAGTGAAATATTATCACATGTAACAATATTTACATCACAAAAATCTATAGCCATGAATATATATATATATATATATATATATATATAAACATCCTTATATCTATCATTATCATAAGAGTGAATTACATATTTGGTCCTTGTGGTTTAGTAGTTTTAACACTTTGGGTCTCTTGAATGAAATAATTATGGATTGGGTCTTCGTGATATGCATTCTATAAAGCTTTGGGTTCCTAAAGTTAACTCCGTCCATTTTTGCTCTGTTAGGCCCATCATGTGCACGACACATGATGGGCATTTTAGTCATTTAACATTATATTTATTTTCAATTAAATTTATAGAGACCAACTATGTAATTTCCTTTATTAAAATTAAAAATCTAAGAGACCAAAACTATAACTTCTACCCACCACTATCATCATCATCCAGATTTGAAACACCACCATCATCATCCCCTTTTTGAAACACCACCTGCAGAAAAAAAAACCATTAAAGATCATCACCATAATCAAGAAATAATGTTCATCATCAGCATAAACATATGGATCAAGCATCTCCACAGATCTCCACATCCATTCGATGAAGCCCTCATCGGCGCCGAAACCCTCCGCCATCACGTCCTCATCTGCTCCCTCCGCCACCACCATCCTTGCCGCTACCACCATGAAACCCTCAGGCCTTCACCACTTTCCAACTTGCAACGACCACTCACCAAATCACCATCGGTTTCTTCTCTGGATCTATTTCGTCTTTTCCTACTAATCTTCTAAAACCAAACCCTACCATCGCCATAGATCTCCCCCCACCACCGCCCACCTCCCCACATATGCGCCACCGAGAAGCAAATGTCCTCCGCTCAACGATCCATCACCATAGAGCTTGAAGGCAAATCACGATCTTCCCTTCATCTTCCCTTCGGTTTTTTTGATGAAAACATCCAGTTTCTCCATGTTTAGAATTTAGGATTTTGTTTGCTGGGTTTTATTTGGATTTGGGATTTTGATTAATTGGTTTGGAAAATTTTATATGAAAAAGAAATTTATAGGTTCTTGAATGTTCTTGGTGTATGTTTAAGATATGTTTTGATTATTGTTTGGGTTGAAAAACAAGGAGAATGGTATAAAAGTTGCTGGTTTGAATGGTTACTGGAATAGTTGCTTGTAGAGTTTATCGAATCCGATACGGTGGTGAAGGTGAGGGTTGTAGTGGTAGTTGGTGGTGGTAATGGTGGAGATAATGGTTGTGATGGTGGTTGGTTGATGGTGGTGGTGAAAGGTAGACACAACGGTGGTGAGGAGATTGTTTTGTCGTGGTAGAGGTGGGTGGAGGGGGCGGTGGTTGAATAGGGATTGGTTTAGGAAGAAGAAGCATAATGCTATTTTTATTTAAATATTAATATATAATAACGTAAATTACATTTGGTCCTTTTAATTTTAATAGAAAATAAAAAAAAATATAAAATGACTAAAATGCCCTTGCCTTTAATTTCCTTAACAAAGTTTTTTAACAGAGTTAGAGGTCAGAGACCCAACACCTTATAAAATGCAAACCATGAGGACCCAATCCAAAATTATTTCATTCGAGGGACCTAGAGTGTTAAAACCACTAAACCACAAGGACTAAATATGTAATTCACTCTTATTGTAATTTTATGTGATATTTAATAAAAATTATTTTTTCTAATAAATAAATAAAAATTGAAATATTAATATAAAATGTAATAATAATATTATTAATTAATTAAAATGAAAATTTTAATAAATCTAAGATATAATGGGATGAAGTAGATATATAACCATCGATCGTGAAATTTAAAAAGGAAAATCAGTTTTAATAGATGAATTACGTGATCCATTTTTATTCTTGTCTTCATGAATTGATTATATTTTTGTTTGATTCTTGTTAAGGTTTGGTTTTTTAAAACTTAACTTGATTTTTTTAAACTTGTCTCGGTTACCATATCACTTACATCATTGTAATATATAACATTTGCTAGGAAAGATGAATAGTAAATATAACAATTAATGTACAACTTCCATCCCTACAATATGATATTATAACACTTTTGGTCCTCATCTTTAAAAATTATATTTTTCATCCCTATGATTTTTATTTTTTATTTCATTTTCATCATTCTGTTCAATTTTGTTAAATTAAGTGGTTAACTCTTTCAAAAAATGTTTGATTAAATTCCATCTTTGGTTCTTATAGTAGACCATTTTTATATTTTTTATTTGCAAATTATATAATTAACATTTTGTTACTTTTTTACTTTATTTATTTATTTTATTAAGGCATTTTTTTATTGGTAAATTATAAACCATTATAACTTTAAAAAAAATGTAATCAAATAATTTCATTAAACTATTGGTACAAATAATTTCATTAAACTATTGGTAAGTACATGATATTTTTCCTAAAGCTTTAGGTTAAAATCTTTTAAAATTAATATTTTCTATTTTTTGATTATTAAATATATTTATTTATTTGTTAAACCTTTCGTATGACAACATATGTATAAACTTTATGTTTCATATAAATTCATGTTACTACTTATGATCAAATCTATCAGTTTATAACCCGGTGCGAAGCCCGAGCTCTTAATAACTAGTTCCCGAGCTCTTAATAACTAGTTATATAATATGTACTAGCTTCCCGTAAATTGTTAAGTTGGAATGACTCATGAGGGGCCAATGGGAATTTTTTTTATTAAGTATGACCATATGATGCGTTTATTTATTTATATATGTTTAATTACTAGGTAAGAAAATTGTGGAGTAAACTAAAAAAATCCCATGAAAGTGATTAGGATAAGTGCACATGTACATGTATGTGTTTGTTTATGCATGTGTTTTCACTATACTTCATTAGTTCATCTGTCTATAAATTCAAAATATCTCTCCATGAAACTACATACCATAACTTCCATAACTCAAGTAGTTGAAGTTTATTAGTTGAAGTTTATTCAATTGAAATTAAATATCAAATGGCAGGAGCAAATAACATGTTGGCTTCCTTCTCTTTTCATCACAAGAAGATGAACACATGTACAAACACTCTTCCAATCTACCCTCTTAATTACCATTATGCCATCAATCATGTTTCTGGTAAAACTACCACATATGAAGTCCCTTCTTCATTCCTTTCTTCTTCCAAGAAGAAGTGGAAAACTTCCATGGCTACTATGGAGGAAGTTAAGGTTGATGCATCCTCCTTCTCGAAGCTAACGGCAACTGTCAGTATCCGCATAAGCAAAGAAGTGAATGTGGTTAAGAAGTTGATGAAGTCGTTCCCATGGTTATATTCACAAAATGATTCATTAGACAAGTCTGTGGAGAAGGGTATTGGTTTTCAACTTGTTAGCACACAAGTGGATCCAAGTAAGATTGATTTCTTGAAGTTTTTTTTTTTTTTTTACATATGATGAACTAAAATATGCCTCTATTTATATACTCATTTCTTTGAAAGGCACCATGGAGGCAAAGATGAGCAAGGAATCTGTAAAAGGCTGGTCTAAATGTACAAGTGATCAAAAAGATAAAGATACAGGTTGTTTCCCTTTCAAAGTTGAGCTTGTAATTGATGCAGACTTTGGAGAACCAGGGGCCATCCTGGTGAGAAACAATTATGAAGAAGAGTTTTATCTGGATACCATCTCCCTTGAAGGTTTTTTCCACTTTTCATGCAACTCCTGGATTCAACCAACTCAAACTAGCAAGGAGAAAAGGATATTTTTTGCTAACAAGGTACATATATAGATCATCCTTCAGCTTAATATATGGATTCTATGCACCCACAAGAGCAATCTTGGTCATCCATACAACCTAGATATATAACTCATACATCCTACTGTTAGGTTTTAGTCAAATCTATTATCACATTCAAGCAACGGAAGCATATTCAAAAAAACTATGGTAACAACAAATTAATAACCTTTTACGGATGCAGATGTTCTTAGAAACTTAACTACAAAAGAATGATAAAAAAAACTTACTTGATAGCGATTGTTGAAGAATTAGTTCGATGGAAAAATCAAACCTTTGATATTGCCTCTCGGATGTCAAGGACCAATAGTATGAATCCCTCTAGTGGCTCACACCTAAGATCACCAAATACTAACAACCAAGAACGCTCAAACTTTTTGGCTATTTGGAGAGGGAAAGAGAAGGAGGATGCCACAAAGAAAAGAGAGAATAAATGAATTGATCAATTGAGTTTGATCCCAAGGCATCTATTTATAATCTCTTGAATTAGGCTTCCTAATCCTACACAAACTGATAAACCAATTAAAAACTCTTTTAATTATTATCAATATATTATCCTTTATCTATAATTAATCTAATTAATTATATTTTGGATATTATCTGATTAAATATATTTATCCTCAACTGATAAATAATTTAATCACTTTCACCCCCTCTAATTTCTTGATTGTTTATTTGGGTCTTAAGGGCAACCCAAAAGGACCCTGCCATTATTAAAATACTACCAACAGTTAATAATTTGGACACCATTTCCAACACCTACAATAATATTGTTTAGAAAATCTAAACAATATGACTAATTAAAATAGTTAAACCCGTACTTATTGACCCAAGTATGTATTATATTCTGATTTTGTGTTTTCATGGATTTTATAGGCATATTTACCAAG
This sequence comes from Centaurea solstitialis, assembly GCA_030169165.1. Taxonomy (NCBI): domain Eukaryota; kingdom Viridiplantae; phylum Streptophyta; class Magnoliopsida; order Asterales; family Asteraceae; genus Centaurea; species Centaurea solstitialis. The sequence goes on from CM058041.1 coordinate 91,567,781, forward strand.
TCAAACACCCGACGGGCTAAAAGACTTGAGAGCAAAGGAACTGGAGAGTAAGAGAGGTGATGGAAATGGAGTTAGATTAGCTTCGGATAGAATATACGATTATGACACATATAATGATCTTGGAGATCCTGATAAAGGAGCTAAGCATGCAAGACCGACGTTAGGAGGCGAAAGAAACCCACATCCTAGACGTTGTCGTACAGGACGGCCCTCTTCAAATACCGGTGAGTTTTTGCTTTTAATCCTACAAATTGATTTAAAGTGAAATAATTAAACTGCTATTTATGATAAACTAATATTATGTAGATGAAACTGCGGAAAAGCGAATAGATACGTTGATTTCTTCAATATATGTACCAAGAGACGAAGTTCTAGAGGGGGCGAGGCGCACAGAATTCCTGATAGGAACATGGAAGGGATTACTTCGGAATATTAGGCCATTGGTGGCCACTTCTTCCAACAAGAATGGAATTTCTAGGGATCTTATTGATGTTGCAGGGCTTTATAAAAGTGCACCACAAGGTGGTGATCATGCAAGTTTGAATAGGTTTGGACTGCTGAATTTTCTGGATATCAATGCAATGTTCAAGTTTGAGACTCCAAAAAACATTTCGTGTAAGTATTAACCCAATCTATTCTACAAAAGATTAGGTCTTTTTCTTAATGATCAGAAGAGAAATCAAAACATTATTTATAATATTCCAGCCGGAGACACAACAAGCTATGTACGAGATGACGAACTTGGCCGCCAGACTCTTGCAGGAATGAACCCGATTAGCATTGAGAAGTTAAAGGTATGCACACGACTAATTAACACAGTGATATTTTGTATACTAGACATTTATTTTGTTATAAAACCTTTGTACATTTATGTTCGGTTTCTACAGGTCTTTCCTCCTGTGAGCAAACTTGATCCTTCAATCTATGGGCCATCAGAATCAGGCCTTAAAGAGGAGCATATAATAAGCCACCTAAGTGGTCTATCTGTTCAACAGGTATAGTTGCAAAAGAATGCAACGTTTTTTGCAGGTTAAATTTGTTTTACGGATTTCAGTTTATTTATTTATTTTTGTATTAATCTTCAGGCCATGGATGAAAACAAGCTCTTTATATTAGATTACCATGACATTTATCTTCCATTTCTAGAGAGGATAAATGCTCAAGAAGGCCGAAAAGCATATGGAACACGAACGATCTTCTTCTTGACAACAATGGGAACCCTAAATCCCATTGCAATCGAGCTTAGCCTTCCTCCTAATGACTCTAATATCTCATCACGACAAGTTCTCACGCCTCCAGTTGATGCAACCACCAACTGGCTTTGGCGATTTGGCAAAGCTCATGTATGCTCTAATGATGCCGGTGTTCACCAACTTATTCACCATTGGTATGTCAAATATAGGTCACATTTGGAAATTAACTTTAAGCTAACGTATTAAAAGATCTCATTTTAGTTAATTGTAATCCAAATGACAACTTTCTAACAACTACTTGAAATAAGGTTTCAACATGCTTCTGGGCTCTCAAACTTTTGCCCCTCCTATAAATTAAATTTTCTAACATGTAATTTAATTAGGTCATTCTATATTGTCATCTACCATTTATCAAGCATGACTAGCTTAGCAACAAAGTTGTCAACTAATATGCCAAACATAATCGTGATGTACGTGTCGGCTTTCCAAGTGTTTTTATCTAGAGACTGTCACTACTAAAAAACAAGGGCATTATTGTTGGCAAAAACAGGTAGTAAACCATTGGAAATAGACAGGGTTTACCGACGGTTTTTTAACGAAAACGAGCGTGGATAAAAAGTTGGTCAGTAAAAGCTAGTGATGGTTATTTGACGTCCTTTATCGACGACTTTCCTATGGTTCCATTTACGACTTTCCAACAGTTTTTCGGCGATTTTATGACACTTTTTCGACAACTAATTAAAAACAAATAAAAAAAAGAACAATCGGTAAACAAACAGAAAACCATCGGTATATTCCATCTGCTTTTTAGCAGTTGGTACCGCCGTCAAATACACAATTTTTTAGTAGTGTCTGTTATCCTACTGTAAATTTAGACAAAAATATAGTTGCTACAAATAGATTAGCATCAACAAATAACATACAAATTAATGAGCAGCTATATATAAGTTCATGTTATGGATCTATAGGTTACGGATTCACGCATGTATGGAACCATTCATTATAGCTACTCACCGGCACTTGAGCTCATTGCATCCCGTTTTCAAGCTTCTTGATCCCCACATGCGACATACGATTGCAATAAATGCAACAGCACGCGAAAGCCTTATATGTGAGGATGGAACTATCGAACGTGACTTTTCTCCAGGGAAATATAGCATGGAGATGGCTTGTGCTGCCTACCGTGATTGGTGGCGTTTTGATTTAGAAGGCCTTCCAGCAGATTTGATACGAAGGTAAAAGATAATCATACACTAGTAAACTATAAATTGATATAATATGTAGCAAACAAAATATAACATGTTACTTCGTTGCAGAGGAATGGCAGTACCCGACGATTCAAAGCCCCATGGACTAAGATTACTCATTGAAGACTACCCATATGCCAATGATGGGCTTCTCATATGGTCTGCAATTCAGGAGCTGGTACATTCATATGTGAGTCATTACTACCCTGAAGAAAATGCTGTTATATCAGACAAAGAACTTCAATCATGGTACAATGAAGCTATTAATGTGGGACATGCTGATCTTAATGATGCTAATTGGTGGCCAAAGCTATGCACTCCCAACAAACTTATAGAGATACTGACCATCCTGATATGGATTTCATCGGCACAACATGCATCACTTAATTTTGGGCAGTACCACTACGGTGGATATGTCCCAAAGCGTCCACCGCTTATGCAAAAACTTATACCTCAAGTACATGAACCTGAATATGCAGATTTCATGGCTGACCCACAAGGTTATTTCCTAGCATCATTGCCGAGTTTGTTTCAATCAACGAAATACATGGCCATAATTGATATAATTTCTGCACATTCACGCGATGAGGAGTATATTGGGGATATTAAGGATGTATGCACTAATTGGCCCAATGAACCTAAGATCATTGAGGCATTTTATAAATTTTCCATGAAAATTAAAAGTATAGAGAATGAAATTGAAAGGAGGAATGCTGATACAAGACTTAGAAATAGATGTGGTGTTGGAGTTCCACCTTACGAGCTGCTAATACCAACTTCAGAACCCGGCGTTACTGGAAGGGGTGTACCAAATAGTATAACAATGTGATAGGATATAAGTATTCATAATATGTATATTTTGTTTAAGTATTATGTGAGTTTCACTACAACAAATTCGGCCTATAGCGACGAAAAAAATCGTCGCTAATGCTGAAAATTTCGTAACCATAGCGTATTTGCGACGAACGTCGTTTCAGTTGAGTTTGACTGAAAGCCAGTAGCTGTATCTCTCTACAACGACGACATATCGTCGCAATAGGTGAAAAATAAAAAAAATTAGAAAGAAATTCAATTTTTTTCAATAAAAAAGTAAACATTGTATGTTGTTTTTATCATGTAGAATACCAGCTCACCACATAATTTCATCTCATTCTTAACCAAAATATATCCATTTTTCAATAAAAATTTATGAAAGTATTTGGTGAAAACAGAAAGCATATATATAGCATAATGAAGTATCGATCACCAGTACATATAACCAGATCACATCTTCAAAATCATAAATTACTACTTCATTGTAATACTATGTAATCCAAGAATTACAAGAAACCCAAATGCAAAACAAAAAACAACCCATATTTCTCACACGCATTTCATCGAACACCTTGTGTGCATATACATGATAAACAAATTAAATTCGTTATCGTAAGGTTTATATACTTACAACTTAACTTATGTTTTAAATAAAAATCTATTTATTTTTACTAAACTGATTAAAATACTTTTTAATCAGTTTCGACTATAGCCTTCTGTATCAATAGCTTAATGAGCTTAATCTAGTTAAACTAAAAATCAATTTCAACACAGACAGAAATTCAAACATCAATTTCGTTTCTCAAATAGAGCAATTTCATTATAAACTAAAAATCTATTTCATTACCTCAAAATCGCACAACGAAAGGAATGTGGATGATGAATTGAATGTCGAAATTGAGCAATTTCACCTTGAATGTAGATGAATGTCGAATGTGGCGGATGAAATTGATGAGAAGTCGAGGCTATTGTTTTTAGGGTTTTTAGGGTTTTCAATGTAATTTTTTAGCAAAAAGAAAATACGTTTACGAAAATACATTTCAATGTAATTTTTTTTAAATATTTATTCTTTTTTTTCAATGTAAAATTATTTATCTACTGCTACTAAAAATTCGACTCTGGTAGGTTGTAAATTTTTTGTCCTTTTCAAAACAATTATTAATTAAATATTAAAAAATATTAAATACCTCTAGCGACTACTTGTCGGGATTTTGGCGGCTATGCCCATAAGGGCACCCCACCTATAATCGTATACCCATTTTCTCTCCTTCTTAGCACCTCATACCTCCAAAAAGTCGTTATGAGATCTGTTATAACGGACTTTTCAGTAGAAGACAAAAAAATAACACATTTGACTAGTAGAAATCAACAAAAAAGCCGTTATAGGACCGTTATAACGGTATTAATGCCGTTATGGCGCCGTTATAACGGTCCTTTTGGATAGGCGACAAAAAAAGTCAAATTTTGACCGGTCTACATGACGGATTTGCATAATGCACCATTATAACGGTCCTATAACGGACCATTATAACGGCGCCATAACGGCGTTAATACCGTTATAACGGTCCTATAACGGCTTTTTTGTTGACTTCTAATAGTCAAATGTGTTATTTTTGTCTTCTACTGAAAAGTCCGTTATAACGGACCTCATAACGGCATTTTAGGGGTATGAGATGCTAAAAGGGAGAGATAATGGGTATAAGATTAAAGGTGGGGTGCCCTTATGGGCATAGTCGCCAAAATCCCCTACTTGTCAAATCTATATATTTTATGAATTTATAAAAATCATCTGATACCTATTGCAACGACTTATCGTCGCCATAGCCTTCTATTTATTTTAAAAAGTAATTTAAATATTCAACTAGATTAAAAAACATGAGTTTATTTACGAATAAAAAAATAATCCTAATTTTTAAGCTATAGCGACTAAATCCTAGTCGTCGCTATAGGCTTGGTAGCTAAAGACGAAATTTCTTGTAGTGTTTATGCCTTAACTACAATTTTATGAGCTCTTTCTTCATAATTGAGACCTATACAACCTCTTATGTTGCCCAAGTCGCTTGTGGTTCGCATAGAAATGGAATTTTCTTGGTACATGGGGGTGCAATACTTGTTTGCGACATCTTCAACTAGTTTAGAGCGGAACTGACGTAGCGAGAAAATGCGGAAGAATCGACAAACATCTAAATCCTTTGGACTAAGAATTACGAAGCATAAAACTTAAAAGCAAGAAAATAATCTCAAAAGAACGAATTTAATTAATTCATAAAACTTAATACAAATGAAAACAAATAAAACCCTATTTATAATCCTAAACTAAACTAGAAAAAGATAACTATGAAATTATAAACTAATCTTAAACTAGAAAATATAAATATGCAAATAAACATTGAGACGATAAGTAGTCTCAAAAAGTCTACTTTTAGACACCACAACATGTAGTATCTAAAAGTTTAGCCTCTAAAAGTCACCTCATATGCCATCTTTATAAATTATATAAGAAAAATAAGTAATCGAAATAATTTTCAACTTTTAGAGACCATATGTTGTCTCTGTAGTTTTCATATTATTGGCTCTCGTTGTTAATTTGGGGGGAAATTTTCCCGCTAAGTCTTCAGAGACAACTTGTGGTCTCAAAATGTTAAAAAATATTTGGTTTTCTTGAAATAAACATAGACACAACAAGTTGTCTCAAAAGTTTACTTTTAGAGACCACAAAGTGCGGTCTCTAAAAGTCTGGTCTCTAAAAGTAACTTTTGTTGTAGTGTGATCACTTCTCTACTTCGTATTTTTTAACACTTCTCATTTGAACCTTTTCTATATATTTATATATATATATATATATATATAGAGAGAGAGAGAGAGAGAGAGAAATGTTCAAATGAGAAGTGCTAAAAAAATACGAAATAGAGAAGTGATCTCCACCACTCATCCGGTCAATAAAGGTGGCTTTGACCGGTTATGGTGGATGCAATTACGGGGGATTGACGCGATTCATGGGAGGGTAGAGATTATTAAAGGAGGGGACCCGGTCAAAATCATCTTTATTGATCGGATGAGTGGTGGATATCACTTCTCTACTTCTCATTTTTTTAGCACTTCTCATTTGAACCTAATACTATATATCTACTACTACCTTATAATGCATTCATGACTAAACTCTTAATTACAACTCCTTCATGCATAATGTACAACTCCTTCATGCATAAAATTCAAAAAACTATGAATTACATGTTGTAATGCATAAAGTACAAGTCATAAAAGTCTCCTTGAAATCTATACCCCCAAAACAAGTTTGGAATGAATAGAGTTTTCTTTCTCAGCTTGCAGAGTTTTATACTCCTTTAGGCTTTACTCTGAAATTGGCTTCCCAAGAATTCAAATTTCAAAATTCAAATTGAGAAGGATTCATACATCCTGCCTCCCAATTTCTCCACCCATACTCTCCATCGCTGCAATATATACTCTCCATAGCTGCAATATATACTCTCCATTGCCTCCCTTTCTCTCTTACATTTGGGGTTAATGTGAGGATCTTAAAAAAAGTACAAAAAAAAGGTGTTACCTGGTATGGTCTTTTTCATCTCCATGTTTTGTTATCGGTCTTACCATTACCTTCTTTGATATATATATATATATATATATATATTATATGTGTGTGTTCAATCTACGGTTTTGTTTAATTATAAAATGTTAAAGATTGCTATAATTTATAACCTATAAATTGTATTTTTTTAATCTTTGGAGAATTACAGTTTCATGGCCTAGCTAGATTACATTTAATTAGTTCATTTTCATCTCAACTTTCTCTCCAAGAATGTGATGTTGCAAGGATTTATGAAATAAATGGTGTTTGGTTTGATGCTGACATGACGCAATTAAAGGCTGAGCTGAAAGATAAGTTTATCTAACTAAAACATCTGAGTTTATGGTTTGTATTAATTTATTCTAAAACATCTAAGAATCATCTATTTTGTCTTGCAAATTGATATTTTAAAATTATGCTTGGCATTCAAGTTTAAAAGAAGTTTGGATGGGGCAACCTTGCCTGGTTTTTATTTTTGAAACAGAGTGAAGTGAAGCACAGATTGCCAAGAAGAAGGATAGGATAATTTAAGTATATTAAATTATTCCATAGGCATACATCTTTCTCTTTTATATGTAGCTTTTCGGTTTCAGTGTGCAAAGAGTCTATTTGGACATCCAGGGAATGCTAAAAGAAGGGCACAGAACATGTTTTTGGTTTGGATGCATCTGTAGCGAAGAACATTGATGTTTGTAAACAGATATCTACTAGACCAATTTCTTAGTCCCAACATTGTTTCTCTCTTTGGCATTAATAATTTTGTTCTGCATTAAATAATTAGGCTTAACATGAAAATGGTTGGTTGTTCGATCGTATTTTGATTTTTTCTTTTTAAAATTTTCAGAGTGGGTGGGGTACGGATTTTGCAAAAGTTAATATCAGTCTAACTTTCTGGATGCAATGCAATATATATCGTTGTAAGCCGCACAAGCTTAAATCAATTTAAAGTTTCTTTTACAAATAATGGAAAAGGCAGGTGCAAGAATTCAAGTTGTACCCTCCCACTAACCTCTTAAATTGCAGGTCTTTCAATAGATACACACTATGGTGTCAAAACCATAAAATGCCTTGATTAACATAACAAAAACATCCATCATAAAGTATATTCTAAATTACGGTAAGTTCATGTACAAAAACCCATCCAACATCATGGAACAAATAGATATAAAGTTTAATCCAAACACCTTAAAACTATAAATAACACAAGAATGCAAGTCCATATTTGACAAATATCGACTTCAATTGATGTAGGAATAAGAACAAACTTGATCATTATATAAAATTCTAGCATACGATACCATTTTGGTGCACTAATCTCTTGCCCAATAAGTAGGTGATAGTGTTAAATTTTACACATAAGCGTTTACCTAGGTAAATATTTAGTAAACAACACCTTAATGTCATTATTTATGTTCTTACTTTCTATAGTCTCTTCTTGAATCATTTGCCGGTGTATTGCAGGTCTTGAACAAGTCTCATGTCTAAAAGAGTTAGTCCAGTTGTTGAAACCTTGTTAAAAAAAGACCCTCTTGAGGTTGAGTTTACAAAATACGTGCAAGAAGTTAATCGTGCTTTAGAAAAACTTATCTTAGAAAGATGTATTAGTCAACATCTTGTTACTTTGAAGCAATTTTTTTATTATTGTTCAACTTTGTTGTAGCTCTTAGTCTATTCATGATTTGTGTTACTTTCACCGGACCATTTACTTTCACATTCATCCAAAAAAAATAAAAAAATTTATCACCTTGCATAATGAATTATTGTCTTTGTTTCATTGTTTATTTTTAGATCATTGATAATAACTTAATATAAGTAAATAGTCTGGTGAATTTTTTTCGGATTAGAAAAGTATAGAAAATATTAAATGATTTTACCTTGTTCATATTTAGAGCTATGAAAGAAAAAAAGAATTATAATCTTTTGAGGCATATTTTTTTATCATTAAAAGAAAAACTTGTAATTCAATTTTAATCAAAGCTAAAGTTTAGATTTTTATTGTAGAGCTTCTCTAATTTTTAACCTGTTGCATTACACACGAATACAACTTTAAGCACAATGTAGAATTTTTTTAATGTTGCACATAGCTTGTCTTGGACGTTGTACTTGTATATATTGAGGGGATATTTACCAAATCAACCTCTCTTACCTTATTCTATTATATTTTTGGCCATTAAAATTGATTATCGGTACGCCTTAAACCTAATAAACACTTATCAAGTGAGACTCTTGATCCTTATTATGACTCTAATCATGTAAGATTCTTAGTATTTTTGATACTCAATATGTAAGGACCGTAAGGTAAGTGATACCACTAAGCGTTTACCCACTAAGTATTTAGTAAACAGTCCTTCGATTCACCTGCGCTGCATCGCGCGGGTACCCAACTAGTATATATATATATATCACACACAAATAGAGTGAGGTTTAAGGGAAAACTCAAATAAATGGAAAACAGGAACACTCTTATGGCCCCCATTTGGACCGGACCGTAAGAACTTGTACATATATACGGGTAATTTTGACTACTTGTACGTGACCGATAAACAACTTGGCTTGCTCAAGGCCTAACGACCTTAAATTATAAGTTCTATAAAATCATTTGATGTACATAAAATTTTTGCAACTTATAATAATACGTATAACCATAACGTACACAGCTTAACAAAAATGTTGTTTAACAAGGGGCACATTACGTCAAAAAGGAACGTACTTTACTCTAGTTTCTGTTTTGGGGAATGTACTTTTAAAATAGTCATTTAAGGGTATATAATAAAACTTTACAACCAAAAAGGGAACCACTTACCAAAACTCAACTCGAATTAACTCGGTCAAAACTCGACTTGAATAAAACCCGACTCGAGATACTAACGACTCGACTCGAACTACCTGATACTCGGCTCGACTCGGCTTAAGCCAACACTACTTGCAAGCTACTCGAGATCGACTCGGTCAAAACTCGGTTAAAACTCGACTCGGTCAAAACTCGGTCAAAGCTCGGCTCGAATAAAACTCGACTCGAGATACTAACGACTCGACTCGAACTACCTGATACTCGGCTCGTTTACACCCTAGTAAGTCACCATTGATTTTTCTATAATTTTATTATTTTAAAAATTATAAGTAAGCATTAATATTGTTATGTCTCTGAAATAATTTTCATGTCATCCAAGAAAATTCCAAATAAATCCTAAATTATAAGTAAGCATTAATATTGTTATGTCTCTTAATCCGTCTCTCTTCTACGATTATCGTTTTTTTAATTTAATTATCCTCCTTAAAAAATTTGCTTCCGATTTGTTAGTTCGCTCCAAAAAAACCAAGTTTTCGATTTTTTATGTTTGATACGTTAAAATTCTTCACCATCTCTTTGTTTTCATTATTCTTGAAATATAACAAAAAAAAAAACAATGGTTGTTGAGGAGAGATTGTTCGAGGAACGAAAATAATGGGTTTTTGGAGTTTAGGAAGCGGGTTTTGATTTGTGTAAGGCTTAAAGGGAAAGGGAATTTTAAAGAAAAATAAAATAAATTAAAAAAACGATAATAATGAGAGATGAATTGATTGAGATTTAGAGTAGCTGATAAACATTATTTATATGAAATTTCTTATTATTTATATGGAATTTTTTTTGATAACATGAAAATTATTTAATAAACATGGCAATATTGATGCTTATTTATGATTTTTAAAATAACATAATTATTGAAAAATCAATAGTGACTTACTATATTGGTAAGTGGTTCCCCTTTTTGGTTGTAAAGTTTTGTTATATACCTTAAATGAGTATTTTAAAAGTACATTCCCAAAAACAAAAACTAAAGTAAATACGTTCATTTTTGACGCAATTTGCTCTTTAACAAGATACAAAGTAGAGTAAATTACAGATTTGGTCCCTGTGGTTTGGCTCAAATTACGATGGAGGGCTCTAAACCCTAATTTTCATGTCTACGGTCCCTGTGATTTGTATTTCGTTACGGTGGTGGTCTCTGTCACTAACTTCTGTTAAATAACTCTGTTAGGTCAGGGATATTTTCATCATTTTATAATTAAATCCATTTAACATTAAAAATTAGTTTTATTTATAATATTTTAATCTATTTTATAATTAAATCCATTTGACACGTGCCCCCCTCCTCCTCCCCAAAAATCCTACCCACCCCCTTTTCATCTTCTTCCATTTCTTTCTCTATCTTCTTTTCTTTTTCCATTTGCCAAGGATGATACCTCACCATCACCAGTTCACCACCAACCTCTTTCACCCCACCTTTTCATCTTCATTTTCTTTGCCTTTTTTTCTTTGCTTTTTTTCCCTGGTGTGTGTATTATTTTGTGAAAACAATAATCGCAAAACAATACACACACCAGAAAATTTCATAGAATCACTGTTCATCGATCTGATAGTGTTCAAATTTCATAGTGTTTAAATGGGCAACTGGTCCACATTTATTGACTAATTGACTTCCCCCTTTCCCCCTTTTTCCCTCCTTATTTTACCTTCTTCTCCACACCACGCAATCGCCGGAGCTCCGATCAACCACCGGTTTTTACTCTCTACTCACCGCCGGAAATAATGGAAACCGCCGCCGGAGAAATCGTTTCGCCTTACAAGCTATTGCTCCAAGCCCTAACTCTCATACCTGTATCTCACTACCTCTTATTTGCGTTCATCCTTTCGATCGTTTTCGTATACAATCTGCTCGAGTTGCACATCCTACAGGACCTAATCAACGCGTATGGAGGTGGCCCATGTGTCTCTAACCTTCAATCCGACCTACGATTTGTACAGAGAAGTGATATCAAAGTGTCATTTGCTCTACGGAAGGTTAGGTTAACTGTTGTTGTTATTCCTTTTTTTTCAGAGTTTTTGTGATCAATGATTAATGTTTCTAGCGATTGATTGATGTAGGTATGTGTCGACTCCGTGGCTCTCCGGCCACCTGTTTTTCAGACGAGGTTTAGGGGTTTTCTTGGTGGTGGTGAGGGAGGGTGGTGATTGACGGTGGTGGTGACTGTCGTCGGTGACAGGTTGTGATGGTGGTGGTGGCGGCAGCCGTCGTAGACGCCAAGGCTGGCTAGGCAGAAGAACGAAGCGTGGAGGCGGAGGACGCAGTTGGTGTAGAGTCGCCGGAAGTTGTTCGGATGCAGGTGTTTGACGTCGTAGTGGCCGCAGACGGTGGATAATGTAGGGTGGTTGGTGGTGGTGGTTGGATTAACCACCAATTGTTGTTCCATATCTGTTTTTTCATATGAAACTTCCCTTCTCCCTTTTCAACCTCAGATCTGTTTAAGTTTTTGATTCTGAGAAGATGACCGGAGTTAGGGTCTTGGCCGGAAAAGATGACCGGAGTTGGGGTCTTGGCCGGAAAAGATGACCGGAGTTGGGGTCTTGGCCGGAGAAGATGACCGGAGTTGGGGTTTTCGCCATGGAAGATGACCGGAGTTGTAGACGAAGCAGATGACCTGAGTTCTATCAAAGAAAATTATGAAAAGACCAAAATACCCCTGCCTAACGGAGCTTTTTAACGGACATTAGGGCAAGGGACCACCATGATAGCGAAATACAAACCACAGTACACTCAAATTGAGTATCTCATTCAAATATTAATATTATAAATTATCAATTAACAATTAACAATGACAAGCATCCAAAATTCCATATAATAACAACAAAATATCATATAACAAACTTCAGATAACCCAAAAAACCTCCTGCAATGTAGATAGCCAACAAAAACCCAAAGAAAAAGAATTCTCACAATGTGGATGACTAGAAATCATGAAGCTTGAAATTTATATATCTATATACAGTGGCGGATCCAGAAAATTTTCATAGTGGGGGCACCTTTAAGGTGAATTAAAATCCTGTAAAACTGTTCGATGATTTTTAGCCTAATTACATCGTTTTGAAGAGTTCTTAGAGTTTTCTTGATTGATTTAAATGGATTTCTAAGTTACATTTTGTCGAATTTAAGAGTTTTTTTTAGTTCTTTGATTGATTTCGAGAGATTCTTTTTTTTTTTTTTTTTTTGTTTTTGATCGATTTCGATGTAATTTTTTTGGTGATAAATCCCAAACTAACCATTTAAGTGATAGTTCATAACTTGAAATTAAATATAATAAATAAATAACATTATAACAAAAAAATTAAAGAATCTACTCCATTGGAAACATTGTAGTGGGGTCCCATCAAAATTTCACTGGGGACACGTTGGCATTCAAGCAAGTTTTTTTTTTTGTAATTTTACCCTCACAAATTTTACTTTATTTTTTTAAGTGGGGTCCCATCCCCCCACTCCCTTGAAGCTACATCCGCCACTGTCTATATATAATCTTGTGTATATATATACACTCGAATTTCAAATATTTTTATAATTTCAAAATTCGATTCGAAAACCGATGTAAACTTTCGAATCGAGTCCAAAACCGATTTGAAAACCAAACAAACCGATTTGTATTAGATTATTCGAGTTTGAGTCGGTTCGAATTTCGGTTTTTACGAATAGCATTCAAATATTGAACACCCCTAGGTAGAATAAGAAACACGCTTAGTTATGAAAGTGGACAAAATTATATATTTGCTCTTAATTGAACACCTGTAAAAGCATCAACAAATCAAAACAGATATTGATTTCCCCTTAACTCTCGATTTCCTTACACGCATATCAACAAACTTTTGAAGAAACATTGAAAGAAAGTGTGAACGATGAAATGAAATAAACCCACTAAGCCTATGTTTGGCAAACTACTTGATAAGCTACCTGTTAACTAATAAACTAGCTTATGAACAAATTATGTTTGGCAAAAAACTAGTTTATGAGTATATAAAATAACCAAAAAGGGTATATTAGAATATATTAATTAATATTAATAAGGGTATACCTTTTTCAAAAAATAAGGGTATATACTTGAAAAAAGCTCCAAAAAGCTACCTCCAAGTAGGTTATAGAAAAGCTAGCTTATAAGCTATTTTTTGTCCATCCAGACATAGTACACAAAAAAAATAAGCTAGCTTATAAGCTAGTTTTTGCTTACCAAACAATGCCTAAAATGAAGTGGAGATGATAGAGAAGAGACGACCAGATGAAAATGATAGGGTTGGTCCTGAGATTTTGGATGCCCACGGCAAAAGACCAAAAAAATGTCCCTTTATAAGACATGGAAAAAAAAAACAATTGAAAGGGATTTGGAACCTAGTCAGCCTATCCCCATGCCTATTTTTTAATAAATAAAGGAAAAAGCATACAACGGGGGACATAAACCAAAACCTCGTGTAATAGAACATAAAATACATCACCTAAAACGATGCCTTCATATGTTTTTTAAAACAAGTGATAAGATAAAGGGAATAAAAATATAATAAAAAAATAACACCTGATTTAGTCGTGAAATTACCAATACCGTTAAAACTTCAAAATTGAAACAATTTTGTTTCTGCGGCCACAAACAGTGCTACATAAATAAGTTGAACAAATCGATAAACTAAAAAAACGAGGAAATTAAATAGTACGTAATGAAATAAATTGAACAAATCCATAGTTAACTAAAAACAATAAAATTGAGTAGTGAACAAATAAATTAATTTTCTTTTATCTGATTAACTAAGTTTAAAAAACAAACAATGGAAATCTGGAATAGATTGTTAAAGACTTGGTAGTGTTTGGGATTGCTGATTTGAAGGTGGTTATGACTTATTTCATCTTGGGTAAGGAGATAAACTATTTTAAGTATTTGGATGGGATTTTAAACCCAAGGTGTTAGGTGGTGTGGGGTTTACCTCTCATAAATAGAACTCGAAAGTCCAAATCAATGAAAGCAAAAAGGGAACTCCAATCAATTTCTTCAATCGACAAAGAGGAGAGTCGAGATCGAGACTCGAGAGACTAAAGTCGAGATTTCTTCAATCGACAGAGGACAAAGGAGGGACGGAAATTCTTCAATTCAATCGGTTCCTACGATCGACAACGACTAGACGAGAGATGCAGTCACATCAATTTCTTCAATCGATTTCGATTTCTTTGTTGATGACGTGAATGAGTTGGATTTCGTGAATCTGATTTCTTCAATAGATTTCGTAAATTGATTTTTTCTGATTCTTCATTAAGCGTGAAACTGATGCGAGCCAGGCAGACTTATGGAAGTTTACAAATGGTAAAAAAGTTTTATCCCAAAAGTCCCAAACGGAACCTACTAATGACATAATTAACAAGCTTAAGCTGATGATGCCCTTGGGCTATTGGCTACCCTAGGCGTCGCCCCCTTGCCTTAAGGCCAAGGTCGGGCCTGTTCAAAGAGGATTCTGCTATAAAACAAACACGAGATTCGAGAACCAGAGGGGCTGAGGGGGCATATAGCACTACGAGGGTTTCATGGCACTACAACAAAAATAAGTTTATAATACAGTTTATAGAACGCTTTTAAGCGTCAGAACAAGTTTGTAAGGACGTTTTTTTCAAAATAAATTGTCGTATTAGCTAATTAATTTTATAGGACATTTTTGATAAGTGTCCTATACACTAATATTTTAGAACACTTGTGTTTATTTTACACTTTTCAAATAATGTTTTCTTTATAATAGTTAATATGACGCTTTTAAAGATTTTATAGAAAAACCTTTTACGACCCTTAAAAGTGTACTATAATTTTTTCTAATACTTTTAAACATACGTTTTTTATTTGATCATAAAAACTAGGATCCTATAAAACATTTTATTATGACTCTTTATTTTGTTGAGGTGGCAACAATCTATTCCTACAAGAAAATGAAGGTTAGAAGAAGTTCACACTAATAAGCAAACAGAGAACCTAGATGTCAAACAAGGACAAGAACAAATAGCTATTAAGCACTCATTAAGTCAAGAAAGAGCACTCAAAATTCTTTCCTATATAAAATTCTCCTTTTGGGGAGCTTTACCGGTATACCCAAAGCCTCACCCCCACTTTGCAATCATACCCCTAAAAGACCGTTATAAGGGCCGTTATACCAATTTCAGTCAAATAACGGGGTTTTGGGCCGTTATAACCGCGTTTTGGGCCGTTATAACCGCGTTTTGGGCCGTTATAACCGCGTTTTGGTGCGTTATAACGGCGTAACGCACCGTTATATCGCCGTTATAACGGCGTAACGGTGTGGGTATATTGTGCAAAGTGGATGTGCGTTATGGGCATATGAATCAATTGGTCCTTTTGGTAAACAAACTTGCAGTAAGCACCAAATCTTTTTCACAAATCAAATACTGATTCCAATTTGAGTACAAAATGGCATTGGAAACAAGTATAGAAGGACAAAGGTCTTCAGATATCTAGATTAACAGTTTAACTGAAAATCAAGTGATATGAGTACCAAATTTATGGAAGTGATAATAAGTACCTGCAGGATAGTACCAGCTGAAAAGCAAAATGAAAATAATGAGCTTTTATCCTATTTTTAATTACACCACCAGGGATTGTTATGAAGCTTGTAATTTGAATACCAAAATGACTTATACACATGTAATTAGCACGATGGAAACTTTTTTTTTTTTAAACCGCAAGAAGGCAATTTTATTGACAAGCTAACGAGAAGCTAGAGCAATACAAGAAGGCACGGCGATAGCCGGATTACATACCCAATTCTCCCAACGCAAAAGCTTACCGCTCTTAGACCGACACCCAATTCTTCCGGCACGGTGGAAACTTGCCTGGAAACAAAAAAATATTAATGCAATCTTGAGGTGATAAACTAATCTAAAGTTTGTAGAAATTATATGGTAAAATTGTTGATTCATAGCGTGTTTATATGTCAATGGTTATTTAAAATAAATAAAAGTACTTAATAAATCCATAAGTAAAAAATATTAATTTTAAGAGATTTTAACTTAAGGCTTTAGAAAAAAAAAATATTTTGTACTATCCACTAACCAATAAAACAATGTCTTAATAAAGTAAATAAATAAAGTAAAAAAGTAATAAAATATGAAATATGTAGAGAATAAAAAATATAAAGATAGTCTACTATAAGGACTAAGTATGTAAATTAATCAAACATTTTTTTGGATGAGTTAAAACACTTCATTTAACAAAGTTGAATGGAATGATGAAAATGGATAAAATTAATACCATAAGGTTAAGAAAAACAATTTTTAAAAATTAAGAACAAAAAACATTATAAATATCAAACTACAAAGATTAAAGTCGTACGATTACTATGTAACTTCACTATTCATCTTTCCTACCAAATTGTTATATAGTGTAATTCCAAATTGTTATATAGTATAATTCATATTAAATCAGACTCAATGATATCAATATATCTTATTTAAAATAGAATAGAAAGAAGACATGTTTACATATTTTTGTTATATATTAAAAAGATAAAACCATTATTTTCATAAATATCTTGAACTTGAAAAAAAAGTATATGTAGATAAATTATAAATCAGCATATATAATAAGGGTTTATGACTTATTTGGATAACCAACTATTCGATTTGTACTAATATTACCATCAAACTATTTTTTGTACTCAATATACCATTAAACTCTTTTTTTTGTACTAAAAACACCATTATGACCGGAAGTAGCAGGTAAACTACCACTAACCACCCCTCCACCACCACTAAACCACCACGACCACCACACCAAACCACCACCACCACCATATCCAAACCAAACCACCACCACCACCATATCCAAACCAAAACCATCCGATACGGTGGTGAAGATGGATATGTTGGTTTGAATGGTTACTGGAATAGTTTCCTATTGAGTTTATCGAATCCGATACGGCGGTGAAGGTGAGGGTTGTAGTGGTGGTTGGTGGTGGTAATGGTGGAGATAATGGTGGTGATGGTGGCTGGTAGCGGTGGTGATGGTGGCTGGTTGATGGTGGTGGTGAAAGGTAGACACGACGGTGGTGAGGAGATTGTTTTGTCGATGGTGGAGGTCCGGTGCTATAGCCGGTGGTAGAGGTGGGTGGAGGGGGCGGTGGTTGAATAGGGATTGGTTTAGGAAGACGAAGCCTAATGCTATTTTTATTTTAATATTAATATATATATAATAACGTAAATTACATTTGGTCCTTTTTAATTTTAATAGAAAATGAAAAGAAATATAAAATGACTAAAATACCCGTGCCTTTAATTTCTTTAACAGAGTTAGAGGTCAGAGACCCAACACGTTATAAAATGCAAATCACGAGGACCCAATCCATAATAATTTCATTCGAGGGACTCAGAGTGTTAAAACCACTAAACCACAAGAACCAAATATGTAATTCACTCTTATTGTAATCATATGCGATATTTAATAAAAATTAGAGTTAATTATATTTTTGGTCCCTATGGTTTGGTGATTTTAACACTCTGGGTCCATTTTTAAAATAATTATGGATTTGGTCATTGTGGTTTACACTTTATAACGCTTTGGGTCCAAGAGGTTTACACTTTATAACACTTTGGATCCAAGAGTGTTAACTCTGTTAATTTTTTCTGTTAAATGAATTTAACACAAGGGTATTTTGGTATTTTAAATAGTTTTTTTCACTTTTATTATTTTTCCTTTTGATTTGATGCTTCATCTTCCTCAACTCAACACCACCACCACTACAACCACCACCCACACACTCACCCACCACCACCACCACCCACCGCTACTGCCACCATCACCTACCACCTAAATCGTAATTTTCCAAAATCTACTTAAATCTACAAACCAATCTCAAACTTCATCTCAGATTCATCTTAGAAGTTCGTCAAGATTCAAAAAATCAAGATTAAAAAAACTAAGGATTAAGAAAAAAAAACAAGAACTGGAACTAGAAGAAGACTTATCAATTTATGAATCGATAAAGAAAAACCCTAAATCAAGCTCTAAATTTCAGATCAAAAAACCCTAAACGAACTCATACCAATTGGAAGCCAAAATCGATTATAGATGAAGATTAAGCATTAAAAACGATTCTAAAGACGACGGTGGAAATGTGCAGTTGGTGGTGAAGACGACGGTGGAGGCCGATGGTGATGTCGGGGGAAGAGGGGAAAGTCGGCAGAGAGGGAGGGGAAGACGGTGGGCGGTTGTGGTGAAGACGGTGATGATGTCAACGAACGGATGGCCGGATTTGTGGCCGGATCTGTGTCGGTGCTCGCCGGAGAGGGAGGGGAAGACGGTGGGCTGTTGTGGTGAAGACATTGTGTCGGTGGTCTCCGGCGTGTGGGTCGTCGGCTGTGTCGACGGTTATCGGGGTATTGGTTGCCGGCTGTGTTGGGAACGTTAGAGGTGGGTTGGGGGTGGCTGGTGGTGTTGGTATTAGGTTGAAAGTGTTGGTGGTGGTGGGTGATGGTGACGGTCGATAGGGGGAGGGTGGTGGTGGTGGTGGGTGGTGGGTGGTGATGGCTGATGGTGGTGGTGGATGGTATGTCTAATGGTGGTGATGGTGGTGTAATTATGCGTTCTGTTGGTTATCAAAGAACATGAAAAAGGAAAGGGATACTTACTTTCCTTTTTGCTATCTTTAACTTTATTGATATTAATAAGTTACATTTTTGGTCTCTATAATTTTATTTATAATGTAAATTACATAATAGGTTCCATTTGTTTTGATTAAAGAATAAAAAGAAAAATAAAATGACTAAAATACCCCTGTATTTATTTCACTTAACAGAAACTTTTAACAGAGTTAAAATTATGGACCCAAAGCGTTATAAAATGTAAACCACAGGCACCAAATTCATAATTATTTTCAAAATGGACCTAGAGTGTTAAAATCACCAAACCACAGGGACCAAAAGTGTAATTAACTCTAAAAATTATATTTTCTAATAAATTAATGAAAATTGATAAAAATTGAAATATTAATATAAAATATAATAATAATATTTATTAATTAAAATGAAAATGTTAATAAATCTAAGATATAATGGGATGAAGTAGATATATAACCATCGATCGTGATATTAAAAAAGAATCTGTTTTAATAGATGAATTACGTGATCCATTTTTATTCTTGTCTCTTCGTGAATTGATTATATTTTTATTTGATTCTTGTTAAGGTTTGGTTTTTTAAAACTTAACTTGATCTTTTTAAACTTGTCGCGACCATATTAGTTACATCATTATATAATATTAATAATATTTGTACTATGGTAAGAAAATTGTGGAGTAAACTAAAAAAATCCCATGAAAGTGATTAGGATAAGTGCATGCATATGTGTTTGTTTATGCATGTGTTTTCTTTATACTTCATTAGTTCATCTCTCTATAAATTCAAACTAACTCTATACGAAGCCACATATCATAACTTCCATAGCTCAAGTGGTTGAAGTTTATTCTATTGAAATTAAATATCAAATGGCAGGAGCAAATAACATGTTGGTTTCCTTCTCTTTTCATCACAAGGAGATGAACACAACAAACACTCATCCAATCTACCCTCTTAATAATTACCATTATGCCATCAATCATGTTTCTGGTAAAACTACCACATATGAAGTCCCTTCTTCATTCCTTTCTTCTTCCAAGAAGAATAAGAAGTGGAAAACTTCCATGGCTACTATGGAGGAAATTAAGGTTGATGCATCCTCCTTCTCGAAGCTAACCGCAACTGTCAATATTAGGTTAAGCAATGAAGTGAATGTGGTTAAGAAGTTGATGAAGTCTTTCCCATGGTTATATTCGCAAAATGATTCATTAGACAAGTCTGTGGAGAAGGGTATTGGTTTTCAACTTGTTAGCACCCAAGTGGATCCAAGTAAGATTGATTTCTTGAAGTTTAATTTGTTTCTGTTTTTTAGCATATATATATGTATATAGGGGTGGGTTCAAATGTGAACCACTTTTTGGTTGTGAACGTGAGGACAGCCGAGAGCGCGACATGTGGCGGATGACTAGGCACCACGTCAAGTCCATGGCGGATGACTAGGCGCGATTCATGGGAGGGCATTGAACTAAAGAGGGGGGCCACACTCAAAGTCGCCACGTGTCGCGCTCTCGGCTGTCCTCACGTTCACAACCAAAAATTGGTTCACATTTGAATTTTCCTATTATATATATAGGGGTCGTATCCGTTACAAACCACATAGTTTGTACAAACTATACAAACCAATCGTGACCATGCATGTAGATAATCAATGGTGTGGATTAATTGACTTCCTAAATTTTCTCTAAACCACATTTGAAAACCACCTAAATTTTAGGAGATAAACAAAATCAATGGTTATGAAAACAAAATTAATGATTAAGATTAGGTTTGTATAGTTTGTACAATCTACCTGTTTTGCAACGGATACTTCCCCTATATATATATATATATATATATATATATGATGAACTAAAAGATGTCCACTAATATATACTCTAAATTCATTGGTTTATGAAAGGCACCATGAAGCCAAAGATGAGCAAAGAATCTGTAAAAGGCTGGTCTAAATGTACAAGTGATCAAAAAGATAAAGATACAGGCTGTTTCACTTTCAAAGTTGAGCTTGTAATTGATGCAGACTTTGGAGAACCAGGGGCCATCCTGGTGAGAAACAATTATGAAGAAGAGTTTTATCTGGATACCATCTCCCTTGAAGGTTTTTTCCACTTTTCATGCAACTCCTGGATTCAACCAACTCAAACTAGCAAAAAGAAAAGGATATTTTTTGCTAACAAGGTACATCCTTCAACTTAGTATATGGATTCTATGCACCCACAAGAGCGATCTTTGTTATCCATACATCCTAGATAACTCATACATCCTACAATAATATCGTTTAGAAAATCTTTCACCCAAGTATGTATTATTTTCTGGTTTTGTGTTTTAATGGATTTGATAGGCATATTTACCAAGTGAAACACCCGACGGGCTAAAAGACTTGAGAGCAAAGGAACTCGAGAATAAGAGAGGTGATGGAAGTGGAGTTAGATTAGCTTCGGATAGAATATACGATTATGACACATATAATGATCTTGGAGATCCTGATAAAGGAGCTAAGCATGCAAGACCGACGTTAGGAGGCGAAAGAAACCCACATCCTAGACGTTGTCGTACAGGACGGCCCTCTTCAAATACCGGTGAGTTTTTGCTTTTAATCCTACAAATTGATTTAAAGTGAAATAGTTAAACTGCTATTTATGATAAACTAATATTATGTAGATGAAACTGTGGAAAAGCGAATAGATACGTTGATTTCTTCAATATATGTACCAAGAGACGAAGTTCTAGAGGGGGCGAGGCGCACAGAATTCCTGATAGGAACATGGAAGGGATTGCTTCGCAATATTCCACCCTTGGTGGCCACTTCTTCCAACAAGAATGGAATTTCTAGGGATCTTGCTGATGTTGCAGGCCTTTATAAAAGTGCACCACAAGTTGATCAAACAAGTTTGAATAGGTTTGGATTGCTGAATTTTCTGGATATCACTGGATCTATCAATTCAATGTTCAAGTTTGAGACCCCAAAAAACCTTTTGTGTAAGTGTCAATTGCCAACCTAATAGCTAGCTCTCTTTCTACAAAATATCGGGTCTCTTTTTCTTAATCATGAAAGAAATTAAAACATTTTCTTGCAGGGGACACAACAAGTTTTGTACGAGATGACGAACTTGGCCGCCAGACTCTTGCAGGGATGAACCCCATTAGCATCGAAAAGTTAAAGGTATATATGCACATGACTAACGGAACCGAATTAGATACTTCTTTTCTATCAAGATGGTTCTATATATGTTGTAGTTTTTTATGCGACTTGTTATAGACCCTTGTACATTTCTGTTCTATAGGTCTTTCCTCCTGTGAGCAAACTTGATCCTTCGATCTATGGACCAACAGAATCAGATCTTAAAGAAGAACATATTGTAGGCCACCTAAATGGTCTATCTGTACAACAGGTATAGTTGCAAAAGAAAGCAATTTCTTTTTCTAGGTTTTGTTGTACATATTTCATTTCTTTTTGTTTCTGTATTAATCTTCAGGCCATAGATGAAAACAAGCTCTTTGTATTAGATTACCACGACATTTACCTTCCATTTCTAGAGAGGATAAATGCTCAAGAAGGCCGAAAATCATATGGAACACGTACAATCTTCTTCTTGACAACAATGGGAACTCTAAATCCCATTGCAATCGAGCTTAGCCTTCCTCCTGATGACTCCAATATCTCATCACGACAAGTTCTCACTCCTCCCGTTGATGCAACCACCAATTGGCTTTGGCAATTAGGCAAAGCTCATGTATGCTCAAATGATGCCGGTGTTCACCAACTTATTAATCATTGGTATGTAAAATATAGGTCATATGTTGGAAAGTTTAAGCCAACGTATTGAAAACTCTCGTTTTAGTTAATCGTAATCCAAATGATACATTTTTTAACAACTAGTTTAAGCCAAACGTAATCATGATCGATGTACATGTTGAATTTGCAAATATTTTTTGATAGGCTCTTCTACATCCTTCAAGTAGATTAGCATCAACAAACAACATACAAATAAACACAAATATGACTAGCTATAAGTTCTTGTTATGGATCTATAGGTTACGGATTCATGCGTGTATGGAGCCATTCATAATAGCTACCCACCGACACTTGAGCTCATTGCATCCCATCTTCAAGCTTCTTAATCCCCACATGCGACATACGATTGCAATAAATGCAACAGCACGCGAAAGCCTTATATGTGAGGATGGAACTATCGAACGTGACTTTTCTCCAGGGAAATATAGCATGGAGATGGCTTGTGCTGCCTACCGTGATTGGTGGCGTTTTGACTTAGAAGGCCTTCCAGCAGATTTGATACGAAGGTAAAAGATAATCATACACTAGTAAACTATAAATCGATATAATATGTAGCAAACAAAATATAACATGTTACTTCGTTGCAGAGGAATGGCAGTACCCGACGATTCAAAGCCCCATGGACTAACATTACTCATTGAAGACTACCCATATGCCAATGATGGGCTTCTCATATGGTCTGCAATTCAGGAGCTGGTACATTCATATGTGAGTCATTACTACCCTGAAGAAAATGCTGTTATATCAGACAAAGAACTTCAATCATGGTACAATGAAGCTATTAATGTGGGACATGCTGATCTTAATGATGCTAATTGGTGGCCCAAGCTATGCACTCCCAACAAACTTATAGAGATACTGACCATCCTGATATGGATTTCATCGGCACAACATGCATCGCTTAATTTTGGGCAGTACCACTACGGTGGATATGTCCCAAAGCGTCCACCGCTTATGCAAAAACTTATACCTCAAGTACATGAACCTGAATATGCAAATTTCATGGCTGACCCACAAGGTTATTTCCTAGCATCATTGCCGAGTTTGTTTCAATCAACGAAATACATGGCCATAATTGATATAATTTCTGCACATTCACGCGATGAGGAGTATATTGGGGATATAAAGGATGTATGCACTAATTGGCCCAATGAACCTAAGATCATTGAGGCATTTTATAAATTTTCCATGAAAATTAAAAGTATAGAGAATGAAATTGAAAGGAGGAATGCTGATACAAGACTTAGAAATAGATGTGGTGTTGGAGTTCCACCTTACGAGCTGCTAATACCAACTTCAGAACCCGGCGTTACTGGAAGGGGTGTACCAAATAGTATAACAATGTGATAGGATATAAGTATTCATAATATGTATATTTTGTTTCAGTATTATGTGAGTTTAACTACAACAAATTCGGCCTATAGCGACGAAAAAAATGGTCGCTAATGCTGAAAATTTCGTAACCATAGCGTATTTGCGACGAACGTCGTTTCAGTTGAGTTTGACTGAAAGCCAGTAGCTGTATCTCTCTACAACGACGACATATCGTCGCAATAGGTGAAAAATAAAAAAAATTAGAAAGAAATTCAATTTTTTTCAATAAAAAAGTAAACATTGTATGTTGTTTTTATCATGTAGAAAAAAGAATAGGAGCTCACCACATAATTTCATCTCATTCTTAACCAAAATATATTCATTTTTCAATAAAAATTTATGAAAGTATTTGATGAAAACAGAAAGCATATAGCATAATGAAGTATCACCATACATATAACCAGATCACATCTTCAAAATCATAAATTACTACTTCATTGTAATACTATGTAATCCAAGAATTACAAGAAACCCAAATGCAAAACAAAAAACAACCCATATTTCTCACACGCATTTCATCGAACACCTTGTGTGCATATACATAATAAACAAATTAAATTCGTTATGGAAGGTTTGTATACTTACAACTTAACTTAACTTAAATTCATTGTAAGTCCACACTTACAACTTAACTTATGTTTTAAATAAAAATCTATTTATTTTTACTAAACTGATTAAAATACTTTTTTAATTTCGACTATAGCCTTGGTAGCAATTTCCAACTGTATCAATAGCTTAATGAGCTTAATCTAGTTAAACTAAAAATCAATTTCAACACAGACAGAAATTCAAACATCAATTTCGTTTCTCAAATATAGAGCAATTTCATTATAAACTAAAAATCAATTTCATTACCTCAAAATCGCACAACGAAACGAATGTGGATGATGAATTGAACGTCGAAACTGATGATTTAAGTGTAGATGAATGTCGAAAATTACCTCAAAATCGCACAATGAAAGGAATGTGGATGATGAATTAGGGTTTTCAATGTAATTTTTTAGCAAAAAGAAAATACGTTTACGAAAATACATTTCAATGTAATTTTTTTAATGTATTTATTCTTTTTTTTCAATGTAAAATTATTTATCGACTGCTACTAAAATTATTAGGTTCGACTCTGTTAGGTTGTAAATTTTTTGTCCAATTCAAAACAACTATTAATTAAATATTAAAAAAATATTAAATACCTTTGGCGAGTACCTATGGAGACTATATATTTTGGGGAATTATAAATGGACCCCCTTACTAAGTCAATGGGGTACTAATGTGAGTATGCAGGTGGGACCCAGTACAAGGGGGTCTACATTTATGTGAGAGGGAGAAGAGTCAAAGGGGTCCAATTAACAACATCCTATATTTTAGAGTAAATTACATATTTGGTCCCTGTGGTTTACACCTTTTATCCACAGTGGTCCTTATTTTTAAATAAATACATGAATGGTCCTCATGGTATAAAATATTGCTAACTTTTGGTCCTTTTGACCACCACCTCATTAAATGCAATAGTTAAATAAAGAGAGGGACCAGATTTGTAAAGGGTAATTTTGTCTTTTTCACTTTTCTCTTCTCTTTTAATTATTAAATTAACTAATTATTATTAATATATATATATATAGAGAGAGAGCGTATTTATATATAATTGTATTTTAAGTTGAATTTTGATATATATTATAGCTTCTTTCAAAAAATTATGTATTACGTGTGTGCATATACACACAAACACGCACACAACACACACAGGGAGATTTTGTAGAAAATGAAATACATGGATCGTTAGGTTAACTGATTTAGCACATATGTTTGAAATCGATGTTTACAATAATCAATAATGTGCTTTCCAAAATAAAGGAATGAAAACAAAAATAATGTATACAAAATTGAGTGAAATAAATTGGTCAACGACAGTGTCGTGTATGCGTGATCATTATACAAAACCGAGTGAAATAATCAATGTAAGCTAAATATTGTTGTAAGTGTTTTTATTTAAAGAAAATATGTTGAAATATAAGATTAGACTTATTATATAATAATTAATGTATATTAAAGTATAATTAATTAATTAATTTAATTTAAAAACTAATATTTCTAGTTTTTTATAAATAATTATGGATTTGGTTCTTGTGGTTTGTGTGGTTTTACATTATTATAATAGGAGACAAAATTGAAAAAGACAAAATTACCCTTTACAAACTTGGTCCCTCTCTTTATTTAACTATTGCATTTAATGAGGTGGTGGTAAGAGGGACCAAAAACTAGTAAAATTGTATACCATGAGGACCATTCATGTACTTATTTTGAAATAAGGACCACTGTGGGTAAAAGGTGTAAACCACAGGGACCAAATATGTAATTTACTCTATATTTTATGAATTTATAAAAATCATCTGATACCTATGCAACGACTTATCGTCGCCATAGGCTTCTATTTATTTTAAAAAGTATTTTAAATATTCAACTAGATTAAAAGAACATGAGTTTATTTACGAATAAGAAAACAATCCTAATTTTTAAGCTATAGCGACTAAATCCTAGTTGTCGCTATAGGCTTGGTAGCTAAAGACGAAACTTCTTGTAGTTTATGCCTTAACTACAATTTTATGAGCTCTTTCTTCATAATTGAGACCTATACAACCTCTTATGTTCCCCAAGTCGCTTGTAGTTCGCATAGAAATGGAAATTCTCTTGGTACATGGGGGTGCAATTACTTGTATGCGACATCTTCAACTAGTTTAGAGCGGAACTGACGTAGCGAGAAAATACGGAAGAATCGACAAACATCTAAATCCTTTGGCTAAGAATTACAAAGCATAAAACTTAAAAGCAAGAAAATAATCTCTAAATAACGAATTTAATTAATTCATAAAACTTAATACAAAATTACAAATGAAAACAAATAAAACCCTATTTATAATCCTAAACTAAACTAGAAAAAGATAACTATGAAATTATAAACTAATCTTAAACTAGAAAATATAAATATGCAAATAAACTAATAAAATGATTAAGATAAACATTAAGTCTTATTTTATGATTCATATATATGTAAAATTTCATTGTTCTTATTTTTGTGTGGTACCGAATAGTACTCTTACATACAAGAATTTATTTGGTTTCAAAAATTGCTCAAATAGTTTCAAAGTTTAACAATCCGAAACCTCCTTGAGGTGTTATAAGCTAGCTTATTTTTTATGTATATGTTTGAATAGATAAAAAGTAGCTAATAAGCTAGCTTTTTGAAAAGCTATTTAAAGGTAGTTTTGGGAGCTTTTTTGTAGTTTTTTTTTATAATTATACATTTATTAAAATTAATTGTTATACCCCAATATATCTTTTTTGGTCTTTTTACATACTCATAAGCTAGTTTTTGTCAAACATAATTTGATCAAAAGCTAGCTTATCAACTCCTAGCTAGCTTATCATCTAGTTTGCCAAACATAGCCTTTATTGTGTAATAATTGTATGATAACAAATATTTATACTTCCATTCCGTTTAAAACAAAAAATTTTGGGTTTATTTTTTTTCCAAATTATTTTGGGTCGCATTAACCCAAAATCATTATTGATGCACTTTTTAAAAAATATAAGAACAATGAATGATGTGGGTTTAGAAATCCTATAATCATAAAATTCTTCAAATCAATGGTTAATCAACTATAATAACTTTGAATTTATATACAAATAGATTTTCAATTCAAAACCATATAAAACCATAAAATACAATCGATCGAAAAAAAGAATAAAAAAAACAATGTGAAGATTATGAGTTCGAGCTAGTTGTCTTCTTTGAAATAAGATGTACCCTATCGCATTACATGGGTATATAACATGGATAAAAATCACTCATTCCAAATTCATTTGTATCATTCCTATCCAACCAATGAGATAATGATATTATATTTTTATTTGTTTTAATTTTTTTTTTCTTTGAATGGCAAGTTAACATAGACACGCTCAAGCGGTATCGGGCCTCCAATTGGTTAATCCCACTAATCCGCTGCGACCCGGCCCAACCTATGGTTGAACCCGACCGGCAGGGAAGTGGATTCCATAGACTGGATCCTCTCATACCGGCCCCGAACCCGGCCCAAAGGACCAGATCCATATCTCAGAAATGTTACCCGTGGGATTCGAACCCTGGTAGTTTGGCTTTCACCCCACAACCCTCAGGGATGTTACCTATCCAACTGAGCTAACATCCTTTGATTATTTGTTTTAATTTTATTATATTTAACTTTATATTCTCTATAATTATGTGTATTTATTTGATTGGTCGACATGGTTGGAACTTGAAAATTTGGGATTGGTGATTTTTATCCATTAGGCTATGCGTGCTACCAACGGCTTCGAAGTCGTCGGCCTGGGTGGGCTGGGCGGGTATGGATACGCCGCCGCTGGCTTAGGCGGGTTGCTACCAGGGGCGGCCCTGGGGGTGTGCGGGCGGTGCCGCCGCACGGGGCCTCCGTTTTCGGAGGGCCTCTAATATATCCATACATTATATTTATAATATATATATATATATATATTAATAGTTGCAAAATAAATCAAAATACTTCTTCTGGCCAAATGGTAAATCATGTTGCATTCTATCTTGGGGACTCAGGTTTGATTCTTGGGCTACGCATTTCTTTTTAAAACTGATTACTATATTTATAATTTCATAATTGCCTGGTCGACGCACTTTTTGAATTACATTAAAATAATATTATTAGTAACTTTTAAATTTATTTAATATCCCTAAATAACATGAGCATATTAGGTTTTTTGAATTACATTAAAATAATATTATTAGTAACTTTTAAATTTATTTAATTTCCCTAAATAACATGAGCATATTAGGTTTTAAATGTCAGTTTATCTTCATTACTTTTTTTCTACGGCCGTCATCTCTACATTCTATAACAATTCAACAAGTTTAATCTCTTCAAATATTCAGTTTTTCATTCGACTTTAAAGGTATCATATCAAAATCTTATAGTTTCTATTTCATGTTTCATGTTTGTTATTTTATGTTTTTATTAGTTATCTATAAATTGTTATTTGATTATTTATATATCTTTTTAAGGTTTTTAATTTTTAATCTAAGTGTTTTTTAGGAGCAATAAATAAATAAATTTGTTGATATGTGTTTTATATATCCGAATAATGATTGATCGATTTTATATAATCTAGGATGCCTCCAACTAGAAAATTTGAATCGGGTTATTCTAAGCGTCAAAAAAAGAAAAAAGATGAACAATTTGTTCAAAGTCAAAGAGGAGCCATCGATCGGTTTATTATTAAACAAACGTCTGAATGCCCAAGTAACGAAGAGTCACAAAAAGTAGAGCAAAATGTGTTTGAAAGCGATACTCTTAATAATGATGAAAATAATGACATGGTGCGTAGAGAAAGAGTATGGGTGGATATTGATGAAGTTGAAAATAACAACAACTAGCTGTTTGTTTTCATTGGAAAAATGTGTGTGGTATTACCAATTTGTTTTGAAGATTGAAGGACAAATTATGTTCACTATTAAGGTATTAAGTTATTTGTGTTACATATTATAATTGTTTTTACACTTTGATTATTTTTAATTTTGTTATTAATTAACTTTTTATTTTTATCCAACAGATTAGTCTTTGGAGATTTTTGAGCATTGGTGGTTTAATGATGTAAAGGTTAGTTTTATTTTTATTTTGAATATTGTTAATAAACAGTTTATGCTTTCATACTTTAAGGATTTATTTAATGAATTTAATATTAAAAATTTTACAAACAATACAAAAAAAAAAAAAAAAAATCATAGGGCCACATTTATATTTTCGCACGGGGCCTCCGAAATGTCAGGACCGGCCCTGGTTGCTACCATCTACGGGTTGCTGAAAGGTACCGATATGAAAAAGAGAGGGTTGTGTGTGTGTTGTGTGTAGTGTGTCTGAGAGAGTTGGAAGGGTTGGATACTAATCAGAGAGGGTTTCAGAGGGTTAATGGGAGGGTTGGGTACTGATAGCCTTAGGTACATAAAATACAAGACTAGAAGATGATTAAGCATATGTATTATTTGCTAAAGCTTCATGTTCGAGTTTGTATAACTAACTGCAGATTACGATAATAAATACAGGATAAACACCATGAGATAGAACTGTTATTTATATTTTTTGTTAAAATATATTATACATTTATTTTCAAATATAGTGAACATTTACAAAGTACTCTATAATTACTTTTTTACAAAAAAGGATTCAGCATTAATTATCTTAGGCCATCCACAGCCGTACCACCCATACCACCTGCATAGGCTGCCACCTCAGCGCCACATCAGCTTTACCACTACCTTACCATTACCATACCATTCACCCACACCCGTACCACTCATACCACCTGTATGATTTTTTAAATACTAAAATATACTAAAATAATTAACTTTAAATTAAAATAATTAACTTTAAATTAAAATAATTAAAATTAAAATTAAAATAATTAAAATTAAAATTAAAATAATTAAAATTAAAACTAAAATTAAAATTAAAATAAAAAACCGACAATTAAAAAGTAGAGGGACCAGTAGTGCAATTTTAGTAATCCTAAAGGTTTTAATCTTTGCCTTTGTATAAATAGTCATCTTCCTCAAAAAAAACCCTAAAGGTTTTAACCCCATTTCTTCCTAGCGGCTGAGAGCAGAGCCTCTCATCTTCCTCCCAACAACCCTAACCCCTTTTGAGAAGAAAAAAAAGAAATTGGCAAAAATGGCAAAATAAATGAGATGAAGAAAGAGAAGAGATTGAGAGCAGAGAAAAAAGAAAAAAAAAAGATTTTTTTGTGAACGGCAAGCGGATACCGCTCGGGCTCCATACCGGCCCCATACCGGCACACCTCGGCGGTGTTACCGCTGGTATGGGGGCTGTACAGCTCACGAAACCGACCGGCCGCGGATGGCCTTAATAAAAATATTCATGACTAACACTAATATATCACGTTGTTTACCTGTAATTTACGATAAAACTTTTGATTTAACACTAATATATCGTTTATGTTTTCGGTTAAATTAGTAACCATGAATAAAAAGTATCTCAAATATAATTATCATTTAAATAATGGTATAAATCAAAAATATATTAGCAAAATGTTATACCATTATTTTTATAAAAAAATCATAATCAAACCAAAATAAATCACAATTTTATTTGAAATCCAGATTATAATAAAACTTAAGTTAATTAAATGAAACTAGAAGTTTATAAGTTTATAATTTTTAGTTGGAAACCCTTGTTAGGTATGTATATTTACTATAATAAAATTGAGTTATAAGACGTCTGTTAGAGTCTTACGTCGGCTGGACTTAGAATAAATCTTCACTATATATGTTGGAACCTCATTCTCTCCTAAATGGCTCTTTTGGAGATTAATCTAGGGGTTGCACATACTCTCACATGATATCAGAGCCAAGGTCTACCACTCTAGGGACTGACACGATCCAGACCTCTAACCCTCTCCTTGGCCTTCTTGGCCCTTCATCTAGCCTCTATTGAAAGGGGCGTGTTAGAGTCTCACATCGGCTAGACTTTGACCAAATGTTCACTATATATGTTGAAACTCTCCTTCTCAACCACAAGGCTTGTGGCGTAGCGGTAAGGCCTGTGGGGAATGTAGATGGTATCCCATTTACCCCAGGTTCGAATCCCCTCGTGCGCATCTTGTGGCCAGGCTTAGTCTCAGACGGCCGAATTTTCAGTTTCTATTTTATATTGCCAAGGATGTAGTCTAGGCAAAGCCTAGATGAACCTTATCCACAAAAAAAAAAAAAAATCCTCCTTCTCTTTCAGTTTCTGTTCTATATTGCCAAGGATGTAGTCTAGGCAAAGCCTAGATAAACCTTATCCAAAAAAAAAAAAAACCATCCTTCTCTCCTAAAGGACTTTTTTGAAGATTAATCTAAGGGTTTCACATATTCTCACAATGTCTAAAATTTAAAAAACATCCTAAGACCTTTGGTAGTGCAACCCACAACCTGAACTGTCACATCAACGCCAATCAACGCCACCCACAATGGATTATGAATGTTGTTAGTTCAACTCATATGCACCCCCAAACTTCAAATTTAACGTTAGGCCAAGTGCTACTCTTTGTAACGAAAATCAAAATACGTGTACACAATCCTTGAATTTTAAAAAATTCGATGAACCCAAACCGTAATTAATAAATATAGCTACAAGGATAGTAGCTTTACGTGAAACACATGTGTGATTAAGATGTGGTAGCATTTAAATTATATTCATTACAAGATGATCATATACCTGTTATTATATCTAAATTCAACTATTTTATTTATCATATGAAAATAAAATATAAATTTGTGTTTCTAGAATGCCTAACATATGTGAAATAAAGAATGATAAATATATATCAGATTTCTTATTGTCGACTAAAATTTAGCTATATATAGATTCGACACAAAATTGTTAAGTAAATTCAAACCGTTAATAAGGGGTGCATTACTAAAACATGATATTACTGTTCATCCTAAATCGATCTTGACACTAAAACATATGTTTGCATTAGGCTGTACATGTTTGGAAAATTGGCTAACAAGTTAATTGATAGTTGATAAGTTAAGCTAGTTATTGACTGATAAGCTAGCTAGTAGGTGATAAGTTAGCTTATGAATAAATATATGCGAAAAAATACTGAAATCGGCTCATCAGAAAACGACATGTGTTCAAGCCTATTGATGTCATCCTTAGTGAGCCAGAGTTAGTATTTTTCCCGCTTAAACATGAACTTTGGCGCATTTTAGTTACAATCTCAGTTCATTTAAGCTTATCTGATTGACATGTAATTTTTAATAACCCCACTAATTTAGTAAATTTAAATAATAATTTTTAGTAAGTTTTACTAATTTAGTAAATTTACTTATTTAATTTACATTGTTATTTAATTTGAATTGTTCAACAAGATTATTGCATATAAACTCATAAAACCATAAACTTAGAATTGAATGATACAAAATAAAACTGGTACAAATAAGATTATTTATTAAAGTGCTCAAAGCTGGTACAAATAAAACTGGCACTTTAATTTAGGAGTGCCGACGAGATGAGATCTGAAATCGATTGACGATTGGAGCTTGGTGGAGGTTGCCGATCAAAGCTGGTGGGTGGATGGTCGTCGGCCGCCGGTGGGTTAACGGCCGGCGGCGTAAAAAATCAGTGGTGGCGTGGAGAGGTTTGAGGTGAGAAGGTAGTGATGGCGTGGATGAATCCAAGGGTAATTAATTTGATGAAATAAAGGGTAACAATGTAATTTAAAATAAATAGCTATGGATGAATCAAACAAATCAGTGGAAATATCACTTCCTTTTTGAAAAATGTTCTATAGGACATTTTTTCAAATAATCTCCTATAATACAATTAATAGAACGTTTTTTTGTAAAAAAAAAAATGTTCTAATTATTTTACAACATCTAAAAAGGTTTTATAAATTTTTTGTAACACTTTTATATATAAAGTTTTTTTATTTGGCCCTATAAAATATGGTTCTATCAAACGCTTTATTATGACCCTTTCATATTTTAGATGTCGTTTAAATTCAATTTTATTGTAGCGATTGTAAGATAAAATAATGATTAATTGACCATTATCTTTGTTAAAATTATAAAATAAAATCAGAAAAGACAAATAATATAAAAAATTATATATACCGTGCAATTGTAAGAAAAAATATGAATTTCACCCTCAAAGTTGTCTAAGTTACATTATGCCATTTTGGTTTGGGATTACTTTTTCAAAATGTATCAAACTATTCCCAATATGCTATTGTGTGTATCAACCTAAACAAATTCCTTTTGTATATATTAAACTTTATTTTTGAGTCTATTATGTGTATTTTTGAGTCTATTATGTGTATCCAACTATCCCCCAATATACTATTGTGTGTATCAAAAGTTTGATATATACAAAAGGAATTTGATAATGGATACATTTTGAAGAAGTAATTCATTTTGGTTTCCAAACATTGACACTCTAATTTTTAAAGATCGGATACGTCATTTTTGTTTTTTAATGGAAAACAATTAATAAAATAGATAAAGTAAATTACAATTTTGGTCCCTATTGTTTGATCTTTATATCGCTTTTTGTTCCTAATTTTAAAAACTTCTTATTTCATCCATGTGATTTTTACCTTCATTCCATTTTCATCCATTCAATTCATCCAACTTTGTTAAATTTAGTAGTTAATTCACCCAAAAAATACTTGATTAAATTACATATGTCTACTTATAGTAATTTATTCTTTATATTTTTTATTCTTAAACTACATAACTCATATTTTATTACTTTTTACTTTTTTTCTTTATTTTGTCAACACATTTTGTTTTATTGGTTAATTATAAACTATTATAACTTTGATCAAGAAAATAATTGAATAATTTAATTAAACTATTCATAAGCACATGATTATTTTTTTCAAAGCTTTGATCCCTCAGGCTTGTCAAATATTATAGATTTGGTCTTTAAAGTTCATTTATTACAAAATAAAACTCTAGATATGCATTAGTTATGGATTTTGTCCCTCATGTTAACCCTTTCATTAATCCCTTAAATGAGAGGGTATAATGACCATTATACCGTTTTAAATCAAATTTTACACTTTCTTACTTTAATATAACAATGATGTAAAATAGACATCAGTTGCACTATATTCCCTTTTTTTATTGTAAGCATATAGGTAAAACACCCAACACAACACATGAAGTCCATCATACTAACATTTCGTATGACAACATATGTACAAACTTATATTTCATATAAATCCATCTTACTATTTATGATAAAATCTATCATACTTTATAACCCGGTGCAAAGCCCGGGCTCTTAATAACTAGTTATGAATAATGATTGAGAGCTCAAATTCTAAATTCCAAAGATGCTACATTTTAGTTTTAATTTTTTTTTTTTGATATGTTTGGACTAGTCAACCCCAATTGCACAAACCCAAACCAACAACATGTAAGGCTATGCGTACCGGCGAGGATGGATTGGGCGGGTTGAAGCCGCCGATTTCGGCGGGCTGGGCGGCCTCCGATACGCCGGTGACGGGTTCAGCGGGCTGGGGAAGGAGCGGCGTAGCCACACCGCTCTAGAAACCGTTGATTTTGTGTGTGTGTGTGTGTTGTGTGTGTGGTGTAGTTTATTAATAAAAAGTGAGAGGGTTGGGAGGGTTCGGGTACTAAATCAGAAAGGTTCCAGAGGATTAATTGTGAGGTTGGAGAAAAGCTTATATGAAAGCTAATGTGGTAGTGGGGTTGGGAGGATTGGGTACACCTAGCCTAATAGGTTGGTTTGGATTGTAAACTTAGGGTTTAACGATTTATTAGATGGAAGTATTTGGATCGAGTTGCTCAAACGATTTTAGAGCATTTAACGCAATTCACGTGCACCCTGTAAGAGTTTTTTATTGGCAACGACAATCAAGTAATATGTTCCCAATCTATATAAACATTTCAATCTATATGATTTGGTCAAAACTTGATAATACTTTTATATTTAACACATATGCGACTAAGTTAAATTAAATCCAATGCAAAAGAATGTGTTGTATAATCTATCCTGTTTTGTTTATTATATGTAAATCCAAATGTTTTATCTAATCTAATAATGATTATATGTGTTGTATCTATCTTGTTTTCTTATTATATCTAAATAACAACTATCTTATATAATCTCATAATTGATTTATATATGCGTATATATCATATCATCCATCTATCTTTTGTTTTCTTATTATATCTAAATCCAACTATTGTATCTAATCTAAAAAATAATGAGTTTATGTACGCTCTCGCCTCTCGGTTGTCCTCACGTTCACAACCAAAAAGTGGTTCACATTTGAACCCACCCCTATATATACATATATATATATATATATATATATGTGATGAGTTCATGCTGACATATGTGCTTATTGTCTTGATGAGTGAGTGTGATTCCTAGATAGGGTAACTTGGTACACAGTACATGACCGGATTGGAATATCATCGTTGATAGAGGCCAAGAAAAAAGAGTTATCTGCCATGTGTGTACAAAGGACCGGTAGTAATTAAAAGCGTGAATCATGACTTGAACTTGATATACATGATGAGTTGACATATTTACTAATTGTCTTGATGAGTGAGCGCAATTAGGCCTTGCGTATCGCACAACGCGATTTTTCCTTTCCGTTGTTTGCTTGTTTGGTGTTGGGGGCTAGCCTTTGCTTGCGAGCTTGTCCTCGTCTCTTTAATAAAATTCGCCATTAAAAAGAAAAGATTTCATGGGTTTCATTTAATGTTGACTGGAATGAGATTAATTTTTTTCTCTTTGTTGAGAAAAAGACTAAAAAAGAATAAAATAAATACAAACGACTAAAAGAATTGTGAAAAAAAAAACATATTTCATAATTGAAGAAAAAGGTAAATAAAAATAATTGACTAAATTGAGAATACAAAGAACACTAAATTTAAAAGGGACTAATTAGTGAAGAAAAAGACTAAAAATTGACAAGATATAAAAAAGGAAAGTGATCCCTCACAATACTTTTTAACAATACACAACACTTTAGTGTAAATGGACCATATTACCCTCTTTTCTTTTTTTAATTCTTTTTCTAATAACCCTTTCAATTTCCCCGTTCACAAAAACAAGAGAGAGAAAAAGTCACCCATCTGTGCTCCGACGACCAGCCCAACCAACAGCAGCAGCAACACATATCTCTCCGGCGAAGAGTAGGTGACCTTCGACGAATATCTCTCCGACGAACAGTAACACATATAAGAGAGAGAGAGAGAGAGAGAGTAACATAGGCAACCAACAGCAACAGCTGATCTCCGCCAGCTACACAGCGGCGGTCGTGACTACCGTCGTACCACCACAGGCTCGATTTTTCTCGGTTTCCGTCGAGATTTTGGGAAATCGAAGAGGCGGGTATCGGAATTTAGAGGTTAACATAGAGTTTGATACGATGGTTTTGGAATTCGAAATGGCTGAAAAGGTTTCTCCAGCCATCAAAGCTAGGGTTTCCGTCGAAAAAAATGGCGGAATTTTCTTGGACTAATTTTCTTTGATTTATCTTGCGATTTCTGTTGAAGGTTTTGAGGAGATTTCAACATCATAGTGATAAATTTGTTGAAAATGGTTGAATTTAACATGGAAATGGTTGGCTAAAAGTGAGGTGATTGTTCCTTCTTTATCACTGGAATCCGTCCGTCCACCGTCGACGACGCCACTTGCGGTGGTTGAAACTTGAAATTCGTCTTTTTTTTGCTCCAATTGATGAGTTGATTATTCTTGGAAAAAGAAAAACTATTGAAAAATGAACTAAAAGGAAAATAAAAGGGGTAAAATTATTGAAAAATGAAATTGCATGTGTTATACAAAGAAAAGAAAAGAGGGTAATATTATCCTTTTACATTAAATTGTGGAGTGAATTGTGGATTTGGTCCCTATGGTTTAATAAATGTTTTGATCATGATCGATATTGTATGTTTAACTTGGATATGGTCCTTGTGGTTTTCATTTTGTTTTGGTCATGGTCCCTCTAACTAACCATTTTGTTAACTCCGTTAAATCAATGACTATTTTAGTAATTTTTTTGTTCTTTTGCATTTTTTTTGTAAAAAGATAAAAACAAGATTTTTAAACACACAAACTTATATATATATATTGTTATCAAAATAAATAAAATAAGAGACTATTTTACGATTTGATTTTTTTCAAATTAAACAATTAACTATATCATATACAATTTAATGATTTTTTAATTAAATAAATCAAGTCATAAAACCATATCTAATTTTATTCGCTCTAAACAAATAAAATAAAGTATTATGATTTGATTTATTTAAATTAAAATTTTAGCTACATTAAAACAATAAAACCATATCATCTTCTACCATTTGAATAAAATATGAAAAATAAATGTGTTTAATATAAAATATGTTTTAAAACTTTTAAATAATCAAATATAGAACAAAATAGTATTATATGATTTGAATTTTTGATGTCATTAACAGTAAGTATGTGTGTGTATGTATATACATGTTTGTATACGTAATGTAATTAAATTGATAATATCTTGTTTTATATTTGATTATTAAAATTTTTTTAATGATTAATTATTATAATATTAAATTTTATTATTTTATTCAGATGGTGGAAATAATATGGTTTTATTGTTTTCATTTAAGTAAAATTTAAATTTAGACATATCAAATCATAAAATTATTTTTTATTTAGAGTGAATGTATAAGATTTATTTATATGATTTAATTTATTAAAATTAATCAACTTATATAATTAACTTTTTAATTTAAAAAATCAAATTGTAAACTAAGCTCTAATTTTATTTATTTTGATACCATTATATATATATATATATTAAATATATGAAGTTGTGTGTTGAAAATTATTATTTTTACCTTTTTACAAGAAAAAGAAATAAAAGAATAAAAAAGTACTAAAATAGTCTTTAATTTAACGGAGTTAACGAAGGAGTTAGTCTGAGGGATCATGGCTAAAACGAAATGAAAACCACAAGGACCATATCCAAGATAAACATAGAATAGGGACCACGGCCAAAGGTGTTGTGTCCATCACTACCCTTTAAGGATACTAAAATAGTAAAATTTATGAAATTGAGATTGAAAAGAATATTAGAAATGGACTTAATAATTCGACAAAAAATTAACTGTTTTTACCAAATTAAGATTAAAAATAGAGTAAATCACGCTTTCAGTTCTTATAGGACAAAGTCACCTACTGTTAATTTTGGTTTCATTTTTAAATTAAGAGTAAATTACGGAGTTGGTCCCTGTGGTTTTCATTTTTTTACTATTAAGGTCCCTAAACTCAAGAAATTATGGATTGGGTCCCTGTGGTTTTCAATTTTGCACTACTAGGGTCCCTGAACCTAACAACTTTTATTAAAAAAATTAATTTTGTGATAAAAAGTCTAAAATGCCCCTATTTTGTCTTTTTCTCTTCTTTTTCCAAGTCTATGTTGACCAAAAGTCATCACCCTTTATATATATATGAGGGAGGTTCATACAAGAACAACTTCATTTGCAAGAATAAAGGAACCATTTTGAGCCACATATTGATGTGGGCCCATGTGGGTCCCACATATTAAAAAAATCATATATGATTTAGTGGTGGGACCCATCTGAATCATATATGATTTTTTTATTAAGTGGGACCCACATGGGCCCACATCATATGTGATCTAGAATTGTTCCTTTGTTCTTGCAAATTGACTTTGTTCTTGTTTGAACCTTCCTCATATATATATATATATATATAGAGAGAGAGAGAGAGAGAGAGAGAGACCCATAAACACACATGTTACACACACACATTTATACACATATATATATATATATATACACACACAAATACACACACATATCCCCGCAAATAAGAGGTGGGTTTTCATGGAGGAAGCAAACAAGTGGTGGGTTTTCACGAGTGTATTTTCTCACCAAATTACCAATTTCGGTGGGTATTTCTTCATGTGGGGTTGCAAGTGAAGAAAACCCATTAATAATCCAAACCATCTACTTATGAAGAAGATGATGGTGGTAGATGAAGACGACAAGTGTTGTGGGTTTTTAGACGGACAATGGTTACGGTTG
Organism: Centaurea solstitialis; assembly: GCA_030169165.1. Taxonomy (NCBI): domain Eukaryota; kingdom Viridiplantae; phylum Streptophyta; class Magnoliopsida; order Asterales; family Asteraceae; genus Centaurea; species Centaurea solstitialis. The sequence continues at coordinate 91,607,887 of CM058041.1, forward strand.
AAGGTGATCATTAAAAGGAGATGGGAGGGAGGTTGTTGGTTTATGGTGAAAGTTCGACAAGATCGTGGGTCTCTGTGGGTGAAAAAAGAGAGCAAAGAGTTTGATGCGGAAATGATCGTATTGAAATGGCTAAATACAACTGACAAGACTTGAAGAGCAAAGATATATTCAAAAGTGGATTTTTGACTAAAAGTCCAATGAGTTGATCAAAACTAAAACTGATTTACAATGAATGATGATAATCCTATTTATAATCTAGCCCAACAAAAAGATAACTATGAAACTGAAAATCTAAACCAACTATAAAACTAACAAATAATTAAAAATAAACTAATAATAATCCTAAAAATATGAAAGAGTAGAATTAATATTTATTTAGGTTTTTTCCATTATCATTATCTATATTTCCTGCATCAGAGCTGGTAATTATATATGCTTGTGTGTGTGTGTTTGAACACTATATATGTATATGTATATAGAGTTCCATTCCATTGTTAACCAAAGCTTTGTGTTAACCTTGTTAACCTAAGGGCATATTAGTCAATTCTAATTTTGGCTCCAATCAATAATTTAAACTCCTAAATTGTAGCTTCCAATTTGACTAATTCTAAATTGAATAATTCCAAATTTATCCAAATCCAAATTAAATTGTTTTTCTTCTTCTTCACGCTATGGAGTTTAGAAGCCACCGGCGACTGTTGTTTCGCCGGAATCCAAACGCCGTTGCGCGCTTCTACTGCTGCTGCCGGTGCCCTGAAGCCACCAGTGGATTCGTCGTTGTCGGATTCGCCGCTGAAGCCACTGGCGGAGGTTGTTTCGCCGGAATCCTAACCGCCGCTTCAACTCTGTTGTTAACCGCCGCTGCAACCGCCGTGTTTACACGATAAGAACACATGTGTATCGTCGTCTGCGTCTTCCTCGTCCATTTACACCGCCGCTGACATCTTCCTTCGCCGTCGTGCACGCCTCCGCCGAATTCCTCCCCGGCCTTGCTCGTCGCCGCCTTCCTCCCCCGCCGTGTGCACCGCAACCGATACCACCTGTACCACTGCTGCCATCGATCTCCTCCACCGTCTGTGCCAACTACATCGGAGTTCATGTGCACATGTGTTTTGCCGGCTTCTTCCTCCAACTACACCGCCGGCTGCACATGTGTTTTGTCGTCTGAACACACGTGTATCGCCGACTTCCTCCATCGTTTACAACCCCCCTTCCGAAGTGCACATGTGTTTCGTCTAAACACTTGTGTGTACGATGTCGGAACACATGTGTATCACCGGCTTCTCTCACCGTCTAACATCATTGTTGTCGGAGAGCACATGTGTTTCGCCGGAATGTACCGAAGACCTTCGGAGTACACTAGTGTTAGGTCGGGATGCATAGGGTTTATGAATGTTGAATATATTTTGTTTGAATTTTGAAATTTGAATGTATTTTTTTATTTTTTTAGTTTAATTTAATCTAATGTGTTGTTCCCAAAATGCCCTTTGCATTTGTGTTTGTTAGTTTTTTAAATTTGGAATTATTGAATTTTCCCTAATTATAGGGATTTAATCTTGACCGTAGATCAAAGTAATCAATGGTTGTGATGAGTTAACACAGTTAACACAAAATATGTGGTTAACAAGGGAATAGGACTCTATGTATATGTGTATATATATATATATGTGTGTGTACCAAGTAAAAACCCATTTGGAGAAAGGTACTGTTTTAGGTAAGAAAGATCATAGTGATGATAGCTTCATAGATATATATAGATATGGGTATTATACATTAGATGTATACGTGTGTGTGTGTATATATATATGTGATATAATATAACATATATAGTCCTTGTGAATATAGAAAATGACAAAAAGAGAAAAAAAGAAATAATAAAAATTGATATTAAATGTGGAAAGAGGAAAAAAGACAAATTTACCCCTAGGTAATAAATGCCGGATAAATGATTGTTAGGTTCAAGGACTCTAGTAGTGCAAAACTGAAAACCAGAGGGACCCAATCCATAATTTCTCAAGTTTAGGGACCTTAGTAGTAAAAAATTGAAACCACAGGGACCAAATCCATAATTTACTCTTAAATTAATTATAGCTTTTGCAATTTTGGTTTCTTTTTTAAACTAACTAGTGTCGGGCCCGTGCGTTGCACGGTGACGACAATTGTTTTAGAGGGCATTGATCCGATATAAAATGAAACGGAATTTCACAATTAATATATCTATACTATATATAAAAGCAAATAACTCAATATGACAGTTTCTTTTGTTCAACATTTCATTTTACATATTTACACTTTCTACCCTCATAGTTAGTTATTAAATCTTATTTTAGTCCTTTACTTTTTCATTTTCTATTTTAAACCCTTATCATATAATCTAAATAATCATATTTTATCAACTAAAATTTATATTAAAATTACGTTTTTTTAATAAATTATACCATCATAATCGTCTCGTCAATACCTTCGAAATAAGCCAAATATTGAATATTTTTTATTCAATCATATTATATATTATATTATATAAAGATAATAATTTTATTTCAATTTTCGAGATTGACTATTCAATAAACCATTAGAAGGTTAATTGATTGAACACACATGATTAAATTGATGTTTAATATGATGTATATAAAAATCGGGCAATTGATACATACTTCGCGCTGCAACGCGCGCGGGTACGTTTCTAGTATATATTAAAGAAACCAAGTTTTCAACATTGATTTTCTTTCATTTTTGCACTATAATAATATACATTTGTTTGGTTTTAATGCCAACTTTATTGATAATAATTCATTACCTAGATGGATGATGAAACTCAACTTTATTGGTAATAATTGAGGGATGATGAAATTCAACTTTATTTTACGATTTGAAAAATTGTTCAAATTCATTTTACCTGGTCATTTCCTTGAATCTTCTTTTAATTTGGCACTACAATATTTACCATTTGGTTGATCTGATTCCAACCATAGTTATAAAAAATTTAAAACCTATTTTAATATGATGGCTATAAACAACCATAATTATTTTAACATTGAAGAATAAACAAACTACATGAAATTTTTGCATTGATTGTATTATTTATAACTTTACATAGAACTTTTTCTTTTAAAAAAGAGAACGATGTCTTTAACCATTTTATTAAAGAAGAGTAGTTTTTGTACACTTCATAAAAGAGGTGTTTCAAAACTATATAATGCATTTTCTAATTACTATATACATACAAAAAGGCAGACGCACCGACTTTGACCCGCCGGTGCGACCCGCCCATACCCATGCTCTAAATGTAAATTTATTTTTAATTTTACATATTAGCCCCCTGAACTTATAATATTTATTCACTTTATACCTTTTACTTTTTAATATTTTATTTTACGTTTTAGTCAAATATCGTATATTGGCTAAAATATGTTAAAAAATATGTTTTAATTTTAACAAATTACGCCATTATAATCGTATCGTCAATGCGATCGGAATGAGCCTAATGTTAAATATTTTTTGATGTAATTATTTTATTATATATATATATATATGCTCCAACCGACCCAAATCTTATCCCCATTTTCAAATTTACATATTAGCTCCCTAAACTTATAATTTTTATTCACTTTATACCTTTTATTTTTCAATATTTCATTTTAAGTTTTACTCATATATCGCATATTTGCTAAAATATGTTAAAAGTACGTTTTAATTTTAACAAATTACGTCATTATAATCGTATTGTCGATACGATCAAAATGAGCCAAATTGAATATTTTTGATGTGATTATTTTATTATATACTATATATAGTACAATTATATGAAGCCAAAACACTGTTCATGAACAATAGCTACCGACATTTAGAAAATTTACATTTTGCCTCCCTTAAACTTATAATATTTATTCACTTTATACTTTTTAGTTTTCTATATTTCATTTTGCATTTTAGTCATTTATCGTGTACTGGCTGAAATATATTAAAGTGTCGGTACCTACTGTTCATGAACAATCTTTTGGCTACCAGGTAATTGTTAGTATTATTAAATTCTTCTAAAATTAAATTTTTTGATTTTTTGATTTCTTAAATCTTTTATTTATTTTATTAAACCTTTTGTATGACAACATTTGTACAAACTTTATGTTTCATATAAACTCATGTTACTACTTACCATCAAATCTACCACAGTTTATAACATGGTGTGAAGCCCAGACTCTTAATAGGTAACTTCCTCTAAAGTATTAACATAAAATTCATGTTACTACTTACGATCAAATCTATCACAGTTTATAACCTTGCGTGAAGCCCGAGCTCTTAATAGATAACTTCCTCTAAATACAACAACAGACCTTTACAATATTAACAAAACTCTCCGCAGTGAAACGCGGATAAACCCCCTCGTTGAAAAACATTTAAGAAATTTTTTTTACATGAACAAAATTAATCTACAAAATATATAAAAATTAATTTGGTAGTATTTATTCCTAAATGTAGAACAATTAATAACAAATACCAATTATATATATATATATATATATTTTTGAAGAATACCAATTATACTTAAAAAGATGAGTATTGGGTAAAGAATAGTTAATGATAGTTAATAATTGTCATATTAAAATATATAATGTATTAAATTGGTATCATTAACCGTCATCTCCGTCCTTTTTTTATTTATATCAATTAAACCGGTTTTTATCATATTCAATTGTCATATTTAGATATACATATTATTATTTTTTTAGTGTCATGTAAATAAACATTTAAATTAAAGATTAAAACAAATTTAGGAAATATATAGAGAATGAAATATAAAAAATAACTTTAGAATTCATGTGAATGTTAAAAGAAAAATAATCTCAACAGTAATCAACAAAATATAATAATAAGAGAAAATGATTAGTAAAATTTGAAACTAAGACCAATATAGAATACAAAAATAAATAAATAAACTCTAAAATTCCAATAAAAGTAAAAAAAAAAAAAAAAAAGTGAAACCAGGATCAATCTTCTTGAAATAAACCTGAAAATTAAAGACAATCATTTATCTGAATTAGTTTTCTTGAAACAAACCTATAAATTCAAATCACTCATTGTAAAAGAACATATTTATGTTTGTAAATGGGTTATATCATCTTAGATTGTAATACTTACTTGGAAGATGTGATCATCAAACCGTGATCAAAACTTTAAAACTATCGCCAAAAACAAACATTCGATTCCATTAGAAAGACATACTGAAATATAGATGGCAAAAGTACAAATAAACTCTAAAATCTTAACAATAATCAATAAGAAATAATAATGAGAGTTAAAAAATGACTACCAAAATCAATCTTCTTGAAGAAAACCTGAAAATTAAAAACAGTCATTGAAAAAGAACATATTCATGCTTGTTGAGGCTATAACATGTCAAATTGTAATACTTACGTGCAACATATGATTATCAAACCGTTGTTGTCATCAAATTTCAAGAACGAACCTCTGATTCTGTTAGAAAAAAATATATAAAGAGGACATAAGTAAAAATAAATTCTAAAATCTCAACAATAGCTAATAAGAATTGCAAAACAATTTTGTTGAAAAATAACATATCAAGTGATTGACATGAAAGAAGAAAAGGATGTTACCTAACATGATTTTGTTGAAGAATAGTAATAGTTAGGAAAATGAATAATACATCATGTGTGGAGAAGAAGAAGAAGAAGACAATTGGTGATGAACAAATCATGATGAATGAATTAGTTTGTAGGTTTCACTTTTAAGAATGTAGAAGAAAAGATTTGGAGGTTTCATCTCCAAATAATAAAGTCACATTTAAGAATGAATATGAAAAGGTTTGGAGGTTACTCTTTTAAAATTACTAAAACAACCATATCCCAATCAACTTTATGTCTTTGGTATAGGGGTAGAATGGTCTTTAACATATTCAATATTAAAGAAAATCAAAAATTTGAGAAAAAAGATAAATGGTTTTCTTGGCTTTAGGAGATGCCACATAGGATGTTGTGGTTTTTCCTTTTAAGATATATATTGATATTGATTATAGCTTTTGCAATTTTGTTTCACTTCTACTAGTGGCGGAACCGCGCGTTGCGCGGAAATATAAGTAACTCTATAGTAAAATATAGAATGGCACTATCATCCATTACATTTGTTAAAAATACGTTCTTAATGAATTCAATATTCTTTCATATAAATTTAGTTTATATAAAATAGAAAAAATAAAATGTTTAAATATAGCATAAAATACCTTTTCAAGTAAATAAAAACTAACCATTCAACCAAAAAATGAATCAAATTTTAGATTAACATTCAGGGGGTGTTTTGGATTGTTTTGGATTGCGTATCTAACGTGCTTATTTACTTATGCTGTTTTGGAAAATGAGATAAGCATTTCATGTGTTTGGATGAGGAAAACCTTTTTATACCTTTGCCAAAAAAAAAGATAATGAGTTTTTGAAAAGTCATTTTATTCTAACTTATTAACTTATTTAAAATAACCTATCAAATTTTTAGCTATTTTACATATAAGGAATCTCAAACACCTTCAAAAACCAACTTATCAACTTAATGCATTTTGCTACCATTCATAATCTAATCCAAATATTTTTTATTAAATATAATTTGACACTATATAAGTTTGATAAATACATTTACAAAAAAACATAAGTTGTTTTAAGTGAGCAATCCCAAATATATTGATATTAATTTTTTTTGGGAGAAGTTAAAGAAAAAAGTTAAACATTGAAGTGCTTAGAAAAATGGCATTTCATTGTTGGGTTTTTTTTAATTGCAAATTAAAAAATTATAAGTAAATACAAAAATCCAAAGAGAATCAACAATAAAACAAAAAAGTACAAAAAAAATACATATAACTTTTATAAGAAACTACAAAAAATTAAGCAAAACGAATTAGGAAAAATAACACTGAATTAGGAAAAATAACATCACTTAAAACACTAATACAACATAAATATAAAATCATTAAAATGGAAAGCAATAGTAAGAAAAAAAACTTTATTCTATTTAGCATACAAAAACTATGGAAATCTTTTTATATATTAAAAACCAATTATATTCATCCCAAAAACAACATATAAATCACATAAATCATAAAATTTATAATAAAAAGTGATACGTTACCGGAAACTTTTATCAAGGTTGAGCAATAGTAATGAAGAAAACGAATTCTACAAAAGAGAAACAACAAACATACATACAAACATAATAGAACATAACATGGTACATAAATGTTGTAGGGTGTAGGTTGGATTTTGAGGGAGCATTAGGTTGTATTTATATATAGTTTTGTTGTAGGTTTTTCTTTAATTAATAAATGGGAATTTGAGGAGACCAAATTGAATGTCCATAGGAAGTTAAAAAATTGAAATTAAAGCCAATTAAATTGTAAGCAAAATTACCAAAGAAACCTTTTTATAGTAAATTACAAAATTTTAAGTAAGGGGTAAAATAGTCTTTAACTTATTTATATTAAAAAAATTCAAAATAATGAGAAAATTTTTAGACCCAAATCCTACTCTTTGAGAGTGCCACCTCATCATACCAACATCTTCCTTTTAGATATATATAGATTCCTTTGACTAACTTTTATTAAATAGATCTATTAACTTAAAAGGTTATTTTAGCCTTTTCACTACTTTTTTGCTCTAACTGATTGTTTTTATTGTTTATATTTTTTTTTAAAATAAACTTGAATGTACGTATACCTAAAGCATTTTACAACAAAGACGCGTCCTAACCTTTTTTTTGGAAAAAGGTTTACCTAGGTTTCAATTATACTACATCATTGGCAACTTGGTAATTAAAATACGGTCGTCAAAACACTAAACCCGACTATCAATTGCGGCTTTGATTGGTTAAAATTTACGATTATGCCAAAAATAGAGGGATAGTTTTAAGTTTTACAAATAGGCGGCAAAATGGGTTAATATGAGTGTTGGGTTTGAAGCTGAAAGATGTTAGCTTAAAGTTGGTTAATACTACTGAAGCAACGTAGATAAGAGGAAGTATTAATGGTTACTGCTGCTGCAACAGAATGGAAACTACTGCTGTAGACAACCAACAGTAGTAATGGATACTATTGCAAGAAGTTACTACTGCTTAATATCACTACTGTCAGTTAGTTCATTAATACTGCTGTTAGTACTTTTAGTTTCAGTTAGTACTTCTTATATATGAACAAATTGGTTCACATATGAACTAGTTAACTAATTCACATGTGAACTACTTAACTGATGCATATATGAACCCCATGGTCACACATTAACTATTTTCAACCGATTCACATTAAACACATGTACTTCACATATGAACCCTTGTAATTCATATATGAATCAACTAATTCACATATGAACTAATTAACGAGTTTACATATAGTTCATATGTGAAACACAAGACTTCACATATGATTTTGTTTGCCATCTATTAATTTGTAAAATTTAAGAAACTATTCCTTCATCTGTTGCATATTCATGCGAGAAATTATCAGATATTTCAACAATTAAAACAAATGTTAACCAAATGAAATGTTAGGATCACTTTTTTATTTTCTATACATATAACACTTCTTAACCTTTCTTAATTTATATATATGCGTGTGTATATGTATCTATGTATGATGATAACGTTTTGGTCTTTTAAAACTCAACTTGATATATATCTTTTAACTTGCATGTCTTGGTAACGGTATCAATTACATCATTATATATAACATAATGTTAATATTTGTACTTTCCATAAATGGTCAAGTTGGAATGAATATTAATGGTGGGCCAATGGAAAGAAAAAAGTGACCCATATGATGTGTTTATTCATTTATGTATACTATTTATATTTGTTGATAGGTGCATGTCCCCTTGCTTAATTGTTTTGTTCGTAATAGACAAAGAAAAAGAAAAAACATACCCAAAATATGTGTACCTATTTATATTTTAAGTATGCTCTTATATATTTTCTTTAAATCCAATTTTAATTATAAAAAAAAACATGTAGCAGTGGAATGGTTAGTGGCCAACTTTTTATTATAGAGGTAATTCATGGGATTCTATTCTTGTATGTAACAAATTTTAATTTTTTATAATTTACATTTAAGTTACTAAAAGAAGCAAACTAACATGCAATAGTAAAATGATTAAATACAAAACTTCTATTATAAAATACACTTACAATTAATCCACTACTACTAGTTTTCATTTTTATTTATTCTCGTTCCTAATTTTATTTATTGCTTCTACATTTTTGTTCTTTAATTTATTCATTAATCTTAAAATATTTACTTTGTCTCATTTTAATGACAATTCATGTTTATTTTAAAAGAATTAAGAAAGAAAATAAATTAATCACATTTAACAATTAGCAATACTTTGCTTTTTAAGAAATCTTGATAATATAATACTTGAAATTCGGTTATTATTCCTTTGTATATGATATCATTTATGTAAGATATTAATAAAAATCATTTATATATATTAAAACAACAACCTCACAAGATGACGTGGCACATTCTCAAGCATAGAATACCTCCTAGAAATATTCTCGGTTTTTTGATTTTATTAATTAAACTTTTTTGCTAATTACTTTTTTATCCATGTTTGAAAATATATGTTCTATTGTGTGTGAGGGTCTTTTTGGTAATTTTACCAACATCTTTAATAGTGAAGTGTTACTTCACCATTTCATATTCTCAAGCCTTTTCGGTTATCTCCTTATTTAAGTCAAATTTATTAATTGATAATTATTTTTTGTCCATTTATATACATAGTTTTACTACTATCTTTAATATTAAGGGGTTATCTCTAACCAACCTCTCCATCTTCTCTCATACCTCCTTATTTAACCCTCAATTTCAAAATCTCTACTCATTCTCAATTTCTTGCTTTGGTTTTTCTTCAATTATACATATTAATATGTTATTGATAGTTTTGATTTTATTTTTGTAGGAACTTTTTCTACATTATTCCAACATAAATCATTCTATTTGTCAATCTATTTAGAATTGTGAAGTTTTTGTTTATGGGATTTTATGGTTATAAAAGGTATGTGTTTTTTATGATTACCTTTCTTGCTATGATCTAAGTAGGGATATTATGTATGTAACTTTCATAAATTTCTTCCTTGTGTTTTTCTTCATTTATATATACTAATCTATTATTGATAGTTTTTTTTTGGTACGAATTTTTTTAGGTTATTTCAACATAAATTCAATTGTTAGGTCTTCGTTTTTGGGATTTCATGGTTAAAATATAAGGTATGATACATTTTTATGATCACGTCTTACGTGCAAGGTAAGAATATTATGTACACATTTTTCATAATTTTAGTCAAAGGTAATAAACTTATGTATATTCATTTCATGATTTAGATAGCATTATGATTTTTATATATGTTTGTTTTATGATTTTGAATACATTGTAATTTTATGCAAATTGGTTTTGTGATTTGATGACAATATGATTTTATGTATGTTGTTGTCATGATTAACATTTCGTTTTAAGAATTATTATACAATGCATTTTTTTTGCAGAGCCTTTTATTCTTTGACCAAAACTGCACAATTGATTTCATGCATTTGTTAATGCACATGTAGAAGTGAATCCCATTGATGCTACCGATTTTTTCTAGAGAAATTGAATTGTTTACGAGAGGTTTACTCATCACATCCGGTACCATATTGGAGTCAACCTTTAGTTCTTCGTCATCTCTACATGTTCTTTGAAGTTTGTGTGCATAATAAAAGTACTTCTTACAAAATGATTTTAATGTATTCAGTTGTAAAAATAGGTTCACAAGCTAAATTAAGAATATCATTTTTGCTTACATAGATCATAGTGTTTGATACTAGGATACATTTGCGATTAGGGTAAATAATGGTTTAACCCTCAAAGTTTTGGTTCAGTTTTGGTTTAACCATCAAAGTTTTTTTTTTTCGATTTGACCATAAAGTTTTGAATTTTTTATGATTTAACCATCAAAGTTGCACCCTTTTTTTTGGTTTAAACATTAAAGTTTTTTTACAAATGATTTAACCCCTTAAGTTTTGTTAAAAAATGGTTTAACCCCTTGAGTTTTGTTAAGTTTCTATTAAAAATAACATGTATAATAAAATAAAGAGACTACAATCAAAATCCATAAAAAAAACTTAATAGATTAATTAGTTTTTTTAACAAAACTTTAAGGCTTAAACTATTTGAAAAAAAAAACTTCGAGGTTTAAATTATCGTAAATTTAAAACTTTATGGTAAAATCAAATAAAAAAACTTTGATGGTTAAATCATAACAAATTCAAAACTTTAAAGTTAAACCGAAAAAAAAACATTGATCGTTAAACCGAAAATGAAATAAAACTTTGATGACTAAAGCATTATTTACCCTTTGAGATTAATCATTTCTTAAATATTAAATTCTCCATTGGATAATTATTACTCTTATAAAAATAAAAAATATGTATAAAATTTCTTTGTTAAGAGAAACAATAGAAATTAAAATATGAAAGGAATCATGATTATTAAACAATAAATAATTACACAACACACTTATATCATAATTAATTAAATTTGTTTACAATATATAGATAGATATCCAAATGTTTAATCATGACGATATGAAAGTTTACTTCTATATATAGCCTATAGTTTTATATAGCACATCAATACAATAATTACACAACACAATTATATTATAAAACCCCTAATATTCTCATCTTAATTTGGTTTCACGTTGAACCAGAATAATATTGTATTTTATTAGTTATTTGTTAAGAATTACATTTCATTTAGATTTAGTTGTATATTTCCTAACAAAAGAAAATATGTAGTTTAATATCTTATTCATTAAGAATCGTGTCACTTAACTTTCATTTTTTTCTAAAAAAGTTATCGTCACCGTGCAACGCGCGGTGGCACACACTAGTTATATAGAAATTGATAATAACTATGTTTTCTTATTGCTTTTATTGTGCATTAATATGAAATTAATGAGAAAAAGTTCCCTGTAAGGATGAAATTCAGCCAAAAAACCTCGTGTATCGATTCCAATCTTACATTTTGCTCACAAAATCAATATCGATTCCATTGATAAAAATGTATCATATCAACCGTACGTCTGTATCGACTTTCCCTAGGTTAAACTAGAGCTGGCAATTTCCGACACGACCTGCCAACCCGACACGACACGAAGATAAATGGGTTTGGGTTGAGATTTTTGACCCTCCAACCCGTCAACCCGCCAACACACCAAATTTCGCAGGTTGACCCACCGGGTTGGCGGGTTGACCCGCGAACCCATTTATATTTAAATAATTATTTTATATTTTTATATTTACTTTTTGTTATATAATAAAAAAAGTAAAAAAAAAACTAAACAAATTAGAAATGAAATTATCAATTATGAAAGCGGCCAAATAAGTGAACTTTAAATTTGTTTATTTGAACTTGAAACTTGGTTGTATTTTGTATTTTGGTTGCTTTTGGCTGTTGTGTACTTGTTTTTATTTGAATTATATGAAGTATAAGCTTTGATCCGTCAACCCGATTGTGACCCACCAAAACCCGTCAATGACCCGCCAACCCGTGACACGACCCACGACACGACCCTTCGTGGGTTGGGTTGAAAAACTCGACACGATTAGCTAAATGGGTTGGGTTGGGTTGAGGTTTTCTGACCCTCCAACCCGCCAACCCGTGACCCACCAACCCTTCAACCCGCGAATTGCGACCCCTAGGTTAAACCGTGACTTAGAAAGTACTTAATCGACCCTTAATGGTGCAATAGTTTAGTAAAATTAGTGGTATAGAAAATTGTTAAGAGGAAATTAAAAAATTCCCATGAAAATGATCAGGATGATTGCATGTGTGTGTTTGCTTGTGCATCTGTTTTCATTATATATATTTCATTTGTCTATAAATTCAAAATCACATACCATAACTTCCATAACTCAAGTAGTTGAAGTTTATTCTATTGAAATTAAGTATCAAATGGCAGGAGCAAATAACATGTTGGCTTCCTTCTCTTTTCCTCACAAGGAGATAAACAGAACAAACACTGATCATCCAATGTACCACCCTCTTAATAATTACCATTATGCCATTAATCATGTTTCTGGTAAGACTACCACATATGAAGTCCCTTCTTCATTCCTTTCTTCTTCCAAGAAGAAGAAGTGGAAAACTTGCATGGCTACTATGGAGGAAGTAAAGGTTGATGCATCCTCCTTCTCGAAGCTAACGGCAACCGTCAATATTAGGTTAAGCAACGAAGTGAACGTGGTTAAGAAGTTGATGAAGTCGTTCCCATGGTTATATTCGCAAAATGATTCATTAGACAAGTCTGTGGAGAAGGGTATTGGTTTTCAACTTGTTAGCACCCAAGTGGATCCAAGTAAGATTGATTTCTTGAAGTTTAACTTGTTTCTGTTTTTTAGCATATATGATGATTAATGAACTAAAAGATGTCCACTAATATATACTCCAAATTCATTGGTTTATGAAAGGCACCATGAAGCCAAAGATGAGCAAAGAATCTGTGAAAGGCTGGTCTAAATGTACAAGTGATCAAAAAGATAAAGATACAGGCTGTTTCACTTTCAAAGTTGAGCTTGTAATTGATGCAGATTTTGGAGAACCAGGGGCCATCTTGGTGAGAAACAATTATGAAGAAGAGTTTTATCTGGATACCATCTCCCTTGAAGGTTTTTTCCACTTTTCATGCAACTCCTGGATTCAACCAACTCAAACTAGCAAACAGAAAAGGATATTTTTTGCTAACAAGGTACATATATAGATCATCCTTCAGCTTAGTTAATCTCTAGATTCTAATGCACCAAGAAGAGCGATCTTTGTGACAGGGACGGACTCGGAGAAATTTTCTAACAGTGGCACCATTTGACTATAAGAAACATATCCATAGATATTTTAAATGAAAGGTCTTGTGTTCGAATCTTGTTATTACAAATTTTTTGGCAACATAATAAATATGATATTAAAAGATAAAAACTAGAAAATAACTCTAACAAGATTTGGACTCGAGACCTCACCTTCAAAAATCAAGGAACTAACCAACTCAACCAAGGAAAATTTGTGTTTTTATTGCGGTGTTTCAAAACGTATACGGTGCCACACAACAAATTAACACGGTGGCACTTTCACAACCCTATATTCTTTTACACTGAGACAAAGGAACGATAAGGTGGCATGTACCACCGTTGGCACTACATTAGGTCCACCCCTACTTTTATGATCCATACAACCCAGATAATCCGTAGATCCTACAATTATTGTTTAGAAAATCTAAACAATATATATGACTAATTAAGTACTTAAACCCATACTTATCGACCCAAGTATGTACTATTTTCTGATTTTGTGTCTTAATGGATTTGATAGGCATATTTACCAAGTCAAACACCCGAGGGCTAAAAGACTTGAGAGCCAAGGAACTCGAGAATAAGAGAGGTGATGGAAATGGACTTAGAATAGCTTCGGATAGAGTATATGATTATGACACATATAATGATCTTGGAGATCCTGATAAAGGAGCTAAGCATGCAAGACCGACGTTAGGAGGTGAAAGAGACCCACATCCCAGACGTTGTCGTACAGGACGTCCATCGTCAAGCACCGGTGAGTTTGTGTTTTTCATCGTACAAATCGATTGAAAGCGAAATAAACTCCTACTTATGAAAAACTTATATTATATAGATGAAACTGCGGAAAAGCGAATAGATACGTTGACTTCTTCAATATACGTACCAAGAGATGAAGTTCTAGAGGGAGCGAGACCCGCAGAATTCCTGATGGGAACATGGAAGGGATTGATTCGCAATATTCTACCCTTGGTGGCCACTTCTTCCAACAAGAATGGAATTTCTAGGGATCTTGCTGATGTTGCAGACCTTTATAAAACTGCACCACAAGTTGATCAGAAAGGTTTGAATAGGTTTGGATTGCTGAATTTTCTGGATGTTACTGGATCTATCAATTCAATGTTCAAGTTCGAGACGCCAAAAAACCTTTCATGTAAGTGTCAAGTGAATCTAATAGCTAGGCTCTTTCTACAGAACAATATTGGGTTGCTTTTCTTAATCAGGAAAGAAATTAAAACATTTTTCTACAGGGGACACAACAAGCTATATACGAGATGACGAACTTGGCCGCCAGACTCTTGCAGGGATGAACCCCATTAGCATCGAGAAGTTACAGGTATATATGCACACGTGACACGACTAACGGAACCGAATTAGATACTTCTTTTCTATCAAGATGGTTCTATATATGCGTAGTTTTTTTATGCGACTTGTTATAGACCCTTGTACATTTCTGTTCTATAGGTCTTTCCTCCTGTGAGCAAACTTGATCCTTCGATCTATGGACCAACAGAATCAGATCTTAAAGAAGAACACATTATAGGCCACCTAAATGGTCTATCTGTACAACAGGTATAGTTGCAAAAGAAAGCAACTTCTTTTTGTAGATTTTGTTGTACATATTTCATTTCTTTTTGTTTCTGTATTAATCTTCAGGCCATAGATGAAAACAAGCTCTTTGTATTAGATTACCACGACATTTACCTTCCATTTCTAGAGAGGATAAATGCTCAAGAAGGCCGAAAATCATATGGAACACGTACAATCTTCTTCTTGACAACAATGGGAACTCTAAATCCCATTGCAATCGAGCTTAGCCTTCCTCCTGATGACTCCAATATCTCATCACGACAAGTTCTTACTCCTCCCGTTGATGCAACCACCAATTGGCTTTGGCAATTAGGCAAAGCTCATGTATGCTCAAATGATGCCGGTGTTCACCAACTTATTAATCATTGGTATGTAAAATATAGGTCATATGTTGGAAAGTTTAAGCCAACGTATTGAAAACTCTCGTTTTAGTTAATCGTAATCCAAATGATACATTTTTTAACAACTAGTTTAAGCCAAACGTAATCATGATCGATGTACATGTTGAATTTGCAAATATTTTTTGATAGGCTCTTCTACATCCTTCAAGTAGATTAGCATCAACAAACAACATACAAATAAACACAAATATGACTAGCTATAAGTTCTTGTTATGGATCTATAGGTTACGGATTCATGCGTGTATGGAGCCATTCATAATAGCTACCCACCGACACTTGAGCTCATTGCATCCCATCTTCAAGCTTCTTAATCCCCACATGCGACATACGATTGCAATAAATGCCACAGCACGCGAAAGCCTTATATGTGAGGATGGAACTATCGAGCGTGACTTTTCTCCAGGAAAACATAGCATGGAGATGGCTTGTGCTGCCTACCGTGATTGGTGGCGTTTTGACTTAGAAGGCCTTCCTTCAGATTTGATACGAAGGTAAGAGATAATCTAACACTAGTAAACTATAAACTGATATAATATAACATTTTACTTTGTTGCAGAGGAATGGCAGTACCCGACGATTCAAAGCCCCATGGACTAAGATTACTCATTGAAGACTACCCATATGCTAATGATGGGCTTCTCATTTGGTCTGCAATTCAAGAGCTAGTAGACTCATATGTGAATCATTACTACCCTGAAGAAAATGTTGTGATATCAGACAAAGAACTTCAATCATGGTATAGTGAAGCCATTAATGTTGGACATGTTGATCTTCATGAAGCTAGTTGGTGGCCCAAACTATGCACTCCTAAAAAACTCACAGAGATATTGACCATCTTGATATGGATTTCATCGGCACAACATGCATCACTTAATTTTGGGCAGTACCACTACGGTGGATATGTCCCAAAGCGCCCACCGCTTATGCAAAAACTTATACCTCAAGTACATGAAATCGAGTATGCACATTTCGTGGCTGATCCACAAGGTTATTTCCTAGCATCATTGCCTAGTTTGTTCCAATCAACGAAATACATGGCCATAATTGATATAATTTCTGCACATTCACGTGATGAAGAGTATATTGGGGATATAAAGGATGTCTGCACTAATTGGCCGGGTGAACCTAAGATCATCGAGGCATTTTATATATTTTCCATGAAAATCAAAAGTATTGAAAGCGAAATTGAAAGGAGGAATGTTGATACTAGGCTTAGGAATAGATGTGGTGTTGGGGTTCCACCTTACGAGCTGCTAATACCAACTTCAGAACCTGGGGTTACCGGAAGAGGTGTACCAAATAGCGTAACAATGTGATAAGATATAAGTATTGATAGTATGTATATTCGGTTTTAGTTTTCTGTGATTTGGTGACTTAAGTACAAGTTTATTAGCTTTTTCTTCATAAATGAGTTATATGTGAAACCTCTTCTCTTGCCCAAGTTGCTTGGAATTTGCATAGAAATAGAAAAGTTCTTTGTACATGGGATGCAACTTGAATGTGACATCTTCAACTGGCTTAGAGGGGGACATTCCTTCTTATTTTGATATTCAAATTGTGTTTTGGGGTATTTAATCCCTGTGTTGTGTTAGAGAGAATGAAATTAAACAAGAGTCATGTTCTTTGAATAGATCTCTAAACCAAAATCCAAATACACTTTACTTTATATGCAAGGGATTAGGAATTTAATGTGTAAAATGAATAATATTATTAAAACATTAAATTAGTTTTTTTCTAATTCTTTAAAAGATAATTAAGAGGAATAACAAAAAGACCAAATTGCCCTTAAGTTAACAAACTTCTTTAACATAATGGTCTGCACCACAAACCAAACAAAGTTACAAAATGCGATGGTAAACTTGTAATAAATGAAATCTAGGAACCAAAACTAAAGTTTTTGAAAATCCACATAGATCAAATTGAAGTTTACTCTTATATTTATAAAAATAATGAAATGTTTCAAATATAACCGAATCCGGGCTGCACCATGCTACAAAATGGCAGCAAAATAGTGTCATAGAATCCAAATATCACCATCTTAATTTTCTAAAGTATATAATAAATATATAAATATATACAACAAAAAATGGTAAACCAATAAAATTATCAAAGTGTATAAATGACGAAATTTGATACCTTCCATCGATCTTGCAACGATTTTCCTAGCCCGAAAATGGTTTCTCTAACCAGGGAAGGAAATAACCGGCTTCTTTTCGATATTACAAATCTTTCTGGTTTTGGCTACCAATTTTGCGGTGCCTCTTTGAACTGAATCTTCGGTCTCTCCGCCGTCTTGCTGACGGGATCTTTGTGGGATTACTTACACTACGTTCCGTGGATGTTTCCAAGGCTGAAATGTTTCTTGTTACATCAATCGGGGTGGAGGGTGGCGGCATAAACACAGCTACTTCACCAAGAGGTGGCGGCACGAATGGTGGCGGTGGTGGTGGCAGAGGTGGCGGTGGTGGCGGCCAGTGCTCCAGAATATCTCTGTGGTATCCCTAATAAAGAAACCAACAGGATCAGCATAATCCAAAAAGAAAGTTGCACCTAACTCAGAGTTGACTTTTAAGGTCAACAGAACTAAGGTGGTGTTTGGTTCGTAAAATGTTTTTGAATGGAATGGAATGTTTGGCCACGTGTTTGGTTCACAGAATTGGAATGAAATCTGTTAGAGGAACTGGAATATGTCTGTTTGGTTGACATAATGTATGACCAAAATACCCTTTTGGAATGAAATTTTGGTCATTGAATACTTTGTTTTTTTAACTACTAGTTGCTAAGGAATGTCAAAATTCCTTCACTTGTGAAATTTGATGGAATTCAGAATTTCCATCTGTGAAAAAGAACGAATCAAACAAAGGAATGGAATTTAACAATCCAATTCCATCATATTCCTCTCACAGATTACCAAATGCCACCTAAGTTTCGAATCAGAAAATAT
Source organism: Centaurea solstitialis (assembly GCA_030169165.1). Taxonomy (NCBI): domain Eukaryota; kingdom Viridiplantae; phylum Streptophyta; class Magnoliopsida; order Asterales; family Asteraceae; genus Centaurea; species Centaurea solstitialis. The sequence goes on from CM058041.1 coordinate 91,626,686, forward strand.
AGTGAATTCGTTAAAATCTTGAAAAAGAATTTGTAATCAAAGTGATGACATGTTTTTATCAAGATTGCATTGAGAAGATATGTTTTGACTTTTGAATGTCAAAGTCTATCGATAAAAATCAAAGAGCTTTTATCACCTGAACTACAAAGTTTCGCCTTTGACAATCCCAGAACATATGAAGGGTCCAGTTCGTTTTAGCCATGATCTTGTCCCTAACCGTTGAGAAACTAATCTGATCTCTTGAAGTAAACCGGTCAACTTCATTGAACCAAAGACAAGTGAAAAGGTTCGAGATGGGAATATGTTCTCGTATCACCACACATCCTTCGGGAACATCTGCCATGATAAAAACAAAAGAACCTCATTCATCCACAAGATTCATGTAAATTAAATTCCAAAAACGCCCTTGAGGAGACAATGGAGGTTCCAACATACACAGAGGAGAAATGGTCCAAGTTCGTAAGTGGGCTTGAGCCACAAAATCAAAAAGATAAGCAGAGGAGGGCTAGAGGGGTAGCTTAACCGGTAAGACAATAGGTTTGTATCCAGAGGTCACTAGTTCAAGTCCTCTCAGGGCCCACTTCAGGGTATGCCTGGCTTTCAAGTTAAGGGCCCCATGGAATCAGTCAAGGTGCATGCAACAATAAAATCATAACTACTAAAGCTAAGCATTAGATTTTCAATAATAAATAAGAGTGCATATTGTACCGCTTCTAATAGGAAGCTTCGCCTCTGAATATGGGGTTAAACCCTCCGTTTTATAAAAGTTGATCTGGAAGTCGATGGAGGCATTGTCATACTTTGAAGCTGCTTTATTAGCTTCAGCTTCTACAAACACGTCAAACCGCTTGTAATGCCTAGATATCGCAAAACTAGCATTCTTCCTCCACAAATACCTGAACATTTACACAATTCAGAGTTTCAACTTCTTTTTCCTGAACCAGAAACAAGAGAACTGAACCCATGACCTACAGAAGGTTTAACTAATTGACCAAAATACCCTTGCAAGGTACATTCTATATTCAAAATAATATTGAATCTTGTGACCCAAAAAGAAAGCAACTACCTTTGCAAAGATCTTGAAGGTTTCTAGAAGAGGAAATGTTTGTGGTTTTCACCCTTCCATCTTATAAATTGAAAATAGAAATATTTTCGGTTTTATCACATAATCTACGCAGACAACAAGACATTTAAACATTTCATCAAACGATAAATAATACCTTTCAAGAATTTGATAAGGATCCACAACAAGCTCAAGTTTCCCATCCACCCATAAAGAATAGCGAACATTTGGGAAAAGCCTATGTAGTAGAAGTTTCGGAACCTGCACATATGTAGCTTCATTCTAACATTGTCTATTTTGTGAAAAAACAATGCAAAATCTTAGATAAACACTCAATAAATCAGAAGAAGGATCGTGTGAGAATAGGAATTAAGGTGAGAAGTGTAAGAAGGGATTTGGACCTTGATAACTATAATTAGTGTTTATCTAATGGTCAGATTAAGTCCCAGAATAACCCATGAATTAGCTTAGAAGGGTATTTTCAAGTGATCTTCGTTTAATATTGATCTAAGGGTGGATATCCCTTCTTACTCTTCTCACAATAACTACCGTTCTTACACGAAACCAACTCTAATTGATCATAGTATCGATAGCAAATTGAAGGTTTTAAATTTTAACCAAACAAACGCAATGAATCCCACATAAAGTAGGGTCTAGAGAGGGTAGGATATACACAAAAATACCTTTCTAAGTAGTAGAGCCATTGTTTCTATAAAGACCCTAGGCTTGTAAAATGGTTTTTAGAAAAGAGTTAAACAAATGAATAATGGTTTCTATGGATTGGGTTCGGGTGAGAAGTTGAGGTTAGCGTGAGAAGTGGTTATCAACCATTGGATGAGAAGTGGATGCACATTAGGATGAGATGCACTGAGATATACCGCATCAATTCTCTTCTTCTAAGGCGCAATTCATAGGAGGCCATGAGACTAAAAGTGATCAAAGTTTCAATTCCACTTCTCACACTTCTCATGTTAACCTCAACTTGTCACACTATCATTCGCCTGGTTTCTATTCCTAACACATGAGTCCTTTGATTCAATGACCTTAAATGAGTTAGGAGCATAACAACCTAATTTCTTTTTAAAACCTGAATGACCTTCATCTGACCTACTCATAACGTAAAACAAATTTGTCCCGGAAGAAACTTGAAAATACACTCGAGGGTCAAAAAAACTTCTAGAGTAGGCCATTGAGCTAAATATCCCCTTAACATTCTAAGATTGGGATAGTATACCTTCCCATTGCGTCTTGGATCAGTATACGGTAAGTTGCGGACAACAACGATTCGCCACAATCCTATCCTCTTGGTATCGTCAAGATCACTTGAATTTCTCAAAAAACTTGCGGTTTCTTCATCGACAAACATGAAAAAGCAAACATTTTTCTTTGCGGTTTCACTGATGTTCTTGGGCTGCTGAATCAAATCATAAGCACCTGAAAAACTCCAACCCTTAGAAAGAATCAACAATTTTACAAATAGGAACTTTGAGCAAATGCTGATAGACCGTTACCAAATATGGCCGATGCAACCACCACTCCCCCACACTGATCCATCTCAAAAAGATCCGAATCATCAATGTCAAATCCGGTATCGCGTCCGGGTTTATCTCCTCTCACAAATCTGTTGCCATTTATATGCATCAACAAAACAAGAATCTATGAAAATAAACAGAAATCTCTTTCAAGAAAATGTTGTTGAATTTCAAGAAACTCATACCCACAATGCACCGCCATCGACTCTTTTACGTCGTAAGAATCGACTCTTTGCTTCAAAGAAGGATACCCACCAAATTCTGAGCCTCCAAACTCGGTTTTCGTTAGATTTTCTTCATGAATGTAAGTTAGATTTTGTAGGATCGGAGAAAATGATGGGGCTTTAGGCATTAACGCGATAGCTTCTTCCACAGGAAGGTAACACACCGGACATGCTGACAGACAAGAAAAAAAACGGAACTTTTTTCAACGGGAAAGTTAAAACTTGAATGTGAGATAGCGGTGGTTTGAAAACTTACGGCGTGGGCCGGTTCTTTTCTTGTCGGCTGGTGGAGGCGGCATTTTGAATGTTTCACAAGGATGGTCTGGAGGAAGAGTATATCCAGTGAAATAAGCAGGTGGTGGTGGTTGCGGCAGTGGTGGTGGTGGTGGTGGCAGTGGTGGTGGTGGCGGTGGTGGTGGAGGTGCAGTTGTAATTCTTTTGTCATCATCCAAAGTAATCTTCAATTCGTGGTTCATCGAAGAAGAATCATTTGTTTGGACTTTTTCTTCATTAACACTCGGTGAAGAGCTTGTGATTGAATTGTTCTTGAATTCTAAGGTTTGGATAGGGTTAACTTCTTGTGTAACTTCGCCTGCATATAACCATTCGAAATATAAACTCGTAATTCATCAAATTCAACTACAACTAAGCAAAATGAAGTAAAACTTCAACGAAAATGGTGGATAACAGAAACCCACAACAAGATTGATCTCAAGATCAACCAAAATGCGATATGTATCACTAAAAACTAGTTAGTTGTCCCTGAAGGCCAACATTTATCAAGCTAAAACAATGTACAAAATGCAAGGAAGTATAAGACACCCAAAAACCGGAATGAGTTCAAAATCAATCAAGAAACAGTAAGGGCCTATTTTTGTTAGCAGTTTATTCAGTCAATTATACATAACTGTTTGTAATGACTTAGTGATATAGAAGGTGGCTTATTCAATAAGCTTTCAGGACAGAGCTTTATGCAAAAAGCCAGGGTTTTTTTTCCAAACCTACCCCTCCTAATTAAAAAAAATGCTCCTTCCATCTACAAGAAAACCCTCCCAAACAAAAAGCTCATCAATCTATACAGACAAATTAATTCACACAAACAGATTTATCCATACAGGATTTAATTTAAAACCAACCAAAACACCCCCTAAGTTGATGAAAAAGAATAGGAACTATTAACATGGACAGACAAATTAGATTCAGCTAAAACTGTACAAAATGCATCATTATTAAGAAGGGCCCAGAAACTGAATTGAGCTCAGAATCAAACAAAATGAAGTAAATTGGTCTCAATATTGTACAAAATGCAGTCAAGTTCAAGACCCATAAAACTGAATTGAGCTCCAAATCAACCAAAATGAAGTAAATTGGTCCCAAAATTGTACAAAATGCAGTCAAGTTCAAGACCCATAAAACTGAATTGAGCTCAGAATCAACCAAAATGAAGTAAATTTTGGTCTCAAAATTGTACAAAAGGCAGTGAAGTTAAAGACCCATAAAACTGAATTGAGCTCCAAATCAATCAAGATCCAGTTAGAATCTATAACAATGAACCATAACAACAAACCCACAAAGTAAATTGAACTAAAAAGATACAAAATGAGTTAAAAAGAGAGATCAAATCAAACAAAATACAAGAACAAATGTTAAGCCAAATCAAATTGAACAAAGTTAAGTAATCAATTCAAGTAAAAAAAAACTGATTGCTTTAAAGAAAAGAGAATGAGAACCAAACCTTTGCCAACATAAAGCACCCACAACATAGCTGCTATTGAAACAAGACATAAGAACAGCATCCCAACCTTCTTTCTGTGTGCAAATTTAAAGATCCACAAAAGCAAATTCTCTTTCTCTTTATTAACAAACATCTTTGAACCTTTTCTAGGAGCAATAATTGGTGGTGTTGACTGCAACAACACTCCTCCTCCCCCATTTTGAAACTGTTGTTGATGCTGCAATAAAGACCCATAGCTAGATGATCTTAGACCCAATGACCCACTACTAGTCATTGTTCTCTTTCCTTCATAAAAACCTCAACTCCCTCTTTCATCTCATTCACCCAATGCCCACAATTGATCCTTAAAAGCTGTAAATTTTTATGCAATTTGCAAGCAAGAGGGTATCAAGAACTTGTTAATCTTAATCCAATAAGCACATAAAGCAAGAATCTTTACCTCATTAAACTTCCCCAAAACTCTTCTTTTTTTAGCAGATCTGGATCTTTCTTGTGTTCTTGATGAGAAAAACAAAAACCCACAAAGATTTTTGATAATGGTTTTGTTTTAGTGAAATCTGAATTGGGGTTTTCTTGGTGATTGGATGGAAAAAGAGGGAGAAGTGGTATTGGGTAAATGGTGAAGAAGAGAAGAAGAAGAAGATGTGCAGAGCATTTTTCAGGTCCTCTGTTATTTTCAGTTGTAAAAGATCCTTTTAAAGATGTGGGCGGTGAATCCATATTACCCTTTCGATTCTATGGTTTTGGACCTTTTGGTTATTTTTTGTTTTAATTTTGGAATTTACCCTAAAATGAAAACAACCCCATTTTTTTATGTTTGATTCAAAATGGTATGGTTAATCATTGGTAAAACTTAAATCTTTTCTTGGAGTAATTAAGAAAAGGAAATGAAATTTATTAATGTAATAGAATTTATTGATTATAATATATTGAGAGTTTCTTTTATTAAAAGGCATTATTAGCCATTTTTATGTTTCATACGACTTTAAGTTAGAGGCTGCTTTCGCAGTTGCTGAATGATTTGGTATTGGATGATTAAGTGGTCAGAATGATTAAGAGGCTCTTATGATATGGTGTCAAATAAAATATGTTGGTTTGTTAATTATTGAGTATGAAATCATGACTCTTAATGGTTAAGAGACATCCAGGATACTTAATCATTTAGGGGGTTTTGAAACCATTAAGAGACAGTCTATTTTCTTGCCAAGTAGGATTCACCTCTCAAAGATTCAGATGTTGTTCTTAATGGAACTGTTAAGAGGTAAACAAACACCACCTTAGTTGTTGTTGTTGTTGTAGTTGTTGTTGTGTGTGTGTGTATATATATATATATATATTCATTTTAAAGGGGTGTTTGGGAGTGGTTATCTGCTTATTTTTAAAAACAGCTTAACTACGTTTTCAAATAAGCAGATCTCTTTCTACTTCTTTAAGATTGCTTATTTGTTTTTTCAACCCACGATAAACGTTTTTACCCAAACACTTAAAACCACTTATTTACATTTTTCAACCTGTGATAAGCAGATAAAGGGAAAAAAAAAAAGCAATCCCAAACACCCCATGATTCTATTAATTTTAGTTTACTTACTGTTCTGTGTTATTTTACAAATCAAAAACTGTGACGTTTGTATTTTAAGGATTTCTCATTTGGATTGTTCTTTTTGTATTTTTCTTCTTTAGTGGTCACGACCATGATGACCACCGATCACCGTCACCATTGCCAAAATATTGACTACCAACAATTAAAACTAAAGAAAATGACAATGATATATTATTTAAAGCATCGTTTTGTGTTTTGGAAATGTATTTGTTTTGTTCTAGTGTTAATAATGTTGGTGGTTAAATAACTTTGCTTAGTTTTAGAGAAAATACATCATTTATTCATTTAATCATTAACGTATGATTGCCAACTAAACCGGTTAATCATTAATAGTTTGCACATATGTAGGATTGGTACATGCCTACAAGTTTTTAGAAGAAAAAAGGATAGTGAAATCTTGTGATTGAATTTTCACTTCTTCTAACTTCTTAGAAATGATTTTTATTGGTGGTAAAAACTTATAGATGTGACTTTTGATTTTACATATATTTATAAAAAAGTTAACTTAATGTTTTCATTGTATATTGAAATGAAATCAGTAGATAAAGAATAGAGGCATAGAGCAATCATATTATATCTAAGTTGATATCATTAGCATGGTGTATTTTTAAATATTATAATATATATGAAACAAAATGTATAAAATTATAAATAAAAAGACAACTATGTAGATAACAACTCTAGAAATGCGAAGAACAACAAACATGTTGATATAAAACTTTTGTATTATTCAACGAAAATTTGGCTTTTCTAAAATTAATCTAGAGCAAACTAAATTAAGCTAACAAAGCTTTTTAACGGAGTTAGTGATCAGGTCCCACTTTCAAAGCAAAATCCAAACCTTGATGACCATTTCTTGAATTATAAAATTTTAGATATCAATTTCATAAAAATCAATAAACTTTAAGGACCACAATTGTAGTTTACTCAATCTATTTTGGAAACTAACAAATCAAAATCTTTATTTTAAATCATGATAAAAAATAATATCAAATGAAAATAAAGTTTGATACATATTGGTTGTTCAAACTTATAAGTTTTGAATAATGGTTTCTCAAAAGTATAAAAATAAACCATAATTTATTTCATATTTCCTAAATAAAAATAAAAGCAAAATATGCTATATTGTAATACATATTCTCCTCAAATAATTAAACTAATATCAAAATACCAGAATTAATGAATACGATATCACATGTCACCATTCTGTGTGCCATATACCTTAAAGGGGTCAATTACAAAGGATTTCAATAATCTTCTGATCTTTTAAAAATATTTTATTTGATTCTTTGGATAGACGGCACTCTTAAACCTCCTTCATTATATAAGTATTGCTTCCATAGTTATTATGATTGATTATGATTGTATTGTTTCCATTCATTTTTTTCGCATTCGTTATGACACATTCAAGGAAAAATATAAAATTTTGGCATTTTTATTCAAAGGTCAATTCAAAATTGAAAACTTGGATTATGAAATTTCGTTGATTGTTCGATTCATTAATGTTTATCAATTTTATGAAATAATCTTACATGAAATGTATATTCATGTGAATGAAATTATCATTGTCAATGCATATAGATATGCATGAAATTCCTTTCATATTTATATGCATTCCATTAGTGTATGCATTTTTATTAAAAATATCACGCATTACATGTAATATTATTGCATGAAATCGATAATCATTGATGAATCGAGTAATCAATCAGGAATGAGCTAAAAATGAATGGTTTTAAATAAGGTTGCATGGGTTCAACTTTTTAAAAGGTTGTATTTGATTATCCCCCTCCTCTCTCTCTCTCTATCTCTCTCTCTCTCTCTCTATATATATATATATATATAAGAGAGAGAGAGAGAGAGAGAATTACGTAGTAAGAACTTTCTTCATTTAAAGAAACAAAGGAACTCCCTAGCCACATATATAATTCAACAAAATCACCTTGAATAACCATAAATATTCTATTTGAACAATCATGTATTATTCAGACTGAATATGTCACGTGACGTGTTTTCAACTATACTCACATTCGTAACAAAAAAAATGAGTTTCCATTTAGACTTTTGTATATATTCCAATCCATGCCTGAACCTAGACAAATAATAAAATTGATTGCCAGAGTTAATTTAATAAGATCTCGAAATATCATTGCGATAAAACTCTTGGCACGGTTGGTTGGGGGTTTTAGAATACGTACAAGGAAGGAATGATAATGTTCAATGATGTTTGGTTCGAATTGGTAATGGGAATGAAATGAATAATGGTTTATATAATTTTATCAACTAAATATTAATTTGGATAAAATTCATTTCATCCCAACTTGGGGGAATAGAAAGTTAGAAACCATCGTACCGCTTCGCTTCAAAAAACAAAAAGAAACCAACCAACTTTTCCGTTGGTTTGTAGCTTCTTTTTTTCTTTCTTTAGATGGGTATTCGAGGATTATGCCAACTAATTCCAGTTAGGTTTACCGATAGCTAAAGCATGCTGCCCTAAGTTAATCCACAGTAGCCACAATTTATAAGTGATTTGGATTCAAACCTAGGGTAGAAGGGTTAACAAGCCACTTCCCCCATAGGCCTTAACCAATATACCACAGCCTTGTGGTTGGGTTGTAGCTTCTTATTTGCAGCTTATAGATGCATTCATAGTTTTATGACTTTTTGGTAAACCACATAGAATACATTAGACGTAGCTTGTTGATTGATCAACTTTGGTAAATGGCGTAGAATTATGTACATTAGTAGCTTTATTTTTGCGTGTTCTTATGAAACAGTAAAGAAAATTATAAGCTGAAAATAGTATTAATCATTGGTGCATGATCAATTGAAGCAATGTATTATTATGGTAAGTTGAAATAAAATTTGTATATCAATATACAATGGGTAAATTACAAAAATCATCTTTTGTGGTTTGGGAAAAGTTTTCGTCCAACGAATTCAATAATCACGTCATTAATCCTATGATTTGCACTTAATAATGGTTTGCATCCTTGGCCACATCAGGACTAGTCGTTAAGTGTCTTTCAAGTGCAAGTCATATGAGGATATTTTGGTCATTTTCATTTGTTTTTTATAAATTAAAAACCAGATTACAAGTTTTTTAATGTATCTAAAGATAAAACAAAAAACCACCGACCCAGGCTTACCCTTCTCACGTCGCCTGCACCTCTATCATTGGACTACCCCCCGTTGTCCATTTTACTTAAGCTCCATGACCATCATCCTTACCACTCAACAACACACACACACAATTCTTTTTTAAAAGAGCCCTTGAGAAGAGGATGAATATTCCATCATATATTGAGGAAAAATGGTCTAAAGCTAAGTATTGTGGTAATTTAAGACCCCTTTCAACATAGGCTAAATGGACAAAAATTGTTTAAAAGTGTCGAGAATGGGCTAGATGAGTATATTTTGGAGTAAAGTATTGAGTCCGTGTGGTAGAAGAGTTTGGCCCTAATGTTATGTTAGAGTATATAAATCCTATCAAATTAAATTCTAAAAGAGTTTGGCCCTAATGTTTCTCTCACATCATTTAAAGATTTTGGAGAAACCTTGATATTTAGAGAAAATTTCATTTTTTTAGCAATTTATTTAGCAATGCCGTTGAAGCAATTTAGAAAGAAAAAAAAAAACTCAATTTTTTTGTATTTTAACAGCAATATTAGAGATACTTTAGAGTCTTAAGAAATAGAAATTAAGAAAAATGTGACAAAAAGAAGTGCTAGGTACATGTAGAGTGTAGACTATAAATAACTAATCAGTCAACATAATTATTGAAGATCCCAATTATTAGTTTATTTTAGTTTGATTATTACTTTATTATCTTCTATGGAATACCCTAATCTCATTCGTACATCTGTATTGATATTTAATTAATAATTTTCACTTAAATATTTAATGGTTTTATATTTTATATTAATCGAAGTGGATCTTCATGGCTGGAATCTAGGTGTAGCCTATTGAATGGGGCACACCTATTCAATGAAATGTTATTGTTTGTTTTAGGGTAAACTACGCTATTCGTCCTCTGATTCATTAAAAATTTCTATTTTCATCCCTAATTTTTTGAAATTACAGTTTTTGTCTATATAGTATGCATTTTGTTTCCCTTTATGTCATATTGTCATTTAACAACTTTTGTCAACTATTGGGCTATTTTGGTATTCTTGAAAAATTATTTTAAGAGTAAACTACAAATTTGGTACCTGAAGTTTACCCAAATCTGCAAGTTTCGTCCTTGAACTTCAAAAACTACAAAAAGCGTGCCTGAACTTCCATTTTCGCAACGCGTTTCGTCCCTGCTCACTAACGCCGTTTGAACTCACTTAAGTGAGGGGTTCCTTTTAATTAAATGAAAGAAGAAGGGCCAAATTTGTAGTTTACTCTTTAATCTATCTCTCTCTCTCTCCATTTAATCTCACAACAAACTACCAACCACCAAGAAGCCACCACCACCACACCAAGCCACCACCAAACACCAAGCCACTTCCACCACCACACCAAGCCACTTCCACCAGTCCACCACCACTACTACCATCTCCAAACCACCATCCACCATCACCCATCACCACCACTACCACCAAACAGCCTCTACCATGACCACCACACCCACCACCACCGTGCCACCACCACCCGCATCCACCAAGCAACCACCACGAAATAGATCTACAGATCGGTAAGTGAAGAGGGTTGGAGACTCCGATCGGCTACAGATGTCACCCACGAAATAGATCTACAGATCGGCAACCACCATCCTCCACGATGTCAATTCCGATCTCCTTCCAGAACCACCATCGCCGTCGCCTACAACCTCCACCATCGTCGCCGCCTGCAACCTCCACCATCGCCGCCGCCCTCCCTTCCTCCCTCTTCTTCGACTTTAACAGGTTAGGGTTAGGGTTAGGGATTGGCAGTTTGAGTTTTTAGGGTTATGGGTTTCGTTTGCACTTCGATTTAGGGGTTTCCATTTCTTCTTTCTACACAAACAAACCAACTCTTCAATTTCAGACCAAATATCTTCATAATTACGTTTCACCATCCATTAATTTGCATAAACAACCCCAAAATTCAACTTCGAAACTCATCAATCGTCTTCATAATTTCTTGCATTTTCCGCCTCTTGAAACTGGCAATGTTGAATCGACCATATGCAGAGCAAAAGGGGATTATGATATAGAGCTCAAAGCAAACAAAAACCCTAAAAAAAGCATCCCGAATTATGGAAGGTATTCAATTCCAGATCACTTGGACTCAATTTTACAATATTGATGGGTGGTGGTGGTGGTGGGTGGTTGGTGGTGGTGGTGGTCATGGTGGAGGCTGTTTGGTGGTAGTGGTGGTGATGGGTGATGGTGGATGGTGGTTTGGAGATGGTAGTAGTGGTGGTGGACTGGTGGTGGTGGTTTGGTGTGGTGGTGGAAGTGGCTTGGTGTCTGGTGGTGGCTTGGTGTGGTGGTGGTGGCTTCTTGGTGGTTGGTAGCTTGTTGTGAGATTAAATGGAGAGAGAGAGAGAGAGATAGATTAAAGAGTAAACTACAAATTTGGCCCTTCTTCTTTCATTTAATAAAAGGGAACCCCTTACTTAACTGAGTTCAAACGGCGTTAGTGAGCAGGGACGAAACGCGTTGCGAAAATGGAAGTTCAGGCACGCTTTTTGTAGTTTTTGAAGTTTAAGGACGAAACGTGCAGATTTGGGTAAACTTCAGGGACCAAATTTGTAGTTTACTCTTATTTTAATAAGTTAGTCACGTCTTGCGCCGTATGTCAATGCTTAATCTTAGACCTAAATGCTAATTTTTTTGTGCATATCTAACCCGTCCTCACCGAGCCACCCCTTTTGTCAAATGGCCCTACCCCTTCCCCTCATTGACATTGGTCATCTTTTCCATCCAAAATCTAGATTATCTATCATCCTTTTTTACCTCTCATTCCTAAAAACCCTCTTCTCCAAGAAAATCCACAAAATCCGACATAACTCGCCTTCAATAATGCTATCAATCTTCTCTCTCTTTTTTCACGTTGTCTATTTTTACCTATTAAAACCCAATCCCATCTTCCCAACTTATGGTGCCTTCAATGAGACTTTAAGAAAGAAAAAACAGGTTCAATCAAAGGGACCCCAACAGGAGGTCACGTTTGTTTATTTTTTTTTCTTATAAAAATGGCATAAAAATCAACTTGTAAAAGTAAAATATTAAGATCATAAGTGTATGTGATTTTGTTTGTATTCTCCCAATGAAGATTTTATTTGACTTGTAAGAGATTGAGTACTTAAAACAACATTAACAAGATGTATTATAATAATAAAAAACTAATCAGGAGTAATTTATTGTTTTCCACTTTTCCTCACCAATCGTGTAAAAGATATATAATTGATATTTAGTAAAACTTTAAACATTACTTGATCTATCCATAGATATTTAAATATCATCATATTGGTATTACACTTTTTAGTTTTTACCAAATATGAAAATTCATTTTGGATTTTAAATATCAGATGGTTTATTTAAAAAATATTTAAATGTCATGGTCCAATGGCTGCTTGTATTATAAGCATGCCGTGTGTCTAATCCTCGTTTACTCGTTTAGAAGAACAAAATTTCATATGAGAAGTACGATTTTTTGATGGATAATGTTTTTAAATCATTTTTTAATTTTAATTAAATATCTTTTTGTGAATTATTATTTAAAAAAATTATTTGGTAAAGCTTGGTACGTTTTATTTTAATGCGTTTTATTATAAAACTAGATTTAATCCCGTGTGATACATGGGATGATTTTTTAAAAAATAATTCATATCAGAAAAACTAATATTATAAATATGATTTGCTTAATTTAAATTATTTACTATAATTTAATTTATATTTAAGAGTATTATATCTAGTAATTTGTTTATTTTGAAAGTATTGACAATAGACTTATATTATATACTATATTATTTGCATTTCAATTAATCCGTTGAACATCCATCAACATGTATATATGTATGTATAATAAATTAATTTTTACGGAATTTTTTTTTGATAAGGTTCATCTAGGCTTTGCCTAGACTAAATCGTTGGCAATATAGAACAGAAACTGAAAATTCGGCCGTCTGAGACATATAAGTATATTTAAATCCATCAATATGTATATATGTATGTATAATAAATTAATTTTTACGGAAATTAACATATTTAATATTGTAAAACATATAAGTATATTTAACTCTATAACTGGACTTTTAATTTTTTCTTTCACACTGGACTTTTAATTTTTTCTTTCACTGGACTTTTAATAATAATATTAATATTTACTATAATCTAATTTATATTTAAGTATTATATCTAGTAATTTGTTTATTTTGAAAATATTGACAATAGACTTATATTATATACTCTATTATTTGCATTTCAATTAATCCGTTGAACATCCATCAATATGTATATATGTATGTATAATAAATTAATTTTTACGGAAATTAACATATTTAATATTGTAAAACATATAAGTATATTTAAATCCATCAATATGTATATATGAATGTATAATAAATTAAATTTTACGGAAATTAACATATTTAATATTATAAAACATACAAGTATATTTAAATTTATAACATGACTTTTTTTTGGACTTTTAATAACAATATTAATATAGTAAAATAATATTAATATAATTTTATGGTTGATTTGTTATAGTAGATAGAGATAGAATCGATAGATTAGTTTAATATTTGAATTAATAGAGATGGAATAGTTTAATATTTGAATTAATAAAGATAGAATATTTTAATATTTTTAAATTTTGAATTAAAGTGACATGTCAACAAATTACACATATGCATGACATGTGTCAAAATCAGAAACCGACTCACCAGAGCACGACACGTGGCAGACCAGTTACTCTTTTATTATATATAGATAGATTCATTTATTTATCATTCAATAGTTGATAACTATTTTTCATATTTCTCATCAAATTTGACATTTCCCAGTGACACCCGACCCAACATATAGTATCATGCGTACTTTAAAAAAAATGATAATATAGATTAGAGTAAGTTATAGATTTGTTCCCATGATTATATAATGTTACACCCTCAAAATAGTCATTGTAGACATCAACCTTTATTCATGCTGAAACCATTGGCATAATATGTAACCATGACGTTTATTGTAAGGTTATAAACCTTGGATAAACCTTATCCCATAGTAGAGTTATAGTAAGGGACCTAATATGTAAGAAAAGTGAAACCGCAATTATTATAGACGTTATTATTTCGTTTACGGGACTCAATTGGCTCCATATAACCTCGTAGACGAAATCTCAAATGTCTACCTATTGTTTTACAAATATTTGAGTATAGTACCTTATTGTTCCGCGACATGATGTTAAAAATCATACATAGTTTGACTGAATGTATAATTGTACAACTTGCATCAGAAACAAAAACCAATATCATGACCCCCACATGTAAACTCAAACTTCCATGCAAAGGCAAGATTCCGCCTGTGATCTCACACGTTAAGGACTTACAAGTTGGAAATTTATCAGTAAAAATCATATGCAATATCCTAACGAAATGTTTATAACTATATCACTTAACAAAGTTTATTTCATTCAGATTGATGTAGAGTAAATACAAATATGTATTTATTTATACCTACATTTTCACACATTAAATGGTCATGCATTTGCTACGACCACCAAAATCATCCGAGTGAGACATTTCATTAAAAAAGCTAGTGATATGCGCACGAAAAGACCATATATTATGCAACATTTTCATAAAAAAATGTTTTCTCAAGAAAAAACATCATCATAAATGTGTACTCCTATTTAGATTTTTGACATGTATTGTTTTTGTGATAAAACTAAGATTTGGACCACCAATTTTGTTTTGGATGTCGTTTCATCGTACAAAGGACATTGATTTTTCTTTTTGAAAGATTATATATTCCATCCATGAATGTTTTTTACTAAGAAACTAAAAGTATATAGTTAGAGATTAAAAATCATTAACCGGATACAACAACCATATGATTTTGAATATTTTGAAAGTGAATTGTCATATTTGAAAACTAAAAGAAGCTTGATGATTTTATTCGACAATTCAATCTTATAGCCTCCATATACATGATCATATTGGTTTATCTTAAAATTTTAGTTTTAACAACAACAACAACAAAAGTAACCATTAGATTGAGAGTCAAAATTAAAATGATATAAATGAATGAAAAGTGTACGGTGGCGTTTGGTTCATGGATTCTGATGGAATGAAATGGAATTGGAATCCTGAATTCCTTTTACCAAATTTCTTTCATTGTTTGGTTCATAGATTTTGATGGAATGGAATGTCTGAATTCCATCAAAATTCTTAAGTAAAGGAATTGATCATTCCATGACAAAGGGTAAGGATTTGGTTGGAATGGAATGTCAATTTTTATTTTGACAAAATTGCCTCTCATCCTAATATGCACCACAACCTTCGACCACCGCCATTCGACCACCACCGCTTCCGGCCACCGTCACTAGCCACCACTTCCTCCGGCCACCGCCACCCGGCCATCACCTCCACCTCTGACCACCGTCATCGGCCATCACCTCCACCTCCGGCCACCGTCACCGCATCTACCACCAGCCACCATCACCTTCGGCCACCATTGACCACCACCACCTTCGGCCCCCATTGACCACCACCAACCGCCCACACCTCCGGCCACCACCACCACCGCCACCGCCACCGACAACCACCACCAATGGCCCGAAATGGAAACAAAATAAAAGGGTATTTCGGTCATTTTCAAGAATTTCATTCCAATTCCAAAGCTACATTAAGTGAACCAAACAAACATATTCCAATTCTTTTAACATATTTCATTCCAATTCCAAAGCTATATTAAGTGAACCAAACAAACATATTCCAATTCTTTTAACAGATTTCATTCCAATTCCTTCAAAGTCAAATTTCTTAGACAGATTTCATTCCATTCAAAAACATTCTGTGAACTAAGAAATTTAAGCAAGGACTTCGGTTGGTTGGATTAAAGACTAACTTGATTTTTTTTAAATATAAATAATAATATTTTTTTATTTTTTTTAATAGTGGTTGCTCTATCTTAAAAGGGTTAATTTCATATATGTCCTTATTAAAACTCAAAATATCATATTTATCCAACCTAAACTACAAATATCATATATACCCTTCTTAATCTATCATAATATCATAGTTACCCAAATAACAATTTTTATCAATTTTTTATTACATTTAATAATTAATAATTTTAATTTCAATTGAATTGACAACTTTACCCCTATTTAAATCAAATCCAAAACATTCAAAGGTGAAAAATCCAAAACTTAAAAAAAACTATCAATCTTCTTCCTCAATATTCATTAATCAGTAAATAAAACCCTAGAAACTAAATCCCAAAAATTAAAATCCATAGAAACCAAAACTCAAAAGGAAGTGGTCAAAATCGGTTGTGTAAAAATGGCGGTGCAAATGGGTTGGCTATCGGGTGGTCGACTTATGATGTAGGTTCCTTCGCCGCCGACAATCTATTTCGTCTTTGAACCCATACGCCAGCGACCATCTTTTTCGTGCATAGGACAAAGAATATGGACGAAGGGGAGTTGCAGAATCCGGCGAGGGGGAGTTGCAGATTTCGGCGATAGGGAAGAGATGCAAGAAACCGACGAGAAGAGATGTAAGAAAACGACGAGAGAGATATGCAAAAACCCACCACAAATAGAGGTGCGAACACCGGTGCCGGTGCTAGAGATGACGAAGATGGAGGTCCTGTATAGAAAGAAAAACATAAATTCGGAAACCGGCTATATATGGAACGTGTTTACCTTTTTGGGGTGGTTGTTTATCTTTTGGATGGATATGGATGAAAAACGTATATTTAGGTTAGATTTTTAAATAAATGATTTAAATTATTTTTGGGTTTGGTTTTGAATTTAAATTTAAAGGTTTGTTTTGGGTTTTAAGATTTTTACTGATAATGTGTTTTTCATGTGTTAAGGGGTAAAATGTCCATTTATTAAAAATATAATTATAAATTATTTAATTTGATTTAAAATTAATAAAAAAACTATTTGGGTAAATATGATATTTTAATAAGTTAAGAAGGACATATATGATATTTTTAAGTTAGGTTGGATAAATATGATATTTTGAGTTTTAATAAGGGCATACATGAAATTAACCCATCTTAACATGTTGAAGAATGTGAGAAAAAAATTTAGTTATATGGCTATGAGAATACATATTGTTTTCTAGACAACAAAGAAGTCCTTAAAAGATTTGCTTTACTATGTAAGGCTTTAAAACCTCAAAAGATCAACAATTTTTACGTTGATGAATGATGTTTGGAGTTTTTTCTTAATATATTTTATTGTCTTGATTTCACGTTTTGTTATGTTACATTCATAGATATCGTATATTCGAGCTCTTTAAAACTGGCAAAACACATTAAGATGTACCAAAAGTTTGCATTAGTTCTTATATAGCGTGTAACAAGTAATTCATTTTTTTCAATTAGAGTAATAAAGTTTAAAATTCCCTATTTTAATCTGTACCCGTTATTAATGGTAATTTGTTGATTTTGTATCTTTGATGATGCGGATGTGAAGTTGTCGTCAACTTCGTCACACCCCTTTAGTAATGGGCATCCACCACCATCCACAATATCTAATGTTACCAAATCAAATAGGTAAACAAAAATAAGAAAACTGAAACTTTGGTTACACTAGAGAAAATTCTTTTTTACATCAAATAGAAACTAAATCAAACTTTGTTACATTTTCTACACATTTTGTCGTTATATGTGTGTGTGTGTGTGTGTGTGTGTTTATATATATTGGGTTGACACCCTCGATCAAAAGGTTTGTGCTCTGCCTCTGTATCAATTAGATATGTTGGAGTAATAATATCTTATCGAATTCCTCCATATAATAACACAAAGACCAAATCAGGAGTTCATCGCTGAAAACTATATTCGAAACCTTAAGTTTACTTGATTTTTCTTTACCAACACAAGTTCGAATGATAAGTTATTTGAACTATATATCTCATCGATATCATCCATCAAATGTGTTCTTTTTGAGACAAGTGACAAGAATAAGTTTTTAAATGTTTTGATAGAATGATATTTATATTTTTCATGATTTTGATGGTTGATACTAACAGGTTGAAGAATGTGAGAAAAAAATTTAGTTATATGGCTATGAGAATACATATTGTTTTCTAGACAACAAAGAAGTCAACAGATAGACTTAGCCTAAAATATCAAAATATGATATTATCCCCTTATACAATTTTCAAAATGAAATGAATAGTAAACATATAAAATACAGTACGATTCATATTTGAATTGTACACAGGTTCATTCCTTTTACACACGATATTTTAAAGTGAGTTTTGACATGGAGCTGAGATAGTTCAATCATAAACTCAAGTATTTCCTGACTCTGATCTCGATTGCCTGCAGTAACGGATCTTCCAAATAACCCACTGTTATTCTACCCGAGCGTGGCCACGCATTTCTGCCAATCTTAATCGTCAGGGGGCCCAGAAATATCTCTCCCATGTAGGAGGTGTAAATCCCATCTTGACTATCCGCATCTACAACCACGGCTTCCGCTGCATCTAGTCATACCCCTTATGACCACCCAGTTACGGTGCGGCGTTAGAGCATGCTAAGAGTACAGTAGTCCTCATGATCATAGACCAGATATCTCAGGTCAAAGGACAACCTATCATCAAGTCAATGCTTATGACAAAGGCTCCATGAAGCAGACTTGAAACTGGTCACATCCAATACCTATTCACTCTGATAAGTATCTATGAATGTCTAACTATATCAACTGTATATTAAACACTTCATAATAGCGTTATAACCCTACTGAGATTCCCATCTCAATAAGTTGCTACGGAATTTTAGATTTTTCGAACTCGTAAAAATCATGGATAACCTTAAATATGCGAAAAGTAATTTTTCTTGAAACATCTTTGAAATAGTATCTCTTTATTTCCATCACACTGTGAAATAAACTTTCATAATGTTTCAAAAATTACATTGATAATCGATAACATAAACTAACTACTAGTATCCAGGTACTGCATTCCTATGGAACTAGTATGGCCCTCATGCTTTGCTCTAGCTAAAGGCTTTGTTAGCGGATCTGCAACGTTCTCATCCGTCGGAATCTTGCATATTCTCACATCTCCTCTTCCAATAATCTCTCGGATGGGGTGATATTTCCTGAGTACATGTCTTGACTTGTGATGTTCTCTGGGCTCCTTTGCTTGTGCTACTGCCCCAGAGTTATCACAGTAAATATCAATGGGTCTAGAGATACTGGCTACAACTCTTAGATCCGTGATAAAACTCCTGAGCCAGACAGCTTCCTTTGCCGCATCTGATGCTGCAATGTACTCTGCTTCTGTAGTGGAATCCGCTATGGTATCTTGCTTCGAGCTCTTCCACGAGATCGCGCCTCCATTTAGGGTAAATACATATCCTGACTGTGATCTAAAATCATCTTTGTCGGTCTGAAAACTAGCGTCAGTGTAGCCTGTGACGCTAATCTCGTCTTCAGATCCTCCAAAGACCAAGAACATTTCTTTTGTGCGTCTCATGTACTTGAGAATGTTCTTGACAGCCACCCAATGGGCTTCACCTGGGTTCTGCTGGTATCTGCTCGTAACACTTATCGAGTAAGCAACATCGGGCCTTGTACATAACATGGCATACATAATTGATCCTATTGCTGAAGCATACGGGATCAATTTCATCTTGTCCTGATCTTTACTAGAAACAGGACACTGTGCTTTGCTTAGCACTATGCCATGCTGCATTGGGATAAATCCTTTCTTGGATTCGTCCATCCTGAATCGTTTCAGGATTTTGTCAATGTATGTACTTTGACTAAGCCCGATAAGCCGTCTAGATCTATTCCTATAGATCTTTATACCAAGTATATAGGCGGCTTCTCCAAGGTCTTTCATTTGGAAACACTTACTTAACCAAGTCTTTACACTCTGTAAAGTTGGTACGTCATTTCCAATGAGTAGAATATCATCTACATATAAGACCAAGAAGGTTACTATGCTCCCACTGAACTTTGTGTAAACACATGGTTCAAACTCACTCTTGGCAAAACCAAATTCTTTGATTCGCTCATCAAAGTGTAAGTTCCAACTTCTAGATGCCTGTTTTAATCCATATATGGATTTCAACAACTTGCACACTTTATTAGGATTCTTTGGATCTATGAAACCTTCCGGCTGTTCCATATAGACGTCTTCTGTTAACTTCCCGTTCAGGAAGGCCGTCTTAACATCCATCTGCCAAATCTCGTAATTGAAGTACGCTGAAATGGCCATCAAGATCCTAATAGACTTTAACATTGCTACCGGTGAAAAAGTTTCATCATAGTCAATACCATGAGTTTGCGTGAAACCTTTTGCTACCAGTCTAGCTTTAAAGGTGTGCACGTTACCGTCCATGTCAGTTTTCTTCTTGAAAACCCATTTACGTCCAACAGCCCTACAGTGTTGGGGTAAATCTGTCAACTCCCATACTTGGTTGTCGTACATGGACTGCATCTCAGCCTTCATGGCCTCCTGCCATTGTTCAGACTCACTGCCTGATACAGCTTCTCCATAGGAGGTCGGTTCATTCAAGTCTCCATCATCCTGAGAGACTAAGAACCCAAGATACCTATCTGGCTCTTGCCTTATCCTAGTGGATTTGCGAAGGTCCTGTGTTTGAACCTCCTCAACCGTTTCCGGTTGAGTCTCAACATATTCTTGTTGAGCAACTGGCTCAACTATCGGTGAAGTGTCATCTTCCTCTACCTCCTGTAGATCTACATCATTCCTGGTATCCTCTGTATTGAGGAACTTATCCTCCAGGAAATCACCTCCCCGAGCTACAAAGACTTTGTTCTCGGTAGGATTGTAGAAGTAGTATCCCACAGTAGTCTTGGGATATCCTACGAAGAAGCACTTATCTGATTTGGGTTTGAGTTTTTCAGAAGTTGGTCTTTTGACATATACTTCACAACCCCAAATCTTTAGAAAAGACAATTTTGGTTTCTTGCCTGTCCAAATTTCACATGGTGTCTTTTCTACCGATTTAGTTGGCACTTTGTTCAGTATGTGGGCCGCTGTTTCGAGCGCATGTCCCCAAAATGACACTGGTAGCGAGGAACGACACATCATTGATCTTACCATATCAAGCAAGGTACGGTTTCTCCTTTCTGACACACCATTCATCTGGGGTGTGTACGGAGGTGTGAGTTGTGAAACAATCCCACATTCTATCAAATGATTGTTAAATTCCTGACTCAGATATTCCCCACCTCGATCTGACCTTAGGAACTTGATCTTCTTGTCAAGTTGATTCTGTACTTCATTCTGAAATTCCTTAAATCTTTCAAAGGCTTCAGATTTATGTCTCATCAAGTAGACATAACCATATCTACTGAAATCGTCAGTAAAAGTGATGAAGTACCGGTATCCTCCTCTAGCTTCATGACTGAAGGGACCACACACATCTGTGTGTATAATTCCCAACAAATCATTTGCCCTTTCATTATCTTTGTTGAAGGGTTGCTTTGTCATCTTGCCGGATAAACAAGATTCGCAGTTGTCAAACGGTTTAAAATCGAAAGACCCAAGGAGTCCTCCTTTCTGGAGTTTTTCTATGCGTTTCTTGTTTATGTGACCTAGACGACAATGCCAGAGGTAAGTCTGATCCTCAATATTCTTGGATCGTTTACTTATATGATAGACTTCTCTATTTTCTTGTAGATTTAACACATATAGACCATTAGAGGGAGTTGCTTTGAAATAAAAGATATCATTTTTAAAGCAAGAAATAAGTTTATAATCATATTTATAATAAAAACCTTGGTCTACAAGTAAATCGAAAGAAATAACATTTTTGATCATTCTAGGAACATAGTAACAATTTTCAAGTTCCAATACTAGACCCGAGGGTAAACTAAGACTATAAGACCCTACAGACTCAGCTACAAGCATCGTGCCTTCGCCGACTCTTAGGTTCGAACGGTCCTTCCCTAGCATCTCCCTTCTTTTGAATCCCTGTAAATGATTACAAATGTGATTACCACTGCCTGTATCAAGTACCCATGATTCATAAGAAGTGATCAAACAGTCTATCATATAGATACCTGGTGCATCGGGCAAACCGATGTCTAGCTGGTCGATGTCCATCGAGTGAGCACAAATATCCTTGCTACCGCATTCTGGGCAACTTAGATCTCCCAGCTCGTCAATCCAATCCGTGTCCATGAGTTCAGCAGGTGCTGCGAGTTTTGGCTCCAAACTGGCCAAAATATCCTCATGAAGCTTTGCCACGTCTCTCTTTGGTTCTCCAATGTATGCACTAACTGTGTTACGTATCTCATCCGTGAGAGAGAACCACATGAGATGCACAAGTTCCTCCTGGACTACCTTGTATCCCATGCGTGACAGACTTTTAAAGAGCTTCCTCATCTCTAGGAGATGCTCTTTAACAGATTGACCCTTTTCCAGTTTCAGAGAGTAGATCTCTTTCATGATCAGATACTTCCCACTCTTCTTATAGAAACCCACCTGGTTCTCTATATTCTTCACGACCTCATGGCAATATCTAACCCTCAAATCAGTAGTAAACTCGGGTGAGGTAGAAAAGGACAGAATCGACATCACATCAGATTCGTCAGCCATGAATTTGAAGTATTCAGCAAAGTCCTTTTCAGGAGCATTGCAACCGGGTCGTAAAACGGGTTTCTCTATCACGTACCGCTTACCCTGTGCATCCAAGACGTTGTCAAGGTGCATTTTCCAGACTGGAAAATTTTGGCCTGTAAGCTTCCATTTCCCCATTATCAGGCGGAGAGATTCCTCAGGTGAATAAAAGATAATAGCAGACATCTACAGACAAATATAAAATTCCGATTTAGTTATCTGATTGTATTTCTAATAAATTATTACCTTAGAACAATAATTATATTAGACTAGAATCCATATTTCACATGAATTGACAGGCGGTTTGCTCACGCAAGCCAATCCATGCTATTTCTGGTAGGTAACGCCTTATACCAATCGCATCTTTAAACGAAGATACGACTTCTAGATCGTCGGGACATCGGATACTTGAATCCGTGCATATTTAGTCCCTCTAGTGTGTTTTGGCCCGGTACCACCCGGTGAGTTGTAACAACTACCAAAATAGATCGCACCATTTTGAACTGGATGTACTCTGGTCGGTACCCCCCGATATCGCAGAGTCTTTTCATCCCCTTCAGCTTGGGGTTTGAACGTGGGTACCCAAGATTTTATCTTCGAGCCCCAACGTACCTTACCCCAACGTACCTAACTGATCTAAGATTTTCCTAAGGATTTAGCCAGTTTTTAGTTTTGAAAAAGACTGGTTCGAAAAACAAACTGTAATCGAACTCTTTAATCTGATTTCATAAAATTTTGTTTTTATCTAAGACTAAGCAATTATAATCAACCACGCAGATAAAAACAAGACAGTGTCATAGCTTTTGCCCAGATCTATTGTCAGTCTCGTGAGCCAACACGAGAACTGACGGTCCAAAATCCTATGTGACTAAACAACCACAAGGCATGAAATCTTGGTGCTCCCACTGGCTCCAACATCTCCGGTCGTGTTTCCGCGAAGCTCTGTCTTCGAGTTTTACTCCTTTCGAACTATTCTAATTTAACTAAATACAAAAATTGAGTTGCAAATGGCACGTAGGCCTTCCAACTAGACTATTTAAAATTAAAGTACAAAAGGGTTGTAAATGGCTCGCAGGCCTCCCTTACCATGAATAGAGTAATAAAACGATAGTAAAGCATTAAACACAACCATAGGTCTTTGGGCTTGGCTATGACAACAAAACTAGTTTAAAATAAACTAACTAAACTGATTTCGATAAAACTGGTTTTTCCGTAATAATCTAAACTGGATTAGAATAGGATTTTCATAAAAATTTCATAGAATTAAATTGATAACAATTAAACGATTAAAACCTTTATCCAATTCGAAAAATTATTACGATCTGATAACTATCCTAACTGATAATTACCAAAACGCGTTTATCCGTCGGTTCGATAATGGTAAAATAAACATTATCAATTATCGGTATCGGTTATCTCGGATAATGGTAGCGGTGAGAACACCGCCACCACCACCTCGCCGGCGATTTAAAACAACCACCACCGCGGCTTCGGCCGCGGTTGTAATCGTGAACCACCCCATCGCCGCCAACCGATATCGACAACCACCACCGATCAACGCCTTGGACAGCCGCCACCACCACAGTAGCAGCAGTGATCGGCCGCCACCACCGTGGCGTGGCCGATCGGCGTTTGATTGAAAAGCAACGGCACACGACGGCAGCGCCGAAGCGCAACCGCCGCCGCCCTCCTCGCCGAGAACAAACAACCACCGCCCCCACCACCGGCGACGATGAACGGTGCCAAGGAACCGCCACCGCCACCGGCGGCCACGGTCGACAGCAGCAGCGCAAAAACCCACCACCACCGTCGCCGTTTCGGCGTTCAAAACAATAGACCGCCGCCACCACCGTGGCTGCCTTAGCCGATCGGTGGCGTGGCTGCTGTTATGGGGCGACCACCACCACCATCGCCGCTATGGCTTTGGTGGTGTGGTGGTTTTGCGGTTTATCGCGAAGGACGGCCACCACCACCGTCGCCATCGCGGCTTCGGTGGTGTGGTGGCTTACGGTGGTTTAAACCGAACACCACCACCGTTGCCGTTTACGGCTTCGGTGGTACGGTGGTTCGCGGCGATCGGCCCGGTGGTCCGGCCGATTATCACCGCCGTTCCGCCGCCGATTGCCACGAGTTACCGGATAAACGATAAAATCAAATTTAAACAAAAACGCGAAATTTTCAGATTTTATAAAACCTAAAACCAATTTTATCAAAACCTAAACAACAAAACAGGTTTGATAAACGTACGGAAGTGGCTCTGATACCACTGTTGGGTTCTATCGGGTCGGATGAACAGATAAATAAATACGCAGCGGATAAAAACCTAACCCGAACAATGATCCATCCGTAGTTTATTAAACACAATTATCAAGGGGGTTTTCTCGCGTTTACCTTTAGCGATCCAAACTTTTCTCCGCAAGCTAGTGAGGGATACACCGCTACTGCACCACCGTGAGACTGGCTGCTAGACCGCCTAGGATTTGATCGGAAAAACCTCCCGGTGTGTGTGTGTGTGTGTCAACGCCGACAAGAGAGAGAGAGAGAGGTTTGGGATTCTTGGCGAGAAAGTAATTATGAAATCAGTGTTATAATTCTATTACCCTAACCCTATATTTATATAGGTAATTATGGTAATCATATTAAGAATCCCAATCCATAAATAACTATCCACAATAATTTCCTTAATTAACTCAAACTTGTTAATCAAGTAATTATATTTATCTGATAAATAATAAATAAACAATTTATTATTTATTCCTTTCTCTCTATTAAATAATTAAACTTAATTAATTATTTCCACACGATAAATCCAATAGGTCTCGGGTTGGGTGTGTAGCAGTGTGACCCACTAGTGTCTTATAACATTGGACATAGTGATCCTAATTACTGTCTTGCACATAATCCTTTCAAAAAAGGTGTAAATCCTAATCTTATAGGTTTTGGAGGTGCTTGTGCGTAAAAGTATAAAAAGAGGGTAAAAAGCGTCAAAAAGGTGACTTTTGTGCAGACTTTGGAAATTCAGATATTTCTTGGCTCCTAAGACGGTTTTCTTGCTCCCTAAGACAGATTACTTCCTCCAAAAGACGGATCTTCAGCAGTTAAGAAAATGAAATATCCTGGAAAATCGAGTGGAACAATCCGGAAGCTGTTTTTATCACCTTCGCGCCGCGAAGAAAAGTGCTCGCGCCGCGAAGAAAGTGGTTTTTATCTCGGAAGCTTCCAGAAGATTAGGGTTTGGTTCGTTGCTTGTTTCGCTCCGCGAAGGTTCCGTTTCGCGAACGCGAAAATGGACCTGACGGGTTTATTATAAATAAGAGCCTTGGGTCATTCAGTTTCAATGATCCAATTCAGTTCAGAAATTCAGTACTCTCTTAGTCTAGGGTAGATGGGAGCTTCTTAGGGTTTCCAACCCAAGAAGACGAAGGCTCGATGTGACGACTACGGAGGAGATTCGAGGGAATGCTGCAACAAATCCGTCGGTCTTTAGTTGGTTTGTTTATGCATTTATGATTAATATGTCTATGTGCTGATTCCTTTTCTGTTTTCATTGTGGTTTAAATACTTTGGATTTTTATTTAATAGATGAATGGTTTGTTGAATGTTATCTTTAATTCCAGTTTGATTCGTATTGTGCGGTTATTTGAACTCGTTGGTTGGGTGTATCTGTTTGACCTAAATAGATAGACTCCGTTAGGTTAATCAACCTTTCTTGACCTTCACTTCGATAACACAGAGAGTTGTGTTAGGTGGTTAGCTCGGACCGAGAGCAGCTAGATAGTAGAATTCCGTGCAATAGTGATAGAATTGGGTGACTGGTACTGGACTGTCTGACAATCAGTTTATGTATTAGGACTAGGAAGACCAACCTGGTTTATAATCTTAGATATAAATGTTCGGGTGCTATGTGCTTAAATTCTGACAACAATCATTAATCTATATCTTTTGAAAAGTAAACCATAATGGATTCAGTTATCTCCAATGTGTGTCTGTTCATTAGTTTTTCACTTCTTGGTTAGGTTTATTATTTATTTGTCTTTTATCTTTTAAAATACTTTTCCAAAAGCAAACCCCCATTTTCTAGATTAATTAATTATAGCTTTAGTTGACATCTAGCTTAACCGTTTCCAGTGGTAGATATGATACCTAGACTTTCCTACACTATATTACTCACGATCAGGTACGCTTGCCTGTGAATGTGGTAACAGTGGTTAGGCTTTAGAGGTTAAAACTTGTGTCACTTTTTATAGACGATAATTACCACATCAACTTCCAAGGTAACGTCTTCAAGACTTCAACATCAGATAAACCTAACACATTGATTTCATCTTCTACACATCGTCACCATCATCAGATAAAGCTAGCAAATTGATTTCATCTTCTGCACATGTCGTCTCTAACATCAGATAAACCTAGCAAATCAATTTCATCTTCTGCAAAACACAAATCGTTTTCAAGTTCTGACTTCTGACTTCTGATTTCAAGTTATCAATTTACCTGCTTATGATTTATGATTTCAATTTTGATAGAACTCTGCTAATTTCTAGATCTCCAAGAAAAAAGGACTTAGAAAAATGGATGAATTAGATATGTGCGATGCAGATAGAGACTGTTGGAGAAAACGTGAAGATGGAGGAAATTGATGTTTGATAAATGAATCAGATAATTTCTTCATGTATATATGTTTGATAAACATGAAGAAATTGAATAAGGAATAGAAATGGTGAAGTGGCGGCAGGAACACCAGGGTTGGGTTAATTAATTTGATTTATTGTTTTGTTTATGTTTAATAAGATTATAAAACTTAGCCACTTATAATTTTTATATACTAAAAATTATTAAAACTTATGTCAGGGGTAATTTCATCATTTAAAATTAAACATAGAACAGACAATTAGTCATGTCCTGTTTTAGTTGTACCAAACATAGAACAGACAATTAGTCCAGTCATGTCCTGTCATATCCAGTCTCGTCCCGTCACATCCAGTCTGCATACCAAACGCTACCTAAAAGTTGTTTTTTTCATTATTATGGGTTTTTTTATTCCATTTTCTTTCTTCCATCCAACGTTGTTAAATTAAGTTGGTTAACTCATCTAAAAAATGTTTGATTTATATTACATATTTGGTCCTTATACTCTACCATCTTTATATTTTTTGTTCTCAAATTACATAATTCACATTTTGTTATTTTTACTTTATTTATTTATTTTATTGCAACATTTTGTTTATTGGTTAATTATAAACTATTATAACTTTAATAAAATAATAATCAGATAATTTCATTAAACTATAGATAAGTACATGATATTTTTTCCAAATCTTTAGGTTAATAGTAAATGTATGGAGAAATGAATAGTAAACATATGGAGCAAAGTACGACTTTGGTCCTTATAGTTTGATATTTAGAGTACTTTTAGTCATTGAACTTTAAAAACTGTTTATTTTCATTCATATGTTTTTTTTTATTCCATTTTTATCTCTCTATCCAACTTTGTTAAATTAAGTTGGTTAACTAATCCAAAAAATGTATGATTAAATTACATATTTGGTCCTTATAGTACATCATCTTTATATTTTTTATTCTCAAATTACATAATTCACATTTTTTTTACTTTTACTTTATTTATTTATTTTATTACGACATTTTATTTTATTGGTTAACTATAAACTATTATAACTTTAATAAAAATAATAATCAAATAATTTTATTATAATACTTATGATACAATCTATCACAGTTTATAATCCGGCGTGAATCCTAGGCTCTTAAATTAGTTAGAACTCAAATCTTGTGAGTTAAACTTAACTATTGTAATGTTCCAAGAAAACAAAAGAAAAGGAATTTCTAATAACATATTTGATTTAACATGAACTCAAATCCTTTTACTTTTTGGATTTAATATAACTGTTAAGTCTCTTTTAATATACGCATTATAGACAATTACACCATCATATACCCTTTATAAATCAATATATTTTTAATCTCTATATATGTGTGTTTGTACGAACGCAAATTAAAAAAAAAATATAGTTGAATGTGATATGTTTAAGATTTAAGAAATATGGATAGATTGTATCAAATGAACGATAATGAAATTAAAAAGAATTATAAGAAGAGAAAACAATATATTCAAGTTATGAGTCTATTTCATAACCTACAAAAATAAGTTCTACATAAGCTACAATCAAACCACGTTATGAGCGGTTAAAGATTTGATATACCAAAATACCAACTCGACCAACGCCTACGTTACAACAATAATGAACATTTAAAGATGATTTAATGACATAAATTATCTATATTAATTAAACTCACGATGCATGAATCTCACGATTAATTACTTTTTGTACTGTGATTTGTTATTTCATTGTATCACATATCCTTCACCTTATATAAATATATATGATATTATCTTTTTAGGAAGAAAAAAAAAAGTAACAAGGATTGTATTACCCTTGACTTAACCAAGCTAAAGGTACAAAAATAAGCTTAAGGGCTCGGTTCATAACAACATTGAAACTACAATAATACTAAATTATTTATTTCGTTAAAGAGAATCAAATCCATAATAATGTTCATATATTTAACCAAAGGGACGAAATTCGTACTTCACTCATTTTTGTAACATAAATATATTTTTACAAATTAATTTCACTTATTTAACATATACAAATTAATGTGGAAATTACCCCTCATAAAGGTTAGTGTTCCGCTTGTAAGTTGTAACCCTAAAACCACTCTTCATCACCCCTCATTAAATCCCCTCCTTCACTCTATAAATACTTTTATCTGTCTTTAACTATCTTATAAAACTATCACTTGTTTTTTCTTTATCTAAAAAAGAAGTTACAAGAAATGGGTTGTTTCAACTTGTTTGTATGGGGTGTGGTAGGGTTGGTATGTTTCTTCCCAATGTTGAATTACTTCAATGGAGGGGTGATGGCCTTCCACAAGATTTCTCCTCCTGCTTTGCAACATACAAGTCCTGTAGTGATTCAGGATGATTACCGAACTGGATACCATTTTCAACCCCGGAAACATTGGATCAACGGTATATCTATCATCTAACATTGGTCGTAGAACAAAATGCATGCATGTGAATGCATGGTGCTTTTGCTTGGTTTTTCTTTGTTTAGAAAATCATGATATATGATGTTGGACAAAGAAGACGACCCAATATATAACCTATAATTATATGTTGTTTTTTTACTCTTTTTTGGTACGTTTGCGATATATGATGCTAGTCGTAGATCATGATATGATGCTAGTCGTAGATCATGATATGTATTCATACAAGAACCACCGCAATTTGTATGAACAAAAGAACTAAATGTGAGGCACATATGATGTGGGCCCATGTGGGACCCAACCATTAAATAAACCATATATGATTAAGGTGGGTCCCACCACCAAATCATATATGATTTATTTAATAGGTGGGTCCCACAAGGCTCACAACACATGTGATTCAAATTTGTTCATTTGTTCCTACAAAATGTACTAGTTGTTGTTTGAACCTAATTTTGCATACATGGGCGGGCCTATATACAACATGTTCCTAATTACGCATGTAACCTATATATATATATATATATATATATATATACTAACATGAATCATGATCCACATACGTTATGGATGAATTCAGGCTTTGCCTTTGCATACGTAACACCAACCGTATGTGTATATGTTCCATTTTTCTTGATAAAATACAAGAAAAACATATATTGCTACTAATATTTTTTTTCACTTTTTGTGCATGATTTGGTGTTGAAATTGATCAAATGATACAGATCCTAATGGTGAGTTTATACACTCTAGAACTTCTAATTACTAAGGGGTCGGTTACTAAACGCTTACCCAATAAGAATTTACCAAGTTGTTTACCAACATGGCAAGATTCAAGAAACTTACCGGGTATGAATGATTATAAGGATCGAGATTCTTATCCCGTCAGTGAGGATAATGACTCTTACCCGATAAACGCTTACCTTGTAAATTGTTGCATACAATAGCGTTTTATTGATCTACAAGGGTGCGTTTGGTATCAAGGGTGCGTTTGGTATTAAGACAGGATATGACAAGACACGACAACTATCCAATGTTTGGTAAGACACAAATAAACTTGACATGACAAAATAAGACTATTTAAATGACCAATTTAACCCAATGATTTTTTACCAAATAATCAATATTAATAAATGACATAACTAACTTTTCAACCTAATGTTTTTCTTTAACCCATCTTCAGATGTTGATAAGAAAAAAAAAAATCCGATCATGAGGGGCATATTGGACATAATGGCCGTATTTAATTTAGTTTCAGGGGGAAGGGGAACAAGCGTATTCCATATTAATTTGTTCAACCTAGTTCCTATTTGTTCCACATGAAAACATGCCAAACAAGGGACAAACTTGTTCTACTTCATCTTGTTATGCGTACCAAACGTACCCCAATTATACCGGTAAGCCCCAGGGTAAATGGCCCCTAAGTTACAAAAAGAGATATTTTAACCGATTTTTTTTGTTTCAATTTTGGTCGTATTTAGCACCACTATTTTACAAGGGATTCTACCATTTATTCTATCAATACAATCCAGAAGGTTCGGTGTGGGGTAACATTGTGTGGGCTCACTCGGTATCGGAAGACTTGATCAACTGGATACCATTGGAACCCGCAATTCAACCATCGAAGCCATTTGATCAGTTCGGTTGTTGGTCTGGGTCCGCCACGATCCTCCCAGACGACAAACCGGTCATTTTGTACACAGGAATTATCGCCGAGCAGCCAGAACCAGGTTATCAAGTCCAAAACTACGCGATACCTGAAGATTATAATGATCCTTACCTCCAGAGATGGATCAAACCCGATGACAATCCAATTTTAAAACCAACCACAGAGAATGTGTCGCAATTTCGTGACCCAACCACGGCTTGGAAGCTCAATGGTCAGTGGGAAATGACAGTAGGTAGTAAGCAAGATAACACCGGAGTGTCTTATTTGTACCGGAGCCAGGATTTCATCAACTGGACCCGAGTCGATCACCCATTGCACCAGAAAGAGGATACGGGAATGTGGGAATGCCCCGACTTCTACCCTGTGGCAACTACAGGAAAAGAAGGGGTGGACACTACGATAGTCGAAGGCGATATAAAACATGTTTTTAAAGTAAGTCTCGATACAACTCGAAACGAGTATTATACGATCGGAACTTACGACACGAAACAAGACAAATACATCCCGGATGAAGGAATGATTGACGGTTGGGCGGGTTTAAGATACGATTGGGGGAACTTTTATGCGTCTAAATCTTTTTATGACCCCGCAAAGAAACGCAGGATCCTTTGGGGTTGGTCTAATGAGTCCAGCACTGAAGACGAAAGCGTCAAGAAAGGATGGGCCGGAATCCAGGTCCATAGTTTCTTCATTTTCTCAAACTTCTAGGTGCATTTTGGTATGTTGGACAGGACAGGATATGACATGACATCAAAAAAAACAAAAACTTATCTCTCTTACACATTGGTACAAGATAGGACTAAGTGAGACAAAAATGTAGTTTTCTCACTAAAATAGGTGAAACAAAAATCATACAGATGAGTGAAGATTGGTAAGTTACTAAACTACCCTTGACAAATTAAAACCTTAAAACCCTCCACAATTTCCTTCACCTACGGACCCACATACCTCAAGTCATGTCTCTCCCCTTTCCTTTCCTGTTTGTGTACCAAACGCACTACTTTTGTTGGCTTTCCATAATTTCGACTAAGTTTTCTATTCAAATTTTACCAATGTGTAGTGCATACCAAGAAGTGTTTGGTTAGACCCATCTGGGAAGCAATTGCTACAATGGCCCGTTGAAGAATTGGAAACCCTAAGAAGTAAGAATGTGCAGATAAGCAATACGGAGCTCAAGCAAGGAGATAAAGTTCAAGTTGAAGGAATTACTGCTGCCCAGGTTTGAATAACCGAGTAGTCCGATATTATATGATTACGATTATGATATATATGATTTTATCAAAGCATTAGTAGCCTACTGCCATCCTTGGGAGGGACAGTGGATGGCATCCCCGTCTACTTGGGTTTCCTTAATGAGGTGAGCATGTGGCGATATCCAAACCATGGGTCAGCTTTCGGGTCGGTCCATGGTCGTCGAGGACTAGTCGGGGGCCCGTATGGATCCCGGATACCTCGTCGACTTCATGTCGAGACGTGTGAGTGAGTTATCTGTCGTTCAAAAATAAATGATACATATGATTTTGAATACAGGCTGATGTGGATGTGGTTTTTACGTTACCGGATTTGAGTAAAGCCGAACCCTATGATACTAATTGGGACGTAACGTTTCCACCAGAAAGTCTTGCAAGAAATATATGTGAAATCAAGGGTACAACTGAACAGGGCGGTCTAGGGCCGTTTGGTCTTTTAACGTTGACCTCGAAACATTTTGAAGAATACACTCCGGTATTCTTTAGGATTTTCAACACTCCTGACACCAAGCGTAAAGTTCTCCTGTGCTCCGATGCTAGGCCGTAATCTCTCTTCTCTTCTCTTTCTCTTATTTTTTACAAGAAAAATGACTTACTCTATCTCCACTTTTCCATCAAATCTAATTGCGGAGTTCTGATGAGATCCAGTGCATTAGTATTGATACATACTTCTTTGAAAGTAGGGAGCTTTCATATATACAATCTTTGTACTCTTTGAAATAGATCAGGTCTAGATACATCTCACCTCCTATACCCACCTCAAAGTGGGACGCATTAATCCATAATTACTAGTAATTATACCATGTTAAATACATAACTAACATCGTTTCTTTTGTTTTCTAATGGAACATCTGAAGGTCGTCAGAGAACAAACACGAGTACAAGCCAGGATTTGGAGGGTTTGTGGATCTAGATTTAGCCGACAATAAGATTTCTCTTAGAAGCTTGATTGATCATTCGGTAGTGGAAAGCTTTGCTGCGGGGGGAAAGACGGTCATTACATCTAGAGTTTATCCGACTAAGGCATTGGATGACGATAACGCATATTTGTATGTTTTTAACAACGGTACAGAGACCGTCACAGTTGAGAAACTCGATGCTTGGTCCATGCTGAAGCCTATAATGAACCAGAAGTAGAAAGTTGTTACCAATCTTTTCAATGTCATCACTTAAACAAAAAGTATTTGTTAATACTTAATAATAGAGAATCCAGTCTCAATTTCATGCCACATTTGATGTCTAAATCCACGAGCTTTGATAACTCAATTTCATGCCACATTTGTTAGTGAATTAGGTATATAACTTTAAATGAGATTTTAATTAATTAAATTCATAACCTTCTGATTAGTATAAACCTATTTTTACTTATACCAGAAGGTCATGAATTTAATAAAAACACTTTCAAGGTCTTTGTTGTGTTTTTCCTCCAAAATCTTTTTTTATAAACTGTATATACAAATTATAAACTTAATTGACAGATACTTTAATCATGCCAATCAATTTTGATATAACGACACATAGCTAGGTTTGAAAGCTCATTAAGCTTTTCTAATCTATATATATATATATACTAAAAGAGGGTTTTTGCTGATGTCATAATTATGAAATTGAGCCATTTCATTGGCCAATTAAAGAAGAATCATTAAATGATGATGTCATCAATTATTTTTATTTTTTTAATACCATAATTATTTTTATAATTTACATTTTGTATCCTTAGAATTATTTGAATAAATTACTTTTTATCCCTTAATTTCTCATTTTTCATTTTACATCCTTATCATATTAGAATAATAATATATATTAATTAAAATGTATTAAAATTTTTGTTTTTCTTTTTAATAAATTATACCATTATAATCGTTTCGACAATACCTTCAAAATGAGTCTAATATTGAATTTTTTTTAATTTAACTACATTATTAAAATTAGATAACTAAAATATCTATTGTAATAAGCAATTGTAATATCAATTGTCGTGGAACATATAATTTACATAACTAATTAATTGGTAATGGCAATTATCATACAAAAGTCTATTCTTATTAAAAATTAAAATAACATGTTTAAAATGTTCGTATATTATACGGGTCATTAACTAGTATTTTATATTCGAGTGACTTTTTTAGACTACTAAAAACTTTCAAGTACTTTACTAGCGCCGTCCTTGTCGGTGTTCAAGGTGGTGCCGCAGCACAGGGCCTTTGCTCGTCAAGGGAGTTCGAATTTTTAATTTCATGTTAGTGATTGAATATAAAAAAGAGAACTCCATGATTTTAAATAGCTCATTTGTGCAGTACTGTTGGATAATGTATTAATGTCATTCCTTTTGTAGGAAATGTCAAACGTTCCAAGTTCGAGTCTTACTCCATGTGATTTTTGCTTATTTTTCCCTTTTAAAAAAAATTAACTCTTTAATTTGTTTATTTGTTAATTATATAAAAAAATTTATTTCTTCAATTTTAGAATAACCTTATTATTTAATTTTTAAAATTTTAATTATATACAATATCATGATTTTAAAGTTAACTTAATTATATAATTTTTAATAACTTATTTATACTTTAATTCTTGTATTTACTCGGATGATCTCTAAATGGCTTGCTAGTCTATTTATTTCTATTTTGATTCATATAAATCTTTTGAATGTTGTCTTTCCTGTTTCTTTCTTTTTCTTTTATTTGTTTATATATATAATGATTTTTTTCTAGTAGCTTATTAATTATTTAACTAAACTTATAAATTTTCCTCTTCATCTTTATCCATTATTTATAGATTTCTTTAATCTTCTTGGAATCTTATTATATATTAGCCCCATCTCAAACTCTCAATAGAGAATATATGTTTTGTGTTTTAATATCAAATGCAATTTAGCTTTCAACAAATCTTGATTATTAATGCATGATAATAAGATAATTCAATTTGTTTTTTTGTAAAATAAATATATAACAATGTTAGTATATTACAAACGGATGTAAAACATTTTATGTTAATTGTTCACTACTAGTCTACTATTAAACTATATATATATATATATAAAGAGAAAGGTTCAAACGAGAAACATAACTTTTTAAGAAAAGGTGAGGACGAATCTCAACCAATCATTCGGTCAATAAAGACATCTTTGACCAGTCCCCCACTTTAATAATCTCTACCCTCCCATGAATCGCATCAATCATCCATGATCACGTCCACCGTAACCGAAAAGGTGTGGCTGAGATTCGTCCTCACACTTTCTTAAATTGATATGTTTTCGTATGAACCTTCCTCTATATATATATATATATAGGAGAAGTCGTTTCTTATCCCTTCTACCCCAGGTTCGAGTCCAAGCGCTTTCAGATTGTGGCCACTGGTATTAATTCACGGCAACACGCTTAGTTGTCGATGAACCTTGCCAGGGTTAGTTGGGGCAAAGTCTTGGATACCCTTTCAAAAAACGAATCCTAGGAGAGCTAGGGGTGTTCAAAAAAACCAAAAATTCGAAGAACCAAAAAGAAGTAGTTATATGGCTATGAAAATACATATTGTTTTCTAGACTATAAAGAAGTCAACGGATAGGCTTAGCCTAAAATATCAAAATATGATATTATCCCCTTATACAATTTTTAAAATGAAATGAATAGTAAACATATAGAATACAGTACGATTTTGGTCCCTATAGTTTGATATTTAGAATGTTTTTAGTCATTGATCTTTAAAAGTTGTTTTTTTCATTATTATGGGTTTTTTTATTCCATTTTCATCGTTCCATCAAACTTTGTTAAATTAAGTAACAAGGATTGTATTACCCTTGAGGCCTTGACTTAACCAAGCTAAAGGTAGAAAAATAAGCTTAAGGGGTTCGGTTCATAACAACATTGAAACTACAATATTACTAAATTATTTATTTCGTCAAAGAGAATCAAATCCATAATGTTCATATAATTAACCAAAGGGATGAAATTCGTACTTGACTCATTTTTGTAATATAAATATATTTTTACAAATTTCACTTATTTAACATATATACAAATGTGGAAATTACCCCTTGAAAACCTCTTAACCACCCACTCATAAAGGTTAGTGTTC
Organism: Centaurea solstitialis; assembly: GCA_030169165.1. NCBI lineage: Eukaryota > Viridiplantae > Streptophyta > Magnoliopsida > Asterales > Asteraceae > Centaurea > Centaurea solstitialis. The sequence goes on from CM058041.1 coordinate 91,663,654, forward strand.
CGCTAGTAACCCTAAAACCACTCTTCATCACCCCTCATAACTCCCCTCCTTCACTCTATAAATCCTTTTATCTATCTTTAACTATTTTATAAAACTATCACTTGTTTTTCTTTTTCTAAAAAAGAAGTTACAAGAAAATGGGTTGTTTCAAATTGTTTGTATGGGGTGTGGTAGGAATGGTATGTTTCTTCCCAATGTTGAATTACTTCAATGGAGGGGTGATGGCCTTCCACAAGATTTCTCCTCTTTTGCAACATAAAAGTGCTGTAAAGGTTGAAGATGATTACCGAACTGGATACCATTTTCAACCTCCAAAACATTGGATCAACGGTATATCTATCGTCCAACATTGGTCGTAGAACAAAATGCATGCATGTGAATGCATGGTGCTTTTTTGCTTGGTTTTTCTTCTTTTAGAAAATCATGATATATGATATTGGACAAAGAATATATACGACCCATATATAACCTATGTTTATATGTCGTTTTATTTACTTATTTTTGGTACATTTTGTGATATATGATATGATGCTAGTCGTAGATCATGATTTGTATGCATACATGGGACCTATATACTAACATGATCCACACACACGTACATGGGCGGAGCCAGCATTGATCCATTATGATAAAATTTGGGCCCGGAGCCAACATCGATCATTATGATAAATCCAGGCTTTGCCTTTGCATACGTACACCAACCGTATATGTATATGGTCCATTTTTCTTAATAAATTACAAGAAAAACATAAATTGCTACTAATAATTTTTTTTTCACTTTTGGTGCATGATTTGGTGTTGAAATTGATCAAATGATACAGATCCCAATGGTGAGTTTATACGCTCTAGAACTTCTAATTACTAAGGGGCCGATTACTAAACGCTTACCAAGTAAGAATTTAATTACCAAGTTGTTTACCTTACTGATGAACATGGCAAGATTCAAGAAACTTACTTGGTATGAACGATGATAAGGATCGAGAGTCTTACCTGGTCAGTGAGGATAACGACTCTTACCCAGTAAACGCTTACCTTGTAAATTGTTGCATGCAATAGCATTTTAACGATCTACAAGGGTGAGTTTGGTATCAATGTTTGGTAAGACAAATAAACTTGACATGACAGAATAAGACTAATTAAATGATCAATTTAATCCCATCTTTTTTTTTACCAAATAATCAATATTAATAAATGACATAACTAACTTTTTTGTACCAATTTAACCCAATGTTTTTCTTTAACCCATTGGGGCATATTGGACATAATGGCCTTATTTAACTTAATTTCGGGGGAAGGGGAAACACGCGTATTCCATATTTGTCCAACCTAGTTCCTATTTGTTCCACATGAAGACATGCCAAACAAGGGACAAACTTGTTCTACTTCTTCATCTTGTTATGTGTACCAAACGTACTCCAATTATACCGGTAAGCGCTAGGGTAAATGGCCCCTAAGTTACAAAAAGAGATATTTTAACCTATTGTTGTTTCTATTTTGGTCGTATTTAGCACCAATGTTTTACAAGGGATTCTACCATTTATTCTATCAATACAATCCGAAAGGTGCGGTATGGGGTAACATTGTGTGGGCTCACTCGGTATCAGAAGACTTGATCAACTGGATACCATTGGATCCCGCAATTGAGCCGTCGAAGCCATTTGATCAGTTCGGTTGTTGGTCTGGGTCCGCCACGATCCTCCCAGACGACAGACCGGTCATTTTGTACACAGGAATTATCGCCAAGGAGCCAAAACCAGGTTATCAAGTCCAAAACTACGCGATACCTGAAGACTATAATGATCCTTACCTCAAGAGATGGATCAAACCCGATGACAATCCAATTTTAAAACCGACCACAGAGAACGTCTCGCAATTTCGTGACCCAACCACAGCTTGGAAGCTCAATGGTAAGTGGGAAATGACAGTAGGTAGTAAGCAAGATAACACCGGAGTGTCTTATTTGTACCGGAGCCCGGATTTCATTAACTGGACCCGAGTAGATCACCCGTTGCACCATAAAGAGGATACGGGAATGTGGGAATGCCCCGACTTCTACCCTGTAGCGAAAACGGGAAAAGAAGGATTGGACACTATGATAGTAGAAGGCGATATAAAACATGTTTTTAAAGTAAGTCTCGATATAACTCGAAACGAGTATTATACGATCGGAAATTACGACACGAAACAAGACAAATACATCCCGGATGAAGGAATGATTGACGGTTGGGCGGGTTTAAGATACGATTGGGGGAACTTTTATGCATCTAAATCTTTTTATGACCCTGCAAAGAAACGCAGGATCCTTTGGGGTTGGTCTAACGAGTCCAGCACTGAACACGAAAGCGTCAAGAAAGGATGGGCCGGAATCCAGGTCCATAGTTTCTTCATTTTCTCGAACTTCTAGGTGCATTTTGGTACATATTGGACAGATAGGACATGACATGATATCAAAAAAACAAAAACTTATCTCTCGTGTTTGGTGTTACTTATACGCTGGTACAAGATAGGACTAAGTGAGACAAAAATGCAATTTTCCCACTAAAATAGGTGAAACAAAAACTAGACAAAGGAGCGAAGATTGGTAAGTTACTAAACTACCCTTGTCAAATTAAAACACTAAAACCTTGCTTAATTCCTCCACCCACTTACCCACATACCTCAAGTCATGTCTCTTCCTTTTCCTGTTTGTGTACCAAACGCGCTGCTTTTTTTGGCTTTCGATAATTTCGACTAAGTTTTTATTCAAATTTTACCAATGTGTAGTGCATACCAAGAAGTGTTTGGTTAGACCCATCTGGAAAGCAATTGCTACAATGGCCTGTTGAAGAATTGGAAACCCTAAGAGATAAGAATGTGCAGATAAGCAATAAGGAGCTCAAGCAAGGAGATAAAGTTCAAGTTGAAAATATTACTGCTGCCCAGGTTCGAATAACCGAGTGGTCCGACATTATATGATTATGATTATGATATATATGATTTTATCAAAGCATTAGTAGCCTAGTGGTTGGTAACATTTTGGGAGGGAAAGTGGATGGGTCGGCTTGCGGCTCGGTCCATGGTCGTCGAGGATTAGTCGGGTGCCCGTATGGATCCCGGATACCTCGTCGAATCTGTGTCCGTACGTGTGCGTGAGTTTTCTGCCGTTCAAGAAAAATGATATATATGATTTTGAATACAGGCTGATGTGGATGTCGTTTTTACATTACCGGATTTGAGTAAGGCCGAACCCTATGATACTAAATGGGACACAACGTTTCCACCAGAAAGTCTCGCAAGAAACATATGTGAAATCAAGGGTACAACTGAACGGGGCGGTCTAGGGCCGTTTGGTCTTTTAACGTTGACCTCGAAACATTTTGAAGAATACACTCCGGTATTCTTTAGGATTTTCAACACTCCTAACACCAAGCGTAAAGTTCTCATGTGCTCCGATGCTAGGCCGTAATCTCTCTTCTCTTCTCTTCTCTTCTCTTATTATTTACAAGAAAAAAACTTACTCTATCTCCACTTCTCTATCACATTTAATTGCGGAGTTCTGATGAGATCCAATGCATTAGTGTTGATACATACTTCGTTGAAAGTAGGGAGCTTTCATAGAAACAATCTTTGTACTCTCTGAAGTAGATACATCTCACTTCCTACACCCCACCTCAGAGTGGGATACATTAATCCATAATTACTAGTAATTATACCATGTTAAATACATAACTAACGTCGTTTCTTTTGTTTTCTAATGGAACATTTGAAGGTCGTCAGAGAACAAACACGAGTACAAGCCAGGATTTGGAGGGTTTGTGGATCTGGATTTAGCCGACAATAAGATTTCTCTTAGAAGCTTGATTGATCATTCGGTGGTGGAAAGCTTTGCGGCGGGGGGAAAGACGGTCATTACATCTAGGGTTTATCCGACTAAGGCATTGGATGACGATAACGCACATTTGTATGTGTTTAACAACGGTACAGAGACCATCACAGTTGAGAAACTCGACGCTTGGTCCATGAAGAAGCCTAAAATGAACTAGAGGCGGTTGGCTTATCCAAATGAAGCTTTGGATGCATTGTTTTTCCGTCTCGGGATTTGTACAATTGCTCTACTCTATGGGAGTAGAGGATAAGTACGTATGCGTACATCCATCTTATAGGTGGGACATATTGGGCTGGTTTGGTTTGGTTTCGTTTGCGCTCTCGAGAATCAATAAAAGTTAAGGAACTATTTATTTTTGTGCATAAAGTGAACACGTACTAGTAGAAAGTTGTTACCAATCTTTTCAATGTCATCACTTAAACAAAAAGCATTTGTTAATAATAGAAAAGCCAGTCTCAATTTCACGCCACATTTGATGTCTAGATCCATGAGCTTTGATTATATCAAATTCGTTCTTACAAAGTTGAATGCATCACCTAACTTTAATGGGAAAAAACACATAATAATTAATGGATAAAAGAGTCATCGAGATGGTTTATTCCGTTATTCGGCACAACAAACAAACAAAATTAGCTTCATCTATACAGGATACGCAAGAATCGTCTTTTTCTATAACATAACTTATAACTTAATTGAGGTTTCTTCAGAACATTCATTCGAGTCAAAGCAGACATATATGCAACAAGTCTTTTAGGGATCTTTTATATGTATTGGAATATATACTACTCAATGCAATAAAAAAATTAGAAACAAATCAACTCATAATCAACCATTTCGAAATCAAGATATAAGGCTTTCCTCTTATAACAGGTTGTTCAATGTGAACAACAACCAAACAACTCTTTAGTTATCCTCTTTCTCTAATTCTTTTGAGGAATCCCTCTTACCATACTGATCTCAAAAAACAAGATTCTGGATATAACTTAAACCATTTTATAACAACAATCCACATTTTTAACTTCAAACAAGAAAGAACTGTGGTAAACATCATCTGCATGAAGAAATATGCAGAAAAAAAAAACTAAATATTTACCAAGTGATTATGGATCTATGATGATCTATCCCCTTCATTAGTAATCCAACAACAAAGAGTGTTCCATCGATAATCTCGCCATTTTAACCCCTCCAGTAATCAGCAATCTCCCCAAACTCCATCATCTTCTTCTATAATACATGATAGGGCCGTCCCTGTGGGAGGGTAGGCCAGACGTACTCCCAGGGTCCAAACGAAATAGAAAGCTCAAATTTTTTTAGTATACACTATATAATTGTAATTTACAAAAACTGTAAATAAAAATACAAAAAAAAAATATAGTATATAATAGGACCCCCAAAAAAATAGCAACGTATTAAGGTTCTAGACATGTGTATTAATTAACTACATTGAACAACAAATTTATAAAAAGTTAATTGGTCTTTCATTTTATAGTAATGTTTATTATTTCTCTAAGTTTTTTTTTTATCTCGCACTGATATGTAAAAACTTTTTTTTACAAAATAAATGGGATTATCTCGTTTCTTTTAATAAAATGACACATGTCAATCGGATAATCCTAAATAAACTGAAAAAGTAAAACGCGTCCCGAAACATATTTAGCCGGAAAAATCCTGAAACCGACTCACCAGATTACGACACGTGGCAACCCATTTACTTATTTATTATATAGATTTTGTTTTCTTTCGTTTATGTAACAATACGAGTGTATCGCTAACGAATGTAAAACCTTTTATAATTTATATTCATTGTTCACTACTAATAAACTATATATGTTAGATATTATACTCATTATCGTCATTACTTTTAACTCTTTTGCCATATAACTTTTTACTACTATCATCAAATTAATCATACAAGATTGATAATTAATCATCCATTTAACAATATAAACAGTGAGTTTGAACTTTATTTGAATATTATTTATGATTATTTTATACTTTCACATACATCCTAATATTGATAAACTTATTTATGAATTTGATAATACAGATTTTAATAAACAGCATAATTATAAAATGGGTTAATTACATGGGTATGTATCGAACTTGTTACGTTTTATCATTGTATGTACTCAACTTATAAACTTACCATTGTATGTATCGAACTTTCTAAAATTGCCATTGTATGTATCCAACTTTATCAAAACCTCAAGTTCGATACACTTTCGTGACAAGTAGAATACATTCAATGATAGGTTTTGATAAAGTTGGATACATACAATGATAAGTTTATAAGTTGAGTACATACAATGATAAAACGTGACAAGTTCGATATATACCCATGTAATTAAACCTTATAAAAAAAATATAGGACCACAGGTCTTTGCACATGGCCTTCAAAATGTTAGTAACGATCCTGACCCTTACTATGATTATTTTTTGGTCATTTCTCATATCAGACAATCATAACTTAACAAGAAAGAGACGATTTTACATTGGAAACATAAGTACATTTTTTATTTCTCCGATAAAAGAACCCTAAGGTAGCGTTTGGTACGCATACATGGTTGGACAGGACTAGACTGGACTGGACGGGACAAGATAGTAGGACAAGACAGGAGTGGACAGAACAAGTGTCTGTTTGGCGTTTGGTATGCCTAGAATTGGACAGGACAGAGCTAGACACGTTCCCACCAAATATTATTTGTTGATTTATTCATATAATAGTTATAATTGACATAAATAAGGTAAATAATATAGTTTATAAACATTTTTATACAATTTTAATAAACATAAATACATATATAATAAAACCAAATTTGGATGAAAATTTGATTTAACTGATGGTGGTGGTTATTATAGTAGATGAGGAGGTGGATGAGGTGGATGAGGTGAACTGTGATTGTATAGTATGGTTGTGGAGGAGGTTGTTGTGATAGAGGAGGCGGTGGTGGTGGCCAATGGTGTTGGTGGTGACGGTGGCGGTGGCAAGGGTGGTGATGGATGGTTGTGGTTGGTAAGTGATGGTGGTTGCGTAGTTGGTCATGATTGTGGTGGTCGGTAGTCGATGGTGGTTATAGAGGTGGTGGAAGAGGTTGTTGTAGTAGTAGAGGAAGTGGAGGTGTCGACGGTGTCTACAGTGGCGGCGGAGGGCACAACTAGCGTAAACACTAAAAGAAATATCATATTAAGGTTATATATCAAAACGAATGTTAATTAGTAATATTTTAGTTTCTATCTCATTTTTGTACCATGTTGTTCCACCTATTTTGAGGGAATAGAAAAAAAGCCTTTTTTTGTCCCATCCTGTCCCACCTTGCCCTATCATGTCCCTATCACATGTCGCACCAAATGTAGGACAGAGAATTCTTGTTCTGTCTCATGTTGTGTCAAACGTGGAACAAGGAGTTTTGTCCCGTCCTATCCCATCATGTCCCATATACCAAACGCAGCCTAAGAGAACCACAAGATTGTGGTGTACTTGTTAAGGCTTGTGGGGGAAGTGGTTTGTTAACTCTTCTACCCTATGTTCGAATCCAAGCGCTTCCAGATTGTGGTCATTGAGGATTAACGCACGACAGCATGCTTAGTTGTCGCTAAACCTTGTCGAGGTTAGTTGAGACAAACCCTCGAATACCCTTAAAGAGCCTCTAACTCCAACTATCCTCCATGTATGATCCATACTAAAAATCAATAAAAATATATAATTAGATTAGTTTTATGGATTAATATTAGCATTCATGTGACCTAAAAAGACAAAAAAGCTGGTTTGCCCGAGAGGTTAAGGGGGAAGACTTAAGATCTTCAGTACATAAGTAGGCATGGGTTCGAACCCCATAGCCAGCAAAATGTTTGCATAATTTTTTTTATTTTCTATTTAAATTTACCTATGTTCATTTAAATATGTTCATTTAAAATGCATAAACAAATATTTAAATTTACCTATGTTCATTTAAAATTCATAAACAAATATGTATCGCCATTTATTTATTTATTTTCTTCAAATTGGGTAGGTATCATCGTCTTTACACTTCACAATTCAAGATTTTCTTTTAATTTCAGACAAATTATAGACAAATGAATTAATCACTCACGCGATTTCCATATTTCGATCCCGTATTTAATCAACTGTGTTTTCACATTCTAGACTTGGTGATCACGAATCCTAACATTATATAAATAAATACAAGTTACATCGGATTCGAACCCCATAGCCAGCAAAATGTTTGCATAATTTTTTTTATTTTCTATTTAAATTTACCTATGTTCATTTAAATATGTTCATTTAAAATGCATAAACAAATATTTAAATTTACCTATGTTCATTTAAAATTCATAAACAAATATGTATCGCCATTTATTTATTTATTTTCTTCAAATTGGGTAGGTATCATCGTCTTTACACTTCACAATTCAAGATTTTCTTTTAATTTCAGACAAATTATAGACAAATGAATTAATCACTCACGCGATTTCCATATTTCGATCCCGTATTTAATCAACTGTGTTTTCACATTCTAGACTTGGTGATCACGAATCCTAACATTATATAAATAAATACAAGTTACATCGGATTCGAAGAACAAATGAAGGATAATTTTATTTGGCAAACTAATAACCATTACTCTTAGGGGAAGCACCGAGTATAAATAAAACAAGTCATTTTTCAAAAGTGTTTGGTAAAAAACAATGATAAAACGATTTACATATCATGTATTCTTATGTTGTCCACTTCGTCGATAGAACTTGTTAAGTTGTTTGATCTTATTGTATAGTTATTGCATATGATGCATAATCACATATTCACAGAAAGTCTTATAAATTTTATTTTGTATACAATAAAATAAGATTATTGATCTACACTCATGTTTTAGAATGGGAAAAGTCTACAAAAAGGAAGAAACTTTCTTATCTAAATGATTAAGTCCTTAAACTTTCTTAATTTAAATGATTAAGTCACTAAATATATTTTTTAAATAATTAAATTATTGGTACTTTTGAAAATCGGGTTTCTGCATCATTTTAACCTAAAAACTACTTATAACAAGTTAGGAAGATTTTAAAGTGAAAAAAAAAACCTAGATCAGATTTATCGTTCACAACTCCTACATCATTCAAACTTTTTGCACCCAACGACATTGCTCTCCCCCATACAGGCCCAACTTATATTGACACCCTTGGCTTCCACCATCAATTTCCCCATTTTTCATTTTTCTATCTTTCAATTACAATGACCAAAGGAGTGTTAGCCTAGTGGTAAGGTTTGGGCACTACATAGTGGTGAACCCGAGTTCGAGCCCTGGGGGATGCATTCTGGAGGTACGGGGGCTTCGACCCCGGGCTGCATGCTTTAGCAGTCGGACTTCGGCCCAAAATTGCCGAGGATTAGTCTGGACCTAATGTGGTCTGGGATACCTCTTCAAAATAAAATAAGAAAAAAAAGAAAAAAAAATCTTTCAATTACAATGATGAAGAAAACCTTAGAAAAAATTAACTAGATATATGTATCCACACACGATGTGCAAAATCTCTCAAATCTAAAGCTGAGAACTCAAGAAAAACAATATTGTTTCATGCTTAGTTTATTCTTCTATACAAGAGCAACAAATGTAAGATGTTTGCATTAGTGAAATGGCATACACTCAAATTTTTAGATTAGTCTTACAACATCAAAGATCATTTTTCTAAATACAGGCACAAAACCTTTTCAAATTGCATATATAGTACCATTAAGAAATTAACATCTTTTATTAAGTTCACCAAACAAGTTTTCTGTTGCAACAATCAAGAGGTGACAAAGCTCTTTCAATAGAATCGCGATACTTGGCAAATAAATTAGTCTTTGAAAACATTTAGGGGGTGTTTGTTGTAAAGAAAATACCTCTTAAAACCTCTTAAGTCTGAAAATTAAGAGGTTTGCAGACTTAAGACTGTTTGTTTTATTTTTAAGAAAATGTCTGAAAACCTCTTATCGTCATCTGAAATTTTAAGAGGTGCACCATCCACCTCTTATTTTTCAGACTTTAGACCTCTTAAAAAACAAACTACGCCTTAATGGTTTCAGATACAAATATAGATGGATTCCATTTACATAATAGAGCATTGATAACATACCTTTTGGTCTTCAAGATCAGCAACATCATTGTTCATTGCTCTCCATAAATACTTGCTTCAATGCCATTGGTTAACAATTGTTCATTTAAATAAAAAGATTTTGGTTTCAAGCTCAGACCTTCCATATGCAAACCTTAATTCATCAACCATATTAACTGTTGCAATCAACAAGTATCATAACTTGAACAAACTTGGGTGCTAATCTTTTAAGTTATAACTAAATAAGTCCAACTATGAAAGATGTTGCACAAGAAACATTATAAATTGAAAATTAAAGGAATGAATGCATTATTTACTCATCAAAAAAGGGTCACCATTGCCCTCCAACATATAGAAAGAGTCCAAAAAACTCCCAAATTACAAACAAAGAAACGGTTTGAAACAAAACAAATTGTTTCTATTCCAACTTTAATCAGTAATATCTGATAAGTAATATTTGATAGGTTCAGTATGTCTAACTATCGGTTCTTTCCAACTCAAATTGTGAATAATCTTAAATTAGCTCACCAAAAACTTTTAATAGACAAGCAACCAACATAAGTGGTAATGGGGAGAAAATTATGGTCGGGAAAGCGGAAAGGAAAGGGTGATGGGAATGGGGCTACAAAAACTTGTACATAGTACAGCTGAATTTGTACCTCTTAATTTTTCAAGAATAGCCATATTAGCTCCTTTACAATATAGTATAGATACGTGGCCGATGTGCATAAATATTTTGTCACTAGTTATTGTGATTTTTACCAGATCATTAAAAAGTAATAGAAAGTAATAAATATCATCCACGACTGAATTTACATTTTCTGCAATTTAAACTGTCATATATACATATCATGCACAACGTGAGTAAGTAGGGAATCCTGCAGACACAAATAAAAGGTAAAATAAAGCAAGCAATGGAATTTTGTAAAACAGAATAATAAAAGCCGAAATCATAATTCATTGCTTACTCGAAGCCTCAGTCAAGAGACTTTAGAGCAAGTGAGCAACAGTAATGGCGGTTTTTACGCTAAGCTTCTACCAAGGGCCGTTTGCGCATGGCTTATTCATACAGAGATTGACTTACTCACTCAACCCATTGAGAACATCCGGATCGATTAATGAGCTTACCGGTGCTTATACCAAATTGGGTAACCCATGCATGCCTGTTTATTTTGGTTATAGCTTATTCATATAGAAAGCGACTTATCCATTCAGCCCGTTGGTGACAGCTCATTAGGCCCATTTTCCAACCCTAGGGCTTGAAATTTGAATTCAAGATTAAATCCAATGATATGCGTTTCTTTATGATTCAATGATTTCTTGTTGAATGCATAGAGTATGGGTAGAAGAAATTGATTATATCAAATTTGGTTTTAGTTTGATCACCGGATTATATCATATTTGTTCTTACAAAATGGAATATATCACCTTAAAATTAATGAGGTAAAACATAAACTTAATGGAATAAACACAAAAGAACAAACAATAATGGGTAAAATACTACTAAAATAGTCATCAAGATGGTTTATTCTGAGACAGCTTAATCCATACATGGTTTAATAAGAACAACAACCAAGCAACTCTTTCTCTAATTCTTTTGAACAAGATCGCTCTTACTCTACTGACCTCAAAAAACAAGATTCTAAAAATAACTTAAACCATTTTATAACAAAAGTTTTAACTTCAAACAAGAAAGAACTACAGTAAACATCAACTGCTGGAAGAAATATGCAGAAAAAAAAAACTTAAGGGGCCGTTCACTTGAACAGGTACCTGGTAAGTGCTTACCTGTAAAATTGAGTACTGTCACTATCATATCGGACAATATTTTAGTCTCTCCAAACGGTACCGTACGCAACAATTTACTCGGTAAGCTCTTACTGGGTAAGAGTTGTCGATCTCACTTACCCGGGTAAGACTCTCGGTTCATGCTATCGCTCTTACCGGTTCATGCTATCGCTCTTACCGGTTCATGCTATCGCTCTTACCGGGTAAAAATTTAGTCATTTGCATGTTCGTCCCGTAAGGTAAATTGACCCGGTAACCACTTACCAGGTAAGTGTAAAGTAAACGGCCCCTAAATATTTACCTAGTGATCATGGTTCCAGCCCCTTCATCAGTGAGAATCTCGAGCAACAAAGAGTGTTCCAATCGCCCATCGATAATGCTGGCCGTTTTGACCCCTTGAGTAAGCGATCGCACACAACAATTCACCTTTGGAATCATCCCACCGGCAATCTTCCCATCCTCCATCATCTTCTTCACTCCTTTCACATCGATCTCCTTCACCAAACTCTCGGGATCGTCCTTATCCTCAAGAATCCCGGCAACATCCGTCAACAAAAGCAGCTTCTCCGCCCCCAACGCCGCTGCCAGTGCTCCGGCCGCCGTATCCGCGTTTATGTTATACGACTGTCCGGTCCCGTCCGCCGCCACAGAAGCAATCACCGGGATCAGGTTGTCGTTGATCAACGGCCGTAACACCGAGGTGTCGACACTCGAGATCTCACCAACAAACCCTAACTGGTCGGCGTTCGGTGAAGGACTAGCAGTGAAAATCCGGCCGTCCGTTCCGCATAATCCGACCGCCGTTGCGCCGGCTTTGTTGATCAACCCGACCAAATGCTTGTTAACCTTACCGACCAAAACCATCGACACGATCTCCATTGTCGAAGCGTCCGTCACACGTAGGCCGTTGAGAAAAATCGGCTTAATCCCCAACCGATTGAGCCATTGATTGATTTCAGGGCCGCCGCCATGGACGAACACGATACGTAGGCCAATGCAAGAGAGTAGAACGAGATCGGTGATCACGGACGACTGAAGAGCTTCGGATTTCATTGCGGCCCCGCCATACTTCACCACGACGGTCTTCCCGCGGAACTTTTGGATGAACGGTAGGGCTTCTGAGAGGATTTTGACGCGGGTTTTGGAAGGGGTTGTTGATAGGGTTTCGGTGAGGACCGATTGGGAGGATGATTTAAGACATGAAAACTTGAAAGTTGAGGGTTTGATGGTATGTTTTGGGAATGCTACGGTATAAGGGATGGAATGGTGATGAAGGATTTTCGCTCCGAGCATCTCTCGTTACTCGAACAGCTGCACGCAACAGAGTCCATGAGATTCACTTTGAAAGTAAAAACCCTAGTTACTGATATTTAGTATTTACCAAAGTAAAAAAAAAAAGAGTAAAGTTCAATTTTCGTCCCTGAACTATCTGGATTTTAACATTTTTCGTCCCTAAACTAAGGAAAGTCGCTTTCGACCTTGAAGTATGCAGTTTCGTTTTGATTTTGGTCCCTCTCACTAACACCCGTTAAGTTTTTCCGTTAACTCAATAAAATGAAGGGTAATATGGTCATTTTACTCATTTTGCTAATTTTTTTTGTTTGTACAAAACCCATGAAATTACAGGGACTTGTTATGTAATTATGTTATATATTATATATTATATATTATATGATTAGACTCTCTCTCTCCCCTTTCATCTTCTCCCGTCTACCCTTCTTCCCCTCACCGCCACCCACCTCCCCTAACCACCCTAACCATCACCACCATGGCACCATCCCCTAACCTCCCCTAACCACCATAACCATCACCGCTCACCGCCGCTCTTCACTATTTTTCCGGCGATACTTTTTTCCGGCGATTCCTTCTCGACCGACCACCACCATTTTTCCGGCCATTTGTTCCTCATCTCACCACCACCATTTTTTCTGGCCATTTGTTCCACATCTCACCACCACCATTTTTTCGGCCGTTTGTTCCTCAACCACCAACACCACCATTTTTTTCCGGCTAATTGTTCCTCAACCCACCACCATATTCCGGCAGCAAAATTGAGATCATCGAAACACAATAAAAACCCCACCCAACCACTTTTTGATACCATTTTTTCCGGCGATCAGCCGCCCCCCCATTTTTCTGGCAATCCCTCCATCGGAATACAATAAAAACCCACCCAACCACCTCGTTTCACCATGGATCTGATTTCAGAAATTAGTGTGTATTGTGTATATTTTCTGTGTGATCTCTCAATCTCTCTCTCTCTCTCTCTCTCTCTCTCTCTCTCTCTCTCTCTCTCTCTCTCTCTCGCTAAAACCCACGTCGCCGTCGTCATCGACCGCCATTGACGTCTCACAAACCCCCAAATTGATTTTTTGGCTTAGAGCTTGAAATCAAATTGGAGAAGAGAAGCGATGGGAGGGAGAGTTGAAAATGGAGGGTTTTTTAGCTGGTCGTGGTGGTGGTGCCGGAGCATCGCCTCCGTCGTTGGGCGCCGGCGGCCGGCCATATTTGTCTGGAGTGTGTGTGTTTTATGTCTGTGTCTGGAGTGTGTATGTTTTATGTCTAATATATAATATAATATATAATATAATTACATAACAAGTCCCTATAATTTTATGGGTTTTGTACAAGCAAAAAAATTAGCAAAATGAGTAAAATGACCATATTACCCTTCATTTTATTGAGTTAACGGAAAAACTTAACGGGTGTTAGTGAGAGGGACCAAAACCAAAACGAAACTGCATACTTCAAGGTCGAAAGCGACTTTCCTTAGTTTAGGGACGAAAAATGTTAAAATCCAGATAGTTCAGGGACGAAAATTGAACTTTACTCAAAAAAAAATTACGAAAATAACATCAATATCGCTATATACATGATAGCGGTATTCTCGCTACGCTATTGCTATGTGCTATTCATCGCTACTGACAATAGTGATATATACATAAATAATTAAATAGACTAGAGATCACGTGACACCAACATGTTTTCTTGAGACCAAATTTTTACACTTGAAACTTCATAGCAAAGCTTGGTCTCAAGGAAACATGTTGGTCTCACTTGAACCCAACCATACATAAATAAGCTATTAAAATCTATATGTATATATATAGGGGTGGGTTCAAATGTGAACCACTTTTTGGTTGTGAACGTGAGGACAGCCGAGAGCGCGACATGTGGCGGATGACTAGGCGCCATGTCAGGTTCACGGCGGGTGACTAGGCACGATTCATGGGAGGGCATTGAATTAAAGGGAGGGACCACACTCAAAGCCGCCACGTATCGCGCTCTCGGTTGTCCTCACGTTCACAACCAAAAAGTGGTTCACATTTGAACTTTCCTCAATATAGGGGTTGTATCCGTTGCAAACCACTTAGATTGTGCAAACTATACAAACCAATCTCAACCACACATATACATGATCAATGTGTAGATTAATTAAGTTCCTAAATTCTCTCAACCACATTTGAAAAAAACTGCCTAAAAATTAGGGATATACAAAATCAATGGAAATAAATAGAAAATCAATGGTTAAGATTAGGTTTGTATAGTTTGCACAATCTAGGTGGTTTGCAACGGATACTTCCCCCCTCAATATATATATATATATATGTACAATAGAGGAAAGTTCAAATGTGAACCACTTTTTGGTTGTGAACGTGAGGACAACCGAGAGCGCGACACGTGGCGGCTTTGAGTGTGGGTCCCCCCCCTTTAATTCAATGCCCTCCCATGAATCGTGCCTAGTCATCCGCCGTGGACATGACGTGGCACCTAGTCATCCGCCACGTGTCACGCTCTCGGCTGTCCTCACGTTCACAACCAAAAAGTGGTTCACATTTGAACCCACCCCATGTACAATATATATATATATATATATATGTACAAGGGAAAAGTCCAAAAAAAACCTGTTAATAGAACATATTAAGACTCTACAAATTGTTATGTTTACCAATCTTTATTACATAGAAACAAGGCAACTGAAAATAAATGCTTGATAACATACACCTATTGACATTGGTGAACATTTTAGTGTAAATTTGATCGCTCTTTAATTCTACATGTAAGTTTAACAACCAGTAAACTACTAAGATGTGCAAATCCATCTTTTCAGCAGTCATATCTTGAAGGTTATGAGTTCCATTATTTTTTTTCTCTCTTGTGTTGTCAAAGAAACAATTAGACATATGAAGAAAAAAAAATGACATTTTTGTTGAACATTGATCAAATTAACCCTAAAAAGAACAAAAAGTGTAACCTAACCTTGATGAAGATTTAAGAGGTATTGTGGTAGCAACTAGCAAGGAGTAACCTTGATGAAAAGTATGGTCTGCGCCGAGAGGTCCGATTGCTGAGAGAAAGGAGGAGGTCGACCCTCGATACGAACTGTATGGTCGGCTTTGACCGACATTCCGAGGGTGTTTGGATAAGCTTTTTGAGGTCCAAAAGTGTTTTGGATCAAAAGTGCTTATTGACTTACGATGGTGGGAAAAGGAGTTTTTACTCCATTCAAACATCTACCATAAGCTAGCTTATTGAAACGCTACTTGGAGTTAGGAGCTTTTTCTTTTTGTATCTTTTTCCAATTGCACCCTTATCTATACTACTATATAAAGCAAATTTATCAAATCTCTTAAGTACAACTTTTTAAAACATAAATGTCTTAGAAGTCTTAAAAAGTTAAAACCTTCTAAAACATAATGCCTTAAGGTGCGTTAGGTATCAGAACATGATAGGACACAACAAGACAGTACAGGACAAAACAAAACAGGACAGAACAGTTGTTTTGTGTTTGGTAAGACATAACTAAACTGAACAATACAAAACAAGAGTGGTAAAATGACTAATTTACCCCTCAAGAGTTGTGTAGTGTGTTTCTTACCAAATAATCAATCCAAAAAACATGGCTTTTTCAATTCACAACTTATCAAAATATAGCAACTTAGAAAGTATATAAAACCTGCATTTCCATGGCCGTATCAAATTATAGCAGCTTATAAAATACCAAAAAACTTGCAATTATGACCTCTTTAAAACCTGCATCTCCATCAGTTTATCAAATTATGACCCTTTTAAAAACCTGCAAATATGGCCTTTTTAAATCCATCACTTTACCAAAAAAAGTGCAGTTTCTATTGATTAGCAGAAAACCCAGATCTAAGCTTTCATAAAAGCTTCAGAGAAATAAAAACAGCTTAAGAAGGTTCATCAATTTCAGAAAACCCAGATTTAAGCTTTCATAAAAGCTTTGCAGAAAACCCAGATTTAAGAAGGTTCATCGATTTCTGAAAACCCAGATTTAAGCTTTCATAAAAGCTTCGCAGAACATCGATTTCAGAAGGATTTAAGAGGGGTCGTTGACTTTCAGAAGGAAATCGATACAAGTCGGAAATCGATTTGGGTCGTCGATCTTGAAGAAATGATGGAGTTGATTTCAGATGGATTTGCAGCTCTTGATCCTGAAGAAAGGATGGAGTTGACTCGATGTTGAAGAAGGTTGGAGGGTTGCGATAAATGAATCAGTGGGTTGTTCCAACGATGTTGAAGAAGGCTGGTGGTTTAGAGAAAGAGAAAGACAGAGAAAGAGGTTATTTTGGTAAAATAGTATGGTGGTTCCATCTTGTTCCATGGTTTTTTGTGGAACACGCTTGTTCCACTTGGGTGCCACTTAGTTCTGTTCTGTTCCATATTTAGCTACACCAAACATGGGACAGAAACCCTTGTTCCTGTCTGTTCTGTTCCACACTTCCACCTACCAAACACACCCTAAATGACCTTCACAGCCTATAGTACAACTCCCTTTTTAAACACACAACCAACCCCATCATAACACTGCTCTCTTTCTCCAAGACGACTATTGATTACTGCTCCTCTATTTTCAAGATGAACACTTGATCTCTTTATCCCATAAGACGATTTAGTACCGACTATTATCAGACGATGGTTCAAATTGTTTCGGCTCTCTCAAATATGCAGGTTCTTACTTCTCATGGCTCTTGCGGTAGACACAAATCAGGTTGCCTGAATCTGATAGGTTTATGTTTAACTTTGTTTTGTTTGCTTCTCTCTGGCTATTGCAACCCTAGATCCTATCTCAAACGAACTCTATTTTGATTTTTGGTTTCTTGGAACACTTCAGAATAATCGATAATGTTCACGCTCCTCGGACACAAATCAGGTACGTCGATTCCTACTCTCTCTTCTTGATTCTTTGATTTTGTTCGATTGTTTTCTATTTGTTTTATTTTCGTTCCAATAAAATTTGATTGGTTCTATACTTAACCGGTGACTCTGTTTGGTTCCAAGCTCTTTACCCGGTGACTATAAATCCATATCTAAATTGATTCCTTTTGCCACCAGAAATAACAAATCAAACGGTGTAGTTGTTGGAAGGCTGGAAAAAAATCTTGGGGAAAAACATGAACGGTCACAGTAACAATCTCTTTTTTCTTTTATTTTGTGGTGTTAAAGTCCTTTGTATTGGTTGGAAATGCTAAAGCTTTTTGAATTGTTATTATGCAGAATCTTAAGTTTATCACTTGTCTTTTTAATTGTTTTCCAGTTAGAGAACATGCTTGCTATGGCAGAAGGTAAAATATGTATGTTAAGGGTGTTGTGTCCGTTCACTTATTTACATTACTGGAGTTTTAACATCATCGTTCAAAGATAGTTTTTCTAATGTTTATCTTTCTTTTAGGTTAGGAATTGTTGAAAGCTTTGATTGGTTTTATAGATGTTGCAGGGCAACGTTACTTTGCTCTTACTCAGTTAACTCACAGAAACATCTCTCAAAAACACAAGTTCTTGGCCGTTCAACATGGTGAGTAACTACTAACCTCTTTCATGACTGAATTTCTTAAGATGCTATAATAGCAAAAATGGAGCTGTTGTATACCCTTTGTTTCTGCACTTCTGTTAGTGTTTTCAGGGTTCTTGTGATGACATATCTTGGCATAGCTACATCCTATCACTTCATCTACTACGTGTGTGCATACCGTTATCATGTAATTGTCGTTAGTAAACTTTCCTACCCTGGTTCACTTTTTAGTCATATTTAGGGATCGATCCTTAACATAGATGATAGATATCAAACTGAAAGTTGTAGAAATGTTTCCTTCTAAAACCATAGGGTGGATATTGATTATTGATTCTTTGTATTGTTTCTGCTCTGGTTTGGTTACCACTGGTTTCGGATCAGCAGCAACTAGTAGCAACCAGAGTTAAATGATTATCTGTTAGGATTGGTTACCACTGGTTTTGATGTTCACTATTAGGATTGAAAAACAAGAAAGATTATGCCCATTTATATTAATGGATTTTACCTTTTTGGATGCTTGGGATCAAATTTTTATTTGGTGGATGTTACTTATTTTTTGGAAATGTTGTTTGGAGTTATAAGGATGGTTTAGTTGGTGTTCCTGTTTGCAATAGCTTAGTGCACACTTATTTCATTATGTACAAAAAAGTCCAAATAAACAGGCAATATAATAGTTTTGGATCTTAAAGATTCCCAGTTATTTGCATTTTTTTTTTGGAAGAGGTATCCCAGACCACATTGGGCCCAGACTAATCCTCGGCAATTTTGGGCCGAAGCCCGACTGCTAACGCATGCAGCCCGGGGTCGAAGCCCCCGTACCTCCAGAATGCGTCCCCCAGGGCTCGAACTCGGGTTCACCACTATGTAGTGCCCAAGCCTTACCACTAGGCTAACACTCCTTTGGTTATTTGCATTTTTTTTGTAAAAGCATTTGTTGGTTCTCTTTTTGTCTTAACCATTTCATAGGCGAAGCCGTGTTCCAGACTAGGGATGGTAACGGGCAGGGTTTGGGGCAGGGACTCCCTTACCGCCACCCCCCCCCCCAGCTGCGCCCCGCCCCTGCACCCGCACGGGTAAAGGGATCTCATACCCGTCCCCGCACAATTACCCGGTAAAACCCCGGTAGTAGCAAATAGAAGAAACCCTTATAAACCAGTAGCAAATAGAAGCACCAAAATCTGAAAATAGCTTACCGAAGGTGAGTGGCGGTGAGTGGCTGAGCGGCGTGAGGACTGAGGAGCAGCCTAAGGGTTTTATGTGCGATTTGTGTTGAAGTGAGCGGCGGTTAAGCGGCACGAGAGAGGTGACGTCGGAGAGAGGTGACCGGCGACTGGAGAAGAAGACCGGCGGTGAGGACTGAGGTGTAGCCTAGGGTTTGCGATTTGTGTTGGTCTGTTAGAACTTGGAAGTTTGAATGAAAGTCTAATAAGGAAATTTGTGAGAACTTGGAAGTGACGCACTGTACTCTTGCTTAAAATTTTAAAACAATAGAATATAAATTAAAATCTAATACCTAATAATATGTTATATATATAAATATAATAAAATTTTAAGGTATATATATCCCGGTACAGGAGGGGCGAGGGACCCCTCACCCAGCCCCGGCCCCGCTTTTTGCCAACCGAGTATCCCCGACCCCGCCCCCGAAACCCGTTTTTCCTGGGAATCCCGGCCCCATTCGGGGCGGGTGAACTGAGTTCCCCACCGGGTCGGGCAAATCACCATCCCTATAATCCAGACTTCATTTTATCTATTTCACTCTCTTTCCTTTTTCTAATACCCAACTTCTTAAGGCGTGATCAATTTGGATTTTAAATCACGAGATGGCAATCCAGACCTTGAAGGCATCCTAATTTCAAGATGCCGACTCACAAAAGCCCATTTGGTGTGTTATAGTTTCAGATCTCATATCGAGCATCCTCACTATTTGGTTTATAATGAGGTTTATGTACGCTTTTGGAAATGTGTACATCATATACAAAAAGAAAGTTCTCAATTAATCAGTGGAGATACCCATTAATTTTGTTTTTCTACCTTAAATGTAGATGGATCTTGGAAAATATACATCACAATTTATCAAGCTATTTCTGTTCAATTAATCAGCTGCAATACCCATTAATTGTGATTCCACGGCAGGTATTGGCAAATATAGTTGCTATAGCAGTAGGGGAAATTGGCCAATCAGTAAGGGCAATTTCGAACCGATGGTCCATGATAGTAGATCTTATGTGTGATATATTTGATCATTGCAGGAGACCATGGGAAGGCGACTAGATTAACTACAAATAGCGTTGTTTTTTGTACATTTATGTTAACCTTTTGTTGTTAATTGTATATATTCAGCTGACATTAGGGTGCAACCATAGTTGTCAGTAGCAAATAGCAATAAGTAGCAAATAGCGATAAGTAGCAAATAGCGATAAGTAGTGATAGCTTACTGCTATGCTACGTAGCTAATAACGATAAATAGCGACCGCTATTTAATATTTAGCTATAGCCTTCTAAAAGATAAATTATATATTTATATATTAATATTTTGCCTTAAAAGTCTTAAACTATTATATATATATATATATATTAACATAATACTAAGTGTCTTAAATCTTAAACTATTATATATATTAGAAAACAAAATATTATTAAAACCCTAGTATTTATCAAAGTACAAAAAATAAAAAATAATTATGAAAATGCCATTTTGCACTATTTATCGCTATATACCAAATAGCAGTACATGGTCGCTATCGCTATTTTGCACAACAGTGGGTGCAACGATTCTTTTTTCTATTGAATCGTAGCAAGAATTCTTAGGGGGCGTTTGGTTCGCATAATGAAAGTTGATGAAATTAGAATCCATCAAAGGAATTTGAATGGAATTTGATGGAACTTGACTAGGGATGGTGATTTGTCCCGGACCGGCGAGGCAGCCGGTTCACCCGAGCTTGACGGGGAAGGAGAATCCACGCAAAAACGGGTACCGGGGCCGGGGATACCCGATATGCTCAAACTGGGGCCGGGTGATAAACCTCCAACCCGCCCGATACCCGCTACATATATGTGTTATTATTATTTTAAAATATATAATCCACCGTCAAGCATCGAATCCTTTCTATGTTGTTGACTGTTACTTTGTCTTCTCCTTTGTTGTTTCAGCTCTGACTAGTCAAAGTTTGGTTGGACGCGATTCACAGAGGGGCAGAGGTTAAAGCCGCCTTTATTGACCGGATCAACGGTTGAGATCACTTCTCTACTTGGTATTTTTTTAGCACTTCTCATTTGAATCTAATATTATATATATATATATATAGAGAGAGAGAGAGAGGAAAGTTCAAATGTGAACTCATATTTCATTGTGAACATGAGGACCAACAAAATCACACCATGTGACTATCTGAATCGGCGCCTAAGCTTTATTCAGACTAAATAAAGGCTTTATTCATTGAGTCTAAATATTCATGCTTTATTCAATCCGAATAAAGCATGAATATTCAGACTGAATATTGCCACGTGACGCGATACTAGTGGTCCTCACGTTCACAATGAAAGATGAGTTCACATTTGAACTGTATGTATATATATAATATGTTATATTTAAAATTTGTAAAAAGAATAGTCAAGTCGGGTAACTGGGTACGAATAATTAGGTCGGGTTAACTAGGTACAAGTAGGAGGTGCGTGGCGGGGTTTGACCGTGGACGGGTGGTTAATCCTCGTACATGTCGGGACCGGGACCTTTACTTCAAACCGGGGCCGGGTAACAGGGTAACCGCTCCAATGCCCCTAAACTTGACCATGCATTTAGTTGGTAGAAATTTAATTCATTCACTTAATCCAAATAATGATAGAATTCCTTAAATTGTGGAATTCAATGGAATTCAAGTGATTCCATCAAAGTTATTCCGCAAACCAAACATCACTAGTCAATTTGGTCAATTTTGGTCATTCCAATTTTTTGAACTAAACGGCCCCTTATTGTTTAGTTTTAGTGCAATTTTTTAGTTTCGCAATTGTGGTTTGAGGCCCAATGTTTGTGCAACTCGACTAACTTTAGAGGTCCTAAAAAACCATCACAAAGATCCAAAGACCAAATAACTTATAAGCATGTACATTTGCAGACCTAAAAATGTTTTATCTTTAAGAAAATGTATGAGAATCTCTTATTGTCCTTTGAAATTTTAAACGGTGCCTATCGACTTTTTTTTGGCATAAAATTAGACTTCAGACTTTATAGACTTCTTAAAAAACAAATCACACATTTAAAACAACAAGCTAGCCAACCTTTCTTTGTATTATTGCATATGATGCCAAGTAAATACCCATTGTATTTTTGGTTAGTCAAACATATTGCATTATAATAAGCTAGCCAACCTTTCTTTGTATCGGTTTGCTTTCTTGGAATCGAATTTCGTACTTTTGTGTTTTGTATCAATTGGTTTGTTTGTATCTATTTTGGTTTAGATCTATTCGTTTCATGAGCCAACATGCATATTTAATTTTAATATTTTTTATAAACCGATTTCTTAATCTAACTTGCATTTGTTACTTTGAAACTTAGTATCGACGGATTTCTTAATTCAAATTGTTACCTTAAAATTTTGTATCGATTGCTTTGCAAACCAACATACACCTTTCCAACCCATCGCATTGCGCGGGTACACTACTAGTTATTATTAATTATTATATACCTCAAGATACCCTTTTTGGTCATTTCAAGTACTCATAAGCTAATTTTTGCCAAACATAATTTTTTCATAAGCTAGCTACCTACTAGCTAGCTTATCAGCTACCGGCTAGCTTATCAGCTAGTTTGCCAAACATATCCTTTGTAGTGGTAAAAGCCAATAAATCAATAAGTTGGCTTTTTTTATGAAGTATTATTTTATTATAAGTTATTTATTTGTCTTTCAATTAAGAGGGTGTTTGGGATTTTGCTTATTTAAACCAACTTATGCTATTTTGGAGAGAAGTGCGTATCAACTTATATGGTATCAAAACAGTATTTTATAGAAAATGTTTGGATTAGATACCAAAACGTAATAAGTTGTTTTTTAGGAGGCGTTTGACATTGCTTATATATATATAATACTGATAAGTTGTTGAAATAAGTTAACAAGTCTGACCAAGGAGCCTAGCTCTATTGGAGCCTTTGGCCTTCTTGAAAACCTTTTATTTTGCAACCTTCTTGGCCGAACCACTAGGTGTTATGTGATTAAGATATCTAAAAACGTTGTTTGTTGTTGTATATGGAAGATAAACAATATATAAAACATTTATCAATTCTATTTCAGACCCAAAAAAAAGTTTGGTCTTGCTCAATCTTCTTGTTCGGTTTCAGTTCCTTGGCTAAATAACAAGACTTTCGTCGTGACATGAAATGTGAACTTTAAGATTTTTGTCTTATTATCTTGTTTGGTTTATTGATTGGAAATGTCAAAATCAAATTTTTGTATCTAATTTTTCTTGTTGTCACCTAGCACTTTATACTTAGTGAAGTTGTGTTCTAATTTGGATGGATAAATTGATTTCAGGCCTTAGCTTTAGTTGCTTGTCATTGTTTTCTTCTTAAAGGCATGATGTATGTTAAAGAGAAGGGGATGATCTGAGTTACATCATGGTGTATTCTTCATCAATGGCTCTGGATTTGACTTCAGGAAGAAGATAATGGAGGGTGGATTGGTGAAGGAATTGAAAACATGAATTTGAGTGTGTGATTGATAACTTCAACCGGAAATTAAAATGGAACGGAAACGGTGCTTTTGTTGGTGCAAATGGATTGAAGGGCTTAAAGGAAGAAGAAGGTGATTATTGCTGCAAACGAAGTGGGTTGATATTTGGATGATTTTTTTTATAGTTTTGATATTTATTTTGTATTTTGAAAAATATTATTTGAATTAAAGAAGTTGCTAAAGATGCCCTTAGATGTTTGTCATTTATGCTATACAATAATATGAGGGTGCTCCTATAATTTTGATGATGTAGCCGGTTTATACCATTGATATTTAAGGGTTGTTTTGTACTTTTGTGTTTTTTGTTGCTTATGTTGTGATGGTTTGCCTTCATCTTAAGCAAAGATCTTAATGTCTCTGAAATTTTTTTATTTTGTATTACTGGCATGGTATGGCTTACGTGATCACTTTTATCTTATAACCGGTCTTCTTGGTTAATTATACCGAGAAATAGTTGTACTAACTTTCCAATTTTTAATCTACAATAACGTTTTACATCCTGCCGCATTGCGCGTGTATATTATTAATTGACTTATGATGATGAAAAAAAAGAGTTTTTAAAAAAGCGTTTGGATCATGGATGGACCTCCCTTGGATGCCACGGTGGCACGGGCAACCGTATTATTTGTGCTCCAAAAGGTAAAATTTTCGATTTTTGTGAAGGTGCAACCGTATTATTTTGGAGGGTGCAACCTTATCGTTTTTGAAACTTCAAGCCGTGCACCTAAAAACCAAAAACTTCTATCCGAATCAACCGAAAAACCAAAAAATTCACCCGAAATCAACCAAAAAACCCAAAAAATCTTTCAAAAACAACCAAAAAAACCTAAAATCAACTAAAACGCCAAAAAATTCTTTCAAAAACAATCAAACAACCCAAAAAATTTCGCAATTCAACAAAAAGAATCAAAAAGAGCCCATCAAAATCAACCAAAAAATAGAAAAAGAATCTCTTGAAATCAACCCGAAACTTAATTATATGGTGTCACCGTTTGAAAATTGCCCTAAGTCCGTCCCTGGTTTGGATTAGCTTTTGTGGTGATAAAACCCAATAAGTCAATAAGTTGTTTTCAAATAAGTGTTTGGCTTAGCTAATACCTGTAAAATGACCAAAAATGACATGCTTACATATTCAATCTACAGCACATTAGTCTGGAAATTTTCAACACTGAGCAATTCAGTGCATACAAAATGTGCAAATCTAAATAGAAGTTGTTAATCAGTCTCTAGATTCCTCAAAAAGATACCTTTAGCACATGAACTACAGTCCAAATATACATTCATAAACTATAAATTTGTAGATCATAATCAGCCAGTCACTAGCTTATATTATAGTATACAAACACCAAACCTAAAGATACCAAAACACATATAAACAACTTGTGTACTTTCACATAATCCAAAAGCCCCAATGCAGAGAGCAATGCCACAAATACTTGTTTGCTTTCTAATTAGAAAAAGAATGCCGGAAAACTTACCAGAAAACGACGGTGGTGGCTGAGATTGACGGAGGTGGAGCAGTCGCCGGCGACGGAGAAGAGGTCGACGGCGGTGGCTGAGGTCGTCGGCGTGGAGAAAGAGGATAAGAGAGCAGGATGTGGAGAAGAACGTTGTTGGAGGCCAATATTTGGAATGTGTGATTAGGGTTTAGTGTTAAATTAAAAGGGGTATGTTGAGTAACACTATTTTTGTTTTTGTTCAAGCCTTTCATACATGAACATGTTTTCAAAGTGAATAGATTAACCATTTCTTTATTTTTCGATTGCCTTGTTGTTTCTTAAATAATTCAAAATAATTTTTGAATTTTAGTGGATCTATCGGTTGGATTCAAACCCAGATGAAGTTCTAACCACCTGTCAAAGAAAAAAGAACGAACGGGTCTTCGAGCCGACGACTTTAGCATCCCCTGGATGTGAAACGTGATAAGTCACTCCCAGTGTGACTTCTCAAAACCTTCTTTTCAGCTTCTTCCTAACGTGATAAGGTGTTTTGCACATGCACCTCCAAACACTTGATTTCACCTTTTCTGCTTCTTCCCAACAGGAAGTTGATAAGCACTTTCTCGACGTACTCCCAAACAGGTTCTTGTTGGCGTTTTGAAATGCCAATAAATCAATAAGCACTTGTATGAATTCAAGCACCCTTTGAGATAGGGGTGACCATTGGGTCCGAACCGAATCGAACCAAACTCGGTTTGGAACCGGTGATGAGGGATTTAAACATACGAGAACCGGACTCTATTGGTAATACTGGTTCTAATGACGTCGCCGGTCCCGGTTCTGTTTTTTCGGTCAAAAACCCAGTTGGAACCGATATTCATAATTTAATTCCAAATTGTACAACTTACTATTTCTAGATTTATGATTTGTATATTATGGTTGAAATTGATAAATAAGTGAATTGTGTCTATGTATATGATGGAATAAACGATTTTAACTATTTATATTATAGATTTAAAGTATATATATGATATGAGATTTCGGATAATAATGTAATGAACTTAAAGATTATAACTATTGTATATGTTTTGATCCAGTGTAATTGGAAAAGAGTATGGCAATAATTTTAATGAATTATGTAGTGGTTGTCAAATAAAATTACAAAAAAATTTTAAAAAAGTATAATTTTTGGTGAGACATAAAATATTTGTGTTTTAGTGATATTTATTCAAATGTGAACTAAAAAGGTATTACGAATTGTGTGAATTAATATTCATATGTTTTCATATATGAAACCATTTCATATTGTTCTTAAACTTCCAGGCCGATCCCGGTTAATTACCCAAATAAATGAGCCCCAAACCCGATTTGAAACCGGAACCAGAATGAGATATTTGAAGGACCAAAAATTTGGCCGTTTGGACTATTTCGGTGCCGATGCCAATTTGATGTTGGTTCAGTTTTGGTTAGGGCCGGTTTTATTGTTCTTTATTGTTCACCCCTACTCAAAAGTCAAAACCTCCTTTTCAATTTTTAATAATTGAACTAGGAAGTTGAGGATTTTCAATAATTGAATTCGATGTTCGTTTAGGAATTAGGCCCAACCACACCAAAGAATTCAGGCCCAAAGGAGTATTTTCAATTTGAATCAGTAACCCATAGGGATAAATGAGACAACCTTTTATCGAGTAACTCGAGCTCGGCTCGTTTGAGTCGAACTTTATCTAGTTCGAGTTCAAGCTCGAGCCTAAAATATGAGCTTGAATATTTAACGAGCCGAGCCCGAGCTTTTAGGAGTTCGGCTCAAGCTCTTATCTTTCAAGCCTTGTATAGTATAATGTGTGTATTAGGTATATATAAGGGGCATATATGAAATAACTTAAATATGTATTTTTTTCAGCTTTTTGAGTCGAGTTTTTGAGCCGAACTCGAGCTATAACCTAAATAACCTATTTTTATGTAATTTCGAGCTTTTCGAGCCAAGCTCGAGCTATAATGTGTCTTTTACGAGTCGACTTCGAGCTTGAACTATGAAAGCTCGTCGAGTTATCAAGTCGAGCTCGAGCTTAACATAAATATAGTTAAAAAAAACTCTAGCGTTTGAACATTATTGATAGTCATATTTGATATCCATTCCTATTCTCGTTATCATGCATTCTTATTTCCATTTTCAATCTCATGCTTTTAAAATGAACCAAACACCCCTAAGTTACACTTAAAATTTTCTTTTTCATTGATAATAATGATTTATTTATAACTAAAGACAACTTGTTACATACGAAATCTTTTGGTACATTTTAAATAGCCTCTAGAAAATAAAAATGGGACCTAGTGCATATTTGTTTCTTTCTTAATATAATTTTTCTATTATTTAAGAAAATTTTAATTTGAAAATATTGTTATTTGGATCTGCAACATTTTGACTTTTGTAGCCAAACATTTTCATGTTTCTCATTTCAGAAAGATTACATTGACTATTTGTGTAAACATGATAATATGAACTCATTAGTATGGGTATATTCACAATATCTAAAATATTAATACAACATTTAAAGTATATTTTAAAAAAATACATATTTAAAATATATTGATTTTTGTATTGAATGATCAATAATTTTACAAATCAAATAGCGTAGACAATTTTCAGGTTCTCATTTAAACATCTATACTTAAGGCTATGCATAGTATCCTTGTGGGTTGAGCGAGCATGTGGGGTGGGTTGGATGGGGGAACGGATTCACCGCCGTATGGCTGACCGGCGATTACTAGTGGGGTACGGGTATCAGCGGGCATCCTTAGTGGGCTCCAAGTTGGTTTCCTAAAACCGATTGAAGTTTGAAGTGCCCTCTTCCCTTTTACACTCTTTTTTTAATTGAAATATATACACACACACTAAGGGTGTGTTTACTAACGACTTAATGGGCTTAATGAGAAAACTGGCTTATTCGCACAGACGTATAGGGCTGTTTACTTACGACTTAATGGCTCAGACCATGGCTTAACCGGACAGCTAGTAAAGGGCACTTGTCCCCATTCAGACACAAAAAAGACTTGCCTACCCCTTGTACTTGACAGATACACGCCTAACCTTACCCATCCTTCCCTCTTCATCCTCTTTACCTCTTCCATTAGACCACTGCAAAGCACGCCTCCTTCCTCATTGATGTTCTTCATCTCCGGCGACCTGTACCTCCGTCGCCGCCGCTTCTTTTCTCCGGCGACTTGTACCACCTCTGCCACCGCTTCTCTTCTCCGGCGACCAGCGCCTCTTCCGCCGCCGCTTCTATTCTCCGACGACCTGCACCTATTCCGCCGCTGCTTCTCTTCTCCGGCGACCCACACCTCTTCTCGTACACAAAAAAGCCAAAAAAAAACTTTTCTTTGACTGACAAAAAAAAGCATGACAAAATTGATTTAGGTTTTTTTGAGGATATCGGTGGACAAAAGAAAAGAGCAAATAGTCGCCAAAATTGATTTATGTTTTCTTCAAATCTTCACCTTTAAAGAAAACCATTAGTTTGATTTTGGTTTTCTGCTGGTTGTTTGTGTTTTTGGGTTTTTGGAGAGCAGATCTTTGGTTTGATTTTGATTCTTATTCATTTGGTGTAAACGTTAGTTTTTTTTTAATTTTTAAATGATTTGATTATTATATTTTAATGTTTAAAATAGTTTGATTAATGTTTATTTTTGGTTTGAAGAACAATAACTTTGGATCAAAAAATTTGGTTGAGGGGTATATCGGTCATTTTGCTCATTCAGACAGTCGATTCAGGTAAAAAAAGTAAACAATACTCTATATTTAGCTAGACAGACGAATTTATCCAGACAGACAAATTTATCCATACAGGACTTAATGGAAAGTTTGGTAAACAGCCCCTAAGTATTTGGTTTGGTGAGTTGTGGTACTAAACAGAGAGAGCTTCAAAGAACTTATAATTGGTTTATAGTAAAGTTGATGTTGCGTTGATAATGGGCTTTGAGGCTCAGAGGACTACGTTACTGACTTACTGATAGCCTAAGTAAAACTTTTTCATTTTTATGTTAAGTTCTAAAAATGGGCTTGGAGGCTTTGAAATTATGTTAAGTTCCCCCTAATAATATTTGTATGAACATAATCAATATCTATTGTAATTACAAAACATCTTTTCACTTGTTTGACGAAATTTTTCGTCCTTACTTTTGAGCTAGGTACAATATGACTTCTTCCATAAGTCATTTTCATTTATAATACATTTTGTTTCTCTTTTTCCTTTGTTGACTTTAAATGTTATTAGGAAGAATTAAACTCCGCTTAAAGGCTCTGAAATTATGTTAAGTTCCCCCTAATAATATTTGTATGAACATAATCAATATCTTTTGTAATTACAAAACATCTTTTCACTTGTTTGACGAAATTTTTTGTCCTTACTTTTGAGCCAGGTACAATATGACTTCTTCCATAAGTCTTTTTCGTTTATAATGTATTTTGTTTCTCTTTTTCTTTTGTTGACTTTAAATGTTATTAGGAAGAATTAAACTCGGCTTTGAATTTAGAACCAAAACTATTATTGTACATCATAATTTATTTTTGACTCAAAAACTTGGACAACCCTTTGGGGCATCAAGAGGTGTAATGAGTTGCATCAAGTAGCAAGTTATTTAGCCTCAACTCAATAATAATATAATCAAAAGTTCGAGATCTAGCTCGAATAATTTTTCAAAATGGTGCTCGAGTTGGATATTTTATAGTCCTTAAGCTTACGCTTGATACTCGTTTAAAAGGTATGAACTACATACATAGTATGACTTCAAATTTAAACAATAGAAGGTTGTTTATGGCTCAAACTCGAAATTTTATATGGCTAATGGCTTAATTGAGTTAAACAGTTAGGGGTCGTATATCAAATGTTTAATGGCAAGAGTCAAACCATCATTTACCTTATCATGCAACATTCTAAGCTATCAAAATGGATCGTTGGTAAGTGTCTTAAACCTGGTAAATGTTTACTGACTAAGAATATTTTCCCTCGCTTACCGGGTAAGACTCTTGGTCCTTGCTATGTCTCTTACCAGGTAATATTTTTGGTCCTTGTTATACTCAACCGGGAAGGTACATGACATTAATAAGCGATTATCTTATAAGTGCTTAGTAAACAACCCCTTATTTTGGTAAGTGCTTACCAGTTCAGTTACCTTACCCGGTGGATATAAAAGACCAAGAATCTTACTTGTAAGAGGGAATGCAAATGTCGAGAGTCTTACCAAGTAAGTGAAATTGACGAGTCTTACCTTATAAGCGCTT
This sequence comes from Centaurea solstitialis, assembly GCA_030169165.1. Taxonomy (NCBI): domain Eukaryota; kingdom Viridiplantae; phylum Streptophyta; class Magnoliopsida; order Asterales; family Asteraceae; genus Centaurea; species Centaurea solstitialis. Next base: position 91,694,657 of record CM058041.1, read on the forward strand.
ACCGATTTAAGTAGCCTATCAACAATCCATTTTGATGACCGAAAATTTTACATGATAAGGTAAGTGAGGCTGATGTATCTTGCCAATAAGTGCTTACCGAGTAAGCGTTCAGCAAACAACCATAATGCCTTTATTGCTTTATGATAAAGCAACTTTTTTATAATTTTCTTAAGGCATAATTTACATATATGATCATTTTCGACCGTGAAGTAAAAAAAACAACAATAGCAACAACACGAAAGCTATTGCTCCTTTTTTAATTAGTTCAAAAACTTCTTATGAGACGCTTTTCTATTCCATCTCTCGAACCCAGTAGAAAACCCCTCTCCTTGTATGCACATATGGTCTAGTCGTTACAACTTAAAAAACTTGATCGAGCTCTTAGACAATTGAATGAACATCGGTGTTACGAATCTAGACTCGTTGAGTTAGAAAAGCTTTATTTTGTGTCCTAGCTCGAAATCAAGAATTACTAAGCTCATATTTAAGATACACGAGCTTGAGGATGAACAGCTCGTTACATACTCGAAGTATTAACATTCCTATTGGAGAGGCCTTTCTAACAAGAACCCAGAAAGAACATCCGAACGAAAAATCAATTAGTTTGAATTGAAGGTGTTTGGTTTGATTATTTGAAAACCAACTTTCACTTTGGATTAATTCAAATCGATTAGATTGGACATAATTAAAATTTGACTAGACAATAAATGATTCAATGTTTATGGAGAAACCCCATCCATATGATTTAACAGGAATAAATACATCATGTTGACTTATTTAAAAGTTCCTGTAAATAAAAAAATTGAATAAAACAAGAGAAATAAACAAATTCCAACTAAATAAATAAATACAACTAAATTCCAACTTATTTTAGATAATTAATTGTCAATTGTACCAAAAATATATACGTCAAGAACATTAAGATCCCGTTTGATGATGAATTTTTTTTTGTGATTAAATTAATATATTATAGAAATCAGGTTGCTTGATATATCGATTATTATTCAATTAAAATATTATAAATATTAATCTTTATTTTATCTTAAACCATATTTTAAAATAATTCATGTTTTGTTTGGGCATGTGATTAATTTCTTGATTGGTTGCTTTAGGGATTCTTCCTCTTTCACACAGTTGTTTCTTGCCAATTTACCAACCCTTTTAATTCAAATTATGCTAAAGTACAATCTTAATTTAAAGTCATATAATAACTTTTATAGGTAACATCACATTTATTTTAAAATGTTTTATAAGTTTTTCATGATGTAATTTGACAATATGGCATGATTCTAGATTTTATATTAAACTAATAACGAGAAAGTTAATGTATTTTCTAAATTTTGTTAAAATTTTATGTTGGAATATATGAAAACTATGAATGGTAATTATACATGCTTTGCTATGTTCAAAATTAATGGTACAATAATTTAAATGTCTTAGATTTAGTACTAAAGAGATATATATATATATATATATATATATATACATATAGTTTTAATTATAAGGATATATTTTGTGGATAAAGGTAATGGAATATCATGTGGTATTAGTAAAACTTAATAATTATTTTAAGAAGACTTAGGATCAGGTGAGACCAAGCTGTTACCGTAAGATCGCGTGAGACCAATACCTAACGTATGAAACTTCACAAAAAAAACACCGTGAATGTATATAAAACTCGAATACGCAGACCTAAAATTCACTTTCGATGCAAAAAAATATCGAAAACAAGCAAAAAAACGAAACCTTCACAGCTCAAGTTCTGTGAAGGTTACATATATATAATGCGAACCTTCACAAAAAAAAGTGCTGTGAAGGTTTCGTTTTTTAAACTTTTTTTGGAATTTTTTTTCGATAATGTTTTTTAGTATTATGTTTTAACGATGAATGTTCAATTTTTTTAACCTTCACAAATGTTTTGATGTGAAGTTTCAAGAAAAATATGTTGGTCTCACCGGTCTCACCAAAAAGCCTTGGTCTCACCAGAACTTAACCCTTAATCTGAACAATTAGATTTATATTAATTTATTTTGAGTAAGGTCCAAACCTCTTGTTACTCTTTTCATCTTAACTAATAGTTTCCTACATCATTTTTATTTAATAAAGTTGTGTTTGGCAAAAATAAGCTAGCTTATAAGCTATGATTTTTATCTATTAAAGTTGTGTTTGGCAAAAATAAGCTAGCTTTAAGCTAGTATATGTTTGGATGGATTATAAGCTAGTTTATTGAAATGCTAGTTGGAATGATTTCAAGAACTTTTTGTAGCCTTTTCCGGTTATACTATTATTAATATTAACTATTGTATTATAAAACAAATTTTTGGTCATTTTACATGTTTATAAGCTAGTTTTTTATCAAACATAATTTATTCATAAACTAGTTTATCAGTCTTCAGCTAATTTATTAGTCAACAACTAGCTTATTATCTAGTTTTCCACACACGGCATAAATGATATGTAATACTTTTGAGAAAAGGATACTAATGGCATTCCTATATATTGCTAATTATATCCCTACTAATATTTTTTTTTACCTTACATATATCAATTTGAAAATCTATTATATAGATTTTAACATTTGTAGGAGGATGCACATGTTTGACATTATACAAAACTGATTTTGAACTTTTCTTGTCTACCTCCAACTTTATTCTATGTTGGAAGGACCAAAATGTGAAGATTACTCCATTATGTGATACCGACAGAAATGTTTGGTCGCAAAGAATTACCGGCCACACATTCACACATCCGTACAAACAAACTCATCCTAATTTCGTTGAATCCAACAACATCCAGATTGTCAAACTTTGACTCAAACAACTGCTATCAATCCTTCTTCAATTTCACCACTTCTCTTAATTTGCTTCATCTCATCAATAATATTTCTCTCTCAAACGGATTTAAATTCCCCTAACAAGGTATCGGTACAGCAGTCTTGCTGCCACGATCCGTTAGGATTCAGCCCTGTGTCGCTCATATTCGTTTTTAGTTCCGTGTCCTGGCAATGGACAAGAAACACCCGTCTTTCCATCTCCTTCTCCTTTTCTTCTTCTTCCTCCATAACCCACCCTCGTCCGCCGTCGATTTCGTGATCAACTCCTTCAACTCCACCGCGGTCTCGCTCTACGGCAACGCCACCATCCAATCTGACGTCCTCACCCTCACCACCTCCACCCCCCGCCAAATCGGCCGAGCTCTTTTCCCTACCAAAATCCCAACCAAAAACTCTTCATCATCATCAGTACTCCCTTTCTCCACCTCCTTCATCTTCGCCATGGCCCCCAGACGAAACGTCCTTCCGGGCCACGGCTTTGTCTTCCTCTTCACCCCGGTCACCGGGATCCTCAACGCCGCCGCAGCCCAGAACCTCGGCCTCTTCAGCCGGACGGTCGACGGGAATTCGACCAATCACGTCTTCGGCGTCGAGTTCGATGTGTTTAGGAACGAAGAGTTTACGGATATCAACGATAATCACGTTGGGATCGATGTCAATTCGCTAACCTCTGTTAACTCGACCGAAGCGGGATACTATCAAGAAAATGGGGGTTTCAGAGTTTTACGGGTTAATAGCGGTGAAAACTATCAGGTTTGGATCGATTATAGAGATTTCATGATTAATGTGACCATGGCTCCTGTTGGGATTAAAAAGCCCACCAGGTGTTTGATATGTGTCCCCTTGAATCTTTCTGATGTTTTCCAAGATGAAATGTATGTGGGATTCACTGCTGCTACTGGGACATTGATTCAAAGTCATAACATCTTGGGTTGGAGTTTTAGTAACTCGAATTTTTCGTTAAGTGAGGCTTTGATCACAGAAGGGTTGCCTTCTTTTGTGCTACCCGGTGACCCGATTTACCGATCGACCGGGTTCATCGTCGGGTTATCGTTAGGGGTTTTCTTCGTTGTCGTGATTTGCGGTTTGGTTGGTTTTCTTTGGATCAGAAGAAAGAGGCGAATAGCGAAAGAAAAGGCCGACATGGAGGATTGGGAGTTGGAGTATTGGCCTCATCGAATTCCTTTTCAAGAGATTGAATCGGCAACGAAGGGTTTTAGTGACGAGAATGTGATCGGGATCGGTGGCAATGGGAAGGTTTACAAGGGAGTTGTAGGCGGTGTGGAGGTCGCGGTCAAACGGATATCCCACGACAATAACGATGGCGTGCGCGAGTTCTTGGCCGAGGTCTCGAGTCTTGGAAGGCTAAAACACCGAAACTTGGTCGGATTACGAGGATGGTGCAAGAAAGAAAAGGGTAGCTTGATCTTGGTTTACGATTACATGGAAAACGGGAGTTTAGACAAAGCGTTATTCGCTCATAGTAAAGACACCAAAATCTTGGATTTCGACGATCGAATGAGGGTTTTAACCGACGTAGCAAACGGGATTTTTTACCTTCACGAAGGGTGGGAATCCAAGGTTTTACATAGAGATATAAAGTCGAGCAATGTGTTGCTCGACAAAGAAATGAACGCAAAGTTGGGCGATTTCGGGTTAGCCCGGATGCACCAACACGGTCAAGTGGCTACCACCACTCGGGTGGTTGGGACTGCGGGTTACCTAGCACCCGAAGTGATCAAAACGGGCCGGGCATCAACGCAAACCGATGTTTTCAGCTTTGGAATCTTGATCCTTGAAGTGATATGTGGTAAAAGACCAATAAAGGAAGGGAGCATCCCTTTGGTCAATTGGGTGTCCCAAATGATGGAAAAAGGCGAGCTTTTTAACGCGGCGGACCCGCGGCTAACCGCCACGAAGGGCGGTCTCGACCACGAGGAGGTCGAGATGGTGCTGCATTTGGGGCTATTGTGCGCGCACCCGGACTCAAAGGCGCGGCCGACTATGAGACAAGTGGTGAAGACTTTAGAAGGGAGGAACAAGAATGAAGTGGATGAAAATGAAGGGGATGATATGGAAGTTTATTTGCTTGAAAGGATGAAATCTAAAGATTTATGGTCAAAATATTCAGAAATATTAATGAATTCAGGATCATCATCATATTCACATCCAAAATTTGGGGAGGTTAGAGCAGGGATTTCATCTTCTATGTCACTTTCATTATCTGATATTGTAGAGGGTAGATGAGTTTGAAATTGTATATTTGTATAGTATGTTAGTGTATTCTATTTAACATTTGGAAAAAAGGAAAGGTTTTTAGATGGTTTTGTGATATGGGTTTTGCCTGGATTTCAGGGGAAGGCAGGTTTGAGAGTGGAAATGGATGATTGAGGACAGGGGCAGAAGGGGAATTTGCTTTTAATTTTTTGTATTCTTTTATTATTATTTATTATATAGTCTTGTTTGCTCTTACAAACATGTATTTTTTTTGAGGATTATTTGTGTATCTATTTTTGTCCATTTTATAAGTCCGGTTTTTGGCCAAAATGGTTCTTGTACATTGTGCCTTTGATATGATTGCTTGTATCCAAAAAAAATTCCTAAAAATTAGGCTATGTTTGGTAAAGTAGATGATAATTGATAAGTTAGTTGATGAATAACACGTGTTTAGTAAAAAGTAAATGATAAGATAAATTATGACTGTAAAATAACTATAAAAAAACGTGTTTATAATTGGTAGTGTAAAACTTAGTAGGGATATATTTGAAATAAAAATAATAATAAGTCACTAGAATGCTAGCAGAGTAGCTTTTCAAAAAACTAGCTTATGATTTATCCAAACATGTACCTGACTTATAAGTTGGCTTACAAGCTATCTTATTTTTACCAAACAATACCTTGATTACAACAAATTCAAGACTTTTTTGTTGCTTTAATAACTTGCTTTTATCTTATTCTATAAATACCAAAGTCATCGTTTAAAAAATGACCTATATGAAATCATAGAGATATGAAGTCATTTGAAATACATATACACAATTTAAATCATAGAATTTAGTACATGGAAAAAGAAAATAAATATTTTCACAATATGAAGTCATAAAAAAACATGACCTATATGAAATCATAGAATATGAAGTCATTTAAAAATACACAATTTCCTTACCAAACTTAAGTAAGAATTTAGTACATGGCAAAAGAAATAAACATTTTCACCAAGTATGATGTATGAATTGCTATATTCTTATAAAAATATAACATGGAATTAAGGAGGTTGATTAAGAAAGATTATAGATAGTCTATGGGAGAGACGATCATCAAGGGAAATTTTTTTAAATTAGAAGTTACTTTCAAGCAAAATACTACACATTTGGCTGACACACAAAACTTTAAATATAAATTTGATTATAAAAGTCAATTAATTAAAATAAATTATTTATAATAAAATATAAATAATTATTATAAATTATTATATCAAACGAGTTTGTCTAATATTTTGGCATTCTTGTTTGTTTGTTAGTTTTAATAGGTCAATTAAAGCCCACCTATTTTTAGAACGGTTTCCAACTAAGTCCTCTTAATAGGTCAATAAATAACTATAAATAGTTATCAAAATAGCGATCATAATTGTACACAGTAGGATCGCGCAAAAAGAGATGAAAAGTATGAAAAACATATTGAAGCTAAATATTTGGACCTTGAAAAGTTGAAGTTTTAATCTTTCATGAAATGCTATATAATTTGTTATGATAAAAAATTATAGCATATAAAAAAATAGTGACTTGTGGTAGGTTATTACAATCTTGATCTCAATTTTACGATCTGATCTTGCGAAGACGAGAATGATCATCTTGATAACCATAGATAGCTTTATTTTCTTTAGACTCTATTTCACTAACGTACTGGGTTCCTTAATTTGATTTGTACAAAACAAGTCATAGATTTCATACGATTAACTTGCTTTAATTATATTATTTTCAAATTATATACCTTTATATAAGAATTTTGTGACTTTATTTGATTTTAATATGATTTCATCTAAATTAAAAGTATAACCAAATATCAAGATAAGGATTCTTGTTTGGTGGGAAGCGACTAATACAAGAAAAATCAAAGTTGTCTTGGTTTTGATTTCTTTAAGTTTTATATCATTTTTGAAAGATTGATTGAATTGCTTTGGCATCACGTTTATTTTCAAACCCATCTTTCCATCATTCAAATTGCTTTTTAATTATTCCTATTCTTAACGATGCAATCAATTACATTTTAAAATTAATACAATAATATATAGTTTGGAAATAACTTAATAATTTTGTTAGAAAGATATAATAATACTATAAATAGTAAATAAAACACATATTTGTCAAAGTAAGTTGATTAATACAAACCTTTGACTCTACGATAGCATATACATCATTACTTTATCCATTAATAAAGTTGAATGATTGATTTAATGATATTGTTTTGGAACTTTGATAATTATATAAACTCATTACAACAAAACTAATTTGTATAACCATTATGGAACCCATACATTTTTATTTTATTTTTATAGTTAACGAGCCTCTTAAATTTATGGAACCAATAATTGACTAATTGTGCATCTTATGATTGTGAAACCGGTGCTGTAAGAGCGTCTCAAGGGATGATGTCTATGTTTTTTTAATTGTACATCTTTTGACCTTAGAATCTTAAATCACGTATCGTACCATAAAGTGAAATAGATTGATTCTGATTACGTTGGATGATATCATTGTTTGTCATGATTTATATTAGTTGTAAAACATTTGTTTGACTGAAATATATATGATACTAGCCTAAAGGTCACATTTTTAATCTCATGATATCTATGATCCAAGATGGATGAGGGTTGCTTGGTCCAAGTTTGAGACAAATAAGAGAGATGACAACAATTCTCTCCTTTAGATAAAAACATAACAAAGAAAACCAATAAATTTGCTCAAGACCAAATTTACCCCTTGAACAATTAGAGCTAAAGCATAAATCAAACAAACTTTGAAATTGAGTTCAATAAACCTTTTATCGGTATATAATTTGGTTAAGGTAAAACACTTCTATTAAAAGCTTCAAGTACGACCATGCCTTAGCCCTTTCCTAATGCACCCTTCGAATCCTATAACCTTAATCATGGGTCGATGGATGCGAGAAAGACAAGTTGTTATTATATGACTTTATGTTCCTGGCTCATAGTTATAACCAACAAAACAAAGTTAATCTCGTCACTTAAAAATGATTAAGTCTATTTACCAAAACCCTAAAATGGAATAACTATATTTGAACATGGTATAAAACTAGAATTAGAGGAAACCAACTCTAGAGGTAAAAAGGAGAGACAACCAACAACCATAACAAAAATTAGTGGCTTTGATGATGTTCATGCACATTATTGCAACCACGGATCAAAATTGTATAAAATGGTTTTAAGAGGTCATCCGCTTGTTAACTTATTCCAATAGTGAAAAGTTTTTAGTGTTTGGATGGAAAAAGAAGATACTTATTCCGATTTGTCACTGGTAATAAGGCCGTGCGTAGCGGATGGCTAGGCTCAGCGGGTTAAAGGCCGGCGGGCAGGTGGTCTCCGATGGCAACAGCTACGTCTCCGGTGGGCTGGGCGGCTTGGGGCTCAAGCGGTGTGCCCACACCGTCCCAAACCGCTATTTTGTGTTTGTGTGTGGTGTGTGTTGTGTGAGTTGTGTTAATTAATTAAAAAGTGAGAGGGTTGGGATGGTTCGAGTACTAACCAAAGAGGGCTCCAGATGGCTTATTGTGTGGTTATGAAAAAATTGATGTGACGCTGATGTGGTAGTGGGGTTGGGAGTAGGGGTGAGCACCGGAACCAGGTACCCGTCTTTGGAACCGGAACCGCTTTGGAACCGCCGGTTCCGAAACCGGAACCGATGTGAGTGGTTCCGGTTCCGGTTCCTAAAATACGGAACCGATCGGGACCGGTTCCGGTTCCGGTTCTCATTTTTGTGGAACCGCTAACCGCCGGGTACCCGCCGGAACCGATTACACTATATATTTTAATAAAAATAATTATATATATATATACATGTGCTTATTATGTTTAATATACTAAATTTGAAATTAGTTATTCTTTTTCTATATCATATTTTAACATTTCAATTATATATATATATATATACATATATATACAGAGGGAAGTTATTTTGCAAACCATAAAAAACGTGCAAACCGTGCAAACTCATGGTTGCACACGTAAAATCAGTGAAATTGATTCATGGAGTTGTTTAATATGATGAAAATGTTTCATAAACATCAAATTTTGAGGAAATTGTTTCATATGTTGGTGTTTTTTATTCATATGAAACTTTTTTATCGATTCTATGAAACTTTTTCATTTCTACATAAATAAACACCTTCATATGAAACAATTTCATCACAAAATTTAGTATATGAAACATTTTCATCATATTAAACGACTCTATAAAAGATTTTTCATTGATTTACGTGTGCAACCATGAGTTTGCACGGTTTGCACGTTTTTTATGGTTTGCAAAATAACTTCCCACTATATATACATATATATATATATACATGTGCTTATTATGTTTAATATACTAAATTTGAAATTATTTATTCTTTTTTCTATATCATATTTTAACATTTCAAGTTGTGTTTTGTGTTACTTTCATTTAAAAAGTTGGTCGTAATTATATATATAACCATTAGATTTTAGTTTTTATAAGGTAAATTTTCATTGTTTTAGTATTTATTTCGTTACATTATGATTATGTAATAACTAATAATTAGTTTTTTATAACATAAATTGATAAAATAATATTTAAAAACTAGACACCGGGTACCCGGTTTTGAAACCGGAACCGGCGGTTCCGGGACCGGTTCCCAAATATGAAGAACCGGTGCAACCGGTTCCGGTTCCTTCATTCTAGGAACCGCCGGTTCCGGGTCCGGTTCCATGTATTTTGGCCGGGTACATGCTTTTGCTCACCCCTAGTTGGGAGGGCTGAGAGGTTTGGATATGCATAGCCTAAGAAGTTTAATAAGTTACCATGTTCTAACTTATTTGTTTATTACGTTTTGGTACAACAATTAGTTACTATTTTCAAACTTATTTACTTATTTGCCAAACACTAAAAAAACAACTTATCAACTTATTACGTTTTAGTACTGTCATAAACTAATATTAAGTTTTGATACCGTCATAAGCTAATCTAAATACTTCTTATAAAACTCCGATTTAACACCACGTTGATAAACACATATACTAAAAAAGCACAAGTTGTTTCAAACAAGCAATCTCAAACACCCCTTAGCCGTTGTATTTATTTCATCGTATCGATGAAAGAAAGTGACATCTTGTATTAGACCAATATCCTCTCTAGGTTTAGAATATGGCAAATTGCATAAAAATAGACATGCATTCGTTCGCCTTGTATTTTGGTGTACATATTAAAAAAACACATTTAAATGTGATCACTGTAAAAAAAGTGCATGTTTAAAGGCCTGTAATTTAAAAAAGAAAGTAATAGGTTCATAAAATTTCACATGTTATGACATTATCACGTCACCATTAGATACTAAAATAAACACTTTTATACTAAACTTACGATGAGTTGTTCTATAAATAGAATTGGACCATATATCTTCAATTTTGAATTGGACCATAAATAGAACTTGTGTTGACATATATCTCAATAAAAGTATTTAAACTCCACTTCTGGTCTCCATCCTATCATTAGAAATCTAAAAATCGTACATATGTTTCAATAAGTTGTCCTTATAGTATGCATTTGGCTGTGCAAACCATTATTTACCCTAACATCATCAAAAAATTGTGTTAATTGAGGGAATTTTGGCCTTTTTACCAGCTTCATCAATTTCTTTAGAAAAACAATATATAATATTTGTTAACAGTATTGAAAATAACTATCTCCTTTTCCTTCCCTTTCGGTGATTTTCCCTACTGCTCTGGAAACCTCCTTTCCCTTCCCTCCGTTCCCTTCCAAGTTTGACATTGCTATGAGACTCCTCCCCCTTTTAGCAATCTAGTTAACGTGATGAAGAAATATGCTAAGATTGAAGAAATTTAACTATGTTTAACTATGTTCATGAAACCAAATTCTAACCCCAAAAATACAATGATGTTTATACTGTGGGCATACATGATTTTTCTTTTGCATTGTTGCATTTATTCCTCTCTTTTAGACTTGCTTACTGTTCAAACATTTTCATGTAGGTTTCGATAGGTTTTTAATGATTGCAATTAGGTTGTGTATTTTTACTTGATCGGTTGGAAATGGAGGAGCGATAGAGAGAGAGAGAGAGTAAAAGGTGAAAGTCACTAAGATGTCGAGGAACCAAAAAGAGATCACAAACGTAGATTGCTCGCGGCTAAGCATTGACAACATTTGAAACACAAAGAAAAAAGGCACCTGAGGGAAGAGATCTCCAACTGTCAAAAGTCCGGTCAGTCTACCCTGTCCTTTGACATTGAGATCGCTTTTATTTTCATCTATTTTCCTGTCAGTTATTAAAGAAAAGACTCATGTCAATCTTTGACCGGGTGAGGGGTTGCCGGTCATAGCTATAGGAAGGGAGAATCCAACTATCGCAGTTCAATCATAGGAAGCTCCACGTACGGTTTTGAAGCCAAGCCTTTCCAGCAATAGGGCCTAGGGATCGATATGATGATTGGTTTAGGTAGTTGTTGAAGGGGGAGATGGAATAGGTTTTAAGGAAGGTATTTACTCCCAAAACAAATTTTCCAAAGGAGAGAGACATAGAGAAAGTGTAACATACACATACAAACCCACCTCTAGAGATGGAATGATGAATTGAAGAGTGAAAACCGAAGATCAGAGATGCGAACTCGAGGTTAATAGGTTTTTGATTAGGGTTATCGAAGGAGGAAGGGAATGGGTGGTGAAACTTGGTCTTAGGTTAGCACATATATTGGGTTCAACCCCAAATGCATACTCTAATAACTATTTTTGTACTAGTCATTTTTTAGATCTTCGATGAAACCGCAAGGACCAAAAATGGAGTTTACTCTATTTTAAGCAAAGACAAAATAAACAAAAAAATATAATTCAAAACTTTGTGAAAACCATAGATTATTTAAAACGGGATAAAATTTTCTCTATCCTTGTAAAAATCCTAAAATACTTATATATCATTTCAAACTGTTAAATTATTTCTATATCATTTCAAACTTTTAAAATTCTCTTGTATGTCCAAATACTAATTTTAATGTTTATTAAATCATCTAAATATAAATAATTATTGTAATCAAATTCAATTATTTATAAAATTACTATATAACCCTTATACCATCTAAGTCAAATTAAAAACATTTAAATAAATATAATCTACTAAACCAAATAAAATCCATAATCAAAATTTAAAAAAATGAGATTCATTATAAGCAAAATCATTACTTATAAACTCAATTCTCAAATTAAACACCCTAATTTTGCGGCCGCATTATTTCACCATGAACATGCTGTATATTCACTAACTTCATTTTGCAGTTTCTCATTCTCGATTTCGTATAATGCAGCTTTCTCAAAAACTTTATTATAATCATGACTTCCAACCTCCAAACTAGCAAAGCAGTTGTCACTCATCGGTAATTAACTGAAAAGCTTCCTCGACTCTAGCCATTCTTCACTGTCTTTTATCTTCGAATTTTATTTGGTTTCACTACGGTGGGTTTCAAATCGATGGTTTTTAGATGATTCAAACGATTTTCGTTTTTGAATTTTGATTGATATTTGGGTTTTAAAATATGGCTTTATTTGTGGTTCTATATTTAGGGTTCTTAATTTATACAAAGGGATTTATTCATATGATGATGAAGATGAATATTTAAAAAAAATAAAAAATAATTTAGATAATATAAGGGTAATATAGTAATTTTATAAATAACTGAATTTGATGGTAATGATTATTAATATTTAAATGATTTAATAAACTCAATAAACATTAAAATCTATTTGAAGATACAAAAGAATTTAAAATATTTAAAAGGATATAGAATTAATTTAAAAGGTTGGAAGGATATACAAGTAATTTAGCAGTTTTGCAAAGACATACAAGAAATTCTCCCTTTTAAAATTAAGTAATGTTCTTTTTATTTCTTTTGGCTGGAGAAGCACTACAACAGATGGTTCTAGAGGCTTGTAACAAAGGGATTTTCAAAGGAATTTGCCTGGGGAACTCAAATAGAAATATTTCCCTGCTGCAGTTTGCGGACGATGCTCTAATTTTTGGGAAGTGGTCTCGTACAAATATTCTCAATCTCATCAAAATTCTTAACTGCTTTTACGATGTTTCTGGTTTGCGTATTAATCTTTCCAAATGCAGATTGCTTGGAATTGGAGTCCCGGATGCTGAAGTGAAGGAAATGGCCGACACAATTCACTGTAAGGTCTCTTCTTTCCCTCTCTCCTATCTGGGCCTCCCCGTGGGAGAGAATATGAAGCATAAGTCTTCATGGTCGGTTGTTATCGACAAATTTTACAAAAAGCTTGCGGCCTGGAAGTCTAACTGCATGTCAATTGGCGGAAGATTCACTCTCCTTAAATCAGTTTTATCGGCCACTCCACTTTACTATTTTTCGCTTTTTAAAGCTCCTAAAGGCGTTCTCAACAAGTTGGAATCCATCCGAAGAAGATTTTTTTGGGGCCATAAGGAGGGGGAAAAAAAGATGTGTTGGGTTGCCTGGGAAAATCTCTTCCATCCAAAACATAAAGGTGGCCTTGGAATTCCGAGTTTAAAATTTAAGAACGATGCTCTGCTTGTGAAGTGGATTTGGAGATTTTTAAATGAAAAAGATTTACTTTGGAGAGACGTTATTTCTGAATTCTATGGAGAAGACGGAGGTATCTTCTCGAGAAGGTTGCCTGATGGGAAAAGCACTTGGAGCGGGATTGTTGCTTGTTGCAAAGGGATCGAGGTTTCAGGTCAGTCTCTCCTTTCTTCCTTCCGCAAAATAGTGGCTAAAGAATCCCTCTCTAGTTTCTGGAATGATACGGCTGTGGGAGGTGGTAGTAGCCTGAAATCTCTTTTCCCAAGGTTATATGCCTTGGAGAGAAATAAATCGGCTTGTTTTAAAGAAAGGTGGGTATTTGAAAATGGGTCTTGGAAAGGGTCATGGGATTGGAGATCAGTCATCCGCGGACGAGCATTGGGGGATTTGAATTCTTTAAATAATCGCTTACTGGCTATGTCGTTTCGTACCTCGGGGAATGACACTTGGAAGTGGCAATGGAATAAGAACGGGATATACATGGTTAAAGACATGTATCAAATCCTGCAGAATTCGCAAACCAGCGGAAGGGATTCTAATGTTTGCTACTTCTGGAACAATTTAATCCCTATTAAGGTTAATATCTTTATCTGGAGACTTTTAAAGGAGGCGATCGCAACGAGATACAATCTCTCGAAAAAAGGTGTGGTTATCAACTCCTTAGCTTGCCCTCTTTGCGGGTCGGGGGTGGAAACGATAGACCACTGCTTCTTCACTTGTCTACCGTCGTCCAACCTGTGGAGGAAAGTTTGGGCGTGGTGGGGGTTGAAATCGGCCAGGTTAACTTCTTTAGCTGCCTTTCTAAAGCTTGTTCAGCATACGGGTTCGAAAAGAAAATGGGGAAACGTCTTTCGAGCGGTTTGCGCCGTAGTTCTTTGGCTCATCTGGAATCGGCGTAATGCTATAGTTTTTGCGGATGAAGAAGCAGATTGCGAGGCAAGCATGAAAGATCTCTTTCCTACGGTGCAGATTATCTCGAAGCTTTGGTTCAAAAGTAGGAAGCCCGGTTTGCCCTTGAATTGGGATATGTGGTCTCTTCGACCGTGTACTTAGTTGTTTGGCTTTGTTCCTTTTTTGCTTTCTTTGCTCCTTGTACTCTTTGGCGCTAGCTCCTTGCTAGTTTCTTTAATAAAGTGGTGTGCTTGGGGGAGGGTGATGGCCTTGCCGAAGCTCTCTCCTTTGCTCGCCGTTCTCGTTTTGCCGTTCAAAAAAAAAAGTAATGTTCTTTTTATTTTATTTGCAAAATCAAAGATCAAGTACTAAACATGTAGATAGTTACATAGTTTAGGGTCAACTCTTATAACTTACTTAAAGGGCTTTAGTTTTATTCACAAGTGGCCCATATTCTAGCCCAATTGATGACGTCATTATTAGAAGAACTTTGCGGGCAAAAATCCCCCACTCTCACGAAACCGTCACTGCCACCAGTCCACCACCACCTTCTCTTTGCACCTCCGGCCGCCGCTGATCATCATCGTTAATGCCGGTAAGCTTTAAACCATCCGTTAACTTAAAAAGATTTCTTCTGAAAGATGAAAACCAATCTTTTCTTTTCACACTTGTAACTGAACGAACTCCCACCATCAATCTTCCGGCGAATATCAAACTCCGGCGGAGGTTCCGATGACCAAGAACATGTCTTTTTGTTAGATGTGATTGATTTATGATTGTATTCTTGTTTCAATGTATGTGGTTTTGAGGTTTGGAATATGTTGTAATATTGTATCTAAGTTGCTGAGATTTTGTGGGTTTGAGGTGTTCGACGAAAGTCTTAAGAGAATGCAAACTGATCAAAGTTTAAAGTTTTAGTGAATCTTTTTTTAAATCGAGAATGATGTTGAATTAGCTAAATTCCCCATTGGGAATTAGCTTTAGAATTACAAGAGTTATACATGTTGAACTTATAAATTAACTAAATTTAGTAAATAGATGCAATCTCTATATATGTTAATGGTTTCTTAACTTATGTAATATATATATATATATATAGAGAGAGAGAGAGAGAGGTGGGTTCATATGAGAACCATGTCAATTTAAGAAAACGTGAGGACGAATCTCAGCCACACATGTGGACGCGATCAAGCAGGATTGACGCGATTCATGGGAGGGTGGAGATTATTAAAGGAGGGGACCCGGTCAAAACCGCCTTTATTGACCGAATGAGTGGCTGAGATTCGTCTTCATGTTCACAACCAAAATTGAGTTCACATTCGAACTTTCCTCTATATATATGGTCAGATTCAAGGGAAAATCTCAAATAAACGGAAAACCGAGGAACACCCTCCTAGGGTAATTTTGTAATGTGCAAAGGTGCATAAAATCCCAAAAAGAACTCAAATTACCCATATGCACTTGTGCATTCAGTCCAGAGGGCTACGAGGGTGTTCCTCGGTTTTTTTTTTTTGAGGTTTTCCCTTGAACCTCCCTCTATATATGTACGTATGTAAATTTTAGTGATTGATTGATGTAATGATGAGCAGAGCAAGGAGGAGCTTATGGTGCAGCTAGTTCCAAATTAAGATTTAATTTTTCATAATGCTATTTGAGATAAGTGTCGTAGTCGATGCTCTTTATCGTATCTTTTCAAGTATTGCATCCGACGTTTGGAATTAGAATCGATCTTGACGAACCCATATAAGTCTTTTTAGGTACCTCTTTTTCGGATTATGAAGGAAGTTGATTAAAACTTACAGTATTGATTAAGGTCCCCCCCTTATGGACCAATCAAGATCACCCTGTTTTTGTCTAAAGTAAATCTTGCCAAATTTGGCCCAAACCTTTGTGCCTGTTCTACCATTAACATAAGTCACCAAGCATCCATTTTTTTGGGGCTTGTCAGTAGTTGTTCTTGTGGATCATCATCATGAGGCCATTGTGTCTAATTATAGCAAGAACTTTTATACCCGGTCCCTTCCTAAGAAGAGTTACACTTTGATCCGTTAACTGATACCTACTTCCTTACGTAAGAAATAGAGTTTCTTGAGAAGTCTAAAGATCCTACCTTTCTTGAAGATGAAAAGCAACTGTTTGACATGTATAGTCAAAGGGTGTATTACTATTTTCATGGAACAGAAGAGGGCTGTTCGTCCGTCCAAGACTGCGAATGAATCGAAACCACAAACTGAAGGAACCAGAAAGTAAGAAATGGACAGAAGGATGCAGTTTTGGTTCAGTCTGTCAGCAGTTCAATGTTGGAATAAGCTTTCATTCTTTTATGTTTTTTTGTAAACTTCATAATGTTTCCTCTTTCCTTTTCTTGAGGAGTTTCATACTGTTACGAATGCTTGGAGTCTATGCATAATCAACTGTAAAGGTTTATGGCACTTTTCCAATTCCGTAAGAGTTCACTTGCCAAAGACACACTAATGAAACCATAAAACTCCACATATCTTACTTAACCCTTATGAAATTGTATTCTAATACAAGGAATCATCAGAGATGGGGCTTAATTGGTTATCTGTGGGGGGGGGGGGGGGGGGGGGGGGAGGGGAGGAGAACAATTGCTAACGGTATCCAACCATGTTTTATAGTTCAGATTGACTTATCAGGATTCGTATAGCACTGAAAATACAAAGGAGGCCCTTGTATATTCTGCTTCTTAGTGCTTACTGGCACAGTGTATTCTTCTTCTTAATTGTTTTTTTTTCCCAAGGCATTGTTGCTCTGATAATGAGAATATATGGTATTATATTTTTTATTGCTATTTATGTATTTATACGCAATGGGTTTTATCACCATGGCAGCTTATTTAAACAAGGATCTCTGTAATCCTCCACATTAAAGATGGCATGCTTTCTTAATATCCTGATACACGTGTACAAATATGTAATTAAATATGCATATACCTCTTTGTTTATATATAAGTACTATTTCCTTAAGAAATCGAAAGAGTATCCGCTATCATTTAACAAAGAGAAAAGGCTCATCTAATTGCGGTGGGCAGGTTCTGTTTTATATACAAGAGCTGAGGTGGTGTTACACACTCATAACCTTATAAACCATCAGATATGCATGTATGTAATGATGCATATATCTGTGCACTTATCTGTACATATCCTTCCATTGGCAAATCGGAAAAGAAACTAATTTAATGCGGTTCACCGTAAAGCAATCTGCATACCTGTTTTCGCATTTCTATGCTTACATTCGTACTTTTATCCAAATATGCTGCTGATGTTCTTTATCTTTTATGATAGATAAATTCTGGAAGAGAGATGGCATGGTGCTCTCATTGTGGAAGGAATTGTCACACATCTCGTGATTATACCACCAACATTACGTGGGTGGTTTTACCAAGAGTTATTACCTTTTTTGGCCTTTTCATTTGCATCAGCTGATGACACCTTCATGGTTTACTTTTAGATGTTGTCTTGATTGTGGGAAAGTTTTATTTCAAGATATATACACCGAGGAGACTACCTTTGTTGAAGATGCAGCAGGAGGGGTACGTGCTTGAATAGAATTTACTCCAGATATGACTGTTTAGAAGAAGTTTATATTTGTTGGTTGTGGAAAGACAAAAAAAATCCCAATATCTTTTTGATTATTTAAATTCTTTTTAGGTCCGTTTTTGGATGTGAATTTGGTTTTCTCACTTGTATAAAAAGATGGGTGCTTATGCCATCAGTCCCATTGTAAAAATCAAAATTGTTATGCAAGTTTAGTTTGGTGAAGTGAAGCAAGTAATAGTTTTTGATAAAGTGGCATCTTCCTTTTTCACTCTCAATATTCTTGATGCTGTATTTCCCTATCTCAAAGAAGTTATGGATCTTTTCTTACGAATTTTTAATTGATTCCTAGAATTCTTTTCTATACAATGCTACTTTTTTTTCACATTGGATCTTTTCTTACGAGTTTTAATTGATCCCTGGAGTTCTTTTCGATACAAGACTACTTCCTTTTAGACATTCAATAGTATTATTTTCACTTTTGACCTGGAAAACTTGTGTATTTGTTTATATGCAGGCTGGCAACTTTGTAAGATTTGGAGGTGCTTGTTTTCAATCACAGAGAAGAACCTTGCGGAAAGGTACATGGTGATTGGTATTCAGCATATTTTTTCCAATAACCTTTTTGTACTTTGTTTTAAGATCTATTTTATTAATTTTAAGCTGTTTACTCCACTTTCCTTAGTTGAGCATTGCACCTTTCTATAAATTATAAACAAGTTGACATAACATCATGATGGCAGTCAATGTTCTTGATTATATTGTACTCCAGCATGAATTAATGAGTTTTCAGTTTAAAAACCTATGGCTCTTGTTGTAAGTACTTATCTTACTTGACAGATCATAATTTTATGTAGAAATTTGGTATAAAAAAAATAAGAAGAGGGCTGGAAAAAGTTGTCAAAGACTAACTTATTTTTAAAAATTGATTGATGGGTACTTTGTTTAATAGGACAAATTAAGGAGTAGGTTCGTCCATTATCAACTATTACTTATGATTCCGATATTGACTTATTTTCTTATGTTGCAGGGAATGTAGCAACTAATAAGTTGTTATACAAGAATGGGATCACCAAAGTTTCACATGCTACAAGACACAATAAGGTTCCTACTTTCTAAACATTTCTGGCATAAAGCTACGAAAGTCAAACCTAATAAAATCAACCACTGCATCCCTACAGCCATACATATTGCATCTAGCTCTAAAATAGGACTTACAGTTAGTATGATGATAAACTGTTTGATTCAGTTATTTAGATGATTTTGTGGCTTCCAGAAGTACAATATATGTTTTGATGTTGGTAGTTTAATTGCATGTCCTCCGATGAATCATCTTCAACAAAGTGATATTTGAGTTTAGTTGCATAATTTTTTTCTTCTAAATAGCCATGGGGGAGTGGGATAACTTTTAATCAGCTGTCACCATTATGGGACCTTCAGTTTCCAAGAAAATCTTAGGAACTGGGAACTTGGCCATATCACTTCCAATATCATATAGCTAGTTTGTCCAACTTCAGTCTAGTTTGTTGGATTTGTCGGTTGGACCAACATACCATAATCAAGGGAGGGAATTAGTTTTTAACTTTGTATATATGTAATTTGGTGCCTAGAAATGATATTTATTGTTGACTAATTTTGAAACATTTAGAGTACAGATAGGCAGTTCCCCACAGACCAATAAATAAAACAAGTCGCGAGACCTTATTTAACTGGACAAACAACAAACTTAATAGAAATGCTGTCTGTTGGGATTATGAGATCTCAATTTTAATGAAATTCTAAAGGCGTTGATGATAAAATGATTTCTAACTTA
Organism: Centaurea solstitialis; assembly: GCA_030169165.1. NCBI lineage: Eukaryota > Viridiplantae > Streptophyta > Magnoliopsida > Asterales > Asteraceae > Centaurea > Centaurea solstitialis. The sequence goes on from CM058041.1 coordinate 91,714,567, forward strand.
GATCTCAATACCGTGATGATCATCGTCATTCATGAGGGCAGCATACATAGTCTACATAAATCAGTATGACAATTTGTTTGCTTGTCCATGACTTTAGAAACAATCTACAACTTCTTAAGAGCTTAAGAAAATAGCCATGCTATGCTCTATGGTTTATTGAGACCTCACAAAGAATGCTGAAGGCTCTAAAGCTTGGATAACAACAAAGCTAGGTGATTGATCTGTCCTCAAGAATGCTATTGAGAAATGCATTTATATATATATATATATAGGGGAAGTATCAAATACAAACCAAGTAGTTTGTACAAACTTTACAAACCTAATCTTAACCATTGATTTCCATTGATTTCCCTTGATTTTCTTTATCTCCTAATTTTTAGGCAATTTTCAAATGTGGTTGTGAGAAAATTTAGGAACTTAATTAATCCACACCATTGATCATGTTCATGTATGGTTGAGATTGGTTTGTATAGTTTGTACAAACAATCCGGTTTGTAACGGATACGACCCCTATATATATATTTTGTTTTAGAGGTAGGACAATGATAAATTACAAGCATTATAAATGCAAAATTATGCCATTTTGGCAACTTGAAAATCTCCTTTTAATCAATCCCATAAACCTCAGAGCAGCCTTCAGCCACTAGACAGTCTTTTAGGTGTTCATTGATACATTCTTGCTGAGGAGGTGCTACAATCTTATAGACTGCTTGTCTTCTTCTTTTTTTGCCTTGACAATCCATACGAATGTATTTTGGCTGGATATGATGTTTTTTAATCTTGGGTGTAAATAATTTCAGGGAAGAGAGACGATGTGGTGTCCTCATTGCGCAAGGGAAGGTGGGACAGGTCATGATCATACCACCGGCAGCGTGTAAGTAGTATTGACCATCTTTTTTGTCTTTTAATTTTCATTTTGTTATTTCTAAGAATGGTTGACATTGCGGTTTAAGTGATGAATCCTTCCTACTTGCAGATATTGTGTTGATTGTGGGAAAGTACTGTTTAAAGAGATGTATACCGAGAAGTCTACCTTTTTTACAGATGCAACAGGAGGGGTAAGTTTCTGAAAATAGTTTGCTAAAATATTGATTTTTTACTACGGAATTATGTCGTGTTGAATTATGTGACCACAGACTTCTTAACCTAGTATCCACACTGCCATCGGGATGTGGTTTCCTATGTTTTCTTTTGCTTTTTTTTTCTTTTCAGTTGTAGACATATACCGTTCATCACAGACTTCTTAACCTAGTATCCACACTGCCATGGCTCACCCCATCTTGTAGATTCTCGTATCTATCTCATATTTGTGATATATCATGATATTAGATGTGTTGGAAATTTCATGGATTATGGTTTTTTGTCTTTCTATCTTTATTCTGAGTTGGTAATACACTCTTATCAGTTTACGTATTTGCAAATGAACCTTGTCTACATGCATTAGCTCTGACGTTTATATTTTAGAGAAGTTGATGATGAAGGTGTTGATGTGAAATTGGAGTCTTGAAGATATGGAAAAAAACACCTTGGAAATTAAGGGTTTTCGATCAAATCTGATTAAAACAAATACAAGAGTGAAAACTTAGAGGTGTGGACAGAGTAATAGAAATGTGAATGCTGGATGGATAGGATTTTAGATGATGATATTTGGGAGGAAGTTGGGGTGGCATGCATACTAGTTATCCTGATGAAAATATCATATGCATATTTTGCAAACAGAGTAAGCATATCATTCCTATGTCTTTTGCCATACCTTATTTCACTTCTGTTTTCTTTTAGTGATGTGTCAAAATAAAAACTATAGTTTTCAGTTTTTGGAAATTTCAAGCTAAAGTTGTGTGTATTTACCTATTACTGTCCTCATGACAACTTGTTGACACTATTTTGCAAATAAACCTTGATTGATTACAAGCCCTTTGATTCTTTACTTTCCTTGCAGCCAAATCCGATGGATTACACCTATGCTATTGGGAAAGAACCCGTGAATCATGAAGATGATGAAACAGAAGAAGATGATTATAGCGAGACCGTAGGTCATGAATGCAGGAGCTATGATAACGAACAAGAGTCTTGTAGTTATGATTATGATTACGATTACGATGCTGAAGACGAAAATGATGATTATTGATCACTAGAACGTTGACTTTAACGACGATGAGGTAAAAGGTCAACTTTTCGGCTTTTTTTAATAGTCAATTTTACCCCTTGCCTAAGGCAAAGGTTGAAATTACTAGGAAATTTTGAGGTATAATTTTTTTTATATTATGTGATCCTTGACTTTGGATGACTTTGCAAGAATGTTAATTCATAATTTATAATAAACATTTTTATGACTCTTTTGTTGTTCATTTTCAGATAAAATCTTTTGTTGTTCATAACCAGATGATTTTGCTTTCCGAAAAAATCGATAGAATTTTTTTGGAAATTGTACAAATCCATATTTTCTTTTTCTTTTCTTTCTTAAACAAGTGGTTAGTTCTTGTGGTCTCCAATGAGATGTATTAGACCATCCGCACCCCACATCGGTAAGGGATCGGCAAGGGTGTTTTTCGGTGTGGTGGTGCCGATTGCTTAGACTATACCCACCCACCCCACCATCCCTCTCCTTTCTCTTTATCTCTCCTTTCTCTCTCTCTTTTTTTTTGTAATAATTATTTAGATTGGTATGAACGTGGATGAATTGGTAAAGATTGGATAGGTTTGTGTAAGATAGTGGAAAGCTGATGTGACGATTGGCAAAATTGGCAAAGGAGTCTACGGATGCCAATGGTCTTAGGGGGAAGGGTATGGTCACCCCACTCAGCGGGGTCACGGCTAAAGTGGTTGCGGGGTCACGGGGTACACCGGCCCCATCCTGCCGGGATGGCTTTTCTCAACCCCGCTGGGTTGGCCACCCCGCGCAGGGGAAACTCATTTTTGTTTTTTGTTTTTTGTTTTGTTTTCTATCTTATATATATATAGGGTGAGTTTATTTTGCATCTCAGTAAAAAGGTTACAACCCGTGCAACCTTCATATAAACCATTTATTTTAGCTCGTTATTTATGATTCATTACTCGATCCATCAATGATTAGTAATTTCATGCAATAATATTACCTACAATTCATACTATTTCCATTAAATGCATACTAGAACATTAAATGCGAACTCAATTTTGGTTGTACGGGTTGTAACCTTTTAGTGGGTTGCAAAATAACCTTGGCCAATATATATATATATATATATATAGAGGGATTTTCATTTGTGAACCAATATTTTGGTGTGAACTTATGAACTTAATCCTAGCCATCCAAATCATTTTTTGATGGTTAAGATTAATTCCATGATTTATCTTTAATAACCACCCATGATTTTAGGAATTTTCCATGATTAATCTTGACCATTGATTTTGAATTTGTATGGTTAAGATATGGTTCACAAGTTCACACCAAAATATTGGTTCACAAATGAAAGCCCCTCTATATATATATATATATATATATATATATATATATATAGGAAAGTTCAAATGTGAACTCAATTTTGGTTGTGAACATGAGGACGAATCTCAGCCACTCATCCGGTCAATAAATGCGACTTTGATCGGGTCCTCTCCTTTAATAATCTCCACCCTCCCATGAATCGCGTCAATTCCTCCGTGATCGCGTCCACCGTAATCGAAGATGTGTGGCTGAGATTCGTCCTCACGTTCACAACCAAAATTGATTTCACATTTGAACATAACCCTATATCTTCAATAGTTGCACGATGTGCCTAATGTGTTTATATTTTATTATGTTGAACATGATTTTTACTATGACTAGTAGCTAATTTTTTTTGGACGGGCCAAAGCCTGACTAATCCCCGGCAATTTTAAGGGCTAAACATGGCCCCACTTGAATGTCTTCAGGCATGCGCACGGGAAGGCTCGAACTCGGTTAGGGCGCTATGAACCCCCCAAGCGATAACCAATCCACCACATTTCTTAAATACTCATTATGGTGTGATGAACTGGGATGATGGTTTGATTTCTATTGTATGATTGATGAATAGTTTTTGAATTATTTTTTTGGAAGAGGTATCCCATACCACATTGGGCCCAGACTAATCCTCGGCCATTTTGGGCCGAAGCCTGACTGCTAAAGCATGCAGCCTGGGGTCGAAGCCCCCGTACCTCCAGAATGTGTCCCCCAAGGCTCGAACTCGGGTTCACCACTATGTAGTGCCCAAGCCTTACCACTAGGCTAACACTCCTTTGGTTAGTTTTTGAATGGTTGTTATGTTAACTCCTGTTTATAGCTTTAATTGATTGTACTGAAGTCGGAGATTGGGATTAGGGTCCCATAATCTGGTTATAAATAAGGTAGAAGCCAGTATTTGAGGAAAGTTCTCTTAAGCTGAAGAATCAGACGAGTGCCGGTTAATAGTTGCATAATAATCTGGGTTGTTTTAAATGTAAAAGGTTAGGAGGATAGATTCCCCAATTGTATTGCTTTTGAAATTGTAGGAGACTAGGAAAGTTTCAGTTGATCAAACTCTAAAAGGATTATTCTATCATGTTTTAATTTATTAAATCAAACTATCTGGAAATGGATTTTAAACCCATAATGTATCGTGTTCTTCATAAAAGTAAATCTTTTCTATTATCTGATTATTGTTTTCTTTGTTCTTAATAAATTAGTTGTTTAATTATAAATTCTCAAAATCCAAAAAATCCATAATCATTAGATTAATTAGAATAGATTAAAGATTAAATAGATAGCTTTACTAGTTCCAAAGGTAAAATGATGCATGTGCTTGTTTGTGTGGTAGTCCAATTATGTAACAACCCGTCTCACATGGATAGAAAGTAGAACTTGTAAGCTCTTTATAAGCCTCAAGTCATAAGCTACCAATAACTTCTACCATGGTTTTATTGGGCTAGCCTATAACTTTGGGCTTTGGGGTGTTACAGAATGGTATCAGAGCCGATCCGTGGGACAAACCTCATCGGGAATAATGAGTCCTCGAGGGGGATGTTGGTAACATCTTAGACGAATCCCACATCGCCGAGGACAAGAAGAGAAAGATTATGGGTAGGCCTGACGAGGACGTCAGGAGTTTAAGTAGGCGTTTGTAACAACCCGTCCCACATGGGTAGAAAGTAGAACTTGTATTATAAGCCTAAGTCATAGGCTACCAATAACTTCTTCCATCGTTTTAAGTTGGACTCGAAGTTATTTGGCTAGCCTATAGCTTTGGGCTTTGGGGTGTTACAAGTTAAGATGATAAAAAAGGTTAAATTTGAAAGGTAATTTTATATATAGATTTACCCACATCAATGATCTGACCCGCATTTAATGCAATAAGTATAAATAGCTGATGAGAGCTTCCACTCTCATTAAGCGATCCCTGCCCACGTTCTTCTATTCTCACTAGTACAATAGTGAATGCTTTGTGATACTTTAGATTGTTTAAAATAGGTTTCTCATTTTTCTATTTCCGCAACAATCTGTAAATTATGTGATTTAAATCATTTAATCAATAAACACAAAGAAATTTAAAGCTATAACTTTCTCATTGTGATTGTATTTAAACCCCCATTCTACAATCTTTGTTATCTTGAAGGTTACCCTACGGAATCAACAAAATCCCTCAAAATCCTAACTTCCTCCTTAGGATTTTGAAATCCTATGTTTGAGGGAATTCAAAGGAATCCTAGGATTTCAAATTCGAACAATTCTGCAAACCAAACACGAGATTAAAATGAATTTAAAGTTCATATCCTCTCAAATCCATTTCGTTCTTGCAACCCAAACGGGCCCAATAGTTCACCCAACTTCTATAATTTTATGTAAAATCTTATATTTCTCTCTCCTCTAAAATAAATAAAATAATTAATTTACAATGTTTCTCTTTGTAAAGTTTAATTTAAAGATGCCGTATGTGAAAGAAAAATTTTCTTCTCACTAATATTTTCTATATTTTGAAGAATGTTTTGAAATTTTCTTCTCTCTAATATTTTCTATATTTTGAGATTTAGTAACTGGAACTGTTGTAATATGTTACTAGGTTTGAATAACCTACATATTTTACTTAATTTATCTTCTTAAAGAAACGACAATAAATAAATTCGACCAGACATTTGGTTAACTTCATTTAACAATGGTTTTGCTTCTTCGTAAATGACATCATCAACGATGGCAACTATTTTAAATAATGATGCAAGCTCCGTAATAAGGGTAATACTACTCCACCCGTGACACGGCCCTTTGTCCTTTTAAGGAGAAAAATAACATAATTAATTCATCATTTAAGCTATTTGATTTCATCTATGGAAAATATGGAATCATATTCGTAGAAGAAAAGGAGGAATACCACCTTCAGAATATTCTATTTGGTTCAGTATATTATGATACATAAGCATCTAATTCTCTTTTGATCGTTTTTGTTTTTATATTCTACTTTTCTTGTCAGCGTACTTCTTCGTTTTAATATTCTTCACATTTATATGGTGTAGTTATTTATAGGTTATGTTCAATGATCATTATCTTCAAATATTCCATCACTAAATTAAAATAGTTTGTTAACTATAAATTTTTTAAAAACACCATAATTAAGTTCATAAACAAATAAATCAATTTTTAAGATTATTAACTTAAATAAAATATAGATAGAAGTTCATGAGATCCAACAAAAGCGTATTATTCCCATATATAATTTGTACACATGACAAATATAATCAATTTCGTTTATTCAAACATTCCATAAGTATAATCCTTATCTTTGTATATTAATCAAATTATTATTAAAAATAGGTTACTAAATGAACCTAAACAAAAAATAGTGTCATATGCACATGCAAATCCAAGATATATGGAAGAAAAAAAAAACTAAAAATTAATAAAAAAAAGTTGCTTAATTTCAAAACAATTCCATATATAAATTAATTTGGTCTTTGATTATTTGAATAATTAATTCACTTATCATGTACTTTCACCCCCACGATAACATCCTATGTTCCACATTGGTGTCTTCATCCCACCATACAACACGTAACACACAAAATAATATCCGTGCGTACCGTATTTGTTTCCGCACCCACACACGCCACGGAAAAAAGAAATTTTCTTATTCGGCCCTTGTACTATCTACATAGAGACCAAAAAGGTCCCTAAACATACTAAACTAACAAATTCATCACCCAAGTTCCATAATGCATACAAATGAAATATATACATTTGTATGAGCAAAACTTGACCAGATTCTAAAAGTCGATAATTCGATCCGAAAAATCGGAAAATCCAACTAAAAAAAATCTGAATTTATATTTATTGGATCCACATGACTCGAATTAACCTGGTCTCTGAAATTAGATTTTTTGGATGGGTTACTTGATTTGGATAGGGTCTCAATACCTATCACCTGAGCCCACACGAAACCGGAATAAAACCTCTTATTAATATTCTTTTTTTTTTGTAACTTTTATGTAATTCGTTGAACTTGATTTTTATTAGTTTAAATGTTTGGTTTAATTTTTAATGTTAGAAATTAGATTTTTTGGAGTTGAATTAACTTAAATCTTTAATGATAAAACATAAAAAATGAACATTTAAGGTTAAATTTATAACCATCATATCTAATATTATAAGAGTGCATTAATTTGTCATTAAATACTTTTTGTTAGTCAAATCTTTTGTTACTTTAAATATAAATGTTCATCTTTAATTTTTTATTGCATGCGATTTATATTCTCTACTAATTTAGTGGGAAAAAAAATATTTCTATAATCCAAACCCAATTAAGTACGAAGCCAACATTACCTGCAATTTGAAATCTTTAACAATCGATTTTGATATTAGGGGGTTATGTTTCATACTCGAAACCCAATCGGTTTCGTATTTTCTAGCTCGACCCAACCTGACCCAATGTAACCCATATGGAGTTAAAACTTTTAATAAATTATAAAGTAAGAGTAGGTTTAAGCGAGAAGTTAAATATTTTGTAAATTGCGAAAAGTCCTCATATCATATATGATTACACGTAGGGGTGAGTAAAACATGACCAAGTTCGAAAACCCCCGAATCCACTTGACCCACATAACCTAAAAGTAACCCTAGCTTCGAAATCCAAATTTTTAGTCAGGTTAATCAGTTTGGGTAGGGTCTCCATACCTATCACCCAAACTGGTTCAGAACTCGAATAAAACCTTTTAATAGTTTTTTTTATTCAAATAGTCACTTGATTTTCGAGGGTTATATTTCATACCCGAAACCCAATCAGGTTTTGTGTTTTATGCCTCGACCATACCCATGCTTACTCCTAATTACATACATGATATACAAACTTAATCATATATGATTAAATACACGTTGTATACTTGTATTGATAACACATAAACGCTTAATCATATATGATAAACACACCCAAACGAATGTAATCATGTATGATATTGAAACCTTTTGTCTTCTCAACAATTTGTTTAACTTCTCACTTGATTATTTCTCTATAAGGTAATTAACATATATAAAGTAGAATAAGCGATCATGAAATATAAAAGTATCAACACTTTACAAAATCATAATTGATTCTTTGAACCACGTCGACAACATTATCTGCCACGGGGGCTGCATTTGATTTTCCCTTCCTCAAATATATGGTAAATTGGCTTGCTTTTGACAATTTGAATACTTGAGTTAAAAACCGATAGCTTGTAAATGTGTTACAAAGCTAAAATCACGCAAGTTATGCATTCTCGAGTTGTAAAGCTCAAAGAACTAATCAATTCACAAGTAAGTTAAAGTTTAAAAGCTAACCCCTGTTTTCAAACTTTTTCTTAATCCATTCATTGATAATTCCGAGTTACATAAACCTGCGGCCTCAACATGCACACCCTTAATAACGTTACGTTACCCTCTTCATTAATAACACAACAAAACCAAATTTCCATATCGAAAACAACTCATTTATTACATCGTTAAACCTCGACTATTCTCTTCCATACGCGACAAAACACATCATCTTGCAATAGTTTTCTTTTATGTTCGAGATTGATACGTAATATAAAAGTAAACCTCCACATACATTCCTAGTTTAAGTGCCATAAGCACAAATTCCATATATAGTTTAAGCCACATTTGGTCAATCTATAAAGTTAAAAGGGGTGGAATTGCCAAGAAAGAACAAAAGAATGACCTTTCCTTTTGGCTTTCTTTTGTTGTTCCGTACCCCAATTCTGTGATGGTGACGCTAGCATTCTCTCTCTCTCCCTCTTAATATATATACATACACATATTATGTATGTATATATTCTCTTTCTCTTTGCTTTTAATATTATTTTCCCAATCCCTTTGATTGTTTCCTTTTCTTGACTTTGTACAAAAACCATAACCTAAGATAGGCCCCACCCACCATCACCATCATCATCATCACCACCACCCACCGCCACCGTAACACCGCCGTCCGCCGGGTCCACCGAATCATCATCAACTCACTACTTACCATCGCATAAAGATCCGTATAATATACCACCACCACCACCACCTCTTTTATTTTCTTCTTTTTATATTAAAAAAAAATCAACCCTTTTTTGTGGGTTCCTTTTGTTCTTCCCTAAATTTCCATTCACATTGAATAATTACAACACCCCCCCAAAAAAAAAAAATCTTTTGCTTATGTTTCTTGATTTCTCTCTCTTACCTCCCACCTTGGAAAAATTATAATTCTTTCTTGGTGAGAGCAGAAAGAGGGTTTTGATTTGATTTTGTAATTACCCAGAAAAGAAAAACTGTTTTTTTCTTCTTTTTTGTGGTTTTTAGGTTAAAGATTCTTTGGAGGACATCAAATTCTATATACCCTTTTGGTAAGGTTTTGATTTGATAGTTTTTTTTAGATGCTGTTTTTGTAAATTATTTGGGGGCAAATAATTGTCTCCATCTCTTCTTCCAATCATGACTGTTTCTTGATTTTGATTTTGATTTTTATATATTTTATTGGATGGAATTGTTTGTTTATTTAATAGTTTTGTGGGATGTTTCAGGCTTTGAATGAAGAAGGGTGGGTGGTGGTGTTTGACTTTTGAGAAAAAACCCCAAAGGTCTCTGTGTATATATCTGGTGAAGAAAGATCCAGGCTTTATATAATTGCATATATATAAAATCATGCCTTGATTTCATTCATCAAGATCTGTAAAAAGGTACACCAATCCACTCTGCTTTTTGATTGAATTCTTGAAAAAGCTTCAAGATTTCTTGGAAGAAGAATTTATTAGTTGTAAATATGGATGGATATGATTGAGTTCTGATTTGGGGTTTTGTTAGAATCCAATCTAAACCCACAAAATTGGTAGCTTTTAGTTGATTTTAGAGGTTAAAGATGGATGAAGAGGCTAATTCTTGGATTAGAAGAACAAAATTCTCTCATACAGTTTGCCATAGGTTAGATTCTGCAAGATTAGCCTCGTTCCTATCCGATGTCCAACCGATCCAATTCGCGGGTGTCAAAACCCGACCCCCGAAAACGCTCCTCGAACCCAAACCCGAAAGCCCTAAAATCATCCAAACAAATCCCGTCGCGAACAAGTACAGAACGGTGACCCCGCCTCCCAAAACCTCGGTTCCGGACACCTTCAAGGAGGCGCGATCCGACACGAAGCGGTTTTCGACTCCGCACCCGCAAAGGGTCGAGACGGAGAAAGGGGTCAAAGGGAAACGGATGATTCAAAGGAACATGACGGCCGTCGATTTGAGGTCGCCACCCAACGGTACCAGCCCTCTTCGGCACTTTAATTCGATGAAAGTTCCGTCGTCGGATAATAAGCAGCAGCGGAGGATGAAGAGGGATTACTCGTGGTCGAAGTTGTTCGATCATGGTGGCGGGAAGGTTATTTCGGTTGAAACGATTGATGATGTTATGGTTGATCTTTCGAAGCTGTTTCTTGGCCATAGGTTTGCTCATGGTGCCCATAGCCAGCTTTACCATGGGATTTATAAGGAAGAAGCAGTTGCCGTGAAGATTATTAGGGTCCCCGATGATGACGAAAATGAAGAATTAGGAGTTAGGCTCGAGAATCAATTCATCCGAGAAGTTAATCTTTTGTCTCGGCTTCACCATGCAAACGTTATCAAGGTTCGTATCTTTCGTAGTCTTTCTTCATTATTTGTCTCACTAATCATATGGCAGGTTCATTTAAGAACGTTAAATATTTTGAGAATCGTGAAAACCAATTATTCATTGAATATTCTGATAGATATTCATAATGAATATTGATTATATTCATTCGAGAAGTTAAATCTTTTATATTGGCTTTACGATCAAAATGTCACAAATCATCGGTAACTTTATGTAATATACGCACACACACATGTCGTCAGTGGCTAGTTCATTTGAGAATCGTGAAAACCAACTATTCATTCAATATTGTGATAGATATTCATAATGAATAATGAGCATATTCATCATAGAACTTATCATTTATGTTGGCTTCACAATCAAAATGTCATTAAGGTTTATCTCACAAATCATCGGTAAGCTTATATCGTATACATATGTATATATGCATATATACGTCGTGAGTGTCATGTTCATATAAGAATTGTCAATATTTCAAGAACGACAAGAATCAAAAATTAATGAATTATTCATGATAAATGTTCATAATGAATAATGAAAATGCATGATATTATGATGAATAAGATTCATGAAAATTTAGGTGTTTACATCATGTTTTCAAAATATTTATGGTCTCTAAATGGAAATTTAGGTATATTCATCATGTTTTTCAAAATATTTACGGTTTCTAAATGGAACTTTCTCTTATATCGTAATGCATACACATGCTTATTGCAAGTTTATTATCGCATATTTGAATTGTTTCCATTATCTTTTTGTGGTGGTAGTTTGTGGCGGCGTGTAGACAACCACCAGTTTTCTGCATCATCACGGAGTATCTTTCCGAGGGTTCATTGAGGGCTTACCTGCATAAGCTCGAGGATAACACCGGGAAAGAAAAGGAGTGTCTTCCATACGGAAAGCTTATCAAGATGGCTTTAGACATTGCTCGTGGAATGGAGTACATTCATTCGCAGGGTGTTATCCATCGGGATCTTAAGCCGGAAAATATACTAATAAACGAGAACTACCAGCTCAAAATTGCGGATTTTGGTATCGGTTGTGAGGAGGCGTATTGCGATTTCTTGGCAGATGATCCGGGCACGTACCGTTGGATGGCTCCCGAGATGATTAAAAGAAAGTCATACGGCCGAAAGGTTGATGTTTACGGGTTTGGACTCATTTTATGGGAGATGGTGGCCGGGACTATCCCGTATAAAGATATGACCCCCATCCAAGCTGCATTTGCCGTAGTCCATAAGGTATCGTTTCTTCCTGCTCTGTTCACTACAACAGGATTGGCTTTATAGGACGTCAAATATATACTTAAATGTCTTAATAGACTGTTTTACAGGACTTAGGCTGTGTTTGGCAAAAATAAGCTAGCTTATAAGCTAGTCCATCCAAACATGAACCATAAGCTAGCTTATTGAAACGCTACTTGGAGTAGCATTTTGGGAGCTTTTTGTAGCCTTTTCCAATTATGCTCTTATTAATATTAATTATTAAATTGGAAGATACCCTTTTTTGTCGTTTTACATACTCATAAGCTAGTTTTTGCCAAACATAGTTTGTTCATAAGCTAGCTTATCAATCAACAGCTGGCTTATCAGCTAGTTTGCCAAACACAGCCTTGACAATTGTCTGTTCTATGAACACATCTTTTTATAGGACACTTGTTTTTTTTTTTTTTTTTGATGCAGTATAATAATTTTATGCCGCAAAATCCACTTACCCTTCACACCTTTTTGGAGTGTTGAACCATTAACCTCCAAAGAGGTTGGGATCTACTGGTAACTCATGTACCGTTTGCGTATAAAAAGATCAGTAAGACCTTTTATTTCTAAAAACGTTTTAAAAAACTTGTTTGAGCTCGCAAAAGTGACTTTTGATCAATTGTTTGGTCCTATAAACTGAAGCCTGTAAAATTATCTATTAGCATATTTAGACATAGGGTTGGGTTCTAGTGAGATTAACGTGAGAAGTGGCTATCAACTGTTGGATGAGAAATGGATGCACATTAGGATGAGATGCACCGATCAATTCCCTTCTAAAGTACAATTTGTAAGAGGGCAAGAGATTAAAAGAGATCAAGAGTTCAGATCCATTTCTCACCCGTTAACTCAACTTCTCACGCGATAGTCCGCTTCTAGACATATTAGGTGTCTAATAAAGCGGATTTTGTTGTTGCTCTATTTTGACCATAAGTTTTTTTTTCCGCACATTAAACGAATTGGGTTTCGGTCTTTTTGCAGAATCTACGACCAACTATTCCTGCAAACTGTCCTCCGGCTATGAGAGCTTTGATCGAGCAATGCTGGTCTACGCAGCCTGAAAAGAGGCCGGAATTCTGGCAGGTGGTGAAGGTGTTGGAGGAGTTTGAATCTTTAATCGCTCGTGATGGAAACTTGAATCTTCTACAACACCCGACTAGTTTGGACCATAAAAAGGGGCTTCGCCATTGGATTCAAAAGCTCGGTCCACATCATCAACATCAGCAGCCGCAGCACAACTCGCCAATGCCGAAACCGAGGTTTTCGTAAGAGAGAGAGTATTTATCTGGAACTGTTTTAGTTCACCAGGTAATGATGTAATTAAAGAAGCGTTTGTCTTTCGCATTCCGTTTGTGGTTTTCTTTTTTGTGAATGGTTAGCGTTTACCGATACATTGTTGTTTTTAAAGATTGGTTGATCAGTTTGATACAGAAAACCCCGACACATATCGATCGTGTTTTTATTTGGTGTCGATCGGATTTGTGTTTCTGAAAACGGGATTTTGTTCGTTTTGATACCTGCTGTTTCTTTTCTGTGAATCTGCTTGTTGAATACTGTACATTGTTGGTCATGGTTGTTTGTTTGATAAGGACCATTCCAAATTCTTCGATGCAACGGTCCTTGGCTGGTTTTGGATCACCTATTATTTGGTTCATGTTGTTTGTTTTATATGTTTGAAACAGGTAAAATTGTTGTTTATATAAAAATTGGATGTGATAAGATGTAACAAAAGTAATTGATACTTCATATTCTTTTCTTAACTTTTGACCATCTTCTTGAATTTAATTATGTGTGTGAAAACTAGTTTGTAGGTGTTGTTTTATAGATTAGACAACATATATTTAATTAATGTAATAAAGATTATTTCGTATTCTAAAACCAACACTTTTGATGTTATTTAACGTAATATAAGTTCTATATGCATTTGCAATTGCAGCTGAACCTTGTTAACCAATGAGATGATTTTGCACTACACTTAATTCGGTACCAATGAAGAAGAATGGCCAAGGCATTTTAGGAATTCTTGTTGAATCATAGCTTGAAAGATACGTTTATATATGAAGTCGAAAGATTATATGAGAAGTTGAGTTAACTTGATCTATATTTTTAATTTCAAGCCTGTCCATGACTCGTGCTTGATAATTGATATAGAGATTGATCCGGTGTATCTCTGAGAATCTTATCTTGGTGCATATCATCCTAATATACATCCAACGATTGATGACCAATTCTCACTGGAACCCAGCCCGCGCGCCCGCCCACACACACTCACGTGCATGCGCGCGCGCGCACACACACACAGAGATATATATATATATATATATATTATAAAATATATATATATATATATAGAGAGAGAGAGAGAGAGAAAGGTTCAAATGAGAAGTGCTAAAAAAATACGAAGCAGAGAAGTGATCTCCACCACTCATCCGGTCAATAAATGTGCTTAATTTGATCGGTTACGGTGGACGCAATCACGGGGGATTGACGCGATTCATGAGAGAATAGAGATTATTAAAGGAGGGCTGGAGGGGACCTGGTCAAAGCCGCCTTTATTGACCGGATGAGTGGTGGAGATCACTTCTCTACTTCTCATTTTTTTAGCACTTCTCATTTGAACCTAATACTATATATATATATATATATATATATATATAGAGAGAGAGAGAGAGAGAGAGAAATGTTTGGTTGCAAACTCAAATCTAATTGCGAACGTGAGGACAATCGAAAGACAAAAGTTCGGCTACGAACTCAAATTTCATTGTGAACGTGAAGACAGCCGAGTGCGCGTCACATGACATGTTTAGTCTGAATAATCATGTATTATTCAGACTGAACATGCCATGTGGTGCACCCTCGGTTGTATTATTCAGACCGAACATGCCACGTGATGCTCCCTCAACTGTCCTCACGTTCACACTAAAAGATGTGTTCTCATTTGAAATTCAACCTATATATATATATATATATATATATATAGAGGGAGGTTCATTTGTAAACCACAAAAAGTGTGTAAACCGTGTAAACCAATCATAGCCGTTGATCAAAAAAATCAAAGGAGGATATGGATTCATAGAAAATATGGAAATGTGAAATATATGGTAAGTCATTGATTATTGAAAGATAAAAATGTGAAATATAGAAATGTTTTTGAAAATCAAGGGTGTGGATTGGTTTACAAGGTTTACACAATTTTTGTGGTTTACAAATGAACCTCCCTCTATATATATATATATATATATAAATTATAAGGCCTGTGAATCACAACCATTTCCATACATTGAATCACAACCATTTCTATTTCCATATTAGTTTATAAAACCAACCTCACATGATTCAAGCTACCCTTCTACACTTCCTAAACCCATATATATATATATGTATATATAATCTACAAGCCATGTCCGGGATATCTTGAAGATCTCTTTTGACAATGCTTTTGTTTCAAAAAATTATAAACAACTTGATAATTATCTAGGGTTCAGAAAACCACAACCATTTTATAAAAAATTATAAACAAATATAGCAATTCATAAAATTGTTTCTACTATTTTCATGATTTATAAAAATACCGGGAAATATAGGTTTTCACGAAATTAGCATTAGAATAACCCAAAATTACATATATGAATTAAGAAACCATTCGTATATTTATAATAAATTCATATATTTATCAGATAAATCATTTATGTATTTATAAGAGAGGTCGAAATAATGAGCGATTACTAGTTAAATATGTAATTGCATAGCAATTACAACAACTTTATGGATAAAATTAGAAAACATTTATAATTGACGTGGAAGCTCTGAGTCAGAAGCACAACGTAAGAAGAAGTTTAGAGCTTTGATCATAAGGATTGGAGCTCTTAATACACGACTAGAGACTCCGATCATACACACCAGAGGCTGTGATCTTTGACACTTACGAATTTTAGCGAAACTCAGATTTTTATTATCTCAAAACTTTGATTGCACGAAAAATATTTAATTTTGGAACAATTCAAGAAGGTTTCCAAGTTTCTAAGATATGTTCAAATCATCCTAAAACTAAAATCCTGAAGTAGAGATGTTTTTAGAAATCCACGGACCCTGATGGGTTCATATGACAATTTACAAAAATGTCATATAAAATAGTTAACACGACAATTAAATTCAAACGAGTTTTAGAAAAACTTGTTAAAACATTAAATCCGTTTTATAAATCTATTGTAACACTTTAAATAAGATACTTTATGCTTTGGTCATCTGAAGTTATGAACTTAATCCCATAAATTATAATAAAGTTTTAGATAAATTAGATCAACAAAAGTGTTTACATTTTAGGAACAATAACGATTCGATTTTTCAATTTATGTTTTACTGTCATTTCTATTCGTTTTAATGTCGAAGTGGTTCTAATACCACTATAGAGTTTCAATGTGAACTTTTAACCATAAAACACCATGGATAAAATAATTTTGATTAGAAATTTAGAAAACTTTTAACCCCAATGGGGCAACCTACCGGTTAAGGCTTGGTGTTGGGAAAACCCACCCAAGTTCGAATTCGGGGGTGAGTAGGGAAGTATGCTTTAGCTCTTGGTAAAAATTACCAATGATGTAGTCTGGGCAAACTCAGGTAAATCTTATCCCAAAAAAAAAAATTAGAAAACTTTTCAGATAATAAAACCCAAGCCAAATCCACGAACAATTAAAACAAATAATTTTCACACAAGGCTGTTTAGGGATTTACCTTTCCATGTTGGGATTTGTTGAGGAATGAATGGAACACTAATAAATCAACGTAGATTTCCTTTATTATATATCTACGCACGATCATACGAAATTATCATAATCACATTTTAACACAAATTTATAATTATTATTCAAGAATAACTTTGTAAGTGTAAAACATGACTTTTTCGATTTCTTTCTAATGGAAGCAAATACATTCTTTGTATACGACCCTATAAGTTTACATACTCATTGGTAGTATCTTTGTTTGTCATGCGTCGTGGACATATAATAACTTATATTCTCCTACTTGCACACGACACACAATAACACAGAGGCCACCCTTCCCTTTCGTTCTGACGAAAAATTATAGTGACTCACCTCCATTCTCCTACGCTCAAACCAATTTCGAACAAGATCAACTTCACAGTTTTGGATTCTCCGTCACCTTCATTCTCTTTCAATCTAAACCCATCTGCTGCAAATTGGGTATGGGCGATTGAAATAGAAAGAATCAATGGAACAGGGTTTCGATCCTTGATGTGTGTTTCAATCTCTCTTACAATCCTTGGTGTATGCTTTTGATCCCCTGGTGGAGGGGGGGGGGGGGGGGGTTGATCCCTAACCTTTCTAAGGTAAAATCCCTCCACACCTATCATCAAGGTTCCAAATGATCATCAAACGAAAGTGGTGTGATGTTCGGTTGATTAGTATCTAAGATTAGGGGAGGTGAGACCTAAAGAGTGGAGATAGAGTTTACTACCACATGTGGTGGGGATCACAATGGAACATATGAAAGAAAAAGGTTTAATTATTGGTGTAAGGGGATAGAATCACTAGGGAAACCTAATTGATGGAGAGAAAAAAGGGTTGCTGGTGATGGCCAAAATCAGATCACAGAAAGAACTAAGAAGGGTGGTGTTTTTTCTCGTTGGGAACAAAAGAGGAAGGATGGACCTCATCACATATTATATATAGTAAAGGTTCAAACGAGAACGACAATTGCAAGGTTTGCATTTGATTGAGCCTATATATATATATATTGAGCAAATTGCATATTTTGTAGAAAATAAATTAGAAAGTAAATGACCATGATATTCTTGATTTGATGAAATCTTTTAACGGTGTTAGTCCTCATGGCCCCAAATTAAACAATTTTGCATACCGTGAAGGTTTTCTTGCAATAAAATTTTTGTAGGGATCCAAACCAAGAATTACAACAAACCATAGGAACAAAAATTGCAATTTACTCTATATTTAATAATAAATGATGTATTATATATTTAATACGAGGACGAGATGGATGGAGCAAGGCGGGGCAAGGGTCATGTTACAATGCCATGTCCCTATCCATAGTTTTTAACTATATAGGATCTATGTCCTCATCCCCGGTTTGCAGGAATCGTCATCCCCATGGGTGGGTCTCATACCCATGCCTAATTGCCTACCTCACCCCACTTCTTCAATTCTTCTTTAAACTAAGATTGTACCCCATATGATCCCAATTTCGATTAACTTTCTTTGCTAGTCTTTCTCTATCGACAATCTCCTCCAAAAGTGTCCCCCTAAAAGAAGGGAATAAGGTGTGCCAAAGATGATGATCAGAATAAAAGGCCACCAGATAAATTTGATTGAAATTATAACGGTATTGGGATAAAATATTAAGAAATAACCAAATTTGAAGAAATGTAGTAAGGAGTGATGCATTATATTTTTGATTTTGTTTTACTTAAACATTTTACTATCCATTTTAATATAAAAGACACGTGGAATATTTTTTTAGGGAATGCATTTACTTTTTTACGAGGAAGTTAAATATATGTATTAAATGATTAAAATGAACTTGACTATAGAGTTTTTCAACAAAATTAGTTCCAGGGACAAAAAATGAAATGAAATAGAAATTATAGTGACAAAAGTACATTTTTAAAAGACTAGGGATGAATATAATAAATGTTAACAAACCACAAGGACAAAATTCATAGTTAACTCAAAATATTGCTTACGGATTTGGTCTTTGTGGTTAACTAACGTACGAATTTAACAGGATACTGATCAGAGAAGACTAAGAGCTTGCGAAAATGCTAACCACGAGTCCCATTTATGTATTTATTTTGATTTTAGGACTAGTGTAGATAAAACATGTAAACCCCGTGGACTAAATACGTAACTTACTCTAAAACCCAAGATATCAAATGATCTCTGCCGCCATAATAGTCATGCCATAGATGTCGCTTTCAACCCCAGAATTGGAACAAATAAAAGCAAAAGACATGTTTGAAAGAGAAAGGACCAAATATTCCAATGGCTCAAAAAGTATGATTTATTAATTGAGTTCATCTTTCTTTATTTTTTTATTGATATAATATTATTAAAGTTTTTTTTTTCTTTTTCTTGTGGTCTTCTTTATCTCAAGAAGCTTAACGATTTCTTTGTAAGGTCATTAAATAATGTTTATGTTTTTTAATTAGAAATGACTAAATTAGATATTAGTGTATGTATAAATTTAATAATATTATTTCAGACAAATATTATTCTTTTTATATAAAAGAATAGTCTCGAGTTCTTTTAAACTTTTTAAAAAATTAGGAGTATCTCTATTATAGGACTAATATTGTTATAAATATGTGTTTCATCTTGACAAGGTGAGAGACATGGAAGCTCTACAAATCAAAAAAATGTTTACGTCGAAATCTGAATCAGTTTAAGTCATTACCTGAAAATTGAGTCTTGAGTCTAACCATTGTTCTTAATCTCCATAGGTTGTTCCCATAGTTATATACCTTTTGATCGAATTCTTTTAACTATGGTATTCAACAAAGGTCAGGTAAGTTTTTTGAATTTGAATTAACTGTAACTTACACGTTAATTTGGCAAAACAGTTTTATGGCATTAGGCATTACCTACTACAAGATCAAGTCATCTAATTCGGTCCATCACATATTTTTAAATCGGGGAAAGATCTTTCTTATGCAAAATCGACATTGTTCACCTCATCCTATAATAATACTAAAAAGAGTTAAAATTTATTATGTTTTCATAGTATGATAAAAACATATAAATAGTTGTATCAACTAAATAATAACACCAGTCAATACATATTTAAAGTTATATTTTTATTTTTAGTGTGAGGTAAATTTTATCTTTGTGGTTATGTTTATATATAACACCAACACATATAAAATATATGATTATTTGATTATTGTTTTCATAATTTACTGAAATTAATCTAGACATAATGTGAAACATCATTTCAAAAAGAGAAAATTACCGAAAAAGGTAACATAAATGTCCAAAAAATCCAATCAGGGGAACGTACATTTTTTTTGCCGAGAAAGGACTATACATTTAATTTTGTCAAAAAAAGGGAAAGAGTAACCGGTAACTTGTACAACCGGTTACTCTTCCCCATTTTTTGACAAAATCAAATATATAGTCCTTTCTTGGCAAAAAAAATATACGTTCCCCTGATTGGATTTTTTAGACATTCATGTTACCTTTTCCGGCAAAATCAGTAAGTGGTGGTGGGAGTGGGTGGCAGGGAGTGGTGGGGGCGGTGGGTGGTGATAGGGGTGTTCACGGGGCGGGGCGGGGCGGGTAGTGAGATTTTTGATAACCATATATGCGGGGCGGGTACCTAATTTTGCTATCCGAAACCGAACCGCGTGGGGTGGGTACCTGCACCGAACGGATCAAAAAAGAGCGGGTACCCACGGTTCGGTTCACGGGTACCCGCATTTTGTCGAATTTTTTGATGTACAGAAATATATACTAGAAAATAAAGTTATTTGTGACAAACTAACACAATTAACCATAAAAATATTATCAAATGAAAATAAAAGTATCGAAGATTGTCGTCGATATGGGTATGCAAAAATGATCTAGATTAAATTTAACCAACAAACCAACGGGAGTAGGGGGTGAAGAAAAAAAAACGGTATGTAATGAATATTTTTTAAGATAAGTAATTTTTTATTATAAAGTATTAATAAATATATTTTTCTTATTAAATTAATTATATACGGAGCGGGGCGGGTACCCGCGGGTAGTAGATTTTAAGAACCGAACCCAACCCGCGACTTAGCGGATACCCTTATTTTCGAGGTTTTCGGGTCACGGGTTGCTCGGGTATCGGTTTTCTCGGTTTCGGATCATACGTTTCGGTTCGGTTTTATGGTTTTTCGGTTTTTTTGAACACCCCTAGGTGGTGAGGAGTCGTGGGTTGCAGCGGGCGGCGGTGGGTGGCAGGGGACGTGGGTGGTGGGGGGTGGCGGCGGACGTGGGTGGTGGTGGTGCTTGTCTGCTTGACTCGCCTACCTCATCTATACGCAATTAGATGTTAAATTCTAAGAAAGAGGGGGGATGGGTGGTGGGTGGCAGTCGGTGGCGGTGCGTGGCGATGGCGGTGCGTGGTTATGGCAGTAGATGGCGATGAGTGGTGGTGGCGGTCAACTCCGATCAACGCTGATCAAAGGTGTGATGGTGCTAACTGGACTATCACTTGGACAAATTAAACACGTCACCTGGTTACCCGCTGACTAAGCAACCATCAAGTTAAATCATGTCACATTCTTTTTTTTTTTGACAAAATCAAATGCATAGTCATTTCTCGGCAACAAAAATGTACGTTCCCCTAATTGGATTTTTTTGACATTTATGTTACCTTTTTCGGCAATTTGATGGTGCTGACTGGACTGCCACTTGGACAGACACGTCAGCAAGTTACCTGCTGACTAAGCAATCATTAAGTTAATCAGGTCACATTCCCTTTTTTTTTGACAAAATTAAATGCACGTTCCCTTGATTGGATTTTTTTGACATTTATGTTACCTTTTTCGGCAATTTTCCCAATAAAAAATATATGACTTTTATGGTAAAACATAATGATAATAAAAGCCCATAACTTTTTATAAGGACCACAAAATAAAAGTCATGCCTCACCCCATGAGAATCTAAGATGGCCCATATAAGTGACTGGGCCCATACCTTTTTAAAGCCCATTGCATGCAGCCTTTGCCTGTTTTTGCCCTGCTAACTTTTATCTTGTCTTTTAAACTTTGCAAGTTGATTTTTGGTAGTTAATAGGCATGCTTATTAAAAGGTTGATAATTCATATGGGATTTTGGTTTGAATTCTTAGTTTTTATTTTATTTTTTTAAAAGTTAGGTATGTAGATTAACTTGGGCATATCTTAACTAATCTCATGAGTTTTTGAACTTAACAGTATGATAAATCTTGTAGTAATTTTAAGGAGCTTGAGAGCAAATTCATTTGTCTTAGTGAGTTACCTACTTATATCGTTGTTTAAATAACATAAAGATTAAAATGTAGGTGACCCTTGGACTTTGGAGCCCAAGCCTAACATAACTTGGTACTAGTCGAAGCAAGCTACTGGGATAGAATATCTAGTCATAATCATAAAAGATAAATGTTATACATAAAGTATAACTTATTGACCATTTTAAACCAAATGGTCCCAAGATAGCAAAATTTCATGACATCCACACAAAATCATGATTGTCATGTTGTTTTTATCAAATTTTCAATTAAAACTTATCAAGAAGGGACCATTGAGTCACACATGCTAAGCTTTTTCAAGCCATGGTCCCATGAGGTCATGACTTGACCCATTTTCAATGACAATGGTAATATACAAATGTTAAAGGCTTTAACAATTTTTTTAGAATAAGTAGGTAACTCTTTAATAAAAAAAAATAAGGATTTTAAGTTAATATTTTGCTCTAACAACTTCCTAAGATGCTCTTTAATAACTTCTCCAAAATAAAGAAGTAAAAGTTAATTAAAATATCTAAAAAGTATTGTCTTCATCTCCAATATATTCTCTATTTTGGAGATAATACAATTATTTATATTGTTAAAATATTCAACACCACTAAAAAATATTATTTATTTCTCCTAAATATTTAAATTAGCATTTTCATTGGTTGGATATACATAAAAAGTTGTTTCTCTTTCATATGTGATTATTTTTGGAGAAATATTCAAATATGGAGATTTTCATCCTTTTTCTCATGCTTTCTTTTAGTCCCAAGCTTGCTAAGAGATAATTTATAACAAAGTTTTCGTGTCCTACTACAGTACTGGAATGAATATGATCTCCACCGGACATACGTAACCCTTTAGCTAGTACACGAAAGTGCATACCATCTTTATTTTGGAGAATGCTTTGGGGTAGCTGGTGGAACAAAAAACCCCAAAATCTTTATTTTGGAAAAGCTGTTCGAGATGCTCTAAAAGCTATCTTTAAAATGACGAAAGTAAACCACAATGGTTGTGGCATAGTAGTTGAGGCCCGGGGGATGTGGTGGAATATCCCATCTGCTCAGGGTTCAATTCTATGCGTACACAACAATTATGGCCAAGCTTAGTCTCAGATGGTCATATTTGATTACCAAATTGCCAAGGATGTAGTTTAGGCAAAAACCATATGAACTTTTCCAAAAAAAAAAATGAAGGAAGTAGGAGAGAGAGAGAGAGAGAGAGAGGGGGGGGGGGGGGGGGAGGGAGGGAGGGAGAGAAAGAGAGAGGGGGTAGAGAGAGGTATTTTTTTTCTTGCAAATTCGAAGAAAACAACAAAACAAAATTACCAAGCAAGGCACTCAAATAAATATTTAGATAGATAAATGATATTTTAATAGGCGAATGAAATATTTTATTATTATAATCATTGTTGGATTATCCAAAATAGAGAATTTGCTGGGAAAAGATAATTTATTTTTAGAGCTTTTAACTTTCGATTCTTTATAAGGAGAAATTTTAGGAAATTTATTGAAGATGTTCTATCAAAACCTTTTTTTGTAACATTTACCGAGTTTGCTTTTATTATGTACTTATAGGAATACGTTATTCGGATCTTTTGATACATCGATCAATTTGGGAGTGAACCGTCAAACCAAAAGTTTAAGTTCAAAATTATTTTTTGTCAATGTTTATGATACATTAATTTCAAGATTCAAATGATAAAATAAAGAAATAAAAGGAAAAATATAGTTATGTCAGCAAGTCAGCAATTAGAGATGCCCAAAACGTTTGAGGACTAAATCTAAACTTAGGATGGGACCTCGAAGGACAATGCTTTCACGTACCACTTAATGATTCCATGAAAAAAAAGGTTTGGCTGCTAAGTTGGTCAAATCCTGATTTATAAAGGTTCATGCTTTCGGACTTGCTTTCGTAGAAGCAATACTGGATTTATTTATAGGCAAACAAAACAAAAGAGAATCCAAAAGGACAGGTCTAAGATTGATTGGAAGTGTCTGGGCTAAATTAGTTCTAATTTTTAGACTAATTAGTTAAGTACCAAATGCTTTTTGAACAATTTGTGTCGGGTTTGTAAGGATTCGGTACATATCTACCAACCAACTTTATCAGTCTTTTACAAAAATATAAAGACTATGAGTTATGCTTTGTGAAAGAGTTTGAAGACTACCAATGTTACTAGTTTTATACTACAATATGAAATACAATCAAAATGAGTGTGTAATGACTTTCGCCAGTAGTACGTAAAAGGACGTTTGTGGCCTTGTTTGAGAGGGACCTTGCTTGTTTATTCACTCTATTGTTTTTGTACCCTAGTCTCTTTTTAATCATTAATTAATCTTTGAAGTGTTCTTTTTAATTATTATTGAGTATTACAGTAATCAGATTTTTAAAAATAATATCACTAGTAATATAAAGGATTGGTTATTTTTTATATAATTATCCAACTATTCATAATTTTAATCAACTAATTTAGGGGTGTGCAGTATTTGATTACTATTCATAAAAACCGAAATTCGAACCGAATCAAACTCGAATAATCTAATATAAATCGGTTTGTTTGGTTTTCAAATCGGGTTATGACTCGATTCGAAAGTTTACATTGCTTTTCGAATCGAATTTTATATATATATAGATAGATAGATATACATACACGTAAACATGAAAGTTCAAATGTGAACTCAATTTTGGTTGTGAACATGAGGACGAATCTCAGTCACTCATCCGGTCAATAAAGGCGGCTTTGACCGGGTCCCTTTTTTTTAATAATCTCCACCCTCCTATGAATCGCGTCAATCCTCCATGATCACGTCCACGTAACCGAAGATGTGTGTCTGAGATTCGTTCTCACATTCACAACCAAAATTGAGTTCACATTTAAACCTAACGCTACACATAAGATTATATATATATATATATAAACGAGAACGACATCAATTTAAGAGAATACGAGAATGATTCTTAGCCACCAATTATTATTTTCAAATACATTACCCACATCACCTCTATGGCCACCACCACCATCCATACCATCTCCACCTCCACCACCGCCACTGCCACCACCACTGCCACCGCTACCACCACCACCAGCACCAACACCTATGTCGCCACCACCACCACCATCTATGCCGCCACCAACATCAACATCAGCAACAAAACCACCAGACCCACACCACCACCACCACCTTTGTTGGTGGTGGTGCCGGAGATGATGGTGGTGGAGGCGGCAGCGGTGGTGTTGGTGATGGCGGTGCTGGTGGCAGAGGTGGTGGAGTGGTGTTGGCGATGGTGTTGTCGGTGGTGGCAGAGATTGTGTGGGACTGTGGGTGGTGGTGGTGGTAGTGTAGATGGTGGTAGCAAAGGTGATTGTAGTGGTTAACATGTGATTTCAAAGTATCATATGTGATTTAATATAATATGATTGGTTAATATGTGATTTCAATTCATAATCATGTGTGATCATATGTGATTTCAATGAAGAATCATATGTAATTTCAATGCAAAATCATATGTGATTTAATATAAGTTGATGGGTTAACATGTGATTTCAATGCATAATCATGTGTGTTCACAAGATCATATGTGATTTCAATGAAGAATTATATGTGATTTCAATGCAAAGTCATATGTAAAATCATCAATGCAAAATCATATGTAAAATATGCAAAATGGTGGCGGCAAAGGTGCTGTAGGTGGCGGCAGAGGTGGTGTGGGTGGTAGTGGTGCCGGAGGTATTGGTAGTGTGGGTGGTGGAGGTGGAGGTGGTGGTGGTGGTGGTGGCGGAGGTGGTGTGGATGGTGGTGGTGCCGGAGGTATTGGTGGTGTGGTGGTGGCGGCGGAGGTGGTGGTGGCGGCAAAGGTGATGTGGATGGTGGTGCTGCTGGTGGTGGCAGATGCGGTAGTGGCAGAGGCGGTTGTATATGGCAGCGAATAAGCTATACATGCTGTACAGACCATTAAGTCACTACCGAACAACCCCTAAATTATAGTCCTTGTCTGAATCATGATCAACTTTTATTTGTCTTTATGTATTGGATGAATTATTTGAACGATATAAATAATCATTATACCTAACCCAAGCCCGACTTCGAAGGACAATAATTGTCCTAAGTGATTATTTCATTTAAAGCTGCTTTTAGAAAGATCCTATGTTCTGATCCAAGTCTTATTATATCTAAATACCTTCTACTATTTCTCATAAGTTTTTTACGTAGGAAACTTCATCCTCTTATCCTATTTTATCCTATTTAGAACATGAATCACGTTGTCGTTCACTTAAAGTAAAAATAATAATTGTTTTTCTTAAAGGGTGTTTGAGAATGTGTTTTAAAACTGTTATTGATTTATTGAATTTTCAAAAATCCAATAAATTAAAAATAGTGTTTGAAAATTTGAAAAATACTTTTCAAAGCATTTTTTGATACAACTAGAAAAACTGTGTTTTAAAAAGTAAAGACGGTGACTTTTTGATTTTGGCTTTTGGCATTTCTTTCTCAAATAACAACACTTTTTAATTCAAACATTTTCTAATGTATTGACTTTTATTACCACAAAAGCTAATCCAAACATTTTTTAAAAGTTTCTTTTACCAACACCATAAGCCAATAAACAACTTGTTTAGAAAAAAAAATCCTTAATATAAAATAATAATATTTAAAAATAAAACTGATATCGATAGAGATTGCAACGAAACGAACGCGGTCAATTCACCCAGGGCCATCACCACTTCCCCTTACGGCCAGACTCAATTCCCTCATTTCATAACCAACTTATGTACCCTCATTTGATTAATTTTCTGCTAGACATTTTAAAATAAAATTACTTTTTGTATCCATCTTAAAATCTAAAACAAGTTTAAATCCGTTTCATATTCTCATTTTTGTTTCATAATGTCCATTCTATATGTTGCATTGGTCAAGACAAATTTTCAAAGACAGATGGACCACCCTTGTCCATAAGTTTAGAAAGAATATTTATTAAGATTTATTGAATTTCTTCTTATTTTTTCAGTTTCTTTGGTTTTTTTAATGAAATTTTAAAGCACATTATCTCATTGTTAAAACATTTCCTTAAACACTTCTTTTTCAAATCGAATGTCTTTATGAAAACAAAATTTTCTATCTTTTGATGATAGATTTTATAAAATTAATCCTAAATCCTAATTTAACATAAAGTTTTAATCTGTTTTAATTTCTTTTTCTAGATAACTAAACATAATATTTTCTTGGAAGAAAAATAATATTAAGTAGATGATAGTGTGGAATGTGGAGCCTTGAAGGCATGTATGAATCAATTCAAAACAAACATTTTTTTTTCTCTTAATCGATTTCTTTTCACACGCAATAAAGTAATGCTAGAAAGCTAGAGTGTGAAAGGTCTTCAATTCAAGTGCATCCACATGGAGGGTACTTTAGTAATTACAACAATGAAAAATAAAAGGTTTACATGGACCAATGAAAAACTAATACATTTTTAGTTAGCAAAAACTAATGGTAAAGTACACTTTGACCCCTTACTGTTGAAACGGTTAGACTTTGATAGATCAATCTGAATTGGATGATGTTTTTATACTACATACAATCCATTTGGCTTTATTTGTTTTTAAAAAACAGGTTAGATTAAATAAATTAACATGATATATAAGTACATGATATATATTCTTTGGGAAAGGCTAAATACGGGGAAGACTAAATATACTATCTGAATATGCTATATATACTTTAAAAAGTGAATTAGTCCTCACTAGGGGTGTAAACGAGCCGAGCCGAGCTCGAGCTCGATTAGGCTCGAGCTCGGCTCGTTTAAGTGTATAAAGCTCGAGCTCGAGCTCGGCTCGTTTCGAGCCTTATGTGTCAAGCTCGAGCTCGTCAAGAATTAAGCAAGCTCGGGCTCGGCTCGAGCTCGGCTCGTTTACCTATAAATCAATATTTATTATGTATTTTTTATTTTTTAATATTTTTATTATTTATTATTTAATAGTTATTTTTTAATATATATTTATAATATATATATATATATATTAGTTGAGGCTCGTTTAGGCTCGTTTAGGCTCGCGAGCTTAATTGTAAAAGCTCGAGCTCGAGCTCGGCTCGGGCCCGTTTAACTCGAGCTCGAGTCGAGCTTTTAACGAGTCGATCCCGAGTAGCTCACGAACAGCTCGGCTCACTTACACCCCTAGTCCTCACACACACATTAACATCAAAGTACATTTTTTACATTCTCAATACATTTATATCAATTCCCAATGTATTCAAACCCTTAGCAAAATGGTGTAAGTAGCAATCTCCATTAAATACACCAATTGATTTGGGCAATTGCTAAATACACCAAAAAAGGTGAATTGCTCCACTCACACATATCAACATCAAGAAACCCTTTTTACATTCCCAATACATTCACTTCAATTCCCGATACGTTCCCACCCTTATCAAAATGGTGCATTTAGCAACCCCATATTCTTTCAAAGAAATCTATTAATATGTTGAATTTATTTGCCTAATAAATGTCTTGATTTTTTTAAACCAAATTAAAACAAGTACATTATAGTCGTGTACAAAATACTTTATTATAAATGAACGTTATACAAGTTTAACGCAATATACCAACAAGCAAATGAAAGATTATCCAACTAAGTGGTTCAGTAAGTTAATACACAAACCTTTGCCTTACTTTTTACTTTTCAAGACACAAAAAACCTATAATGCATTTTCTCAATGATATTGTCATATAAAAACCTGATATGATTTTTTATTTCAAAAACATGTCACGAAAATCATGTCAAAACACCCAAAAACGTATCATATCACTTTTACATGTAACGTACGATTGTTTGATCGTATAACAATCAATTAGAATACTTAGACGTTTAGTGTTTTACAAAATTAATTTTATTGTTGTGCAGATACTCAGACATTTTTAATGTTCTATAAACCTAGTTATTATTTTAATACATACAACACTGTTTAGATATTTTTAATGTCTTTGTAAACCTAGTGAAGGAATATATGTTTGATTTGGTAAATAAACAACATAAAGGAGGGTCCTTTAGTCCTAGCCACTTAGCTATCAAATTATAGAGACGTAAAATGATATTTTCCAAAACATGTGGGGGATAGAAAGGTTTTTGAACCAAGTGGGAAATAGAATTTTGGTGGTTGGACGTCATTAATTATTTCAAAGAGTAAACTACAAATCTGGTCCATGTAGTTTGTCAACAATAACAATTTTGGTCCTTACAACTCTAAAATTACAATATGACCAACATAGTTTGCAAAAATATCTGAAATTAATATCTTCCTTTGTCCTCTTATCACTTTCTTTTTGTTTCTTGTCCGATTAAAAACCACAGGGACCAAACTCATGAAATCGATTTTCATTAATTAACAGACAAAAAATAAATAAAAACGCCTCTCATTTAACAGGAATTTTATAGTCGTTTGAAGACATAATCAAATCTAGACTTTTTAACAAAACTATGATACTCGTTTTATAATTTCAAAACTACATTAAATAAAAACGCCTCTCATTTAACAGGAATTTTATAGTCGTTTGAAGACATAATCAAATCTAGACTTTTTAACAAAACTATGATAGTCGTTTTATAACTTCAAAACTACATAGATAAATTAAAAAAATGTTATTTTTTTGACAAAACACATGGACCAAATGCTCAATTTACTCCTATTTCAAGTAAAAAAAGTATCTCATGTCCGTTATCATGGGATGTTAAATTTTATTATTATCTTTTTGTTGTAAGACATGAATTTTAAATAAAAATGTATGTTAGTTACCGAATGCAATATGATGATTATTGTTTTTCTTTTTGAACGACAGTAGACACATGCATCCACTAAACCTACTATATACCAACGTCAATGTCGGTACTCGAACCCACAACCACAAGGGGCTGACACCTTCCCAAACACCAAATGTCACTGGATTACAAACCCTTTTGGCAATGATTACTATTCAACACGTGAAACAACATAGATTTAAGCTCCAAAAAGAACCAAATAACATCAATAAAAACAGGCCAACAATTGTACAAGATGATTTTAAGGACCTCTTATAATTAAGCTGTACCTGTAACATGTGTCTATTTTGATGAAGATGGATCCCACAAAAGGTACTTTAATAGGGAAAAGTGGTTCATGGGATGGGGTTTTTTTTTGCTTTAATAAATCATTTTCACCCTATCTTGGCTGTCTACTACCACCATAAAAGGACCGGTTAGAGTGAAAGATTAATTCCATATATAATTTTGTGAAGAAGAGATCGATGGATCGAAGGGTGATGGAATGCAATGGTAGTTCATCGTCTTCTAGGGTCGATAGAAGAACCATCGAGAAAAACCGAAGGATTCAGATGAAGGCCCTCTATTCCCAGCTCCATTCTCTTGTTCCTCATGATTCTTCTAGGGTTTGGTTTTTACTCTCTTTCTCTCACAATCTTTCTCTCAAAAATGTTCTTGAACAGTTGAACAACCACAAAAACTTAACCTATATATATATATATATATCACACTTCATTAACAAATATTTTGATGTTTATATTTCTTTGATAGTTTATTGAATAACTCCACTCAAAGGTTTTGTAAATGGTCATTTTCCAGGAACCAAGATTTTGGGACATAAAATGTCCAACTTGTTCCATAAAAAAGTTGTTGGAACAATTTATTTAGGGTAACATAAAAGTGTTCTTTAGTTGAATTTTCTTTTTATGACTGCTATATATATATGTGTGTGTGTGTGTGTGTGTGTGTGTGTGTTGTGTGTGTGTGTGTATTGTCTCCATCCTCATAGACATCCAAGAAACCCAAAATTTGTAGGGTCACTATTTCTTCAAAATTTAGACCAAAATCTTCAGTTTTGGGGGTTAAATCTTGGGGTTTTGAAATTCTTTAGGTGGGTTTAATTACTTATCCCTATTTTAATGATCACCAGTTTTGCTGTTGTTAATTAATGCTGCAGGAAATGATATCACTGCCAGATCAACTACAAGAAGCTGCAAATTACATAAAGAAATTGCAAATAAAACTAGAGAAAATGAATGAAGAAAAGGATAATTTGATGGGAGTCAAGAAACTGGAAATCATTCAAGATCACAAAAAAATCGCGAACCCGAATTTGTCGGTGGGGCAACAAAGAACACCTCAGATTGATGTTCGCGAAACCGGCTCATCTCTCGAAGCAATTCTCATCACGGGGGTCGATTTTAAGTTTATGTTCACTGAAACGATTCGTGTGATTCATGAAGAAGGCTTCAATGTCGTCAATGCCAGTTTCTCGATCGTTAACAATAGAGTCTTACATACCATTCATGCTCAGGTATATCCCTTTAATTCCTTTACATTTAAATAAAGAAGTTCCAATTTTTGAAAGAAAAAAAAAAGAAACTCATAGTATTTGCTCTTTTAGAAGAATAAAATCTTTCTTTTTCTATAAATAATGATGTTAAGTTGTTGCATGCATGTACACATTTAGAACTTATTTTCATAGCATCATGCTATCTTTGTTTATTTGTCAATGGAATATTAGAGTAAGTAGAAAATAATGTAAATCAGCCATTTTGGTACACAAAATTAGTTCATAGAAAGTTTAATTTATAAATTTATTTTTTCAAAATTACATTTTTAGCCGTTACAAATGATATTGGAAAGAAACAAGAATTTTAATTAATCCCCTAAATTTTCCTACCACGAGGCCGTGAGTAGCGGTAACTTGCTAGCTGGCGGGTTGAAGCCAGCGGGTTGGGAGGCTTTAGCGGGTACCGCTACTCCCTTGAGCGGCTTCAGCGGATTTGAAGGAAAGCGGGTTGGCCACTCCACTGTGAGCGGCTTGTGTTGTGTGTGTGATGTGTGTGGTGTGTGTTTAATTAAATGAGAGGGTTGTGAGGGTTCAGGTACTAATTAGAGAGGGTTCCAGAGGGTTAACGGGAGGGTTGGAGAAAAGCTGATGTGGCAGTGGGGTTTGGAGGGTTGGGTACTGATAGCCTAATATCGAGGATCATTTTAAACATGAAATTAGCTTTCTAACTAGGGTTAAAATGCAAAAAGGAAGAAGAAATTAAAGTATGTCTAAATAATGCAAATTTGCAATGATTATTTTGCAACAATGTTACAAGTACAATTGTAAGACACTCTAATATTTTTCTATTGAGTTTTAAAGCATATAATAATTATCTTACAAAATGAACCTATAGTATTTGACTGATCATAATCATACCTTTAAATATCAATTTTGAACATTTAAAATTATTTGTGCACTAATGAATGTGTAATTTACAGATTGGAGAGAGTTATGGTCAAGAAAATGGTGTTTCAAGGATCATAAAGAGATTGAATAGTCTTGTGTATGGCATTTGATGCATCTTGTAATGCTTACTTTTGGTGCCCTAAAACTATGGCAAGATTATTAGTTCAATTATGTATGGTTAGAATTCAATATCCTTTTATCTAAACTACTAGTTGGAATATATCCTTATCTTCTATCACATTATTTGGATATTTTGTTTTCACATCAATATTTTATCATTATTTGACTTATTTTCATGATAAATTTGTTGGGTTCTATCACAATGGTCCCAAATAATAAAAGTGAAAGCTTTACAGAACCAAAACACAAAGTGTAATATTAACCCACCAATCAAAATGCAGAGTAAACGGATTAAAAGGAGAATATGGAAAGCAAAATAAAGTAACATATGTGGTTCCAACTTCCACCATCGGTTTGATGGTAATGTTAAAGCTAATCATTTACAAGCTTCAAGAGTCAAGCTTAATTTAACTTTTGTGTGCACCGTACCAAATGCATAGTAGCCCACTTAGTCCCTCTTTATGGGATTGTGTACGTGCCCTCATGTGCTCTATAAGGTAGCGTTTGGTACGCAAACAGGATGGAACAGGACTGGACAGGACAAGAGAGTATGACGGAACTAGACGGGACAGTATGGGACTAGACAGAACAAATGTCTGTTTTCTGTTTGGTACGCGGTACGCCTAGGATTGGACTGGACAGAACTAGACAAGTTCTCCAAAAAAAATTATTTGCTAATTTTATATATATCACATAATAGTTATAATTAACAAAAATAAAGTAAACTATATAATTTATAAAAAAAATTACACAATTTTCATAAACATAAACACACACACACACACATATGTAAGATTTTTATGTAACTGACGGTGATGGTAAAGGTGGAGGTGGTGGCCGACAATGACACTACTAGTGACGATGATGGTGGTGGTGGTTGGTGGTTGTGGAAAACGTGAAGATGGTGGATAGTGGTGGTGGAGGTCACCAACAGTGGTGGTGGTAGTTGTAGAGGTGGTAGACGGTGGTGGTAGGTAATTGATCATAGTTGTAGAGGTGGTGGATGAGGTTGTTGTAGTAGAAGAGGAGGTGGAGGTGGCCAATAGTGGTTACCGGTGGCGGCGGCGTCCACGACTAGTGGTGGTAAACATTAAAAAAATACAATATTTAATTTATATAGAAAACGAGTGTTAATTAGTAATATATTAGTTTCTGTGTCATTTATGTCCTATGTTGTTCCACCTATGTTATCCCACCTTGTCCATGTTCTGTCTCTGTCCCATTCTGCACCAAACATGGGACAGTGAATTTCTGTTCTGTCCCATGCTGGACAGTAAGTTTTGTCCCGTCCTGTCCTGTCCCACGTACAAAACGCAGCCTAAATGGACTGGGTTTGCCTAGAGCTAACGAACCTTGAAAAATCCTTTGCATTTATGAGAAACAAAACTTATATGAAATTACAAATTATGTAAAATAATTTAAAATACATGATAATTTTTCCAACTTAAAATAACACATAAGTAGATAATAATAATAATAAAGAACATTATTTTGTAAAATATAGAGCTTCAATAAGTGAAGGGTTGAAATCTGAATGGGATGATTAGGAACTTGATCAATAGAGATGACTATGTTATTTGTTACCCAAATAGTGTGTATATCGTGAATCATAATTCACAATTAAACGAGAATTGGTAAGCATCCAACGTTTCACAATAAAAAAATAAAAAACATGCATATAATTCATAATTAAATTTCGTTTATGATCACCGATGGATCGGTGACGAACCAATCAAATCTTGACTTTGACCCTTAGTCAGTTGACTTATGTTTGTAATCCTACAAAAAGACAAGCAAAATTATATACTTAATCTATGAATTTATCAAAATATTACCTAACGAAATTAATTTAATAACTAATTAAATAAACACTGCTGATGATATGTTGAATTTAATAAAAATATTTGAACTATATTTACTGAAATATTAACAACGAAATTTAACATAACAGTTTATTAAAAAAACACTCTTGACAAAATTATTTAGTTTAAAAAAACAATAGGAGACATCCAATTTATAGCTGTTATGTTGCTCAACTTTGAAAATTTCTTTGTAACCTTTTATAACAATAGAAACGATACCATTGCTAACCTTAGCCAAAGTACGAAGATGATGCTATTGCTTATCCTCCTAATATTCTAGAGATTAGAGGTGTAGATGCAGGCAACAAGGGAGAATCTAGTACAATGTGGATCCTTGATATGTGTCGGGTCTGGGGTGGATCGATGCATGTACTAGCACCAATCTGGTAGTAGCTACTCTATCGATGCTCTAGCAAGAACGTGATTATCTGCAACCCTAATCGGCCTTTTACGGAACCTGCCTTCAAGGACAACAATGTGACAACCATTTCACTAGGGATTGATACTAGTAAGGGGGCCTGGGTTTTAAGTTGAAGTTTTAGAGGCCTTGTTGAAAAGTTGAAGTGTCGAGACGAAGAAAGGCTAGAGGCAAGTAAGAAAGATCTGACGTTTTAGTAGTTTTTCAAAAACGATGAATATGAAGTCTGGGTAGCAGGGACTGTGGATCCCTTGACTCCCAATCGGGTTTTTATTTTTCGATATGTCGCTCTTCAAGTAGAGCGAATGACAAAGATATATAATATAAGGCTTCCGTTTTGGTTTTCGGATCTTGATCAGGTCCGAGCTTACCAAGCTCTATGTTGTTGGGGAATTCTGCAAGGGTCTTACACTTTCTTTATTTACTCTATTTGAGTATTTGGAGTACTTTGGAGATGGACATGGTGTGTAGTAAAAAACTAATTCTAAATTTCCACATTAAAAATTTGTAGTTTTTAAATTTGAATGCACGATATGTGCATTTTTGGTTTGTGTGTAGTCGACAGTTTTTACCTTTTTTTAAATTCACATAAAAGTATTTGCAAAAGCAAATGCATAAGAGCATCTCCAACAACTTTTCTAAATTTTTTTTTAAAATAAAGAATGAAATATCAAAATCTTTAAAACTTTATTTTTTCATCTCCAACAGCTTTTCTATTATAGAAGTTCTACCATGACTTATATTATTAAAATATATATTACATTTATTTTTCCAATAAATTTTTAAAAACTTTTAGACACTCAAACTATGCTATTGGTGGAGGATATTAAAATAACATTTCTCTCTCTTTTTAGAGTTTTTAAAGAATTCTCTATATGTAGAGATTTCTCCAATTTTTTCTATTTTAGCAAAAGGAATAGCAAAGCTGTTTGAGCATTTTAGCAAACCAAAACCCATTTTTTTGTTATATTAACAAAGCTGTTGGAGATGCTCTAATAAATTTCATGAACTACACAATTACAGCGTATTGGTGGTGAAATTCCGCCGGTAGCAATATCAATCTTTTCAATTAAATGGAAAAATTATCGGTTGGTATAAGCGGCTAAGAGTATCTCCAACTTTCCCATAATGAAGATTTTGGAGATTTTTTGCTCCAACGGATTCCCTAAATCCTTCAAAATGAAAAAAAAATATGATGAGAGAATGTGAAAACCTCCGAATTTGGAGTTATCTCCATTCTACAAAAATGATTACTCTAGGAGAGAGGGTGCAATTTTTATTCAATCTACCAATAAAATTATTTTACATTAAATATTTAGGAGAGAGAAATGATATTTTATTAGTTTTATTAATTATTTTAATAATATAATTGATTGGATAATTTATAAAATAGATAATTTGTTGGAGATGAAGGTAATTTTTTTTAGAGATTTTGACTTTTTATTTCTCCAAAATGGAGAAGCTGTTGGAGATGCTCTAATTACAAGTCGCATGTGTCTGTTGTTTAATTTATTCCATTATTTTATTATATAACTATTTAAATAAATAACTAACTAAATTAATTAATTATCAGCAATATATACATTAAGGTGTGTTTGGTACACGGAAAGGATAATACATGACAGAATAGGTGTCCAACGTTTTGTAAGACATGATATGAGTCATATGACCGGACAGAACATGACAGAATTAGTTAAATGACCAATATACCCTTGACGAACTGTTTAGTGTGTTTTTATTATATAATCAATCTAAATGATACAATTTACATGATTCAACACTAATGAGCCTTTGATCCAACGACTTAGCCACCCCTTGCAAACGCTCCATTGACCTAGTCGATGAGGGATTTTTGGAAGCAAGTCCAAGGTTTCGATTCGAGCTCACTCCTTGTGCCGGGCGTGGGGACAGGGAACATTACCTAGGGCCGGTCTTTGATGGAGAGCCAGTTGGATCCAAAGGACCACGAGGTCAAGGTTTTCCCACCGTTCTAAACTTTTGGAATTGCAAAAGACGAAAAACATTATAAATTGCAAACCGTAGGATTTTAATTCATGATAATTCAAAAATAAACGGTACGTTATGTATAAGATATAAACCACAAAGACAAAACATGTAATTTACTTATAAAAATATTAATATCTAATACTAATCATGAAATAATTAATTGACTATCAAAGGATGTAAAGAAGCTGTTTTGTCACCTTTTGAGAAATAAAAAGGTTCGCAACGTATGGTCTATCAATTGACACCAAATCATTTGGAAATTATATGAACATAAAAGCATATATTTGCAAAAGGAAAAGCTTACATGAACTTTTCCCTCCTTTTTACCTATAAATGTTAAATAAATTAATATTTTTTTTTTACTTTTTCTAGGTTTTTATGTAATTTTTGAGGTTTTATGTATGTATGATATATTATTATATTTGTTTGCAAGGAAGTTAAAAATATATCTAAACAACATTTTCATACGTATTTATTGAACACAGGGTAGTTATTCATTCGTTTGGTCATGCACATTTACGTTGGTAGGATAAATTACATTTTCATGGATGAACTATGATAGTGTCTGTTAACGTTCATTAATTTCAGTATTGTTTTTTAGATGTTAAGTTATATTACCATTCATTGTTCTTACGATAAGGTATTTTAATGTTCATTATTTTTCACGTTAAGCTTGTTAAGATAACAAATTGAAAGATATCAATACTTTTCATGTTTATAAATAAGATTGTAAGGTATGTTAAGCTATTGTCATGTATATTTTACATATGTGCCATCACATTATTTTGGGGAGTTAGATCAATCATTATGTTACATGGGTGGGTGGGGGAACCAATCCACTATAGATAATTCTACCCAATCATATACAAACATATGGGTTAAAATTAGAATCATTGCTATTTGTAAGAACACGAAAACCTTCGTTTATGTACAAAATCATATGTGATTCATGTACAAAATCATATATAATTTACATAAAAAATCACATATATAATTTAGGTATAAAATTCTATATGATTCATATAGAAAATCACATGTACAAAGATCACATATATTCACGTAAAAGATCATATATGATCT
The DNA here is from genome assembly GCA_030169165.1 of Centaurea solstitialis. NCBI lineage: Eukaryota > Viridiplantae > Streptophyta > Magnoliopsida > Asterales > Asteraceae > Centaurea > Centaurea solstitialis. The sequence continues at coordinate 91,752,639 of CM058041.1, forward strand.
ACATATAAAATCACGTGTGATTTGGTACATGGTCCACTTTCCTTTTTTCGTTAGTGTAAAATCACAGGTGATTTTGAATATGGACGAAAGTTCTCGCGTTCTCGCAAATAGCAAGGGTTCGCGTTCTCAGAGTAAATAAAGAAGCCTAAGCTTTATTCATTCTGAATAATGCATGATATTCAGAGTGAATATTGTCATGTGACGCGATTTTAAGGGTCCTCCTCATGTTTAATGTGAACTTAATTTTGGTTGTGAACATGGAGACTACTAAAATAGCACCACCTAACATATTTAGTTTAAATATTCATGTATTATTCAAAATGAATAACACTGAATGCAGTGTTATTCAGTTTGAATAATACATGAATATGACATGTGGCGCGCTCTAATCGTGACCATACATCATCTTGAATTTGAACGGTTGAGATATGGTTCACAAATGAAAATCCCTATATGTGTGTGTGTGTGTATATATATATATATATATATAGAGAGAGAGAGAGAGAGAGAGGTTCATACAACTTACAAGAACCACCCACATTTGTAGGAACAAATGAATTAAATTTGAGTCACATGTGATGTGGACCCATGTAGGAATCATCCATTAAATATAGTTTAAAGTTGTTTATTTGTTCTTATAAAATACATTGGTTCTTGTTTGAACCTAATTATATACCTTATCATTACACTATGAAAAAAGATATATTTTAAAAAGAGAAAAGTTAGATCACTAAAATTTCTTTAGCTAGCGTGTTTTATTGGTAATGTGAACAAGTAAATTAAAAGAATAATTGATAGGCATTTTTATTTAAGCATAATATCCAAAAAATTTAGAAGATGCAATCATCTCAATATCGAACACTTACATTGCTACATTAACAAAGCAATGTATCAATTGGTGGATTGGTAAATACTTTATGGGTCGATTCTACTCTCAGACTTCTGTTTCTAATCAAATATGGACATAGCTTGGTTGCAAATTCTTTTTAAAAATTTTGGGTGAGACTAGGGACTAGTGAGTTAGCGGCAACATCATCTTATTAAAACATTTTCAGGAAAGTAATCGTCATAAGCTAATCTTTTTTCAGATAAATTTGTCTCTTTAAACTACACACAATGGCTATAGATAACATAGCAAGTGTCCACTACTCGACCACGATTACCCATCAACAAAAATGTGTGTCTACTCTTGCGGTTTTATTCTTTCAACATGAAAAACCTGCATGTTTGCTCTTACATGGGATAATAACCCCCCACATACCAACTTGTATGGTCTTATAGTTTGCTTCGTAGAGCCACACTATTGTCACATACACACACAAGGTATACCAAATATATTCAAAACAAAACAAATATGACATGCTTCATTATACTAATTATCTATTTATCCATGGCATGGACAACATCATGATTAGGATTTAGGGGTACACAAAAACTCAGACCAACCTACTCAACATAAAAAACCCAACCAACCCAACGAGTTGTACAATTTTCAAACCCTTGGTAATGGGTGCAATTGCATTAGACGTATTTGAACCTAATCCAACTCGATGAACCTGATTCCTCTCTTATTTTTATATGCCTCTACTAATGTTGTTGTTCTTGATTGGTTATAAGAGTTACAATAAAAGAAATGATGCTTCTTGGTTTTACTAAATGCTTTTAGTGATAAATGTATATGGGGGTTTCAAAGTCTAAGTTTTTGTGTTTATTTGTAATAACCTTTGGTGTTTAGTTTAATGGTAAAATATCATGTGTTCTTTGGGCATAAAGGATGGTACATGTGTTAATGAATTCCTTTCCCTTGAGTTGTAACGAATACATTCAAATAGACCTAACATTTTCATTACTATCTTGTGTGACTTATATATGCATTAAGCATAGCTTGAAAAGGCATTACACTTTTGAGTTCTTAAGATATTAATTTTTTAACTATGAATTGTTTGATTGCATCTATTTTTTTTAGTGATGCAATAATGTATCAAACGGACCAACACAACCCACATAGTCTTGGTTGGGTAGTTTTTTGTTTGGGTTGAGATTTTTTAAAATGCAAATATTGGATTGAGTTGTCTTCAAAATGTCTTCACCGCTAATCATAATTGCCCACAAAAATAATCAGGGGCGGAGGGAGTTAATGGCAAGGGTTAGCAGTTGCTAACCCTCAATTTTGCAAAAAAATTTTTTTTTGATATAATAATATTTTGACATTAAATATTATAGGTTTACCTTCTTACGCTTAAATTAGTTTTTGGGACACAAAGCATTAACAAAATTCATAATTATGGGTTGCATTTCATTCCAATCCTTCTCATCAATTTCAAACTTTAATTCTCTACAATTTTCAGTATGCAAATGTGAACGGTTCAAGAAGGTTTCATCTATCTTCCTTATTTTATTTAATTATTATTAGGGTTTATATCAAACAAAAAATTGTTACTTTAAGTTGGGTTTTGTATAGATTTGGTTATCATTAAACATTAATTAAGAATCAGTTGCGATTGTGCTAGTTGAAAGGACACTTTCAGCTATGAACATTATGAAAAATCGGTTGCACAATAAAATGGGAAATCAATGGATGAACGATTGCATCCGTATTTATACCAAAAAAGATATTTTTACCAAGCTTAATAATAAAGATATTATTATAGATAAGATTCAGAAAATGAAAACTAGTTGAGGTCACTCTTAAATATGTAAAGGTCGAATATTATCAATATAAATATATAATATCATTATTTTTGCCTTTTCTATAATGTTAACTAATAATTTTGTTTTATTTTATATCATGCTCCCCCTCATATACATTCCTGGCTTCGCCCCTGAAAATAATTATTGTAACATAGTTAAAGAAAATAGGGTGGAATGGTTTGGGTTGATCTGGTTAAAGACATTTAAACAATCCAACCTAATGTTTGTAGTTTAGTAAATCTCAACCCAATCCAAGTCAAAGAAAACTATAACTAACCTAACCCAAATCGTGCAAGTTCAGTTTGTTGACTTGAAGGTTTGGTACATCAAAACATTTACGTATGTTTTTTATGTTGAATTTGGTGTTTTCATTACTCATAATTCATTTATTCATGATCATCAATCAATTGATACAATCTACTTATACGCTTTTTTAAGTGAATCACATTCAACTGTTTTCCTTAATTTGCGTATACATGACTACCTTGCAACATATATACGAAAACAAATACAGAAGTTATATCGAGAAGAAGAAGACATTTATAACATTTGTATATTCAACGACATTATGGTCTTCTTCTTTAAGGCTCACGCTAAACGATTCTAAACCACTTATTACCACTAAAAATACATAAAACATGATTTTAAAGTATGATTAAAACCTTGAACTAACTAAGGAGTCGTTCACTTAAACACTTACCTAGTTAACGCTTACTGGTAAAATTGAACACTATCACTTACCATATCAAAAAATATTTTAGTCTCTCAAAACGGTATCGTATGCAACAATTTACATAGTAACTTTTACCGGATAAGATTTGTAAACCGCATTTTTTTTTTGGTGAAGGGTTTCCGGGACAAAGCCCGATTAATCCCCGACAATTTTGGGGGCTAAATATGACCCCACTTAAATGTCCCAGACATGCATACGGGAAGGTTCGACGAGTGTTAACCAATCAGCCACAACACTTTTGACTTGTAAACCGCAGTTACCGGGTAAGGCTTTCGATTCATGTCATCGCTCTTATCGGTAAGATTCTAGTTCTTGTTATGTTCATCTCGTAAGATAAATTGATCCGCTAAACACTTACCGGGTAAGCTTCAAAACAATAATATTTATATAATATTGTAACAATCTTTATATATGTATTGGGTTCAAAACATATACTAATCTTTACAGATTTGGGCTTGGTCCGTATTAAAAAGCCCAATTAAAGCAAAATCATACCCATTTTGGGCCCAAAAACAACCGACCTATCTGAAAACCATAAATTTAAAATCCAAATCTGTCTAGGGTTTTGCTTCTAACTTCTAACCCTCCCCCAATCTCCATATCTCCATCTCTACACACACAAACCAGAGAAAACCAGATCGGAAAACCATGGTAGGCTTCGAAATCGGCGACGTTCCTTTCAATCCCGACGGCTGGGGTCCACCGGAATCCACCACCGCCGCCGTCTCCATCCTCAACCACCCCGTCAACGTCCCCTTCGCCCCCTTCTCCCGTTCCGATAAGCTCGGCCGTATCGCCGACTGGACCAGATCCAACTACAACAACCCTAACCGCGGCAACAACAATCGCAACAACCCCGCCGATTCCGCCTTCGATTTCACCACCGACGATTCCTTCGGCGGCGGCCTCAACGCCGACGAAGATTCGACGTTCAGGCTCGTCGACGGCAAGCCTCCACCACGCCCCAAGTTCGGTCCCAAGTGGAGGTTCCAGAACAACCGCAACCAGCTGCCGCAGCGCCGCGACGAGGAGGTGGAGGCAAGGAAGCGCGAGGCGGAGAAGCAACGGGCCCGCCGTGACCGGCTGTACCACGCGAACCGGTCCGGAGGGAATAACCCTAGGAGAGAGGCTGCGGTGTTTAAATCGTCTGTGGACATTCAGCCGGAGTGGAACATGCTTGATCAGATTCCGTTCTCGACGTTTACGAAGCTGTCGTTTGCGGTCCCCGAGCCCGAGGATCTGCTCGTCTGTGGTTCGCTGGAATTTTACGATAAGACGTACGATCGGACCACGCCGAAGAACGAGCGGCGGTTGGAGCGGTTCAAGAACCGGAATTTCTTCAAGGTTACGACTACGGATGATCCGATTATTCGGAGGCTTGCGAATGAGGATCAAGCGACGGTATTCGCTACTGATTCTATACTGTCTACTTTAATGTGTGCACCTAGGTCTGTTTACTCTTGGGATATAGTGATCCAACGTGTCGGAAACAAGTTGTTTTTCGATAAACGAGATGGATCGCAGCTGGATTTGCTGTCGGTTAATGAGACATCGCAGGAGCCGTTGCCTGAGGCGAAAGACGATATTAATTCGGCTCATTCTTTGTCTGTTGAAGCTGCTTACATAAACCAGAACTTCTCACAGCAAGTTCTGCAAAGAGATGGGAAGAAGGTTAGCTTTGAGGAGCCGAATCCGTTTGCGAACGAAGGAGAAGAAGTGGCGTCCGTTGGGTATCGTTACAGGCGATGGAAGTTGGACAACAATGTGTCATTGGTGGCTAGGTGTGAGGTTCAGAGTGTTATGGAGGTTAACAATCAGAAATCTTACTTGACTTTGAATGCTTTGAATGAGTTTGATCCAAAGTATTCCGGTGTTGATTGGAGGAGGAAGTTGGATACTCAAAGAGGGGCGGTTTTAGCGACTGAATTGAAGAATAACGCGAATAAGTTGGCTAAATGGACCGCCCAAGCGATCTTGGCTAGTGCTGATATGATGAAATTGGGGTATGTGACGAGGGTTCATCCTCGTGATCATTTTAATCATGTGATATTGGCTGTTGTTGGGTATAAGCCGAAGGAGTTTGCTGGGCAGATTAACTTGAATACTTCGAATATGTGGGGTATAGTGAAGGCGATTGTGGATTTGTGCATGAAGTTGAATGAAGGAAAGTATGTGCTGGTGAAGGATCCACAAAAGCCTCAAGTGAGGATATATGAGGTTCCTGCTGATGCTTTTGAGAATGATTATGTGGAGGAGCCATTGCCGGAGGATGAACAGGTACAACCTCCTGCTGAAAACGGTGAAGCGGTTGAAGAGAATGGAGCTGCAAATGATTTGGAAGACAAGGAAGTTAAGGTTGAAGCATAAAAGGTAGTAATTTTGTTCTGGTATTAACTCTATTTTCAGTTGTCTGCTTATTTTTAATACTGTTTTTTTGTTATTTTGTTGCTTGTAATGCATGATGGACTAAATTTTTGCAATGGTTAATGCTTGATAGAAAAAATTCTATGTTCTTTTTGGTTTTCTTTTAGTAATTGTGTCACAATTTCAATGGTAGCTGAGCATGAAAATTACTATTAGAATTCTTTCTGGGTATAATAAATTATGCATGGATAGATAATTGATTGCATATAGTTTGTTTGAATTGTGACTTTTGGGGAAAGAATGAACAAAGTCCGTAGCTTTTAACATCGTATTCGATCTGTTATTTTTGTGTTTGCTTTTGTTATGAATTAGACTAATCCTGGAAAATACTGATAAAGCTTAATTTATAAATAGTTAAATACTTGCAAATATTTGTAGCTTATCCATAATGGAATAGGATTATCTTTTACGAAGCTGAGATTTTTTGGCGGAATTATTATAATGTTAAACTTTCATGGCTGAAAAACTCGTTTTAATGACTTCTATCTTCCAGAAAATAAATAATTTGACCAAATGTATTATAGTATTATATCAAATGCTATCAGGAAATTGCAGCCTTCAAACCGCAGCTGCATTACTCTTTAGGGTAGAGGAAATAGGATAAGCATGCATACATCCAACCCGATAGACCTTACTTCGGATTGGGACATATAGGCTATGTCTGGTTTTAAATTCTGAGTAGTAGCTACCTATTGCTGCAACTTTTTCATAAAAGTTCATGATTCTTTCGAGGAGAAGCTTGAAGAATAACTGCCATGGGAAATTATTTGTGACACTGCATTAGGGTTACAACACATTTTAGAAGTCCTAAACAATGAGAATATGATACATTATGCAATCTAGCATAGCAAAGCTATCCCTTAAAAGCAAGGTTTTAAAAAACGTAAACGAGCCTCGAGGCGTTTTCCTCCAAGGTACGTGAGGCGTAAGCCCCGAGGCAGTCAAGGCGTAAGCCTCAAAATATAAAACAAAAAGATACATATATATATATAACACTTATGAAAAAAACATAGTTTAATATTTCAAAAACAATGAAACAAAACTTACAACTCAAAATCCTAGTTATACATTAACCAAAGCAACCAAAATATTTAGTCCTAAACTACTAATCATAAAATCATGACACGTGATTCTAAGTCTAGAGTGTAAAGATCTTTAATGTATTCTATTTTGCACTTGTGATATTTATTGACTGGGTCTATCAAATTATATAGGTAGAAGGATTAAAAGAAAAAGATATCTATAATCTATTATTATGTTAGAAGATATCGAGTAAGCCGTAAAAAATAGGCAGCTTGATATATTTATCTAATTATCTTAGTAATATATACATTGTATAGGCAGCAAAAATAGTCCAAATTATTTAGTTTTTCTTATTAGGATTATGATTGACATATAAATGGATAGAGATATAGGCTATAAAAATAGGTTTTATTATAGATATTTTCTTTTCCAATTTTTTTTTTACAGATTTCAAAAATATAGATGGGACGTACACCTCAGTAACGCCTCAGCGCCTCACAGTCTGAGGCGCACGTTTAGCCCAGCCACTGTGAGGTGTAAGTTTTAGTACGTTTTTTGGCCAAAAAGCCCTGAGGCGTGCCTCGAGGCGTAGTACGCCTCAGGCGTTTTTTAAAACCATGCTTAAAAGCAGCAATTTCGGTCATAGGGTCAACCGGTGAAGAAAGAACATTTATTTTCTGACTTGACATTGTTAACGTGGGGCATTTGATATAGCAGACATTGCAATGGCACTAAGGTTAAACTTTTAAAGTGGGCATGGTTATAGTCACCTCTCCCTGTAATTTTAGAAGATAGATTATATTGTTCTTCTATAATTTCACCTTAGTTTGAGAATAAACTCTTGATATGGTGAGGGATGCTTTCACCCAAACTGGACTGCTGACCCTGCTGGAAAATTGATGGACTTTAAACCCTAAAGCTTAAATCTGACTGCTAAAACGCTAAAATGCCAAAATGTAGTTGTGGAACTCACGAGACAAATGATTAAGGCCATGTTTGGCATTTGAGCTTATTTTAACAGCTGTTTCCTAAGGTATAGGCTAGCTATTTGAAATGCTACTTGAAGCAGTGTTTCAATATGATCAAGGGACTTTATTCCAATTATGCATACATTTTCTTACTTAATTTCTTAACATATACTTTTGGGCCATTTTGCAGCTTTACTAAACCTGACTAGTTTATCAGCTTAGACATCCAATAGCTTTTTAACTAATAGCTAACGCCTAGCTTATCTGCTAGGTTGCCAAACAGTCTACATCCGAGGATCGTTTTAATTATGATCATATCCATGAATTTCCATTGTATGTGAGTAAGGTCCTTTGAATATGTTTTACCTCATGTTTTGTAGCCTTGTTTGCTTAGCTTTCTTTGCTTGATTAGGAAACTACATGGATTAGCGGTCGACTTCCAAGATCAAAATAATCAAGATTTCTTGCGTTTGTTGCTTCTAATTACATTGGAAAAGGATTATGTCGTATCTTTTGAATTCTTGGTTTACTGGTTCGTTATCTAAATGCAACTGTAACAAAATGTGTTTTTCTTGTTCTATAACAGGTTCTAGTTGGAATTCGGGTGGCAAATGTTTCTTCAATGCTTCTACTCCCGTGGTGGCTTTTTTGCCAAAAGTTTTCGCATGACAAACTTGAGATTTTTGTTTGTTTTTCTTTCGGTTACAATCACTATTATTATAATATGTAATGGATTAGTTGTTTGGGAGTTTGGTGTTGGTAGTGTTTTCTGTGGTCAATGTTTTAAACCTTGTTGATCTTCATTTGTTTGTGAGGCTGCAGGGTTTGCAGAAAGTCATTTGATCTAATTAAAACGACATACTGTAATTGCATCGGATAGGATCCAAAATTTGACCATTCAAGTTGGATCGGTTGGTTCTTTGACAGACTATTCATACTAAAATAAAATCGGATTGATCAAATTCCGTCGACATTCAATTACCATGGATGTGTAGATTGGATCGGACCAATTGCTCATCTTGGGTAGATTGGATGGGATGAGACCAATAGGTTGGTTTTTGGACGATTCTTGAACATACAGTTTGTTTTTTTGGTTATTTTATATTAAGCAATCTCTAATACCCCTTAAAAACAACTTTATCTTATTGCATTTTTGTATCATCATAAGCTAATCTAAACACTTTTAATAGAACTCTCATTCATATCATATAAGTTGATAAACATTTCTAAAAAAAAAAAAAAAAAAAAAGATCATAAATTGTTTTAAATAAGCAATCCCAAACACCACTTAATTCTAGAGTAAACTATGATTTTCGTTCTTATGGTTTGTTACTTTTAACTATTTTTGTCCCAAGTATTCAATAATTGCTTTTTGGGTTATGGTTTTTATTTCCTTTCGTTTTTCATTCGTCAAACTAACTTCGTTTAAAAACTCTCTTAATCTATGTTAAGCCAAGGTCATATTAGTATTTAATACATGCATTTAATTTCCTACTAAAAAGTTTTTATTTTTATTTTTAAATGGTCTTCGGGCCAAAACCCGACTAATCCCCAACAATTTTAAGGGCTAAATATGACTTAAATGCCCTCACTTTCACATGACTTTTATTAAAAGAAATAGTAATAATTAACTTTCGTAGTAAAACATTGATCAGATATGGAAAAAACGATTCCATTTCATGCATCACTTCCCTCCTTACATGAGTTGCTTCTTTAGTTCTTTTCCCGTTAAGGGAAAGTTAGACGGGAACTGAAGTCATACGGGGTATAGTCTTTGAAAAAAAGAACTAAAGAAGTGGGCTACAGAGGGGGTGCATAGGGTGAGTTCTAAATTTTTAAATTTTACATTATAAAATCATCATTCCCAAGTTTTAATGTCAAAAGTACCGATAAAGCGGATATACGCCAGTTGATTTCATTTGCTGCAACTAATCTACAGAAACAAGTATCTTATATAAGAATAAAAACTTCATATTCAGCAGCTCTATGTCTAAAAAGTCGCCTGAAATATTTTAGAGTAATAGAGTTTTTTAACGGAGTCACATCCACACAGTTGATAAACACTTTCAATGCTTCTCTTCAAATTTAATATTTCTCACCGCAACTCAACCCTGCTACAAAAAATGTAAAATCATAGTGATCAACAAAACAATTGTTAAAGACCAGTGATGAAAATAGTTGTAAGCAAGGTTCTAAGAACACATTACGACGCGCCATAACCTTGAGGCACAACCTTGCCGCCACAATAAGGCCTGTGGCCCGAGTCTGAGGCGTGACTTGCAGTATGGCGTGTTATGGTGCGTTACAACAAGTTATAATGTGGGTTATGGCTCACGGATTATAAGACACAAATAGTTTGTTTTCTCAACATTTTTACATCCAATTTATTGCTTATTCAATTTAATATTAATGATTTTAATTTTTCATTTAAAGCGGGAATGCATCAACCACAAGTTGAAGACAAAAGTCTTTTTTATAGCAGATTAAAATAAATGATGAAGATTACATAGAATGATAACTTCTTTATAAGATATATCTAACCTAGTTGAATCTAGTATGTTTTTTGGCATATGATATTAGAATTTAGATTAGAGATGTATAGATTATAAAACCATTAACAAATTTTCTTTTTGTCATGATCTCCTAAAGTCAGTTTTTGTAAGTTTTGTATATTTCATACCAAATAATCAATCCATAAATCTTTTTTTGTTTATAGTTTCGTATGAAATTTTAATCATTATTGTTAATACACTAAGACACACAGACATGTGTATATATATCTGTACTATATATACAAATTTGCCACTCTAAGGAAAACGTTATGACATCACCGTAACTAGTAAGGTTTGAGGCTTAATTTTGTCGTTACGTTATGCCTCAACCATTAGAACCTTCGTTGTAAGTAATTATCCACGGGACCAAATACCGTAGTGTATGTTTAATTATATATTATTAAAAAATTTAATGCATCAAATAAAATATTTCAAAATTTTAATTCCAACGCCAAAAAAATTAAATATTATTTCTTTCTTTGGAACTATTTTGTTAAACCAGATTTTCAACCCCACATGTCTCATGTCATCTAAAGCAGTGTCTCGATTGTCATCATCAACGTTTCTACTGAAAAATACAAATCATAGTCTTCATCAAGGATGGATTCACATATGGTTTAGTTGGGAAACAAAAAACATTTTTTATAAATATTTTTACCATGGTTTCCTCCATGGATTTTTAATAAAACCCCAATCGCAAACGTAATTTGAAATCAACTAAAAAACCAAAAACTCAAAAAAAGTTTCTTGAAATCGGAAAAAATACTTAGATATCCGTTAAAATCAACCCAAAAAACTTTAAAAATCCTCTGAAACAATCGAATTAGACTAAAAACATATCAAGCAACTTTTCGAGCTTTTAATTTATCTGAAAGATGCCACCATTGAGTAAAATTCCTAGGTCTACCATAGTACCAATGGTCTTGATGAGCCACTTAACTAGCAAAATCTTGGGTTTGCTCTCCCATGATCACTAGTTTAATTCACCAAAAAAGGCACCTTACCAATTCTAAGTCATCTTTGAGCTATTGTACCTAGGGATGAGCTATCAGGATCATTTTTTCGAACCAAACCGGTACTATAAACCGACCCCGAACATATATTATCTATTCAATCCGGTTTTGGTTTATTAGTATTCATGAAAATCAATTTTTGGTACTCAGTAACGGGATTTTCTCGAAAATCCCAAACCAATTTGTAATATTAAGAGACAATTTTCTTATAAAAAAAGTTTCCTAAGTATGTATATCATCTACTAAATAAACTAACTTTATCTTTTTCTAATCAAAATATATCATTTCCTAAACTACCAAAATTTTCTCCATTCACAATAGTGAAACCTCACTTGCCATATTTTTTTTTCCTGCTAAATCATTACTTCCTCAACAAACTAAGGAACTGCTTAAATTTCTACAATTGGGGTAATGACCATGCCGAAGCTCCTGCTTAGTGTGCTCACTTTTTACTGTATAAAAAAAGTAAGTTAAAAATTGCTTCTTCATATTGTTATCGTTGAAGACGGATTTCATGTGGAACCATTTAAGATAATTGTTGTCATTTTTTACCAAAAAAAAGAAGTGAAGGAAATAATTATCTTCCTGTCGACATAATTATGCCGTACTCGTAACACAAGATGTTGAAATAGAATGGGTAAAATTGTAAAATATTTTGACGAACGGCTAGTTTCAAACAAAGTGACTACTATAATGAACCACAAGAATGATCGTTGTGGTAGTTTATGAATTTAAATTTATAGTGAATTACTTTTTGTCCACGTGGTTTGCTAAGAATTGCTATTCTGGTGTTTGGAATTTTAAAATTTATGCTTTTATCCTTTTATAGTTCACAAATTTTTGTTAGTTTTACTATTGAGGCTAAACTTTACTTTTGAATATGATGGATAAAAACATTAATAACTTTATAAACTATTTTTTTTAGAATCAATGGAGTTAAAGTTAGTTGTTAGTTTTGTACTCGAGCATGTTAGAGCGGGTTAGGTAATTCTGGCGGCTCGCAATCACCTTCTTTTAAAACACTATAATTCTCTTGAATTCACCTGAGTAAAGCCTTTTTGCAAAGCTCGAACTTGATACCTATAAGCGCAAAACCTCTCAAGGTTTTCCTTGTTGGCCAACTAGCCGAACTGGCTAATAAGTTATAAATCATTAGAATAAAAATAGAAACAAGCTTTAAATAAGAAGTAAAAAGAATCCAAGGGCTAAAATGTAAAAGTCTAAGAAACCATAGGGACGACCATGTTAACCTTTCAATTTAAAATTTTACCGTTGGTGGTGGAATCCTATGGAGTAATTCCCATACCCATGGACTAAATAGGGCACCCTAGTCTTTATCCAAAAGAAAAAGTCTGCAAAATTCCAAAATATGTCCCCTTGATTTTTCACACACCTATAGCATTAATGATTCCCATCACCACTATAAACTTGCACAATATTCAATAGGGCATATTTTTAGCCATTTTGGTTCGTTGAAAATTGTTATTTTTTTATGTTTTTTAAATTATGATATTTGTTTATATAATTAATTTATTTCTTTCACGCAATTGTTTCAAGAAATAACGTATTTTACTATAGTTTTTATTTTGTGGAACATACTTTTAAAATGCACATTTAAAAGTTTACAATAAAAATTTATTAATAATTATATTATTTTAAAAATTATAAATTATTAATATTGTTATGTCACTTAAATAATTTCCATGTCATAACAAAAATCAATATAAATAATATTTTATCATCTACTCTAAGGGTTGGTTTGGCAAGCATAAGCTAGCTTATAAGCTAGCTGATAAGCTAGCTTATAAGCTAGTCCATCCAAACATGTACCAGGAAGCTAGCTTATAAGCTAGCTTTTTGAAACGCTACTTTGAGTAGCTTATGAGAAGCTTATTGTAGCTTTTTCCAATTATACCCTTATTAATATTAATTATTAAATTCAAAGGTACCCTTTTTGGTCATTTTACATACTCATAAGCTAGTTTTTGCCAAACATAATTTGTTCAACAGCTAGCTTATCAGCTACTAGCAAGCTTATCAATCAACAGCTAGCTTATCAGCTATCCGCTAGCTTATCAGCTACCAGCTAGCTTATAAGCTACGCTTGCCAAACATAGCCTAAATCTCAATCCATTCATTTCCCATGTTTATTTTTATTTTTTTTCTTAAAAATAAAAATACGAGGATAAAATTTAGAAATTATACATACATATATATACTACTATATAATAAAAAAATTGAATTAATAGAATACATTGGTTCGTTCGTTTTTCGGTTAACAGCTAGTTCGGTTCGGTTGGGTTATTTTGAGACCAAAACCGAAACCGAACCATTTGGTTTTTCGGTTTTCGGTTCGGTTGGGTTATTTTGAGACCAAAACCGAAACTGAACCATTTGGTTTTTCGGTTTTCGGTTTGGTTTTTCAGATTTTATTCGGTTTCGATTTCTCGGTTTTTTCAATTTCTCGTTTTCGGTTCGATTTTTGCTCCACCTACCATTTAATACAATTTGATTATTAAGTGTGTGTAATTAAAAATAAAACAATATTAAAGAAATCAATTATTCCTCTAATTGAGTTTGCATAATAGTGGTTAAAAAGTGGGTTATAACCACCTTTTAAAAGAAATACAAATATCGTCACCATTTATTAAATCGAAAACTGGTTTTGATATATATCCAAAATTGAAGCAAAACAAATTATACAAAAAAAAACAACGATCATTTCATCCATTAAAATTTGAGTTGTACATAGGCGGATCTAGAAATTTGGTTTAATGGGGCCCTATGGTACCGTATAACAAAAATCCGAAACTGAATAGCTCATCTAAACCAAAATGGTTTCGGATTAGTTAAACGATTCGGTTAACCAAATAAGATGAATTTCGATTTAGACTATTTATTTACCATATTCGATTAACCGAATAACAAAGAATAGTATTCTTTAATTTATATAATTTCTTTCTAGATGAATTGATTTGAACGTGTATAAAACTAAAACAAGAAATTGAGATATATTTAACAAAAATATATTCAAGATTTCAAAAACTAACGAAAACAATGCATAAGGAGAATGACCCTTAAGCAATAGAGCGGTTTTTTTTTTTCTAAAAAGGACCATGCCTCTAAGACGAACCATCGAAAATGACCAGAAGGATTAACAATCTATCGAGTAAATTTTCTATATTCCCCTAAAACATATTCAATTTCAACAGTTGATGTTGATACCGGGTTTATTTCTTGCTACACCGACTTACAACTTTGTTGCCTAAAAGTTGGTAGCTTCTTGTAGTATGTTCCTATTTATTTAACACCCTACATAATCATAATTTGAATATTTAGTTAATCAAACATTTGTCTCTAGGATACCAAAGACCTAGGTTAGAAGTATTTTAAGTATTTGAAGATTCTTTTTACTGCTTTGAAATGAGACTCCTTTAGATTGATGATGTGGTTTTAAATTTATACATCAAGTGTACGCGTTATGTAGATACGAGTCGATCTCATATAGGTAAATGTCTAAACACTAACCATTTATAGTTATGTCCTAGCTATGCAAATCAAATGATTGTTTGATTATTTAATAATTGAACATGAAATAAACAAGTTTAAGGGAGGAGAATACATTATGAAGCAATTAAAAGTAAACTAAGCAAATTAAACTATAACTATGAGTAACAGACGATAAGTAACATCACTTTGGATTTTAGTAATGGTAAAATTTGTTAAGTGTAAATACTTCAACCCTTCGAGATGGAAAAGCTTTTTTAAACCAATTACATATTTACATTGACAATATATGTATGTTAGGAAGAAACATTAGGATTTAAAAAAAAAAAAACTACTACTTTACTGTCCTTCATGATCAATTACCGATAAAAGTTAAACTCTTATTAAACAATTGATTAACAATGCATCGTAAACCCTATAACTGTTGCAGCGTGATACAATTAAACCCGAACTATAACAGGTTAAACTTTTCCTTATATATTAGCAAAACCAATTAAGAAATTAACTATAAATGCTACTCGTTTAAAAGCGCCTACTTAATCAATTTGCCACACTAGCTAATATTATTATTTGCTTCCAAAATGGATTCAAACCCAACCTTCGTTTTAAGAACAACTTATCAATACTAAAACCTGGATCATAAGCGGTGATTACCCAATAAAGCA
Organism: Centaurea solstitialis; assembly: GCA_030169165.1. Lineage (NCBI taxonomy): Eukaryota > Viridiplantae > Streptophyta > Magnoliopsida > Asterales > Asteraceae > Centaurea > Centaurea solstitialis. The sequence goes on from CM058041.1 coordinate 91,768,215, forward strand.
ATTGCTTAATTAAAGCCAATACACAATTTAATTATCTAGATCCCAATTGTAGTAAAGACAATAGAACAGAGCTAACTAGCAAAATCAACTACATTACACCACCTAATAACGATTAACATTAACGGAGAACAAAGATGAACAATGATTAACTAAACAAACTTGTGCAAAATATTACCTAACCTGCATAAAATTGTCTTTATTCTAATATAATGTGTAGAAAATTAAAATAGTGAAGATATTGAAGTATAGATTAAGAAGTGGAGATGCATAAAAGTAAAGAATAATGAAATAAGAGGTAAGAAAGTGTAGAAATAAAATCAATACATGAATAGAAATCAACAAAAATTAAAGAGGATTTAATAAATTAAAATCAAAAGTAATTCAATAACCCATATAATAACAAATCAATGAATAGTAAGGAAGAAGATACTCAATTACATATGAAACCGAGTGTAATCGATTTCCAATGGCATAAGCTTCGAAATTGGTGAATCTTATTCCCCGGAGAATGTGTAGAAATTACCTTAAAAAGAGCTCCCCCAAGATACAAAATCATTTCCTCCTCCTGATTGAAATTTAAAATATGGCCTAACCTAAAATTAGCTCTAAAAACGTTTTTAAGAGCCAAAAAGAAAGGGCCAAAAAAAAAGCCCAAATTCTACAGACACAGATCACTGGCTTGAAGGATCCTTAATACCCGTGAAATCAAACAACAAGTCTAGACTTCAGAAAGTCGTCTATTTCTTCAATTTTTGCCACTTCCGCATCTTTGCTTCCTTCACTTCCTTCTTTGGTCCATCCTTTGATTCACCCAAAACCTCTATCGCATTGCTTTCAAGACATCGTATAATCTCCATAAAAGCATACCAAAGGCATAAATACTATTCCAAAACTATTCCAACCATGATTAAAGAGAAAATTGGAAAAGATAGATAAACATGCATGAAAAGACTAAATCATTAAATGCATTAATTAAATACACACTAAAACAGACCACGTTAAGTACATAAAATGCATTTAACAACTAGCTTGGTATCTTCCACAAAGACATGTAGAGAACAGATATCTAAGCACTTACATTTAAATACAAAAAAGATCTAATAATTCATTTATAATTCATTATACTTATATGTACCATATTTCTATTTAGAGCTAAATGCAATTTGAATGGAAAGGACCATTGGAGTCTTTAGGTGAGATAGGTTTTTAGGTTTGAAAATAAAATAAAAAACTATTTTGGTATGTATTGTTGTCGTTTATATTTTAAAGATAAAATGACTACTTTAATTCATGTGCAAAACAAATGAGAGAAATGACGAATTTAATTTAGCTTTCGTTGAGTGGTAGGGACTAATACCATACACTTTTGCATACAACGAGGGTTTTTTTGTAACACATTTTTATATAAGAACCAAAATTACGAAAAACTACAAAAGGGACCAAAGTTGCAAAATGCTCTACAAGACAATACATTAATCAAAAGACTATTTGCCATGAAAAATAAGCATAGTACATGATTTAATGCATAGATCAGGGATGTCAATTTCCAAGGGCATATGATATCTAATGCGCTATACAAAATCCATAAAAACTGGTATAAAATTTTGTGCAAATTAACAATAAATTTTGAACACCCAATTTTTCATTGATGTAAAATTTAAATGTAACAAGGAGTATTATTGCATTGCATCATCTTTGGTGTAAAAATTTGAGTTGTTTATTGACTTGGTTTAATCTTAAATTGGATTTTGGTTGAGATTTGATGTCCCATTGGTTGGACTTGACAAAATATAAGTTTTTTTTTGTTAAGTTTTATTTTAACAGAAAAGTTTTCAAAAGTTTCAATATTGAAAAAATCAAATCTTTGCATGTTTTTTTGAGGAGCTAGGCCCCATTGACCTCTGCTTTTAAGGCTGTAAAATGGCAAGAGAGGACACTCCTTCCAACTTCCACCCCTTGTATAAATAATCACCACCACCACTCCACACCTCTCACCTCACAACACACATCACCATAAACACACACTCAAAATGGGGTTTAGGGTTTTCTTTCAATGGCCCCTTCTCAGCTCTTGCTTATTCATCAACACTGTCTTTTGTGATGATGATGGTGTTGATGATAATGTCAGCTTGGCACACACGCGCCGTCGTACCAACCGGCGGCAGCACCACATCACCACCACCACCACCACCATCAGAAGCTTGCTGCTTCCCTCCCATGGCTCATGCACCCACCAAGGCTCCTGTTTCTGCTCCCATTCAGCCACCCACTAAGGCACCTGTTAAGGCACCCACTAAGGCGCCTGTTCAGCCACCCACTAAGGCACCGGTTCAGCCACCGAGTAGCTCGCCGGCGCCGGTCCATGCACCGCTTCCGGCGAGGAAGCTGGTGGCGGTTCAGGGTGTTGTTTACTGCAAGGCTTGCAAGTACAAGGGGGTTGATACACTCTTGGGTGCCACTCCTCTTCAAGGTATATATATTTTTTCTATATCTATATCACCATATGCATCTAGAGTCAAGTTCATTTAGAAACCAAAAAAAGAGTAAAAACCGTAGAAACTCATGGTTTCATAGCTTAAATCAAGGAAAACTCTTCGTGGAGTTGTTTAATATGATGCAAATGTTTCATATATTTCATTTTTTGATATTCTTTTTTGTAAAAATGACAAGATTTCATAGGATTAAAAAAATACATAAAAAAGTTTCATAAGAATGAAAAAGTGTATGAAACCTTATCATTTTTACATAAAAACACCGAAATATGAAACAAGTTCATCAAAAAAATGAATTATATGAAACTTTTGCATCATATTAAACAACTCTACCAAGAGTTTTCGAACCATCGGTTTGTACGGTTTTTACTCTTGTTTTGGTTTCTAAATGAACTTCCCTCGCATCTATATATATATATCGATCTGTATATATCATAATATCAATAACTATTTTCTATATAAGCCACTGCATTTTTTTGGTTGTACTGTAAAACTCATCTATGCACTAAACGAGTCAAAATAGACTTGTTTGGTCCCTAAACTTTGGTAGCTTTGATGTTGTTTTTTATGTTTGTCATCTTATAACGGTTTTGATTAATAGTCTTTAATTTTTTTCTGTTACATTTAATTAAAAGAAGGTTTTTGAATTTTGTATCGAAATATTAGGGGTATTTTTGTCATTAGATAATTGTTTAAAATGACCAAAATACCAATCACTTCTTTGGGCTTTACTGAAAAAATTAACGGGTTTTAGACGGAAAGACAAAAACCGTTATGAAATGACAAACATGAGAGACCAAATTTGAGTTTCCAAAGTTTAGGGTCGAGATCTGTTGAAATTGACAAATTTTGAGGACCAAAAGTGAAATTTACTCTTAACAAAATTATCTCTCAATGTTCACGGGTACAAGTAGTCACTGCACATTGCACTATATAACTGGTTGTACCGTACAACCCAGCAGTGCATCAGGTTGGAGTACATGGTACAACTTATCAATGCACAACGTATAGTTTCTTGAACATTGCACCACAAGTCTAAAAAGCCAAAAAGGACATCAGTGCATTGTTGGGTTGTACCCTACATGCTACACTTTAAATTTTCAAAATCTCATGGTACAAGTAACCACTGCACAATTGCACATTGTGGTTTTTCACCAATGTATATGGTACAATTCAACAATGCATAAAATATGTATACTTAAAAAGACAAAACTACCCTCCAAAGTTAATGTACATGGTACAAGTCATTAATGCATGCATTTGACTATGACAGGAGCTGAGGTGCTGCTAACCTGCAACAACACAAGGTACCCATTAAGGGTCAAAGGTACAAGTGATAAGAATGGGTACTTCTTCATTAAGCCACCAAAGACTTTGACCACATATGGGTTCCACAAGTGCAACGTGAGGCTGATGACGTCACCCATGGCTAGTTGCAACGAGCCCACTGACCTTCATGGTGGGGTGAAAGGGTCCATGTTGGTCCCTAACAAGAAGCCACGAGAGTCGAACCCGGATGCGCACCCGCTGCCCTACGAGGTCTTCACCGTGGGTCCCTTGGCGTTCGAGCCTTCTACAAAGACTCCGTGCCCTCGTGAAAATGTGGAGGACTGAAATGAGTAATAAGGATTAGTTAAGGGGTAGTATTTGAACTTTTATGATTTGGTTTTTATTAAGGATTGATTAGTTAACGAAATCCTATTTGGTTTGGTTTATTGGAAGGTAATGTAGTTTAATTTCTCTATTAGAAATGAAGATGTTTGAGGTGTTAATGGATTATGGATTAGAAAATAAAATTAAAAATTATCAAATATTGCTGTGTTTTGGGAACTTCATTAGCATTTGTTTGTGAGTATATTAAATAATTTGTTAGGGTGAAATTTGACAAATAAAGATACTTTAAAAGTAAATAACAATTTTCATTTATATATGAAAATTTGGATCGGATTTGGATTGGTAAACATTGAATGGTTTGAGATCTACCATATTATCATGGACACTCTCACCTAGATCACATCCATAAATAGATGCTATTATTTAAAAGAATTAAAAAAACTGTGGTGTAGTAATTTCATCTGTTTTTAAATTTTTTCATCTAAATCAACACACAAAAACTAAATCTAACACACCAAAACATTAATCAAAACCCATGTAAAAAACCAGAATTAATGAGCCAAAAAAAACTTGGTACAAACTCGACGGAACTAGATCAAATCTCGATCTGCATCAGGTATTGTTATTTGGTTTAGCACGATAAGTAGGAGATGGTGTCACCAAAAGAACCAGTAATGGAAGAAGTAGCTGAAATCCCAATCTCGATCTCGTGTTACCTGCTATGAAGAACTAGTTACAGAATAATAAGTAAGAGATGACAATGTTGTTCACATGTGAGTTACATGCTAAGAAGAAGAAGAACCAATTACAGAAAAATAGGAGATGACAATGTTATTCACAGGTGAGTTACATGCTAAGAAGAAACCGTGACAGAAGAATAAATGACAGTGTTGTTCACCAGTGAGTTACCAAAGATATGGATGCCGTTATTGGAGAGGCTTAGTTTTTGATTTTGATTTTATCGTGTTGTAGCTTTATATATATGTAAAAAAAAAATCAATCTTGTATAATTAAAAAGCTAATTGAACTAAACGTATAATGACATAAAATGCCCCTTATCATGATAGAAAAGTAAGCGTGCACATGATAATATGGTAGATCCCAAACCATTCATGATAGAAAAGTAAGCAGAGTTTTAAGAAAATCTTGATTGGGCCCCAAAAACAAAACAATTACTAGTTGGATTATTATGATTTCACTTTTATCATAGATTACGTCACTCATCATAATTTTGCTTATTTTTCTGTCGTTTATCATAACTCCGCTTACTTTTCGCACATGATAAGGTTAATGATAGAAAAGTAAGCGGAGTTATGATAAACGACAGAAAAATAAGCAAAATTATGATGAGGGACGTAATCTATGATAAAAGTGAAATCATAATAATTCAATTAGTAATTGTTTTGTTTTTGGGGCCCAATCAAGATTTTCTTATAACCACATGGACAAAATCTATAGTTTACTCTATTAAATATCTTACAACCTTCGAGAAAGGACCTATAAAATTTTCCACCAACTTACTCAAAAACATAAATGTTATATTACTAACTTCGAGAGAGACCTATATTTTTTCAAATGGTCAAACCATTTTGATTGTAAAAATTGGCACATATTTGTTGATTAGTTCAATGTTTTTGAAACAAAAAGAATTATGTTCGAATATTGCAATGGTCAGGTCATTAAAACAATGGAATTTTGCACTTAACTATTACAGGGCGTTTGGTCACAAAATAGAATTTGTTGGAATAGTAATTCATTGGATGAGTTTTTATTTTGAAGGAATTGGAATGGAATTCGATGGAATTTGATCATGCATTTGGTTTGTAAGAATTCAATTTCTTCACTTCAGATTCAAAGGATTTCAACAAGTTCATTCCGTAAACCAAATATCACTAAGGCCTTTGGATATGTTCTTAGCATTTCGTTGAATTCTTAACATGCTGTTCCTTTGAAAAAAAACAACATGCTAAGAACATCTCCAATTTCCAAAGCCCTTTTCAAGACCTCATTGCAAATAAGGTGACAATGGCACAACTCACATGTACAACATCATTTGAGTGTTTGTAATATTAAAAGACCTTGCAAACTAATAATGAGCATAATTCCTCATATTTTTTATATAAATAAACATAATTTTATATAAATAATATATATTTTAATAAAATAATTATATTAAAAAGAAATAAATAAAACTTAGTTATGTTTTACATTTTATAATTAGTTTATTACTTATATTACAATTATCTATAGTAGTTATATCATAAATAATTAATTAATATTTATATTATTAATAGATCTTGTTTAGGTTATGTTTGGAAACATAGCTATGACTGATAAGCTAATTGATAAACAAACTATGTTTGACTAAAACTACCTTATAGATATATAAAATAACCAAAAAGAATATTAATTTTGAATAAATAATCAATTATAAATTATAAACTAGTTAATGAATATTGCTTTTAAAATGAGTTTGATCTTACATTGATATAGAAGATATTATTGAAAAGTTGATGTAGTAATAAAAAAGAGTTTAATCTTACATCTATGCGTTTAAGGCCGTCAGTAGCACGCGGCGGGTAGGGGGACGGGCAGAGGCGTGGGTAGGACGGATTGCATAGGTTGGTTGTACGAGGTCTTCGGGTGGGTCCCCGAACCCTCTCTCTCTCCCTCCCTCTCTCTCTCTCTCTCTCTCTCTCCCCCTCCCTCTTTCCTCCTCCTCTCTTTACATATATTACATTTAAAAAAAAAGTTAGGGTATGAAGATATGAAAGGTTGATGGTACTAGATTTAAGGGTAATTAGGTGAACATATATATAAAGGTAGAAAAGTGAAAAAGTGAGATATGCCACCGATGTGGTAGTGAAAAGTTAACGGTCAAACTCTTGCACTACGAAATGCCTAAGAGTAACAAATTCTCCAAAATTAAAAATGAAAATTTTAAATATTTCAAAATTTGCACCTTCAGTACAATAGCTTATCCCATTTGGGTGTTGAGAGAGACACCCCACCCTACTAATACCTAACCTATATAGCCCTTAAATTACTGCATATTAAATGCTACTTTTTGACATTTTTTAATTAATGTTCAACTTTTTCTCTAACTTCTATGTTATCTTATTTTAACAATTAATCACATTATAAAACTAACTTTGACCACATTTAAAAACCATTTATTTATTTAGTTTTCTTAAAATAAATATTACATTAAAAATATATAAATTAAAAATCTAATAATAAGTTAATTTTTACAAATTTTTTTATAGAAATATAACGATGATTTTTAACTAGATATAAAAAATTAATGTATATAGATATATATTCCTATCCAATAATAGAGTGTCCATCAAATAAAAACTAATTTATTAGTGAAAACCAACTAAAATATTTTTTAAGGATTTTCTTAATCAAATACTATGATATTAACTATTGTTACACGTATATTTTTTTTCATAATGTAAGTATCATCCATTAAAAAATAAAAATTATATATGTATATATATATATTATGAATAAAAAATATACAACATTTTTATTCATATTATGAAACAAATTCATGGATGATACTCACCTTATGAATAAAAAAAACATGTGAAACAATATATCAATTCTAACATTTGATGGAAAAAATATTGTTAAAAAAATTATTTTTTACTCGGTTCTCACGGATTTTCACTAATAAAATGGTTTTACAGGATTTAACCTCTCCAACAATATATATATATATATATATTGAATATTCAATTTTCTGGGTAGTATACTAGTGTTATTTTTATATCGGGCTTATGAGCTTATTATTTTATTTTTCTACATACATATATATATAACCTATAATTCAGTATCTACAAGTTTTATTCTATTATATACAAGCAAATTATATGCTAAAATACATATTATTGAAATTTATAAAGTTATAAAGTTATATAATAAACAATATATTATTTCTTATAGGTAACAAAACATTTACCTTTCTAGTTTACTTATTTGAATTTTTTTATAATAATTATAATATATTAATTTTTATTAGTATTTATTAATAAAAAGGAAAAAAAAACAAAAAAAAGAATAATATTAGAGAGAGAGGAGCAATTAAATGATTGCTCAAACTTCTAGATATTTTTTTAAACATACTATGTAATAAATATTATAGGGTAGGGTGTCTTGTGATCCATAGGATGGGTTGTATGAATCCATACCCATCCCATTTTTATACTTAATTCATTTTTCATGATGAATGCAAAGTAAACATTAAGTTGTTTAAAAAAGAAATACAAAGTATAAAATGTTTATAGAGTTATAAAAAGATGGGTAAAAGAAAGCACGAGGATGGGTTTGTTTTTTTCACAACTTCCCATGCAATAACTTTAACGTAAAAATGGAAAGATGTACAGTTTCTTTTTGAACTTATGTTTGTCGCATCTGCTTTTACTGATTCTTTTTTCTACTCCAACATCTTTTTCAAACAAAAACCATACTTTCTAGTTTCTACTCTACATCTTTTTTTGAATTCAAACCTTTTTCATATTAATTACATAGCTTTTATTAGATATACTTTGGAGAAAGTTATATAGCTAGATGTGATTAATTGACGAGTATTTAATTTTAGTATAGATATAAATATTGAGGAGGGGGTGGCGTCCACAGGTAGAGGCCAAATATCGAAGATGAGGTGGTAAAAAGGGTGAGCAACGAGATAACCGAAGGATGAGAGGTGAAGACTGAAGAGTACGGACTTGGAGATGGAATTAATCAGCCGGGGCGGGCTATGAGGGATGTTAGGGACGATGGCATCGGTGGCAATGGGATCGATTGGAGATGGCCTTTATGTGTACGTATATGATATATTTAGTATATGTAACATTTAAAGAAACTGAGTGAAAAAGATTTTAAAAAAATGAAAATGCCTAAAACTAAAGAGACTTTTTGACTAATTGGAAACAAAGTGCAAACTGTGGTGACCATTTTACCATTTTAGTAGTTAAGGCTAAAACGCAAACCACACCTCATATGTGGCTAGAAGATTTTTCCAAAGTGCACATATATGTTTGCATACCGTAAAAAAGGCACCGCAATGCGGCACGGTTTGGCGTGGTTTGCATCAAATGCACTTCTATAGTTATTTTTTATATTTAATTTTACATAAAAAATATATCTAAATTAATTCATTTTATATATTTTTTTGGAGCATTCAAGATTCAATATTACATTTTTTTAGTTAGTTAAATTACTTTCATTCCTTTACTTTTTATTTTTTATTTCTCACTATATACCCTTATCATATTAACATAAATAATATATGAACTAAAATGTGTTAAAATTTTCGTTTTCGTTTTCAACAAATTATATCATTACAATCGTTTCGACAATAACTTCAAAATGAGTTTAATATTGAATAATTTTATATTTGATTGTATCATTAAGTATCAAACATACATCCAAATTAATTTATTTTGTATTTTGTTATATTCCTATTTTTCATTTTACATTCTCATTTTTCATTTTACACCTTATCTATATCAATATCTATACTATCTTATAAGTTTAAAAATATCAAATAGTCCAATGTTCAACATTATAACTAAATAGAAAATTACATTTAAATTTAAATTACACTTTATTCCCTTATATATGGTTATTCAATTTAATTTACATCATATTTTTTTTTTCTTTTTTTTAATATATTAACATATATAATCTTATATTAACTAACATTATATTAAAAAAATTATGTTACAAATTATACCATTATAATCGTTAAATAAAAAACCTTCAAAATAAGGTAAAATATTTTGAGTTAGAAGACCCACTATTGAGCAGAAAAAAAGTAAAGTTCAAATGTTATAAGTTTGAAGAGTCACTATCGAGCGAAAAAAGTAAACTTCAGATCTAATGTTCAACATATCTCACCTAGAATCGAACCAAGATGGGATACATTTGTGTTTATGATATTCCAAAATCGAATCTGTTTGGAGGATGCGATCATTTAAATTCAAGTGGTTGTGCCGAGTTTGACCTTGATTTTATCATTTGATATGCAAAAAAAAATACACACAACCATAAATTTTGGCATTATGTGATGAGAAATAAAGTTGAACATGAAACAAGATTATATTTTTCGATTTATTGGTATTAAATTTAAGATGACTCATGCCGCAACGCGTGCAGACACATATCTAATAATATATAATAAAAATATAAGGTGATGCGTGATTTGAACCATAGTTTATAATTCAAAATCATAAACTAAGTGTACCACAAATTACTACAGTTAAGTTTAATGAAAATGCAAACCGTAAATCACATCTTGGAAATTTTTAAACCACATGTCGCTATGCGATATGATGTGATATAGACAAATTGACACAATTCAGATCAATAATTAATACCCCTAATTGAAGCACAAAAATGGTTTTCTTAGTTCCAAGTAAACCACAGGGACTAAAGTTGTAGTTACTCTACAATATTTTATGAGTTTTATTGATAACTCATAATCTATCAAGGTTCATTGGTTTAATGTATAAGTTATTAGCGCATGCATGAAATTAAGATGATTTCATCCAATGATATCTTATGAGTTGGTTAAAATAATATTACATGCGTTGATTTATATTTTAGAGTAGTGAATTCGATATAGTTTAAGGACAAAAAAGTTGTTTAAGATTATAAAATTGTGTAAAAAATACTTAATAAAGACACATGATGGCTAGTATTTTATAGCCGAATAATCCTCAAAATGGAACATTCTACTACATCCATGTGGGCCACCCGAAAACTCAAGTAAAACGCCAACTATCAAGCGGCCAACGCAAAGGTGGATGTGGAAATATTTTTAAGTGGTGTTTTGACTATAAGAAACAAAGATATGAATATTTTTCACAAAATTATCATTGGTTTTTTAGCTAGTTTTTTTGTTTTTCATATGTGAGGTCATGTGTTCATGTCTTTATTGCAATTTTTTTTCGGAAACATAATAAACCTACAATTAAAAGTTAAAAACTAAGAAAATGATACAATGAGGGTGGTTGTTGGTTAACATTGTGGAATGCTTTTAGGTTAAAAACATGAATTTGATATGTTTTTGGGTGGAATGTAAAAAATATATGTTGTTTGGAGCTGTGGGAATTTCAGTTTTTGATGGGGTAAAAAATAATCATATAACATCAACTATAACTCTATTTTGGGCATGTAACCAATTGTTTTAAAAGTATAAGAGTCTATTTTAACGTTATCATGAGATAATACTAATTAAAAGATATTCAGATGTCTGTTTTAGTGGCACGAGTTAGATTTGAAGTGTAATTTGGGGAAATGAGGTTTTTGTTGGATAAAGTTTGATAAGGTGTATTATATGGTTAGAAGTTAAAAACAAAATGTGAAGTTCAATTTATGAATTAATAATCGAATGATGAAATCTTTATGTGTTCGGTTAAAGGTTGATGATCGAACTATTGTGTAAATACATATGGGACTACAAGGTAAGTACACAAACCTTTGTAGATATGGCCATACATAATACCTTATTACGAATGTCTTGAGATTAGTAAGTTTGTTGGACATAAGTTGTCTTGTAATAAGGCGTGTGTACGTCTTATTCAAGAATAGTCTTAAGACAGTTAACTGTTTGATACAAGATTTGTTTTATCAGAAGGCATGGATACTATGTTGGGAGAATTTTACTTTCTATTACAAGATGAATACATACACCTTTCAAACTTATTATTAATGTATCTTGTGATGGGTAAGTTTGTTGGGTAAAAGTTGTCTTGTAATAAGGCATGGGTATGTCTTATGCTAGAAAGTCTTAGTACGACCAAGTTTTAGACAAAGACGTTTCATCAAAAGGCATGAGTACGTCTTATACTAGAATATTTCTTATACTTTGTTTTCGCTGAGCAACATGATTTATGAATTATGGTCCAATGAATTGATAAAACTGGATAAGTGAAATAATTGTTTATCTATTGTTGATATTATATGGTGTAGAATTAATATACTAGCATAGTTTTTAAAGTTGTGTTTGTTAAATGGATTCATAACTAAGGTGTTTTGGAAAAGCACAAAATATTGCGATGGTCCTATATATGAAGAATAAAATCAAATTGATTAAGACGGATATTTAAAAAGGTATTGCCGAATGATACCTTATATGTTGAGGAATAATATCATTTATGTTGATTCTAAATTCGTAAGCTTATATTCTAAAATCTGTGATGATAAGTTGATATTTATTATTGTGTATTCACTTAGCTTCATTCTAATATGTGCAATGTGTGTCCTAGGTGCTAATTCATTCAAATATATGGATAAAGGAAAAGTCATGATCTAATAAGCTAGCAAGATGGATTCAAGTCCAAGCTTTTATTTTGTTTCTTTTGAACCATATGTAATAACGTAATTATGTAACCCTTTATACTTTCGTGTAATATTGTATAAATAAGTCTATATATCAAATGTTTTGTAACACATTTCCAAATTTGTTGACTCTTATTATAAAAAGGAAGTTTAGTATATAATATATATATATATACACACACGAAAGTTCGGCTGTGAACTGAATTTTCATTGTGAACGTGAGGACAATTGAGAGCGCGCCACGTGGCATATGCAGACTGCATAACACACGTGGCGCGATCTCAATTGTCCTCACGTTCGCAATGAAAAAATGGTTCACATTTGAACCTAACCCTACACACACACACTTCTTATTATATTAGTTTGAAAAGAAAGCAGAAGTGGGGGTTACAAAAAGCCTTTCAAACCAACTCTACCAAAAAAAAATTATGGTATTATTGTAGATTCAAAATATATATACAATAGCATACAACACAATGATACAATAACATTTTTCACGATGCTTTACATATATAAAACAATGGCCCATATCACAATCCATAATGACAAGTGATTGACCACAAGTATTGCAAAATTTATGTATTGTATTAACTTTTCAACCAAATTCTATCTATTGAAAACCTTTCAAACATATATAAATAGATTAATTCATATATCACTTAATTCATCAACCCAAAACCAAAATGTTAACCACCACAAATTAAGACCAATAAAGACCCCACAATCCCAATTCCCACACAGCCGGCAACCCATAGATTCATAGGTGAAGAAGTTTGGGCCAATCAGCTGGTCACATAGTTGGGCTTATCTTGGTACGAAATTTAAAATTATTTCCATTTCGACAAATTAATGTAACATTTGATTTTAATATATAACTTAATAACTATTTTATTAATAATCAAGTATTTAAAATATCGTATAATATTAAAGATTCTATATATATATATATAGTATGTTGAACTTTTTAAACAAGTAACCAAAGTGATGCTGAGATGGATTTAATCAGGTGACGTCGATTTTTCTAATTAAATTAGCAACTTACTTTAGTTTAATAATTATTTTATACAATGTGTTTTTTTTTTAATGGCAAACCCACATTCATCTGTTTCTTGGTGTTTGAATTAATATAAAATTATTATATGCTTTATTTAGATTATTTATTTAAAAAATGATTTCATTTAAATCTTGTTGTGCTTTCTTTTGTGGTTAGTGGTGAGACGAAGAATGGTTATAAATGTTTTTATAATTTCTCCTACCTTCTTTTGAGGAGGTTATAAAATTACGAGAATCAATATGATATCATATTTTATTTTATATAATCTTTTCATATTAAGGACTATAAATTAAACTATTAATTAATATATAAGTGTTTTGTAATATATATATATATATATAGGGGTCGTATCCGTTACAAACCGTATAGTTTGTACAAACTATACAAACCAATCTCCACTTACATGATCAATGGTGTGGATTAATTCAGTTCCTAGATTTTCTCTCAACTACATTTCAAAATCATCTAAAAGTTAGGAGATAAACAAAATCAATGGTTAAGAAAACAAAATCAATGGCTAAGATTAGCTTTGTATAGTTTGTACAATCTACATGGTTTGCAACGGTACTTCCTATATATATATATATATATATAATTTATATTATGATTTTTTTACATGTTTGTAAAACAAAAGGTACACATAAAGAAGTATTATGTGGTGAACATAATACATACTAAACAAACATATTATTGAACAAATATATGTTAATTAATACATTAAAAAGTAGACTTGGATGGAAGAAAATCATGTAGAACAATACCTTGATAAAGGTAAAAAAATAAAGTACATTATATTTGATTTAGAAACACTCTAAGGTGCTTGTTCGGTTCATTTTCTATTAAGACCTGTATGGATATAGCTGTCTGTCTGGATATAGTTGTCTGTGTGTTAACAGATAACTTATTGTTCGGTTGTTATGCTGAATAAACGATCTGAACGTCAAAAATGACCATTTTACCCTAAAGGTCTATAATTTATTCTTTCAATCTTTAAGTTCTAAACAAATAAATTGACCCTCGGATTAATTTTCAATTTTGTTTTAACAATTATAATTACTTTTTTATTATATCAAGTGTCGGTAAAAAAAAATTCTTATGAAAGGTTATCAAAATTTTGTATTAAAAACAACCAAAATAAAAAATAGGGCCCATTACAAAAGATTCCACCCAAAATTTAGGGTTCATTCACTGCTGTCCAGATTCAAAGATGTAAGCCCACATGTTCGATTTAGAGGGGAAAGAAGATCGATTTCATATACCCAGATCGATCACAGAGGAGCAGAATGCAGACGTGATTTCTTGGATTCAAGTAATAATCACACAAAAGAGCAGGTTCGATGTGAAAGATGGGTTTTTTTCTTTCAATTGTTACTTTTTATCAAGAGGGGTAGAGATGGAAAGTGAGTGGCTGAATGTATATGACTCTCTTTGCCTGGCTGAGCGAAAAAGCCAATTTCTGACCCAATAAGCCACTTCCAAACAACAATATATGGCTGAGCGAATAAGTTATATTGGCTATACAGCCCATTAAGCCACAACCGAACAGCCCCTAACTCAAAGATCTTCATGAGACATAAACCTCGTAAAGTTCGTCAAGTTGATAGTCTCTTTGAACTCCCACTCCTATTGTACCAATGGATTTCTAAAGTGCTCATGCAAAGATCTCCATTTTTCTTGGTTGGAGTGGTGTGGAGGTAAGTTCTTGTTGGTTAACGTTCCTTTCGTTGTTGTTTGCATTTTGCGCCTCTTTAGTCTTTTGAATGCCTTTTTTGTTTCTGCCAGCCCGTGTTGTGGTGCTTTCTGCTTCTAGTTTCTTTGTGTTAGGGGCTTTTTTCCGTGTTTGTTTTGATAGGGTATTTGGTTGGTTTTCTGTTTCTTGCAGATTCCTTCTCTTAACCCTCTTGTGCATTTGTTTTATTTTTTATCCAAATAATTTTGCCTTGCCCTTTCAAAGAAAAAAAAACTTCATTAAGATAAAAGTTATCACAACTATCGTAATATAAGGAGTTCTCATTTTATTAGGCCGATATATATGGTTAATTAGACTATGAACTTTATATTTTTACAAAATAATCAATCTTTTGTACATCTACTATTACTATGATGTTTGTACAAAAATTTATTAGTAAAAATATTGCGTTTTAAAAAGTAAACATGTCAGTCGTCGTAAGGTAAACGGGTAATAATATTCAAAGTCAACTAAAATGAACGAAATTAGAAGCTTCTTTTGCTAAATTCAACATGAGCTTATTATAATTTATATAATTTCATAATGCAAGAAAAGTATAATACTTTTGATAGTGATATAATAACATTTATATTTTATGCATCTCTAGTTGCATAACCATTATGCCATTTATAATATTATGTTTACGTATTCAATATTTAAATGTCTGTTTCTTGTTGACTTTGTTTTGTTATCGTAACAAACTATTTTATGGTATATTCACTTTTAATCATTAATCATAAGACTTGTACTCTAGGCATCTTTAGTTGTACTCTACCTTGGTGGTTAACACAACCATACAAAAGGTCATTTTCTAATCCCATTTGTTGATGCACAAAAATCCAATTTTCTTGTACCCAAAGTTTTGTTCATTGACTAAAGAAAATGATAATAATTAAATGGTATAATTGTGTGTAATTTACAAGGTGGGGTTGGTTATCACAAGAATTAAACTCGAAGTCAAAAAATAAATCTTCTTTTTTATCAACTAATTTTACTTCACCAACTCCACTTTACTGTAATTGTTCTATCTTTTTAAATATATATTAAGGCTTTGTTTGGCAAGCATAAGCTAGTCCATCCAAACATGTATCAGGAAGCTAGCTTATCAGCTAGCTTATAAGCTAGCTTTTTGAAACGCTACTTTGAGTAGCTTATGAGGAGTTTATTGTAGCCTTTTCCAATTATACCCTTATTAATATTAATTATTAAATTCAAATATACCCTTTTTGGTCATTTTACATACTCATAAGCTAGTTTTTGCCAAACATAATTTGTTCAACAGCTAGCTTATCAGCTACTAGCAAGCTTATCAATCAACAGCTAGCTTATCAGCTATCCGCTAGCTTATCAGCTACCAGCTAGCTTATAAGCTACGCTTGCCAAACGTAGCCTAAAAAAATAATCAAATAAACACACACACACATATATATAGTCAAATCATTTAGAAACAAAAAAAAATTGTAAAAAGCTTATGGTTTCATAGCTTAAATCAACGAAAACCCTTTATGAAATTGTTTAATATGATGCAAATGTTTCATATAATTCTTTTTTTTGTATATATAACAAGATTTCATATGATTTAAAAAAAATTACATGAAACAGTTTTATAAGAATGAAAAAAAATGTATGAAACATTTTCATTTTTAGATAAAAAACAACACTGCAATATGACACAATTTTATCAAAAATGAATTATATGACACATTTACATCATATTAAACAACTTCACGAAGCGTTTTTGTTGATTTAAGCTAAAAAACCTAGAGTTTGTACGATTTTTACTTTCTTTTTTGTTTCTAAATGAACTTCCCTATATATATATATATATATATTCATAAATATATGAGTAAATTACATATTTGGTCCCTGTGGTTTGGGCGTTTTAACAGTTTGGGTCCCTAAAACAAAATATCTATGGATTTCGTCCCTGTGGTTTTCATTTTATAACGAATTGGGTCCCTGAAATGGACGCCGTCCATTTTTACTCCGTTAGACCCATCATGTGCTGTGCACATGATGGACATTTTTGTCATTTCAGTTATCTTTTTATTTTCAATTAAAATTTTAGGGACTAAATATGTAATTCATTCATCTTCTTTAGTTGATTCTGAATAACTCAAAATCAACATTCATACCAAAACTATGAAGACTATACTCAATATTTAATAACATTCATAAATTTATACAAATCCATTCAAACATAATTAGTTTCAAACAAAACTTTTAACATCCATACAAGAACATTCTAACTCTAGATCTTTATTTAAACTTGAAAAAGAATATCAAGCATTCATCTAATATTCATAGCTAATCAATTCAATTCCCAAAATAGATTATCCCTCAAAGCTTGAAAATTAGATTCAAAGGCATATTTTTTTTTTCAAATTTACACACAAATTAAAATCCTTTCTCTAAATCGAATTCATAAACAAAATCGAATTATTCTTTCTAATACCCAAATCAGAACATGAAACCAAAAAAGTTCAGAAGTTGGATATGAACTCTAGATCTAAATGCAATAGAAACCAACATCTAAAAAACTCTAAATCAAAACCTAAATCTAAATAACTTACAAATACCTAAATGAAAATTCCTAGTAAGAAAACAAATCCAGATTTGGATCAATAAAAACCTTTAAACTCTCAATCGTTGGATCTGTCGAGATGCTCGATCGGTGGATCTGTAAAAATGGAAGCAGGGGGTGGTGGCGATGGAAGCTGGCGGCGGCGGGCGGCGGCGACGATGGAAGCAGGCGGCGGCAGGCGCGGCGGCGATGGAAGCAGGCGGTGGCGCGATGGATCTGAATATCTGATGATGAAAGTTTTGGGTTTATTCATACACATATATATAATGATGGATCTGATGATTTGGGTTTATTCATACATATTTATATAGATATTATGATGGATCTGATGATGATGATGAACCAGGCGATGGTAGCAATTTAGGGTTGGTGAAGAATATAGGTTTTGGGAAAGGAGATGAGATCGTAGCATTTAAAACCTTCAGATCAATTAATTTGTTTGTTTGTCTTTTTTTAATTACCATATAATAGGGTAAATTAAATTTTGGTCCACATACTTTTAATTAAAAAAAGGAGTGAATTACATATTTAGTCCCTGAAATTTTAATTGAAAATAAAAAGATAACTGAAATGACTAAAATGCCCATCATGTGCATGATGGGTCTAACGGAGTAAAAATGGACGGCGTCCATTTCAGGGACCCAATTCGTTATAAAATGAAAACCACAGGGACGAAATCCATAGATATTTTGTTTTAGGGACCCAAACTGTTAAAACGCCCAAACCACAGGGACCAAATATGTAATTTACTCTAAATATATATATATACAGTACGAAAGTTCGGTTGCTAACTCAAATTTTATTGTAACGTGAGGTCAACTAAGGGCGCGCCACGTGGCAATAATCATATATAATTCAGAGTGATGAAAAGCATCCTGATAACTATTTATTTGGACGGTATACATCAAGAATATTCTGCAAATTATTTATCTAGACGATATATACATGGGGGTTGTTATATGCGCCAATTTGCAAAGCATGTGAATGTATCGGGAATTGAAATGAATGTATCAGGAATTGAAAAAATTATCTTTGATGTTGACGCATGTATGTATAACGTAATTCACTTTTTGAGTATATATAGCAAGTTAACTTGTGTATTTAGCTTTTCCTGTATACATATGCAAGAAAAATGCAAGTAATTAAGTAATTGAGTGATTAATTACACGTGCGTTTTTTAAAGTGATGATATGGTTATTCATTCTAACTTTAAATAATAGTATTTTGTTTCTGTTGTGTTAATATGGTCCAATAGAATTATTAATTTATTCTAATTATGATTGTAAATTACTTTAAAGGGTAAAATATGATTTAACCCCTAAACTTTACACTTAAAAATGGTTTAACCCCTAAACTTTTTTAATGAATGTTTTAATCCCTAAAGTTGTTATAATGAATGTTTTAATCCTTAAACTTGTTATAATTGATTGTTTTAGCCACTTGACCTGCTATAGCAGGTTACCACACTTTTAAAAAATCACTTTAATCCCTAAACTTATGAATAATATATGATTTAACCCTTAAACCTTTTATTTAAAAATGGTTTAACCCCTAAACTTTTTTAATTAATGGTATAATCCTTAAACTTTTTATAATATTTGATTAAATACCTAAACTTATTCAGCCTAATTATTTTCTATATCAAATATATGTTTAAACCTAGTTTGAAGTATTGCTGAAACACACGATCTTGAATATCTCTAACTTGCATTTGTTGATCAGATGTAATAAAAAAATTCAACGGTATGAAGAAACAATAGACTAATGAATCAAAATTTACCAAAAATATAACAAGAAAATAATCATAAGACGCTTGGTGATTATGTGTTCACCGTGATGCAAAAATACCAAAAAATTAATGTGTAGACTTCACGACGAACATCAAATGCGCAACAAATCAAGCACATAAACGGCAGAACTGAAATCAAATGAAATGTACCAGCTAGTTTAGGAAGAGATTATTGGCGAAAAAAATTGATTTGACCAAGTTGCAAGTTGTACTGGATTGGAGACGAACGGATGTAGAGTTTTCCAATCGTGAATGAATTGGTAACGGGTTTAGCCGATAGAATGTTGTATTGAATTATGTTTTCAACAACTTTAGGTATTTAATCAAATACTATAAAAAGTTTAAGGATTATACCATTAATTAAAAAAGTTTAGGGGTTAAACCATTTTTAAATAAAAAGTTTAAGGGTTAAATCATATATTATCCATAAGGTTAGGGATTAAAGTGATTTTTAAAAGTGTAGTAACCTGCTATAGCAGGTCAAGTGGCTAAAACAATCAATTATAACAAGTTTAGGGATTAAAACATTCATTATAACAACTTTAGGGATTAAAACATTCACTAAAAAAATTTAGGGGTTAAACCATTTTTCAGTGTAAATTTTAGGGGTTAAATTATATTTTACCCTACTTTAAATTACGATTGCAATATTATTTAGTTATATAATTAGTTTAATAGCAGCAGACATCAGTAATGAAATTATTTATCTTTTTATTTTGTCTACTAATCTATTAAATAATTTAGATTGTTAATAGCGTTTTCTTTTTGTTTAATTCTAATTATTCTCATGTTATCTTGTTCAAAATTGGCCATATATATAACTAAATATATAATTATTCAAGCAGATAAAACTCGCTCTAATTAATAACAAATACAAAAATACTAAATATATATATTTTTTTTGTTTATCTATGTCCTCTCTTCAAATTATAATTTTAGAACCAATACAAGTAATCATTAGATTAAATTAAAGACTTTGGAAAGCGAAAGAGGAAAGGATTAGTGTTCAAGGTTGACTTCGAGAAAGCATACGATACCGTGGATTGGTCTTTTTTATTAAAGACTTTGGAAAGCTTAGGATTCGGGGAAAATTGGAGGAAGTGGATTAAGGCTTGCCTTTTTTCATCAAGAGTCTCGGTTTTAGTAAATGGCTCGCCAACGAAGGAGTTCCCAATGGAAAGAGGTTTTTGACAAGGGGACCCTCTTGCCCCTTTTTGTTCTTGATGGTAGCCGAATGTCTCCATTGGTTGATAAAGGAAGCCGAAGGTAAAAATCTGTTTAAGGGTATCAAGGTTGGAAAGGAAGAAGTCAAAATTTCCCATCTCCAATATGTCGATGTCATTATTTTTTTTGGGGAGTGGGACATTGAGAATTTCTTGAACTTGATGAAGATCTTGGAATGCTTCCACCAAATGTTCGGACTTAAGATGAACTTGTGCAAAAGCAAACTCTATGGTGTGGGAGTGCCATTGGAAGAAGTGCAAGATTGGGCTTCAAGAATGGGATGTGGGAGCGATAACTTTCCCTTTGTGTATCTAGGCCTCCCAGTGGGTGGATCGATCAGAAAAGCAAATGCTTGGCAACCGGTTATTGACAAAGTGAATGGTAAACTTAGCAAGTGGAAGGCAAAGATGATTTCCTTTGGTGGTCGATGGACTTTGGTAAAATCGGTACTCGGAAGTGTTCCATTATTCTACTTTTCCCTTTTTTGCCCCCGGTAAGTGATTAAAATTCTCGAAAGAGTGAGATCCAAATTTTTTGGAGAGGGGGGGGGGGGTGTGAGTCGGGACAAGTTGTGTCAAGTAAAAGTTGTCATTGGGTCAAATGGTCAAAAGTATTAGAACCCTTCCAATGGGGAGGGCTAAATGTCGGTAGTCTCAAATCTTTAAAGTTAGGTCTTCTAGCTAAGTGGTGGTGGAGATTCAATGAGGAAGGGATGCTTTATAGGTTAAGGTTATCACGAGTATCTTTGGGGAGGATGGAGGGTTTTTGGGAGGTGGGAACTCGAGAGGTAGCGGTAGTTCGGTTTGGTCTCATATAATAAAAATAGGTAAAGAGATCGATGGGTTAGGAGTTAACTTCTCGGGTTCGGTAGGAAAGGAGGTTGGGAACGGTGAACACACTAGGTTTTGGGACGATTCTTGGTTGGTGGAGGGGAGTTTAAAGAATAAATTTGGTAGGTTATACCATTTAGTGGTAAACAAAAAGGTGTTGGTAGCGGAGAAAGGAGAATTTTTAGGGGATGATTGG
Source organism: Centaurea solstitialis (assembly GCA_030169165.1). Classification (NCBI taxonomy): domain Eukaryota; kingdom Viridiplantae; phylum Streptophyta; class Magnoliopsida; order Asterales; family Asteraceae; genus Centaurea; species Centaurea solstitialis. The sequence continues at coordinate 91,790,079 of CM058041.1, forward strand.
AGATGGAAATTAGATTGGAGGTGAGAACCAAGGGGGAGAGAGATAAGCGAATTGGAGGAGCTTCAAAAATTGATCAATGGGCTGCAATTGAAAAGAGGGGTGGTTGACCAAATTTTTTGGAGACTTGACCCCGGCAATAGGTTTTCGGTCAAAGCGTTGAGAGGGCTGATTGAGGAAGCAAGGGGAAGGGGAAATCAGATTCAAAGTGATGGTTTTTGGGTAAAGGCGGTGCCAAAAAAGGTTTGCATATTTGTGTGGAGATCGAGAATGCGGAGATTACCGGTAAGGGCGGAATAGTCTAGCGGGGAGTTGATTTAGACTCTACTATTTGTCCGAGATGTGGATTGGTAGAGGAATCGGTAGATCATGCTCTAGTGAATTGTGTAAAACTCAAGAATTTTTGGAAGTTGTTTGGTAAATGGTGGAATTTGAAGTGTGAGGAGTGTAACTCGTTAGAGGAGCTGTGGGATGTAAGCAATATAAGGAGAGGTAACGAGAGAAGCTCGAAAAGGTGGTTAGCAACAATTTGGTTTACCCTCTATCTGATCTGGTCTTATAGGAATAAATTGGTGTTTGGAAAGGAGCCTAGACATCTTGAGGACGTTTTCCCGTTGGTCCAAAGACAATGTTTTGAGTGGATTTCGCTTAGGGACAAGGATCTCGCGTTAGATTGGAAATCATGGATGACGGATCCGTTCGGTGTGTAAATGGATTGCTGCATAACAGAACTATTGGTGTTTGAAAACAGTGGGGTGATAGGTCTGCTGGTGAAGGCTGCTGCAGTTGATGGTTCGTTTTTGGAGTTCACAAAGTGGAATTCGGAGGAACTGGGGTCGAGATTATCGGATTTGGAGTACAGTTCATACAGTCCTCAACTTGGATTTGTGTAAGAGGTTGATTCTGCTCTTGTGGTGGACCTCTGTTCGTTCGGTTTGGTTCCGAAATTGGCTGTCTTACTGCTCGTAAACCCATTTCGAACCTGTTGTTTCAGTTCTGTTTGCTTGTTTTCTCGTCCGGTTGGTTCGTGTTGCTGCCGTCTTTTGTAACCGGGCTGAGTTTTCTGTGGTTGTTTTTGGTTTTCTTGGGTGTCTGTTGGTTCCTTTGTTTGGGTTTTGTGTTTCGCTTGGATGTACTTTCTTGTATTTGATTTTGGTTTTATAAAAGCTTACTGTTCAAAAAAAAAAAAATTAATAACAAAAAATTAATACAAAAAATTTTAATGATAAGAATATAATATTAGCCTTAATAAGTCACTTTGAAATTAAGAGATGCACTTCTTGGTTTTGGTTCACATGGTAACATTTATTTGTGAATTCAATGTATCAATCTACCTTGAGTTGCCAAGGTACACTTATTGGTACTTTCAAATGCCGTATTTAATATTTTTATGTTTTGAAACCATAATACGTTTTTAGGAAGATAATTAATGTTTTAGATACAATAATCATTAAATCTGAAGTAAAGGTAAAAATCGTCCATGTGGTTTCTTCTAGATTATTAAAAAGGGTTTATAAACCCTAACAATTTACGAATAGTGTTCTTAATATTTCATTTTCACTACGTAACCTTAACATTTAAAAAATAAGTAAAATGATTAAAATACCACTAGAGTAGCAATTTTTTTAATAGAGTTAGGATAAAGAACCTGATGTATAACGAAAATGAAGTCATGAGAACCCTTTAACACCCAAAAAATTTCGGTAAGCAAAAAATTCCAAGACTTATATTTTTATTGTCATCTTGACTTTGGATTGATGACTAGAATTTAGTCTATTTTTTGGTATCATCTTTTAGAAAGAAAAGACTCAAAGGGGTCAAATTTAGGAAAACCCCTACGTACAAACCAAATAATAGTGTCTGATGGCACTATAGCATGTAATAATCGCATAGAGGGAGAAGACCTCGGTACACTCCTCACGATTGTGCCCAAAGATAGTGCCAAAGACAAAATAACATGTTAATATCGTCTGGAGATCGCTGGTCTCGATACATGTGGATCGATAATGCCAGGCAATAGTACCCAATGACACTCACATTTCAAGATCTCCCCAAATGGGGTAGTGCATCATAAAGGCCCGATTTTTAGTCATATTCATTAAATTCACATCTACCATATTTTTCCTATTTTTTTTCTCATCATCCTCTTATTAAACTCTGATTTCCTGACATTTTCTCCTTTCTCCAACCAATATAAGGGGTTTAATCATTATCTAAGCTAAGGTACCTAGAGTGCTAGATCCAACACCTCATTTCCATTGTTAGTGATTCCTTGGTGTTTAGGCTTTCACTCAAAACATAGCAAGGTGAGTTCATCTTACACTTTTACAATCAATATGCATATTAAAATATCCTATTTTAGTTTCTCAAAAGCTTTTATTTCATATACTTCATGTTTGATTGAGTTTGGACAAACTAGCTCAAATTTTAGGATTCGGGAAACTATATGTATTCTAGTGAAATAAGCATGGAGAATGATTGTATTTTACTCTTTACATGTAAGTTGACTACTTCAAGGTTTTGATGAGTATTGGAACCCAATATGTGTAACGACCATTTTCTTTTGATTTAGATGATAATATATGGATTTTCCTATTGACGGTTACTTTTACATAAATGCATGTTGACCATATTCAGAAGTTCAAATATATTATATTATAACATAATGGATCCATAAGGATAAAAGTTGAATTACGATGATAACATGAGATAGTTATTCTCACATAGGTAAAAAAGAAAAAGAAAAAAAGAGAGTCTTATTGGTTCATTTTTTGTTGGCTAAGACTAAACACAAGTAAATTATACAATGACACCACAAATGAATGTTACTAAGAGCATCTTCAATGGGTAACACTATTTTTTACACCAAATGTCAAAGGTAGTGTAAGAAATAGTGTAAGATTTAGTGTGAGTAGTAAATCTTCTCCAATGGGTAACACTATTTTTTACACCAAATCCTTTTACATAGAAAAGTAGTGTTAAAAAGTGTAAAAAATAGTGTTACACCAAATATAGTGTGATACTATTCATCACACTAAATTTAGTGTGAAAAATAGTGACCCCATTGGAGATGTGAATAGTAACATTTACACCAAATTTAGTGTTTAGTGTAAGATTGTGACCCCATTGGACATGGTCTAATGGAACATGTAGTAATAAAATAAGGGGGGGCATTCCTTTATTAAAGATAAGTGTCTGTATCATCTTCCAAAAGAATTTGTCAACTGATGGTATGCGGATGTCACCCTAGTGTTCAAGACTTCAGAGTCACGCAGCTAAAAGAACTTGATGTATATATATATATGTGTGTCATGTTAAGAATAAAATGTTAGGTTAAAGCCTATTGAGTTTAAATAGTTAAGAAGTAAAATCTAATAAAAATTTAAAATGGAAAACATAGCTTTAAATCTAGCATTTATACCATTTAAACAAATATGCCCTTTTGGAACAACCCAACACATCTTATGTGACGAGGGAAACCCAATTTCCACGAATAGTGACAGAACACAAAAGTAAGTCACAATTCATGTTATATGAACTGAACTTTACTCATGGATTACCATTATGATTTATCAAGCTCAACTACTCCGAGTCTGTTCCAAGTGAAGTCCCAACTTCAACCAAACTATATATGTACCTTGAGTTGTCCAAAATTCGAGTTAAGATTGTTCAACATGAAATTACATTTTATTAGTCCTTGATCGATGCCCGACTTTAATAATCCACACCTTATTGTCAAGAGGACCCCAATGCCTATTGTAAGTTACATTAGATAAGATCATCCTATGAGCATTTTATAAATTTGACTTCTATGCCTATGGATCCATCACATCATAGTCTAGTTGTATTAAACTCACTTCTTACACGATCATTCACCATGTTTCTTATTAGTTTATAATCTAAAGAGTAAATTACAAATTTCTTCCCCATAGTTATTTATAAATTATGGATTGGGTCTGTTAAGCAAGAAAATTACAAGTATGGTCATTATGGTTTTGAATTTTTATGGGTTGGGTCCCTGCTTCTACTCTATTAAAAAAGTTTCATTAAGTCAGGGGTATTTTGGTTATCCTACCCATTTATTCAACATATTTTGTTATACAACTTTGAATGCATTTTGTACAAGTATTTAAAGCATTTAGTAATAAAAACAAAACAAAAACACCATCTTTGGCGGCTAAAAATCACCTATCCCAAATTTTCATATTCCAATTATTTCCACCAATCAGATGATGACACATCATCAGAAGAGTTATGAAGAAGGTGAATAAAATAAATTTAAAACATATACAACTCTGATGTGTCATCATTTTATTGGTTGGATAAGGATGAGATGGGTAAATTTGGGACATGAGATTTTTATCCTTCTTTGGCTAGCCTACCTATTTGATCATCTTCAATGGCCACTACACCATCTCTGTCCATATATCCAAAAATAGACACAAGCCAAATCAATACGAATGCAAACTCAATTAAACATAACTCAACCTTAATCCATCAAAATCCAAACCTAATCGCCAAATTGGAAAAGATACAATTTTAAAAACTAAAAAAATCTTCAAACTAGAGTCCCACATACGAGAAAAAGTCACAAAAACTTTCAAGTAGAATATCAATACCTTTCTTTTTGTAGTGAGCAAGATGTTTGACAATAACGCTAAATAGTAGAAAAGAACTGTCTTTTTGTATGTGCTTTCTCTGGTTCCGTTGCTACCGCAGACTTTAAGTTGGTTTAGAAGGTGAAAAGGTTTGATTTTAAGAAGGAAAGCAAGGGTTGAGCTTGAAAAAGGATTTACTGAAAGTAGCTATCAAATATAAATGGAAACCGAAACCTACAATCTAATATATCCACTTTTGGAAACTATGTAAAATACATATGGGAATCATAGTTGTACAAATGAATTGGAAGTAAGATCCTCTAGCGATTGGATTCATTAATCCATGACCTAGAAAGTTAAATATCAAAAACCCATAAACTAGAAATCAGAAGACAGACGTTGTTTCCTTCATTTCTCAAAAATCATAAGACGAGTTCTTTAGATAAGAAGTTTTATCAGTGTAGCCTTCCTTTCCCATCTGAAGTTGGGTGCTTTCGTCTCCTAAAAGTTAGAATAAGATATCTTCATTTTGAAGGTAGGTTAGGGATAGATAACAACACGTGGCATATTCAATCTGAATATTATGTATTATTCAAACTGAATAACACTGAATACAGTGTTATGCAGTGTTATTCAGTTTGAATAATACATGAATATTTAGACTGAATATGCCACCTGGTACGATTAGTGGTCCTCACGTTAACAATGTAAAGATGAGGTCACGTTTAAACTTTCTTCTTCTTTTCTCTCTCTCTCTCTCTCTATATATATATATATATATTATATATGTGTGTGTGTGTGTATAGCATGTGTATATGTGTGTGTGAGAGAGAAGATTGAAATACAAATTCTCTAACTACTACAAAATAATATAAGCAATCTTAATGGTCCATTAACTCCAACGAATATATACTTTTTATATACATCTTGATTTTTTTCTAATTTAAAGCGTCCATCGTTAAGAATAGACCTTGATTATCTTCTAAATAATTTTTTATATCATAATAAATAAACTATACCTCTGTGTGGTTTATATTAATTAAAAAGTTTATATTCGAAACTCTAGATATATGTATTATACTTTTTACATACTTTATTTCATAATGGAACTTAATGTAAAATTATTGATCCTATGGCTCTTAAATTTATTATAACATATTTAACAAGTATGTTATATTTTCTTTCTGCTTCTAATTTTTAGACTTTTTTTCCTTTTCCTTCCCTTATATTTTTAAAGAAAAACGTTTAGGATTGTGGTTGAAATATACTTTTCGTAACTAAAATAGCATAGCCACTGAATATGCTCTTATAATTCTCATTTAATAATAAACCAATTGTGAATATTTAATAAATAAAAAAGTAATAAGTAGAAATGAACCTTGTTTAAGTCGGGATATTTTTGTTTAAAAAAAAGCCAAAGAAGTGGTAAAAGGGCTTTAAAGGGGACTGAAAAGTCAATGAGTAGAATTGAACCTTGTTTGACATTTTCGTCTTAATGGGACCCAACACCCCCCAAGTGCCTGCACTTCTCCTCTTTCTCTCTACTCTCAACACCAACGCGTGGATCATACTCGCATCCTAAAATTAAACCAACCTATATAAGATTTGCATTAGGCCTTGGGTAACCTCTTTGGGCTCGGCTACCATGTGGCTTCGCTGGTTTGCGCTATCAAAGGTGCGTGTTTGGCGAGCGGGCTTTCGGCACGAGTTTAGCAACCCACTCAGCCCGCTCTCTCTTCTTCTCTCACTCTCCTTCTTTTTATCTATCATATATATATTATATATGATATTTGGGCTTGTGGGTAGTAGTACTCCTATTTCGGACTTGGTGAGGGCTTGTGGATAAATCTGATTTGGCGTTGATATGACAGCTCGGGTTTTATGAGCTTGTAGGTTGCGCTACCGAGGACCTATATATTTCATGGATGGATTCCAATGAAAAGTGTCGAATTTGATAAAATTGGTTATCAATCGTTGAATGAGAAAATGAATGACATTAGGATGATATGCACCAAAATAAGATGCACCAGAACAATTTTATTTTATGTCGCGATTCATAAGAGATTGGGAGGGTATTTGATTAAAATGAATATTGGTTTAAAAACACTTCTCACTTAAAAATGACATTTCTCACATGATCTCATGCCGTATATGTCATATATTATAAGATAAGTTAATACAAAAACCTATTGGCTTGTTGCTAATACGGAATTAAATTGGAACGTAACAGAACCTGTATGGAATAAAAATGCATTTCTCTACCCTATTAGAATGATGAAACAAAAATTAGGAGAATATGACAAAATCAATAATTACTGAACGATTTATGTCAAATGAAAACTATAAAACTTCATGTTTTCTACCTTTCTTTAACATGTTTGTCTCATTCTCGCCTACCTAATTCAGTCTCACCCACATACCAAAACACACCCACGAAGATTATAACTACTGCATGTTTATTTTTAATAAAAAACAATCATTCACCATTTCTACATCGGTATCAAATTTATTTACTTAACAGACATTTCAAAAACTTGACACTTCGACTATTTTGTTTATCATTCAATTAAAGAACTATAGTCTTGATTCATAATGATCATTAAATTGATTGTTTAGAAGTCAGAATCATCAAGTGATGATAAAGCAACATGTAACAAATCGTTACAGTCCTATGTTTGCTAGACTGGAAACATTTTCACTCGGTGCATATTAAAACTTCTCTTCACCTACATTGGATTATTTTATACCGTAATCTAATAAGGTTCCATGTATCCGATTTACTAAAAGAGAGCATGAGTGTAGATCACTCTCTAAAGATGTAAGTGGGAATGGTAAAAGGAATAGATCCAAAAGTCCCACCAAGACATCTCCTACCAAACCAAAACAAAGTAACAAATTGAAATGCAAAATGCCAAACCCTCACCTCCTTTCATAGTCTTCTTCTTCACAACTCACACTCTTCTCCCTTCCCTCTCTTTCTCTCTCTAACATTTCTCTCTCTAGATTCATCCATCCATCCATCCATCCACCCATCAATGGAGAATTATTCACCTAGACCACTTCAAGACACCAAAAACCCATCTCAAAATAGCCATAGCAATAGCACCAATTCCACCACCACCACCACCACCAACCACCACCACCACCCATCACCTCCGGCGACCCCCATCGCAAGATCCGACGCCAACAACCCATACCCAACCACCTTCGTCCAAGCCGACACCACTTCTTTTAAGAAAGTAGTCCAAATGCTCACCGGATCCTCCGAAACCGCCAAACAAGCCCGATCCGAAACCCACATCCGAAACCCGATCCCGCCCATGAAAACGGGTCCAAACAAGAAACCCTCCAAGCTATACGAGCGAAGGAACAGCATGAAGAACTTCAAGATCAGCCCGTTGGTACCCGGCTTCGTAAACGGGTCCGGGTTCTCCGGGTCCCCACGGCGGCCAGGCACGCCGGAGATCCTATCGCCGGGAATCCTCAATTTCCCATCTCTGGTGCTAAGTCCGGTGACACCCCTTATACCGGATTTGTTCAATCGGTCTCCGGTGACCGGAGATAGCCCCAATTTGGACGTTGAAGCTGAAGATAAGGCGATTGCGAAAAAAGGGTTTTATTTGCATCCATCGCCGGCGAGTACTCCGAGAAGGGAATCGGAGCCCCGGCTTTTGCCTCTATTTCCGGTGACTTCACCAAGGGTTTCAGGTTCATCTTGAATAATTGAGTTTTTTTTTTTTTCTTTTTACTTTTTTTTTTAATTTAATTTCCAATGTAATGATTCCATAAAAATAGCTGAATTTTGCATAAGAAATTGGTCAAGATTTGGGGGAAAAAAGATAAGAAGAAGAGGGACTAAAAGCTAGAAAATTGAAAGTACAAGTACAACCACTACTGCATAATGTACAAGTGAGTATTGCAGTATTGTGCTGAAAAAGATGGAAAAAGATTTATTTTTTTTGCTCTCTTCAATGTACAAGTTAAGTTCCTATCTTGTTCTCAATTTCATGGGCTTTGCTACAAAAAATTGTGTTGAATTTCAGTCTCATTTGTCATGCATTAGATGGTTGTACATTATGCATTGAGAAGCAATACACAATGCTTACATTTTCTTGTGTTCTTGAGTAGAAGGGTAGCCATTGATATGGATAGAGTTGAAATCTTGGTTGTTGAAATGACCAATCCAATGCAAGGTACATATTCCAATGCACAAATCAATGATCTAATGCTTTTTGAAGAGAAAGTATAGGGGAAGCATGATGAGGGAAGAAGTCTTGTACATTTTGCATTGAGGGTTGTACCTTTGTAAAGTATGAAAAGAGAGGCCAAATTGCAATCGGAGGTTGATGAGAGTGAATGGTGAAAGAGTGAAGTTTTTTCTAGTTTTGGTTCTAGATGTCAAGGAAAGAGTAGAAGGAATCTTGATTACAAGTGACTTTTGATTGTACTATCTCTAGATTGTCGGCAACGTTAATGTATCGGTCGGTTGATTGTTTAGAAAATAAAATCTGATGGTATTGATTCGTGTTTACGTGTTAGATGAATTATTGATAACGTACACAATCGTTGGTACAAGTTATACTTAATTTGATTGATTTTGTTGTACGATCATGAGACAATAAATTAAGCGTCAAATTCTTAATCAAAGTGCGAAGTTATCTCAATCTAAACCGATCCACAAATGGATTTGGTTATTTGAGATAGATGGACAAAAGACAATCCAAAATATAGTATAAGAAAAGACCATGGTTTGTGAATATATATCAGCACGTTTTAGACAAGGGCACAAGTATGGTTTGCATACATCTTATCCTTCTTATGTCCAATATTTAATAAGATTTTCTAGGTATGTTTGTCCTGGTTTTCTTATTTCTTTTTCGGGGTCATAAGCATCCATATGCAAATGTAGGAAAGGAATCCAAGGATAAGAGTGACTCAACACAAAACCAAAAGTCAAGAATTCCTTTTAATGGCTACCTTTGAAGTTTGGCATGGTAATCATGCAATTGGGAAGTTATTTCCTACACATCTAAACACACTCAAGTCTACTTTTTGACCTCAAGACACATAAAAGAGACCAAACCATGATGAATAAAGACATGAGAAAGTGAAATGGTAGGGAAAGTAGGAAGTTGTGATGATGAAAAGGCAAGAAAAAAGAAGTGGAACAAGCCACAAGGCATGAGTGATTGATATACAATGGATCATTAGACTCATTTTAATGAGGTGGTGGCCCTATTTTTCTTGTTTCGTATGCATTAAATTCGTTTTCTTTTTTCAAAATTAATGGGTTTGAAAACGTAAGTTGCTTTTTAGTATTTTGTAGGATATAAGTTTGATTTCGTAAATTATTAACGATATCTTTTGTAGTGTTGTTTTATCTGTTTGACGGGCGTGCACGTAACCCGATGATGCTTTAATTGGTTGCTGATTTGAGTGGAGATTGGACCTTAAGGGTTTTGTGGGTCATAAGATTTGAAAACTTTCATGTGGTGTGTTTGGGTCATCCTCAACTTTGCCAATCATAAGTCCCTATCTTGATTAGTTGTTTGATGCCCATTTGGTTGGTGCTCATTGTTTGACCATCTATGTCAACATGCTAGTTAGGTTGACATTGACAATCTATCATACATTGTATAATTCTTAATACATGATGTACAACTTTTTGATAATTTAATAAAAAATTTGGTCTTTGTTTTGCATTTATTTCTGCTTGTGTTTAAAACAGTTAGCGGTATCTTTCAACAAGGCACGTTCAAAATACGTTTTTGAAAGTCAAAGTCACCAAAGCCTTTATTACTAGAGTTGACTCATGAAGAAAAGTAGATATTACTGTTATACATTCGCTTACGAATTTTGCATAGATATGATTGTTTCTTTTTGTCTCATGTTTCAACAACTTTCTTTAATTTGGAATTTTGTTATTAGTGTAATTACGTTGCTGCCCTTGCTTATGATGGAATTGGAGCTATAAACCTCGACTCTCAAACCCTAACCATAAGGGTCATGAGCTACAAGGTTTGTTATTAATCCACTTATGGTTTTTCTTAACCTTCTAACTCTAACCATAAGGGTTGTGAGTTTCTTCGACTCTTTGATTACTTAAACAGAGTCGATGACTTGTACAAATCACAATCAGATTATTAACAAATCACAATAGTTGTGTTTATAATTTTATTAAGCTATTCTTAAAGATTGAAAATCAAGCACACAAAACGAAAGTTGACGAAAAGGTCATTGGTCAAACGAGATATGGGTTACTAGGAGAGCCCAACCTTTAAAGGATTAAGAGTTCAAACTTCACCAATATTAAGGTTTATATGTATGATTATAAGTAATTGTTGTACATAAATAATATATGCAATAAAAAAAAAACAGAAACTATACATTTAAATGTTCTTTATTGAAAAAAAAAGCTTGTAAACTGAGGATATGATGGTTGTTTAAGGGTGTTTGTATTATATTTTAGGAAAGCGATCAATTTAGAACCAAAAATAACATTAAGTGATGATTATATTTAAAGCTTTAGGTTTTTTTTTTCCTTCCTATTTTGGCCAAAAAATTGATGGATTTATTTTGTTTGGTCAAATCTTAATTTCCACAAGCTATATTCATTTTTATTGTTTTATTTTCATTCGATTGTAAGAACTGTGCTAATTTAGATGATCCTGTTTTAAGTGAAATCATTTTGCTATAGCAACCTATTCACTGTCGTCCCTGAGAGAGGGCGGGCCGAGCGTACGCCCAGGGCCCAAAAATATTAGAGGCCCAAAATTACCTAGCATATTCTATATTGTAGTAGTAAAAAATTTAGTATATAAAATATACAAATTTTATTGGCATCTAACTAAGTTATTTTGTATTATATTAAGGGCCCAAAACATACATATTTAATTATATTGAAAAATACAACATGTAAAATGTTAATTGATCCTTCATTTTATAGTATTAAATATAGTTTCTCAAAGTCTTTTATCCTATATCAAGTCAAAAATTACTTGCCTACAAACTTTGATATATTCACAATCATCCATCCATATACTTCTGATTATTCCATCCATAAAAATTCTATATATCTAGGTAGATATAGTAGATTTCATGTTATTAATAAACAAAAACTCATTGTTTGGAAATAAAAAATACCAACCTTTTGAAACAGTCTAAATTATATTTATATTTAAGATTTCAAACTATCATTATTTCCTTCATGAATTATTGATTTCTTACTATCTAATATTGAGTGCATGAATCTTAAATACACATCGATCTCTAACAAAAAAATAGAACATTATTGATTTACCAACTTATTTATATTGATTTTCATAGAGTGTTATTCTGAATAGTTGACATTGTGACCTCAAATGATATCAGTCTATATAGTAAAGGTATATCATAGAATGTTTTTTAGGATGTTATTTAAAATTTGATATGATAGATAATATTAATTTAGAAATAATTATTGATTGATTTTGTTTCTAGGAATACTTAAATAAATGGTTTTACATGAATTATTAGTATATTTTGAATTCGATTTTATATCTTATGAGAAAAACAATATAATAATGATCTTTTTATACTTATGAAGGGCCCTTTATTTACATTTTGTCCAGGGCCCAAAATATGTCAGGAACGGACATGGACCTATTAAATTCAAACAAAATATACTTAAATGGGCTATTTAAATCAATGGGCTCACACTCAAAATCTAGAGATTGTTTGGGGGCTTATAAAACGAAGATGACACTTGACTACTTGAATGAGTCGAGTCCATTAACGGTCCAAAAACAAAAAAAGAATAATGGATTTGTACTTTCGTTTTTTATTTTATAAATTCAAATTTATTTACTTAAAAAATTGAATGGACTTTGCTGTTTGAGTGATTAACGGATAATTTTTTGAAATAAATAAATTATTCGGCATATTCTAAATAAATCATTAGATTTTTTAAAACATTTTAAATAAATCCTTATTAGTTAAAAATGTAATCTACAACCTATACGAAAAATAAACTACAAATTACAAAAACCATAAAAACAGTATTGAACCAAATTGTCGCTTCTCCCCCATACCATTCGTCACTGCCGCCACCAGCCCATTTGACGTCACCACCATTCCTGTAACACTCCAAATTTTCTACAACAACCAGAAAAATGGTCAGAACACGATCGGGAAACGATCAGGGAATGGCCAGAAAAATGGTCGAGGAATAGCCGAGAAAACCTTCGATACGAGTTTGGCTACAGTGTCATATCGCATTATAGCATGGCAGGGTCGCTAGAGGGAAGAGAGACATGTTACAACTGGGGCGACCGTGCCATGCAATTGTGCCACTGGCAAGGTCGCGGGCGAGTACCAAGCTTTGAAATTCTGATTTTCTTTGTTTTTCTTCATTTCTTCGTATCATCTTCACCACAACTCTATTTTAGACCATTTTTTGGTTGTTATGGATCTACTTTTGAATCTCTTCAAGAGTAGATGAGGAGAAGTAGACCTTTTGGAGGATTATTGAGTATTTGAGGAAGGTAACCTCCATTCACTTTTAAGCTAGGTTTTGGTGTGTCTCTCATCTCCACCCTTTTCTTTCTTTTGAATCCATTTGGTGATTAAAAAATAGTTTTAGTATATCAGCTTATGCAACCATTTGGATAATACACATTATTTCTTTATAAATTATTTTAGAAATGTCAAGACTATGGTTTTGCTAGAAAAAAAAAAGAAAAATGTCAAAACATTATTTCCACTTACTCCTTTGACTTTAATAACGCTATTTTTATCTTCTTCCTCCCATTTTTTACATACCCATATATCCCTCATTTTCTAAATTTCCTTGTTTTCATCATTCATCCCTTGACTTGTGCAAAAGGGTTTTTTACTTGTTTTATAATAAATACTTTTAACATATACAAAACTCCCCTTAATTTCTGAACAAGTCTTCATTAAATAACAATAAAATTTAAAATATACGCAAGTAGAGGTATCATCTAGTCTTGGTCTATCAAAAATAATTAAAATACTTGGTAAAGTTGATGATTCATTTTTTCTGAAAATGACACCTATATCATAAATCGTATATTGCAGATAATAAAAGACTTAATGTAATTACCATATTATCAGTTAAAGACCATCCTCAATGTTAAAGTATCATAATACAGTAACAATCATCTTCAAACCTTATGTTAAAGTGCTTATTGGTAGGTAAAAAATAGCCTCGAAAACATTGACACACTTTAAAGAACCACATTTATCCCAAATAATATTATACTTTTTGATATATATTATAGAAAGAGGTTTAAAAGAGAATACTATCTTTTAAGGAAAACTTTCTTTTACGAAAAAAAACGCGTACGACTTTCACACTACCTAGTGGCGGAACACGAACATCATAGCCTCGGGGGCCGAAGAATAATATTACAAAATTTCAAAGACCGAAAATATTACAATATACATTCATTGGGGTTTTTTTAATATGCTTGTTTGATGATGATCTACTAATAACTTTTATAAAAATAAAAATAGAAACTTTTTATCTAATATGATACTTTAATAAAATTAAAAACTTCTTTCTTTCTGTGTTTTGGATTTGGAACTTTTGGTGTCCTTGGTTTTCTTTTCCTTCCAAGTTGTGGTGGGTTTTGTTTGTTAATAAATTTTGGTTGCTGGTAAAAAAAAAAACCTTGTACATAAAACTTTCATAGTGTTAGTTAATAGAGATATATAATCGGTTTATATATTCTTTTACTATTATATACGATAAATTTCTAACTTAAAGATAGAAACAAAGATCGACAAATATAAAAGAAAAATCTAGATGTTTAATTTCATATTAGTTATATAAAAGTTAACCAATTCATAAATTTTTATAAATTCTTTTAGATATTTCAACTTGTTTATATTAAATTTGAACCATTTATAAACTTTTATATATTATTATAAAAATTATATGTAATGAATACACATATGGGCGAAAAGATTTTTAGTAATTATTGAAGAAAAGAGAGATAATTGGCAAATAAAAGAGAAAAAAAAAACCATCCCATGGACTCGAACCAGGATCCTTCGCAAGGAGGGCCAGAAGTGATAACCATTTCAGCAACAACATTATACATAAACTATTTATTTATTATATAGTATTTGTTATGAAATCTGCAAGGGACCATGGCCCTCTTTACCCCTCATTGTGTGTATTTGTGTTCCGCCATTGACGCTACTTAAAGTTGCAGTCAAGCTGCGTATGTTATTAATCATATATGATTTTTTTACAAATCATATGTGATTTTGTACATGAATCATATATAATTTTGTACATGTTTTTTGCACGTGGATTTTTCTATCGTGAATCATATATGATTTCTACATCAAAAAAGTTTTTCTTAAAATGGTAGTGTTATCGTATGAACCCATATCTTTCTCTCTCTCTCTCTCTCTCTCTATATATATATATATATATAGTTGGGTTTCGGTTAGACCAAACTGTTTCGGTGAGACCAACATCTTTTACATGAAACTTCACATCGAAACAATGTGAAGATTAAAAAAAGTTGATGTCAAAGCTCGATTTTTTTATAACTTTACATCATTTCCGCTGTGAAGGTTCACATTATATATTTGTAACCTTCACAGCATTTGAGCTGTGAAGGTTTCGTTTTTTACCTTGTTTTGGACTTTTTTTTACCTCGAAAGTGTTTTTGAGAATGAGTATTCGAGTTTTATTTACCTTCATGATGTTTTTTGTGAAGTTTTATACGTTAGGTTTTGGTCTCATGGAAACAGCTTAATTGGTCTCATACGAACCTAAGTCTATATATATATATATATATATATAAGGAGGTTCAAACGAGAAACGTATCAATTTAAGAGAACGTGAAAAGCAATTTCAACCACTCATCCGGTCAACAAAGGCGGCATGCGTGGATGAAATTGTTCTTCACGTTTTCTTAAATTGACATGCTTCTCGTTTGAACCTTCCCCTATATATATATACACACACACACACACACATATACATATATGGTTGGGTTCCTTTATTAACCAGTTAAATTGTATTAATTGTGTTAACAATCTAAACCATAGATTGATTATAATTAACGGCAAATACATTTTTACCATTAAAAAAAGAAATAGTAAAAACTAAATAAATCGAATTAGACACAAGGGTATTTCTGGAAAACTACACATATTCAAAATCAAGAAACATGAGTGCACTCCGCACCACCCCCAATTTCCGTCGGTCACAAGTAGAAGAAACAAACAAAGAGAGATTTAAGGGAAACTGACATACTTGACATTTGACAATCTTTTTCGCAATAGAACATGTGTTCATTCAAATCTACAACTATGACAAATTGTGTTAAAAAACATTCTATTTTATTTTTGTTCTAATTTTGAAACAAAAAGTTTTAACTTTGATGTCTACATAAAAATAGCTTTTAAAACAAATTTGAACTATTAAAGTTAATTATCTCAAATACGATTCAGAATAAGATGGTTTAAATTTCAATCTAACCCGTAATTGAATAATACAAACATCATATACTTATTTAGTTTTTTAGCACAAAATATTATCCAAATATGGACCTAATAATTGAATAATATGACAAGAAAACACTAGGGGCCAAAAAGCATTTATTTTTGACCTTTGGATAGGGCAACACATATGATTTGCTTTTGTCGTTCAAATTCCAATTTATATTGTTTATTATTAATTTTTTAAAAACCCCCGACAAATATATCAGGAAAATAAAAACGCATATACTTTTTCATTGGTGATATTTTTTGCTTTTATTTGCATGTGTTAATAAAAAAAATCTTAAAAATGAAGTTTGAAAAATATTTTTACTCATAAGTGATACTATTGCATCTCCAACTTAACCAATGTTCAAAAAGCTCGTTAAAACAGTTGTGATAGCATGTTGTGGCTCACAACTTGTATCTCATGCATGCCGTGTTAAACCTCATGCTTGTTATGATATAATGCACAACTTTTATAACATGATACTTGATTTAACTTATTTTTTTTAATCTTTTATTTGTTAGTTTTAAGTAAATAACTCAAATTAAATGGTTTATTATTATTGATTCATGAAATAATAGTAGTAAGGAAACATATATTTATTTATTTTTGTCTTCAAGTCTTTGAATCTCCATCTTCAGGATTTATAAAAAGGAAATACAACGATGGGTGATTGCCATGGATGGCAACGAGACAAATGAAAAGGCAGTTTTGGTCTATTCTTTATGATGTTCTATTCATATAGTCAAGTTCAAATTCTACAATATAAAAATACTTTTTTCGTATGATATAAGCTCTACCATTTATATATTAATATATATATATATACACATATATATAACTACCAAATGCGTCTACAAAACGTATTTAATTGATTAAAAAACAAAGATTTACATAGGATGCAGTGGTGAACGAATGTAAGAAAGTCTTTCTTATGTTCCTTAATTGTCACTTTTGTTTTCTTTTTGAAGGAAATTATCAACTCAAATTAGTTGTTTCCCTTTTTTGCACTTAAAAATAGACTAAGAGAGTTTCCATTCTAAATAAAAATAAACTTTTGAATCATGATAAACATTACCATTTCTTGTTCTTTATTACTAAAAGTATCATTTTCATCCACTGACAGCCTAATTCACTTCAAATAAATCAAATCAACCTAATCCATAAGTAACGATAACTGAATTTGCATGCCAAACTATTCACAAGGAGGCAACACAAACTAGAATTGGATCTTATAGACATATATACATAAACATTTAGGCTATCAGTACCCTAACCCTCCCAACCTAACTGCCACATTAGCTTTCTCCAACCCTCTATTAACCCTCTGTAACCCATACCCCAACCCTTCCAACCCTCTCACACACAACACACACACAACATCCGCACACAAAACAGGGGTGTGGCCAACCCGTTTAGGCTCCCAGCCCACCGAACACCATGCCACCGTACTGCAACACGTTCATCCTGTTGAGCCTAAGACTGCGGTACGCATAGTCTTATAGACACATACAATTAGCAAGAAATGATTTTTTATATAAATAGTTAAAAAGGTTTAAGTTCAAATCTCATACGTAACGCAATATCATATATTATTTTGGGAAGTCCTTTGAATTTAGGTGGAAATGGGTCCGAGTATGAACCTAACCACAACTAAATTTATTGTTGTGGGGTCTTATCGACTACAATTCCTCATCTTTCCACCATATTATATATATATATATGTATATGTATATGTAGGGGCAGGTTCAAATGTGAACCACTTTTTGGTTGTGAACGTGAGGATAGTCGAAAGCGCGACACGTGGCGGATGACTAGGCGCCATGTCATATCCACGGCGGATGACTAGGCGCGATTCATGGGAGGGCATTGAATTAAAGGGGAGGACCACACTCAAAGCCGCCACGTGTCACGCTCTCGGTTGTCCTCCCGTTCACAACCAAAAAATGGTTCACATTTGAACTTTCCTCTGTATATGTATATATTTATATAAAGGATCATGTGAGAATGATATCTATTTAAAAGAATATGAGAACCAACAAAAATCATATATGATTTTGTATTAAATTTTGGAAAAGGCCATGAGAATGACTTTGACTCCAAATAGCAAAGTCCTGTCGAATCATGTATGATTTGTACATGAATCATATATGATATTGTTCGTTCGTGTATTCTTTTAAATATATATATATATATATATATATATAGGAGCCTTCATGTAAAAACCATTTTTTTTTTATAAAACCGACTAAAAAATAAATTTTTTACGATTTTTTTCCATCAAATGTTAGAATTGATATGTTGTTTCACATATATATTTTTTCATAAGATGAATATCATCCATGAATTTGTTTCATAATATGAATAAAAATGTTGTATATTTTCGATTCATAATATGAATAAAAATTTTATTTTTTTATGGATGATACTTACATTATGAAAAAATATATATGTGTAACAATAGTTAATATCATAGTATTTGATAAAAAAATCCTAAAAAAAATATTTTTTAGTTGGTTTTCACGGGTTTTTACAAAAAAAGTGGTTTTTATTTGATTATTCCTCTATATATATCTATATATATATATAGAGGATCATGTGAGAATGATATCTATTTAAAAGAATATGAGAACCAACAAAAATCATATATGATTTTGTATTAAATTTTGGAAAAAACCATGAGAATGCCTTTGACTCCAAATAGCAAAGTCCTGTCGAATCATGTATGATTTTGTACATGAATCATATATGATATTGTTCGTTCTTGTATTCTTTTAAATATATATCATTCTCATTTGTACCCACCCCTATATATATATATTGAGTGAGAGAGACGAGTTAATACAAAAACGCTAACTATTTACGAGAATGTGAAAAACTTTTTCAATGTACAAAATCACATATGATTCACGTACAAAATCACATATGATTCATGTGACTTTACCCGTGACTTTAAGTCGTGTCCAAAGTCACATGCGTTCCATTTTTATTGTTAGTGTAAAATTACTTGTGATTTTGTGCGTCCGCGAAGCACCTCGTATTCTCGTAAATAGTTAATGTGCTTGTTTGAACCTCTATCTCTAAATACACACACATAGGGTCAAGTTCAAATAAAAACTCAAATTTCATTGCGAATGTGAGGACAACCGAGAGCGTGCCAGTGTCCTATTCGGCTCATATTCAGGCTGAATAATTGAGAGAGAGAGAGAGAGAGAGAGAGAGAGAGAGAGAGAGTAAATGAAACTTATTCATTTGAACCTTGTTCTTTCATTTTAGCAAATATACGTATCTAACTGAGTTTTTAACGGGGTTAGTGAACAGAGACCAAATTCAAAACAAAACAGGAACCTCTAGGACATTCAATGTAGTTTTTTGAAGTTCAAAGACGAGTTTTGTTGGTTTAAATAAACCTCAGGGGCCGAAAATTGTAGTTTACTCTAAAAAAATATACAAAATAAAACCCTCAAAGCTTACAAATCAATTTGAGGCTTATGAGTATTATTCTTCAAGGAACATGAAAAATAAAATAATTCATGATTAATAAAATCTTAAATGATTCACAAAGATGACAAGATATTGTCAAGTGTATTTAAAATTAGAGATAAAAGCAAAGGAAGGAAGGGCATAATCGTCATTTACATTAGATTATCATACTAGAAGCAGCTGCCTTTCTTTCTGGGTAAATCAACAGCAGAAAGGTTTCATTGTTCTACAAGACAGACCCAATAACATCAAGACAGTTTGCCCAAAAAACCAACCAAAATTCCTTTTTCTTCTTCTTAATTATTAATCTTCCCAATAATTCTGTGTGTTCTTCTTTTTGGAGCTCGATAAGATTTAGTTTCTTCTTTTCTTCTTGTTAATTTTGTTCATCTAAGGGCCGTACAGAATTTTCTTCAGGTAAGGTGCTTCTTTATAAACAAATTTTTTACTTTTTTTTGATTTTTTTTTTGCTTATAGAAACTGTTATTGATCATCTGAAGTGTTAATCTACATGGGTTTTGGATTTTGTGTAGTAATTTCTTGTTAATTTTACATCATCCAACTCTGTATTGGATTATGTACACCAAGTGTTTGATATATTGACTGACTGAATTGATCACTTAGAGAATTATGGTAATACTGAGATTAGGAGTAATTGGTTTAGTGTTTGCTTGATATATCTGTTTTGATGATCATGGTTTTGCTCTTAGTATCTTCTTTTATATGCATTTAAATGATGATTGTATCTATGAAATGAAAAAAGGTGAAATTTCTTTTGATTCTTATGAATGAAGTTGATTAGTATTCCATCCTTTCCCCAATTAGAGTCTACTTTGGTCCAAAATATGATCACCAGTTGGTGTGAGATGATACAATTTCTCAATTTTCTGTCTCATAGTCACATGATTGTGAAATGGAGAAGTATATTATTTGTTTTCGATTTAAACCCACGACACTGGTCTTTTGAAGTTTCGTTAAGCATCTTATATAAGTTGTAGATATTCTTTAGAAATGAAACTTCAAAGCATATTCATAGGTGTTTATGCACTTGGATAAACTTATATCCTCTTATTTATCTTCAGAGATTGTGCTCAAACACAGTTTTTGCTATATCTATTTGGCTGAAACTTTGCTATGTAATGTTCTTTGTTCAACCACACTGCTATAGAATCAACTTATGGCATAAGCTAAAGCATAAAATCTTGATCTAATTGAATAGCATATTTCAGATATTTGGCTTCTTTGGTTCAACTTACTAGCAGATCGGAAATTTGCACATCATAAATTCCGTACATTAACTATTTTTGTAGAATATTAGTAATTTTCTTTGAGATCCAGCTTGAAACATAAACATCTATGCCGAAATTTAATCTGTGTTCTACGTGCTATGTGTCATGCATTCTCAATATTCAAAGCTTGATTTCTATATAACCATCTTATTATAAAAAGATGAACTTATACGAACCATAAGATTTGGTGGAAAAGTTAAAAGCTTTATGTTAGATAGATGGATACTTCTTGACAATGTGAGTGATCTCTGGAAGCATCGACTCTTTTAACTTTGTTACATGATCTTTATTACAGAAAAAGGTGCTTACGGTGGATTATCTTCGTCTAAGTGAAAAACTTTTTCCAGAATAATCATGAACGGAAACCCGCCTGCAACACTTAAAGATACCAGGGAAAAACAGACTTCATATCTTGAGGTGAATCGCTAGAACCTCTTATGCTGAAAGTGTATCGAATGACATTCTTGAAATGCTAATTCTCTTATTTAATTTAAGTTGTTTTACCTTTCTTTCTCTTATCTGCTATCTTTGGCTTCTTTTCCTTAGGTTGTCAATGCTGAAAAGCTATTATGGGCAACAATTCAATATAAAGGTATATCACACGCAGAGGTTCAAGATTTGTACCGTAAGGTGCGCTCCGGTTATGAGAAGATCATCCTCAATGATTATCAAGCAGTCGATCTTCAAGAGGTTGAATATTCTTTGTGGAAGCTTCATTACAAGCATATAGACGAGTACCGAAAGAAAATTAAGAAAGTGTCCGCTAGTGCAGAAAGCACAAACCTTAACAGTCAGGTGGAAGGATTCAAGTTGTTTCTCTCTGAAGTTGCAGAGTTCTACAAGGATCTAATTGCAAAATTTAGAAGAAAGACTGGAGGTTCCATTTCTGTAGAACCTGCAACCCTGCAAAAATGCCATTATGCATGCCATCGCTTTTTGGTTTGCTTAGGTGATCTTTCGAGGTATATGGAGCTCTGTAAAAAACCCGATGTCCAAAAATGGGCTGTTGCAGCTACGTACTATTTAGAAGCAACAACGGTTTGGCCCCAAAGTGGAAACCCCCAAAATCAGGTATTTTTGTTGCACATTTTTGTGTTTGAAATCCATAGATGTATTTGGTTTCTGATCATGAGTTCGTTTTTACAAATTAGTAGAAAAGTATCGTGGTTTGAAGAAGCATTTTATGAACGATGGAAACTGTAATTTTGCGAGCTATTTTGCAGTTGGCACTACTGGCAACGTATATCGGTGATGATTTCCTTGCGTTATACCATTGTATAAGAAGTTTGGCTGTCAATGAGCCTTTTCCAGATGCACTAGACAACATTATGTTACTCTTTGAGAAGGTAAAAAGTTAATTTTTTGGTTTTTTATTTGTTACTTTTCTTCCTCTCATTCTATTAAGCAATGCGAACGAGCTATAGACTCGTATATTACTCCTTTGTGTGTTTTCTGAGTGTTGTGAGGTCAATAAGCTCTACACAATATATATATATATATATAGAATTATGTCCAATATATATTGTGGGCAATAAATATATCCGGGTAGTTATTATGTTGTCCGGCTTTTGGTTGGTAAGTGTTTTAATTATAAGACTGTAAGCTTTTGTTTTGGATTTGGAAATACTTACTAAAGTGTAATTAACTTTTGGTGGTTTACCTAGAAATGATATCCCGTATGTTATATTTTGAGTTATTATAATGTGGTATTTGGTGAGATTGTAACCGAGGTGTTACAAATATGGTTAGGTGTCATTTGTTTTCTAAGAGGTCTGAAGTCTTAAGTCTGATTTCACATCTAAAAAATAAGAGGTAGATGGTGCACCTCTTAAAATTTCAAAGGACGGTAAGAGGTTTCCATACCTTTTCTTAAAAATAAAACAAACAGTCTTAAGTTTGCATACCTCTTAATGTTCAGACTTAAGAAGTTTTAAGATGTATTTTTTAAAAAACAAACGGCCCCTTAGTCTAAGCGATTCTCATGTTTTCTATGCTATTTTGCAGAACAAATCATCCCAATTGCAATCACTTTCTACCGACGCCCATATTGATTTCTCGAAGCCATTGAAAAGGCTCTCCTCACAGATTAAGTCGCATCCAAGCATGGATTCCACAAACATCAACAAGTTAGGAGCAAATGACCATGTTCTCCCTGCCAAAACTGATCTATGGCCTCTTTTCGTGAGGATGATAAGTTTCTTTCTGGTTAAACCCAGGTACACTGCTTTTTCTTGCATACCCTCCTCTGTATAAATGGTCAAATTTATAATTTGTTTCTTCATATGAGGTTTACCGATAAAAAACATTCATCATAATCCATCAATATATAAGAATACAATTTCAAGTACTAAACAAGGTGTTTAATTTTATCATAAGAATTAATCACCTTTTTTGTGAAAATTTATTGGTTTCTTTCATACAAGTATAATAGGATTTTCCACGTTGAGCACATGGTACATGATCCTTCTGGTAAGCTCTATAGCCGTCATACTTTTGGCCGAAACCTAATGCATGTTGGCTAGCGTCAGAATCCATCATCATCTCCTCCGATTCATCAATACATTCACCAACTTTACCGTTACAATTGGTGTTGCCTTGTGAAGGAGGAGATGCTTTGAGGCCATAACTACCAACCATGTTTTCCCAGTTGGCATAGTTGAATGCCGAAAATGCCCCCACCATGGCCATTGCTTGTAGGAGGTGGAAGAAGAGGAAAAGGAGCGGACCTAACCGTAGCCTCATGCCGTCATAAGCCTGAAACAAATTCCATTTTACGAAAATTTGGGGGTAGAGATGGGTGGGTTCATCACCTGCTTTCGTTTGTCGTTTTCTTTTAACGTATCATTAATCTATGTTTTTTGTGGTGAACATTGGTTGGTGGTTTTTTTGAAGATACCCTTCTACCTTTCCTTCTTTCCTATTTTTGGGATGTTAATGATTGATACTTTGTGATGGTAGTTATATCTTATTTTTGTGGTTATAATCTCTTCCCCCACACCTATAAATTAGATGAGTTAGGTACAAGTTTATATCAGAACTCTGCTTAATTCATTAAATGTCTCACCTTTTTTGTTCCTTGAGTTTTGTTCAACCTGCAACTTTGATCCCTAAAATAACTATTTTCTCGTATCGGTCCTTGACTAGTGATTTCTGTTATCTTTAGTGAATAAGTGTTAAGTGAAGGGTATAAGGGATAATCAATAAAGGTTTTAAGAGTTTCTTTACTCATAAGTTTCCGTCTTCGTATTTTATCTTCTTCACCATATTTGTCCATCTTCATTAGTTGTCCAAAGAAGGAAAAAACATGAACAATACAACTAACACTAACGTATAGTAATAACTAATAACCATAACAACAAAAAATCCATAACAAAGAACACATAGTTGTTGTTCATCGAAGAAATAAAACCAAAAACATTTACAAAAAAACAAAAACAAAACAAAATAAGAGTACCAAGTCAAATTGTAGCTAACAAAACATCCTTGACTTAAAAAGCAAGCTTATTGAGATGCTATCTAAAGTAACTTTAGGAAGAAAAAAAACTAGCTTATGGCTTATCAAATGAGATTTTCTTAATAAGCTCAAAAAATAAACTAATTTATGGTTTCCAAACATCACCTTAGTAAGAAAAATATTTACGCTTCAAATTCGTTTTTCTTGCAAGTTCATCAATTTTCATGAACTTGAATTGCAGAGAAGTCCTGTTAATTGTTGATTAATTATAAACTTGTTTAATCGCTATGCAGCTTTGAGGACTTGCCTCACACTTTCGCATCAACAATGAAAGAGTTAGAAGCACTGCTGGCACTAAACGATGCAGAACTGAATTCCTCCTTAGAACCATATGAGCAATTTGATTCATCAAGAAAAGGACCTTATCGAGCCCTTCAAGCCGTGGCAATCCTCATCTTCGTGATTCAGAACCTGGTTAAAACCCCAGAACTAAAAGAACTGAAAGGAAAAGTAGATGAACAGCTTTCCGCATGTACTTCATGGGCATGGACTTGCACATTTACTTTCTTGGGCCATCTTATCCAGAGGTGTCTCACCAGCAACGATCAAGTAAATTGCTGCTCGTTG
This sequence comes from Centaurea solstitialis, assembly GCA_030169165.1. Classification (NCBI taxonomy): domain Eukaryota; kingdom Viridiplantae; phylum Streptophyta; class Magnoliopsida; order Asterales; family Asteraceae; genus Centaurea; species Centaurea solstitialis. Next base: position 91,815,036 of record CM058041.1, read on the forward strand.
TTGCCCGCTGTGCTTGTGTTTGTAGAGTGGTATGTTGGTATCCTTGACTTTGCAGAAACTTACGGGAAAGACGAGAAGGTGTTGAATGCTAAATCGTACTTTTTTGGTGCTTTGGTTGATCTTTTGAGTGGGTTCGATGTTAAGGATCGGTCGCTAGATTCTGCAAACAAAACTGCTTTGTGGGAAGACTATGAGCTAATGGGGTTTGGGCCTGTATCCCAGTTGAACGACTCGTTGGATTTCGGTAATAATACTGAAAACAGGCGCAAATTCGAAGCTGGAAATTCCGTTCGAATTCATCGCATTCTTCATGCATCCATGAAAATAGCTGAGAGATTAAAGGGTTCTTCACAAAGTCCGATATTTTATAATCAATCAGCAAGAAAGTTCTATGCGGGTAGAGACCCTGAAAAGATTTCGAAGAAAAACGAAAGAGAGGTTTTGGAGGCGATGGAAGAGGAGGAGGTGATTCTCTTTAAGCCTCTAACGAGATACAACTCTGAACCGATTCAGACGTCCTCAAACGATGAACCGGTCGACCACCAAACGGAAACTTCCGAGGAAGGTTTGCGCCGTTCAGCGTCACTATTTGCCGCACAAAACGGGTCTCAAGATTCGTCGAAAAAGAGCCCTCCGTATTCAGCTGGACCTCCTTCCCTTAGTGGTTGGGTGGTTAATAGAGAAAGTGTAAATCTTGAAAGAGAAAAAGGACCGAAAAGTCCCGACAAGAAAGAATTGGCTCCTATCTCAGAACTAGCTGAAGCAACCACGAACGTTAAGCCATATGTTGCTCCTGTACCTTCAGCCCCCCCGTTGTTACCTGAATATCCAGTTTGGCTCAGAGGAAGTTCGCCAAAAGAGGCTGCATCGCCAGTCAGCAGTTCATCAAATTTCCGTCCACCACAAGAACCGTTGGATCTTAGTTCTGGAATGGCTGGCTTTGTGGATGCATACCGTCCACCCGTGTTTGGATTAAGTTCGTCTGAATGGCTTTACCGGTATACTCACAACCTGAGTCTTGAACCAGGAAATGGTAATCTTCCGAATGCCAATCATCCTTGGCCGGTTTTGCCAAATAACCCTTCGGGAAAGTTTCATGGGTATGATGGTGGTTCGAGATTTGATGTTATCGATAGGTGGGGGAATCCGTTGCTTACGAATAGGATGGTGTATTTTGAGAATCCAAATTTGGTATATGGTGGTGCTGGTGGTGGTGAGCTAAGAGCAGAACAGCCACCACTTTTGCAGCATTTGAAAGATAGAGAATGGCAGTTGCAAACTGAGTCTCCATTTAGAGGTAATCCATATATGGGCAAGTGAATTCCATTTTAGATGATTAATATATATATTATACTTTGTAATACTTTGAATATGTATCTCCTATGTTTGAGGTTTGCATGGAAGATCTGTACAGTAAACTTTGTAGTAAATATAGAGTGATTTTGGAAGAAAGGGGTTCCCTGACTGTTGTTTCCATGGCTAATTTTTTTTTCAATGTTCACAAGTGGCTTAGTTTTATGCTTAAGAACCCATTTAAAAGTCTAAAACCAATTATCTGGATATAAAACAAATAAAGTTATGGTATAACTTGCTATTGGATAACCATTTATAGTAAAAGAGTAATGGGAATTGAACCTTTTATTCTTTTAACCCAAAAACCAAATAAGCTGTAACCATTTTTAGTTCGGATAGTAAACATGTGCCGAGAAGATATTTTTTTAATAATTTTTCGGAGGGTAAATTAAATTTTTCAAGCCGTAGTTGTGATTTTCATTCTTGTGGGTTGAATTATGATTTTTGGTTCCATGATTTATAACTTATTATTATTTTTAATCGTGATTACTTATAATTAATTGTTTTAATTTTATGGTTTATAAATGTTTATTGTTTTGGTTTTTTATAGTATTTAAAAGAATGAATTAGTTTAAAAATGAAAATAGCAATAAATTGCAAACTATAATTAATCAGAAACGATAATCAGAATTATTAACATACCATAGAAACGAAAATCATAACTTTGACTCTTTTTTTAACATGTGAAATCAAAACTGAAAATCTATAAAAAAACTCTACATTTATCCCAATTTTAAAGAGCTTAATTGTTGAATACTTTTGAATTTGATAATATTATAAAATATTAAAATGACTTAAACCATTATATATTATAAAAGTCATTTCTTTGAATATAACTGTTGAACTTGAGCTTTCAAATAAGATTACCTTAGTTGAGAAGTGTGCTCCAAGTGTGTCGGTTTGGGCTACAGTCAGTTCACCGGGAGGCTTGCCCTCCTAATTTGAAGTTTGACAAATCTAAACAATGTACAAATTATGTCTTTATAGATACAAGTCACCATAAATTCCGTTAATTTTGATTTTTGTGTTCTGTATCAACAATAGTTGGTATTCTTTTAAGGTTGCGTTTGAGACATATGGTCCATGGGTCAACAAACCAAACCGAATTATCCGTAACTTTCTAATAGTATTTAAAAAAGATTGAACCTGAGTCACAAGTGGTATTCTCAATATTGGATTTCAAGACCATTATATATAGGAGTTGTCCTTGGAATCTAAGTCACAAATAGGCCTATGAAATGCACCTATGTAATATTTGAAAATAGAAGTTCATAGAGATACATGGTGCTCTCGTCTTTTGATTGCTTAATTTTTATAGTCAAGCAAAACATTGGACAAAGTTTGAGCATGCAAAACTTTGTGATTGTTATTTTGGGTCATACTAAAAATCAAACCAAATAAACAAAATTTGAGCATGTAGAACCTTTTTTAACCAATTGATAATATTGATCTTGAGTTTTGTACATTCAATATGCAATTTAAAAGCACAACAAATCATAAATTATCATCTTTTGATATAGAATAAAACCGAAGATGAAACAAAATTATTATTTCAAGTTCCTAAACTTTAGATTTGAGAAACTTTGTGACCGACTTTCGAGTATTATCTAGTATTTTATATACTAACAAACTTGTTTTTTTTACGGAAGGGTATCTTAGGCTCTGCCTAGACTAATCCCGACAATTTATGACTCTAAGACACGAGTCCTTGATAACTCAGGCCATAATTGTTGTCTACGACCTTGGACAAATGAGACATTCCACCACATCTTCCGGGACCTCACTTAGTACGCCACAACCCTTGTGGTTACTAACAAACTTGTTTGTATATTAAGGATTGGAAGCAACTTTGTGAAGCGTGCCCACATGGATGAACATCTATAAATGGAAATAAGGTTTCATATATGACGCCAAGACGGCTTACACATTGTTTTGCCAAACTATTCACACGATAAATTGAAGCTTCAAAATCAGTAATATTTGACTATGAGTATTTCAAAAGCACGATTTCAAACTATTAACTATATATAGCTAACGAAAAAATATACTTTAATCATATATGCCTAAAAGTAGATATAATCTTAATGATAGACCAAATTTTCAAATTTTTAAAAAGTAGATATAATCTTGATGAATGCATTAAAAGTAGTCCTTTGTGGATATTTTCTTTAAACTTTGTAACTTTTAAATGGTCGAAAGGACAAAAAGGGCCGTCTAGGTTTTCATGTAGACATTGTGCACCGGCTTGAAGCCTTATGGATTTCTGCATCTCTTTCAATTTGTATTTTTTGAGCTATAATTGTAAAACTTCGAAGATGGTGTTTGTTTTGAAGAATGTTTTTAGATGAAATGGAATCTGTTAAATGAATTTGATTTGAAGGAATCAGAATGGGATGTTATCAAGTTTGATCATTTGTTTGGTTGACAAAATTAGAATGAAACTTGTTAGAGGAATTGGACCTTGTTTGGTTGGTTCATAGGATGCAGCTTTGCAATTGGAAAGAAATTGTGGTAAATGACCAAAATACTATTTGAAGGAATTGGAATGGAACTTTGGTAAATTTTAGAAACTGAAACCCAAAAAATAGAAACCATAGTAGCTTCTAACACTCTGAAATCCAAACCCAGAAACCAAGAATCGCAGATTATTACACCCAAAAGTCGAACATACAGATTCTTGTAAGGTAAATTTATGTATTTAAGTCAAAGTTCTTGAAAGGTATTATAAAAAATAAATTTTAGAGCTGTAATAACAACCCCTCACTTTAAAACCGATTTCTATAAATTCTTATTGAAATCCAGAAATCGACCAAATATATAGAAATCTATCTTTGACAAAAATTTAACTAACACATAATGAAACCAACGAAAATTGACCAACAAAGAATGAAATAAAACAGAAATTGACCAACAAAGAATGAAATAAAACAAAAAACGACCACCATAAAATAAAACAAAACATAAATCGACCAACACAGAATGAAACAAAACAAACTTTGACAGCACAGAATGAAACAAAACAGAAATCGACCACATAGAAATTGAACAACCCTAGAAAACAACTAAAGAAATCGAACCTGTGTTGCGATGGAGAAGGAACCATGGAGGCGTAGTTTGGAAGGAACCGATTGGGGCATAGTTTAAGGAAGGAACCTGTGTTGGATTGGATTGAGGGCATCTGTGGTATTACAAAAAAAAAAAAAAGAATTTCATTCCATCAAAATATCTTGTAGTTGCTAAGTAATGTTAAATTCCCCCATTTGAGGAATTTGATGAATTTCATCAAATTTGATCATTTCCATAAACCTACCGTTTTTGTTAGGAAGACCAATATATTACTTATAACACCCAGCATCACTCTTGTCCACGACCGATATGGGATATTGCCTAAGGTGTTGCACGAAACTTTGATCCATGTCAAAATCATCCACAATAAGGGGTCTTGTGCCGCGGACTTTGAGCATGAGTTCAACAACCTCAAACTCAAAGCCATTTCCTCTCTTGATGCATATTACCAATGTCTATGTGAGTTTGCAGGCTAACTCAAGGATGTTGATGCCAACATCAACGAACAACCACTTGTCCTCCAACTAGTTCGTGTTTCACCGAGAGAGCATGACATAATTTCTTCTTATATCCATCAAATGTCGTCGTTCTTTAAAACTACACAAAACATGCTACAACATGAACAACATCACAAATATGGATATGATCTACCCCTTCCACCGTCCTCATCACACTGTCTCATCTTTAACTCACTCGATAAGCTAGAGTGAATCTCCCGGACCATCTTAGTCATCCCGAAACAGTTGTATAACTATTGTATCTCCCTATATTTATATCATTCAATGCTAGAAAATCTTCAAAGGATAATTCAAGAATTATAAAGTCTTTTATAATTCACTTTATACTCATCTTTTGTTTAGTACTATCTAAATGAATAAAGATTGCTATTATATCAATAGAACGTACACATGTTTATACTCTACCTTAAAGAATATAAAGAATAACTTGTTGTGGATTTGGATCTTGAGAGTGCAGGTTGAGTAGGCAAGAGGCCGAACCGGCCAAACTAGATCTAGTATTTATATCTCTTATCCTCTCATTTATTTTTGAGCCTTATATTTGGAATGGTAGTTTATAGAAATTAAAATCACATCCAATCATATATGTAGCTCCTCTAGGTTGACAACACAATCATAAAACAACTTCCACCAACATTAACATCTAGTAGACATATATGAATCGTTTGTTCTCCCCACCATAACAATTATATCTGACGATAATATCAGTAGGTTTTATAGTCAATATTCATGCAAAACAACACTGGTGGTGTAGCAGTCCACATAGAAACTGGCATTGAATGGTAATGTACATCATATGCAACATTTGACACATCTGGTAGTACGTAGCTGATGATAGGGGCTAAGTGATCAAATGTAATTGTAAGATTGACGAGATATGAGTGACAATTGATGAACCTGGTCGCTAGACCTAGACGCTTATTTGCAGGCCGAATCAGGGCGACACTTTTACTGGCACATAAGTAAACGACAAGAAGGAAGTTTTGCAGGTATGAGACCGACCTGGTAGTAGAGGAGGAACCATCATGCTCGACCATCGAGTATGGCATGAGCTAAAGTTTAGGGTTTTGAAAACGACAAAAATTAGAAACCTAAACTCCGATACCATGCAAATATTATATAACAACAACTAAAAGTACTCAATAATAAAAATTTACATAGTTACATAGTTACCTTTATTAATTAATTCATTACATCTAATCCCCAATATCTCGATAAGGTTATATATTTTTGGCAAACAGATTTATTTCCTTGTTTCTTTCTCTGTTCATACGGTCAACACAAACAAAATCTCGGATTCTCTGGTTTGCTGAGATCACTTGTTTCCAAGATTTCAATTTCTCTTCTAAATTCTAATACTATATCTATATCTATATATATCTCTATCATATCTATTAGAAAAAACCCCAATTTTTGAGATTTGCCCCTTTCCTGCAACTCACAAGAATTAAACCCTAATTTCAAAATCAATAGAAATGGACCCCAGAATGGAGGGAAAAGAATCAGCTGGAGAAGATGTATCATCAGCAACAGCCGTCTTGCTAGGAGCCTTGGCCCCTGGTGTTAATGTTCGTAGTTAGTATTTAGAAATCTTTGAAGTTTTGATTTTTTTTTTGCTAATTTTTCTTCAAGAATTGACATGAAGTTTTTGTTGTTTTGATTGATATAATATGATCAGGGTCCCACTTGGAATACATTAAAAGCAGCATTCTTGATGTTGGGTGTTTGTCTTTGTGTTATGTTGGGCTTGGCTTTCTCCTCAAGTGACTCCACATTGGTCATTCATGTCACCTTTCTTGTTTTAATCACTACCACTCTCTTCTTCCTTCTCAGTGGGTAAGTTTCTAAATCTTGATTTTTCTGATTATATCATATAATAAATAGTTTATCTGAAATATGGGGCTTCATTCATTATGAATTCAATCTACATCTTTCTTTCTTTCTGATGGAGGGAGCTTGTTGAGTATGTTTGATGGGATATGTAGATTTGGTGTTATTGATGTATGAAACTAGATTAGATTCTGGTGATTAATCTGTGTGCTATTTCCTTTAAAGTCTATGATTATTATCTGTTAATGTGAATCCTTGATCAAGAAATAGAATACGAATGCGAATGACCCCTTTTTTGAATTGAGAATTAGTCGGAATTCGGAGTTTGGTGCTACATTAAAACCACAAATGGTGAAACTGAAACATTAGGTAGTTTATGTTGGAATGTCCTCCTCTTGAGTAGAAAGATAATTAGATTGATACAATGTGATAGAGGGGTGTCTTTTGATCATGATACCACCATGATCACAATTCTCGAAATATACATAGGGTCACTTTCGGGGGAAAACCACAAAAAAAATGAAAAACTGAGGAACACCGTAGTGGTCCTTCTTTGGAAGGTAATTAACTTGTACATACAAGTAATTAAGTTGTTTTTTTTTTGGTTTTTATGCACGTGTGCATATTACAAATTACTTGTATGCACAAGTGCATATTGTCCAGAATTTTAGGCTATTAGGGTGCTCCTCAATTTTTCTTTCTTTTAGATTTTCCCCTGTAAAAGCATATTCTACATCCGTATTATGTTTAGATTAGACGGCTGATATAAATTAGATAACAACTCATATTCCACCATTTTACATAGTTTTTATTTGAAATGGTGAACAAACTATTGCCTTGATATCTCCAAACTTCAATCATATTTGGGCAGTTGTTGTAGTTAATTAACATAACAGTTGGTGTTTGTGCAGTTTTCTTGCTCAGACTGGGTTGGTTTCAGTTGAAGATCAAATGCAAGAGATAGGGCTAGGACCACCCACTCAAGTAGACAAAAATACAAGTGAAAAGGCCAAATAAACAAGAAATCCAGATGTTTTATACAAAATTTTCTTCTTTTGATTTTGTGGGTTTCTTTTTTGTTACATGCAGAACCTATTCCTCATGATAATGTGAAGTGGAATGTGCTTTCTTTATAGTGGTTTCTATATATACATGCCTGTGGTTTGTTTTTCCTCATCTGTTTTGAGTTTTTAAATATCTTTTGCAATATGTTGAAAGTATAGGCAACTTCTTTTGGATGGGTTTGGTATGCACATGTGAATGTACTAGGCTGGGTGGTATGAAAAATAAAGAGGCATATGAAAGAATTCTTCCACTTATAGGGGTGCATTTAGCAATGTATAAGGGTGTCGTTAGCCTCTTCTATTGTGAAATTTTGTAATTTGACATATCTAGTTTAATAATTTCATTTTCATAAGTTGTCTTCCATCTATTTTGATGGGAAACAAATACATCTTCTCCCTTTGTTTTTGAATGGCAACATTTTCTTAAAACAATAATGGAGTATATGAGAATATGTAGAAAACCCAAATTACTTCTTAAAAGAGCATTTGAGAAGTGAAGAGATGTTTTGAAAAAAGGTTCATCTAAGGCTTTGCCAACACTACATTTTTGGCAATTTGGTAAATAAGTTATGGCCGTTTTGAGACTAAGCCTGATTGCATAATGCTAATGCCTAGACTCGAACCTGGAGTAGTACGTTGAGATATTTCCCCACACCCCTAGGCGCTTTGCTGGTACGCTACCACTCTTGTGGTTGAAGAGAAGAGATGTTCCATTCCACGAGTCTGTCGCATTACTTAAGAAGTTTAAGGCTTCTGTAATCGAGTTAAATACAAGTAAACCTTAAGTCCTCTTGCATAAGAGATTTCAACCTCTTCCCAACCTGTTATCTCATTAAGGGATCCAAGAAAACTGAGTGATGCAAATGAGATCAGTTCCCCTATCAAGGTTTGCTCCAGCCTAAGCTGCATGCATTTTTTCTCTGTAGTCAATTCTTCTTTACCTCTATGCTTAGTTTCAGTATTGAAAAGTGAAGCTTTAGTACCATATACCACTTCTGCATAGGATTTTTCTCTTTCTATGCTCTTCTTGTCTGAAACAATTCCTATGTTGCTGTCTTTGAAGCTTATGCTCTTTGTTTTATCTATCCTTGCACCATGTGACTGATTCAATCTACCAAATTTGGCTACATTGGTCCTAAGTTTAAACCAACCAATCCAAATATTGTTTAGCTTATCCTCCATGATGCAACAATCTTTAACCTTCAAGATAGCGGAACCAAACCTTTTTCCTCGTGCATTTCTTTTTCTTGCCGCGTACACATCTACAATCTCTCCCCGTTTCTTGAAGATCTTCCATTGCTCCCTTCCGTTGGCATCTTCTGGAAAATTAGTGAAGAAGAAGCTTGTTGCCCGCCCCCTAGGTTGTCGCTTCCTTAAAGGCGATTTTCTCTCCATTTAGTATTCTTTTTTAAAAACCTACTAGTAGAGCACATCAACACACCAAGTTGAAAGGGATCTACCTAAGGTTAATGAAACAAATACCTTTTTTACTATTGAAACTCATGAATTCCATCAGTGACAGATCTAGGATTTTTGCTACACGTTTTTAATTAGATAAAATGCCTAGAAAGCCAATTGATGTGTTTTTAGCTCAATTCCTTCGTCGAGAGATTTCTTAATTCTATTGGTTAACTTCATGAGTTTTTTTTAAAGTATTTTTATTATTTCAAGAGACTTTTTTGTTATTTTTGGTTGAATTCAAGAGAACTTTTTGAATCTTTTTGATAATTTTGAGAGAATTTTATGACTTTGACTTTGAGAGACTAGGTTTTTTCGGTTGATTTTGTAAAGTTAAAATCAACTAACTAAATTTTAAGAAGTCTAGGTTGATTAAACAAATTAGCATCAACAAAACAACTATGGTTTAGAAAATTAGCATAGGCTAAGAAAATTTAACATCAAATTAAAGAATAAATCAACAATCAAAACTTTGATTATTTAAATATAAAAACTCAAAACAAACAAATAATATCGTATAAATATATTTTTAGGTGGTGATTAGAAGAACAAAAGTGGAAATCTAGATTCATTGTTTAAATAAGTTCTATTAAAAATTATGGTTTAGTTCTTTAGTTTGAAAATAGAGTAAATTATGGATTTGGTCCTTGTGGTATTCATTTTTTTACTATTAAGGTCCCTAAACTTCATAAATTATGAAATGCGTCCCTATGGTATTCAATTTTGCACTACTAAGGTCCATCTTCCTAACTTTGTTAATGACAACTCAGTTAACTCATGGGCAATTCTGTAATTTGCACTACTCTTTGTTTTTATTGAGGTTTCTTTTGTTTTCTAATTAATGCTCATCTTCAAAACATGAATCTTCATCTTCAATACACATCAACAAACTTTTTCCAAACCAAAAATTAAAAACATGAATCAACCACAATATCAAACCCAAAGCAAAAACATAAATCAAACCATGAATAAAAAACCTAAATTAAACCTCAAAATCAGTTGAGTTTTTCTCCTTAATGATTAAATGTTCATCTTCAAAATATAAACCTTCATCTTCTTCATTAATTTATGTTTTTGCTTTGATTCGTGAAGAAGAATGAAGAACAATTATAAACATGAATCAACCTAAACCAAACATAAATCAAGATATTCACACAAACATGTATATATATATATACACACACAAAAGAGTTCTCTTTTTCATCATCACCATCGAGACCCATCCACTTGTCCTTCTACCCAATGTTGTTGTTATGCAGTGGCTCCATCCATCTCTATGAGAGCATCTCCAACCATCCGCCATTTTCCTATTTTTGCAGTTTTACACCCTCCAACCGGCCGTCAAAACACCATTTTTTTTGCAGGCCATAAATCTTGACCGCCAAATATGGCGTGTAATTTCCACACACCAATTCTGGGTGGACCCACCACTCAACCTATTTTTTTGTTTTATAATATCATTTTAGATTATAATATATATGACGATTACTATATATTATAAACTATATATATTAAATTAATTATTTCTTTTATTTATATAATAAAATTTGTATTTAAAAATTTTAAATTAAATAAAAAAATCTAAGATGTCATTTATGATTTTTATTTTAATAATTCTTCATTAAATTACTTAATTATTGATTATTTATTTATTATAATATATATATTTACAAATTATAATTATTGTTAAAAAAATAATTAATAATGTATAAAATATGATATGTTAATGTGGGGCCTACAAATTTGGTGTTTTTTTTAGTGTGTGATTGGAGTTAGAGGTGCACAGAAAATCCGGTTATCCGATTTTGCGCAAAAACTATCCGAATCCGGTTTTATAAAAACCGAATTTTTTCAAACCGGATCGGATTTTTTCAAACCGGAATTTTTTCAAACCGGATTTTAACCGGATTGGATCCGATCCGGTTTGACCAGATAACCGGTTTAAACCGAACCGGTTTCAAATCAAACCGGTAATGTCTATGTGAGCTTACTGCTGTTGGGCCTGAAATCCTAAAAAAATTCACGGCCCATAAAAAATCACGACCCACACCAATTCAGATTAGATTTCAATTGAATTTTCTGAATTTTCTAGCCCAAAAAAAGACCCAATAGAGGACCGGTTCCACCGGAAACCGGTTTCACCGGAAACCGGTTTCAATCCGATCCGAAACCGGTTCCATCGGATATGGATTTTTTCGAAAAACCGGTTGAAATCCGAACCGGTTTCTAACAAAACCGGTTTCTGACAGATCCGAAAAAAACCGGTTTAGTATAAATCCGATCCGGATCGGATAAAAATCCGGTCATGTGCACCTCTAATTGGAGTTGAGTTTTTTTTAGATGTTGATGGGCCCACCAAATTTGGTGTTTTTAGTGTTTTTTTTGGTGTGAAGGTTGGAGATGCTCTGAAGATTCAATAAATCAAAAAAAAAAAAAAATATATAAGATGAAACCTTAGAAATTTGTCTTCTTGAACCAATCTCCATCGAAGAAACCCTAGAAATTTTTTAACACCCACAAAAAAATACACAAAGAAACTGGGGAACCTTAAATCTCGACGCACCTTCGCAGCTTCCTTCCCCGACCATCTGCTTTTCTTCTTCCCCTCTGAAATCTCGACGCCGGTTACGACAGATATATGCTCGCTGACGATCTCCCTCTGCCAAGAGTAACCCCCTCCCTCGTTCTTCCCTTTACAAACATCAACAAGCCAGAGACCTCCAATTTTGATTTCCATGGTGTAAGCAAAGACCTTCGATTTCGATTTCGATGGTGTAAGAAAATGACTTGATTTCTAGGGTGTAACATAGACCTTCACTTTTGGATTTAATGGCAGAACTCTTTAATTTCTTTTGATTTCTTTGATTTCTAATTTGTTTTGTTTTTAATGCTACTCTCAATCTACAGCTTTTAGTGCTTTATTCTTAAAATGTTTAGTTTTTCTACCTCAAATCTTGTAGCCTGTAAGTGCCTTACTCTTAAATGTTGTTGTGTTCAGATTTTTTGGGATATTCATCTTCTTAATGAAGGAGATGAAGATTACATTTATCTTGTTATAATAAAAAATATAATGAAAAAGTGAAAAGACATTAATACCCTTGAGTTAACTGAGTTGTCATTAACAAAGTTAGGAAGAGGGATCCTAGTAGTGCAAAATTAAATACCACAGGGACGCATTTCATAATTTATGAAGTTTAGGGACCTTAGTAGTAAAAAAATAAATATCACAGGGACCAAATCCATAATTTACTCTTGAAAATATTTCAAAAACACCCTGTACACAACGTGGCCAAATTCAATCAATCGAAAATACATTTGTTTCTAGTATATCTAAGGGCACATTTAAAATTAAGTGGATGTATAACATTTACGGCTCATATTTTTCTTACACTAATTAAGTGAGCGGGTCCATAAAACACCTATCCACTCTTAACTAATAGGTCCACGTCAGAACTCGATGCATTTTTGTTTAAGAAGAATATGATCATTTTACATGCTTCATTAATTTTAGTTAGATGAAAATTTTAAAGTATGAATATTGTTGGCAAATTAATGGTTAAATTGTTTTCTTGAATACTCAAATCCAATCTTGAAATGATTCTTTACACCCTCTCTCCCCAACCATTCCTTCTTAGAGTATCCCCAGTGGGGAGGTTTATGAACCTCTACGTCATTGGATGAACCGGTTGATGAAATTCCTTGCCATTGAGAAGCAAATGACTTGGCAAACCAATTTGTACAGATCAAGCGGTGCAAGCCATGTTAAATGGACCCCACCAAAAATATAACACCACTTTTAATAAAATAAGTTTTTCATTTCCCAAATTCCTTGCCATATGAAATCTGTTTTCCATTTCCCAAGAAGTTTTTTATATAATAAAATATTTTTATTTAATTGAAAGAAACTTAATAAAATAAATCAAATTTCAATTGTCTACATACATAAAATTTGTGTTCATAATATAATTGTTTTAATATTAAATTATTACTTTCTACTTACTAATTATTAAGTTCCCATTAATAATTAGTAATTGGAAATATATATTTATTATTAGTTTTTAATTATAATAAATAAGTTTTAATTATTTTATTTTAATTATAATAATCAAATTTTAACCATTATAAGTATATTATTATATTTGTTTATTACAAAAGTTATAAACCGGTTTATGATTGAGAGTAAACCGGTGTAGGAAAGAGAAAACTGATGTTTGCAGAGAGAGAAAACTGATGTGATAACATTATAGAACTTTGAAGGGGTTTATGATTGTGGATGCTCTTAAGGTGTATTTGTTTACCTCTAAATGATACCATCCAAATGTGAAGCTTTCAGTTGCTCATACCCAATGTTGTTTGACAACTGTTTTTAAAAGATTTGAATGGTTCTAAAAAACCCTAAATCACTCCATCGCCTGCTAAAATTTGTTTATTCTAAATACCAATTTTTCTTAAATATAGGCATCTAATCATGGTCTTCGATTAAAATAATCAACGATTGTGATTGGTTAACACAGTTCACACAAAATAGTGAGTTTGTAAGATAAGGGGATTATATATATATATATATATATATATATATATAGAAAGTGATTCAAACGAGAACGATAATTTTTAAAGAAAAACGTGAGGATGATTCGTAGCCACCAATTTCCCCCTTTTCAAATATATAGAGTAAACTACGATTTTCGTCCCTGTGGTTTCATAATTATAACTATTTTCATCCATGTGGTTTAAAAACAGCTTTTTTCGTCCATGTAGTTTCAATTTGCTTCTATTTTCATTCCTACACCCTAACATCTTTTAAGTAGAATAGTTAAAGTTTCAAACACTAATTTCAAAACCTACATATTTAGTCATTTTGCTATGTAAAGTTTTAAATGTTTGTTCTTGTATATTGTTTTTTTTTTCTTATTTTTAATTAGTTCTTTATTATAACTTATATATACAAACACATTTTTAATAGACTACACATATATAACATATGTATATAGCACATATATGTTTTTCTTTTTACTTTATATACTAAATATTAAATAAATTTAATTAATTAATAAAAACAAACTATAAATAAAAAATTGATTAGTGTGAGTAAAGTGTATTTATCAAAAACAACCTATTGATATAAAGATTTTTTTTCAAATAACATTAAACTTTTTCAAATGGTAATTAAAAATAAAAAAAATTAATAGTTGGGAAGAAGTTGAGTGTAGTTGCAATCGACGTAAGGACAAGGGATCAAAGGCACAACTGATCAATGGGTTCGTGTACAAATCTGGTGTCCCATATATAACATATAGATAGCATATCTATAAATATTAAATGGCTTTGTGTGTGTGGTTAATTTACATATTAAATATTAAACAAATTTGATTTATCAATAAAAATTAAGTATAAATAAACTTATGGAGTAGCGAGAATAGAGTGTATTTATAAATACATTCAGTTGTTATAAAATTTTTTTCTCTAACAATATTAAACTTTTTTAAATGATAACTTGAAATAAATAAAAATTAATGGGCTTTTATTTATTAATTTACTTAAACATGAATCTTCTTGAAAAAGAGGTTTAGGTGTCGTTTACCATACACTTATCCAGTAAGTTCTTACCAATAAAATTTTAACACTAGCATTTATTTATCAAGTAAGATTTTAGTTAATAAAAACATTGTCCTACACAAAATATACCCGGTAAGTGCTAACTATGGAAAGAGTTGTCGTACTCATTTACCGGATAAGACTCTTGGTCCTTGTCTCGCTCTTATGCAAGGATAAGATAATTTGACTTGGTCCTTGGTTCTTATTATATTCGTCTGACAACGTAATTTGACTTGATAAGTGCTTATCTGGATAAGCGTGCGTTTGATAAACACCCCTTAATGTACATTAAAAAAGGTTTAAGCGACGTTGGGGTCGTGAGTACATTTCTATCTCCAATCAAATAATGAACAAAGAAGGTCATGAAAAATCGTTATAATATATTACAAATTGTGTTATTATTTGGGTTTGTTTATAATTTCTTCGTATTACGGGAGGAAATACAAAAGAAGTAAAAAATTGAAAACAATAATTACGCTTTGACGAAACGAGATCTGTAAATAGAATGTTCAACTTCGTCAAAATGTACAGTCAACCATTAACTTATTTCCATAGTGCTCAATTTCACCTTATCGTTGTTTTGACATGTCAAATGTAATATGTGAGTACTATTTTCAATTTAATCGGGCGTTGGGCGTTGGAAAAAATGATGATGAAACTTTTGATTTATTGTTTTTTTGTTACTGACATTCTCATTCCCTTTATTTAGTAAAATTAACTAATAATCGAATCAATGTATAATACAAACGTTAAAAAAAGTTAATATGATAATATGAAACTCTTTAGACATACCCATAGTTTTCTTTTTAAATGTATAGTGTGGTATATATTGTATATTTAAATAAAATCCAATTGTTTGTTATAGTATTTTTCATATGACAATTTAAGTAAATACCTTTACAAATTAATCTAGGACGTTTTATATGGTATTTTAATAAAAAATATCCAAATCAAGCCCCTCATTAATTTCATATTCTCTAATACTTTGACTGTGGCCTATATGAGTCAACATTCAACAAGAAAAAGTTCTTGGTGCATCCAACAAACATAAGATTAATTGAAAACCTGGATGACTCCAGATTGTTTTTACACACATTTCTCAATCATGGTCAAACCCCAAAACCTCCTATAAATAGGCCTAAATTGAACTCAAGAAAAGCTCACAAACCCGAAAAAGATCAAGGTACACCCACCGGTTAATTAGCTAGCTAGCAACATGAACCCGAAGGACGCAGGAAGGCAAAGCCACCAGCCGCCTTCGTTCCCTCCTCCAAGCTGCCCTCGCTGCTCCTCCGGTCGCACCAAGTTTTGTTACTACAACAACTACAGCGTGTCGCAGCCGCGCTATTTCTGCAAGGACTGCCGCCGTTATTGGACCCATGGTGGGGCCCTTCGCAACATTCCTAGCGGTGGGACCAGCCGCAAGAGGGTTAGGATTGATAACCCTACCACAAGAAACTTGCTTTCATCACCACCACCTTTACCATTAGCATGGAGCTTGGGTTCGTCTGCTGATAACCCTTGTGGTACCGCCCTTTGTGGACAAAGGGCAGTACCAGAAGGGCAGTACCAGTACCAGTACCCACAGTACCAGAAGGGTACTGGTATTGCCCTTGCCACCTCCAGCATCAGTCGTGGCACGTTTAGGCCACGAGAAACCATGCAATTCTTCAATGACGATGACTATATCAACCAAACACATTTCAAGTTTAGCCCACGTGGCGATCAGTTTGGGGTGGTGAGTGTTGGGTTTAAGGGTGGAGCTCCACCACCACCACCACCACCGGTTCCATCGACCCCTGTGGTGGTTCCTGAGGTTTTCCAATTGGATAATTTATATGAGTTTGGGTTTCCTTTGCTTCAACGAGGACCGCAGCATCCACCACCACCGCCTACCGTATGGGGAAGTCAAAACGTGGGTGTTAACAATGCCAGAACCACGGTCTCCGGCTCAAACTATTTCGGGTCCGTGGGTAGGGATCCGAATGCAGGTGCACATGTAGTCAACATCCAGGAGTGGTCTGAACTCAATGATATGGACAATGAAGGTGACCCTTTCCAATACTAGAAGCCACCATCTCCTTGAGCATACCATATTGCTTTCAGAACTAGACATTCTTACATTTAGGGTAGGAAATTCAATCCTAGGTTTGCTTTTAGGGGAGAGTGGGGGCATTCATTTATGAGATTACAAGTACAATTTCTTATATAGATTTTATGGAGGATTTGGCTTATCCGTTTATGAAATAGAGATATACAAATGCAATTTACAAGCTCTTTTATTTTTTTCTATTCTTTTATATTTTATTAAGTAAACGAATTGGCATATTATTTTTATGTTTCTTAGTATTATTAGGACGTACATTTCAATGAACAATCGATAACTCATGATAACTTTAGAGCATCTTCAATAGCTATGCTAAAATCAAGGTTCCAAATAACGTGAGGCGTGGCGTGGCGCCAAGGCCAAGCGTCAAGCCTTGGAAGCCATGGCGTGGATATTACGTTTTCCAAGGCGTGACTTATGGCGGCAAATCTCTATATCTTATATAATATTATACACAAAAACATACGTTTTACTACTATTACTCAATGAATTAAAGATAATAAACCATTTAAATTAAGTTACATAATAAAAACTATCTAATAAGACATTAAAAAACAAGTTAAATCAAATATTAGGTTTCAAAAACCCGCGCATTACTCTATGGCGTGCCTCAGGCATAACGTGGCGTGAGACACAAGCCTTGAGCCACGGCGCGCCATGGCGTCTGTTGCGGCGAGCTTTTTCGAACCATCGCTAAAATAGAGATTTTAGTTAAAGTTTTGCTTTAATATGCTATAATGTATGCTAAAATAGAAAAATTAAAGAGTGAGAATGTAGAATTCTCTATATTTAGAGAAATGCTAAAACTCTCTATATAAGAGAGAGAAATAATTTTCCACCAATAGGATACGTTTAAATTAATGTTCAAAAGAGAAAAATAATTTTTCACCAATAGAAAACATTTAAATTAATAATAGAATTGCTAAAATAGAAGTTGATGCTATTCTTTTAGAAATTTTAGCTTTTAATACTCTATTTTAAAAAAAAAAGGGAGAATTACTTCTATGTCCTTGCAAAACTCCTAAATTACTTCTATATCCTTTCAAACTTTTAATTTATCTCTACATCCTTCTAAACTTATAAAAATATCATATACGTCCAAATTTCTATTTTAATTATTATTAACGGTTTAAATATTAATAATCATTATTATCAAATTACTAAATTACCCTCGTATTAAACTAGCATCTATCTTTTGCTCCTTTATGAACCATTCTTCACTGCTACGTACTTTTCACCGTAAAAAATTCACAGAGGACAAACAAAAGAACACTTTCAGATCAATCCCTACCAAATGGTCTCATCGTACAAGAAACGGTGAGGGCTTATTTAATTGCATAAGAAAGGTTTTCTTTTTCTTTTTCTCTTTTTTTGAACGGCAGGTTAGTTGTTAGAAAACACCTCGGTTAGATTAAATACGCCTTTGCCCAGATTTGAACCCGGGACTTCTACTCCAAGAGGGTGACCCCTCTACCAACCGGGCTAGCCCCAGTTGGCAAATAAGAAAAGGGTTATTGAATCCTATTGGATAGTAATTCTCACTCGAAGTTGTCGATGATTTCCACCGGCGCTGCTATCAACGAGTTCGGAGCGGTGGAGGTAGACTACCGCCAGCGAATGAGGTGGCGAGGCCAGTAAAACAGTCGGAGGCCACAAGTTCGGTGGATGATGGTGATCGTCGTCATCGTAATGGGTCTGAAAGTTACTGAATAACTTGAACGGGTTGATAGTACTCCCCTCCGATATGGAACTGGCGGAGTTCGCTGCCAATGTGGAGAGCTTATTGGGAAAAGGGGCTTGCTGAGGAGTCGTTTGCCATGGAGGGATTAAGGTTGTTGGATTGCATAGAGAAAGATTCCAGGGAGAGTCAAGGTTGAAGAAGATCATGAGATGCAATGTGAGTTAGTGGAGAGTGAGATCATGATGAGAAAATCCTTGACAGTAATATATGGAAAGATGAGAAATATTAATATATGGAAATATATATGATGAAGACAGTAAGAAGAAGAGAAGAATATTCAAGCTAGATTATGAGGGGATTATTGTTGTTTGGGGTGAACAAAGATAATACAAGGGTAATTTAGTAATTTGATAAATAATAGAATTTGATAATAATGATTATTAATATTTAAACCGTTAATAATAATTAAAATAGAAATTTGGACGTATATGATATTTTTATAAGTTTAGAAGGATGTAGAGATAAATTAAAAGTTTGAAAGGATATAGAAGTAATTTAGGAGTTTTGCAAGGACATAGAAGTAATTCTTTCAGAAAAAGAAAAAATTATAGCATAACTATTGAAGATGCTCTTAATTCATAATGGTCTTGGAATTAGTCGGTGCACATAAACTGATCCGGAAACTTCCGGTTACTAAAAATAATTTTGTACAGTCAACAAAAGCTTTATCCGACCACATACTTTTTAAGAATGCCGAGTATTTTCCCAAAAACAATAAATACCATTTCCTATAACTCCTTTTTCACAACTGTGTGTATTTAAACTAGCTTACGTAAATGTCAACTAATTTTGTTGGATCCTAAAGTTAATAGAAATGAGCTCTCAAGACTTAATGGACATGAGAGGACCCAAACCAATAAGCCCACTACTAACTAGACCACATGGCATCACCAACATCAATGACATCCATGTTCATTCGTTTGATAAACAATGAGTGGTATCAGGTTGAACTTGGGTGAGCAAAAACCGAACCGAAAAAAAAATCGTGAAACCGAAACCGAAAAAACCCCCGAAAAAACCAAAAACCGAAACCGAAAAAACCAAAAACCGAAGAACCAAATGGTTCGGTTTCGGTTTTAGTCTCAAAGTAACCGATCCGAAACTAGCGGTTAACTGAAACCGAACCGAACTGATATATTCTATTAATTCAAAATTTTTAATATAAAGTATTTCTAAATTTCACTATCATATTTGTATTTTGATGATTGATAAACTTATTTAATCTTTGATATTTTGGATTTGTATTTTGTTCTTGGTAAAAGTTTTAACGTCCGAATTTTCAATTTCTGTTCTATATTGCCAAGGATGTAGTTTAGGCAAAGCCTAGATGAACCTTTATAAAAAAAAGTTTTGTAATCCGATCCTTACATTTACAAGTTATGAATTGATGATATAAACATGTAATTTTCGATTTTATATTTTATATTCAATGAATTGATTTTTAAGAATTTAAACATAATTTTTGAACAATATAAAGAAATTCACAACTTAAAAAGATAGAAAATCGAAAACCGAAAACCAAAAAACCAAAGACCAAACCATTTCAAGAGCAAACGAGAAAACGTAACATGAAGAGCTCCGTAATTTGTGAGATCAAATTTAAACTATGAAGGATTAGTTGAAAAAAAAAATCTAATATAAATTAAAAACCTTTTTTCTATCTCCCCTTTCATATTCTATTTTTTCTCTCATATCTTCAATCTTCTCTTTCCTATTTTCTCTCCTATTATGCTCATCTTGTGTTCATGTTGTATGCACAATGCGGATCGATGTTGATACGGAGGGTAGATAGAGAGAGAGAGAGGAATGAAATTATATTAAAAATGCATGGCGAATGACATGTAGCTCAGTTGGTAATGGGTGGGTAAGTTTGCAACAAATCAAATGGTCTGGGTTCGAGTTTCGGCTCGCGCACGGACGCCCACATAGCGACAACCGTTGGATGAGTCAGGAATGCCCCCCACACAACGGACATTGGCAATCCGTGGTAGGCCGGTTGTGGTTGTCGGAATCAACCTTTTGCAACAAATATTAAAAGTTCATTAGTTTTTACTTAATTAACAACCATAATTACTATATATTAGTGGATTAGAATGGATCTCATGAATCTTACATACATATATTGGATTTGTCAACCGATTAAGACCTTTTGTGTGTGTGTGTGTTTAGGGAATGTAAGCATTCATGCACTATTCATGATTTATAATACATGAATTCATGATCCATGTATTATTGATCATGTATTATTCATTGTTGAATGTTGTATTATTCAAGTTGAATGCTGCATTATTCTTGATGAGTGATATGTTATTCGTGATGAATGATAGATGAACGACCTGTGACGATGTGAACAAGTGGTGTGTTCTCCTTTGTCATCATGTTCACAACCGTAATTCGATTTTCGTTTGAACCCGTTTACATATAAGATGTACAAGTTATTAAGTTTTTTATTTTATTTATTCCTCATCGAAAAACCACCCCTGATTTTTTTATCAAAAGAAGTAGGCAGGCTCTTTTAGGTTCTCCAACATCCACCCAAAATCAGATCCCCGCCCTAAATGAAATCTCTTACCCCCTCGAGCTTATCGGCCGACATACCAATACTAGTGACTGGTCATCCTCTCGTTAAACCGCGAGCGTCCCACTTCTACCTCACACGACCACTCCCATCTACGTTGTCCCCGCAAAAGCACCAATAGGCGACGACTTGCTGCGGTATTTAGCTCTTGGGCTGATCCATAGGGCCAGTTTAGGGGCGAGTTCATGGACCGGTCCATAGGGCTGACTCATGGGCGCGGGGATTAGTCGGTGCCCGTTTGGATCCATACCCCCGGAACGTGTGTGTGAGTTATTTGCCGTTCAAAAAAAAAAGTGTGAGTTCACCACCGCCACCATCACCATCGCCTTTTCTACTCTCCATCCGAGTTCATCACCACCACCATCAAGTTTGTTGCTAATTTGATTAATATTATGCATATTAAATGATCTAATAATCTCAACATTTGACCAAATTTGAAATGCAAAAGCTTTTATTAGTTTGTTCAAAGGAAGCGTTTAACATGGTGTAGTATTCATTTACTTTAATTTGTGAGATAATATCAGGTTTAGTGTTTTAAAAAATTTTTAAACATGTAATTTGTTTATTGAATAATATTTGGTCAAACCAATGTAGAAAGTTAGAATTCCATATATGATTAAATATTTTGGTGATGTCTTGATACCAAGAATGTTAAAATGCCATATATGGTAAAATAGTTTTAATGAAGTCTTGATCAAAGTAACATTGTTAAAATGCCATATATGATGCAATAGTTGGTGAAGTCTTGTTCAAATCAAGAATGTTAAAATGCCATATATGGTTAAATGGTTTATAAGTGAAGTCTTGACCAATCCAAGAATGCAAAAATGCCATATACATTCTTACTTCCTAAAGTATAATTATACTTGTATTGTATTGTGGTGTTTTTCAAGTGTACTTTAATTTGTTTGGTAGTCAATAGTGGGTTAATTTGAGTCAACCTTAAATATAGTTTAATTGATAAAATTTAAAATACTACATTTACATAGAGTCGTCGGTGAATATAAAACTCAATACCGATTAGTTATGAATTACGACACTTCCCCTATGGTGTCCTCATTTACACTAAATCACAATTGCACTTCTATATCTTGTCCCTCCATACAATGTATGAAGCACCATTTACCTCAACAAAGCCTAACAGGAGAAAACTTTTTGGAACGAAACTATGGTATAAGGAAAAAAAATATGATAATGATGTCTTGAGGTCTTCATGCAATGGGATAAATGTATGAGTCAAAACATTATACAATTATATGAGTCAAAACATTATACAATTATATGATTCAACTGCAAACAAATTGTTGAAACTCAATTTATTTTCTTATCTAAATATATTTCACTACCGAAATTTGTAATTTTTGCCATTCAACAAATATTCAAACATAATGTTTGGAACATAGTTGCATTATATTTATTACTTCGCCATATATACGATTATAATGCTCATTTTTTGTCGGACGACATCAAATCCAAAATATTACTCCCTTCGTCCCAAAATTATTGTCCAGTTTTGACTTTTGAAAGTCTTTCTTTGTTGACTTTGACCTTAAATATTTTTGTTTCTGTTACATAACACTTGATGCAAAATATATGAATGGGTTGTGTTTTTAATGTATTTTCATTGGTATAATTTTCATCAAGTATTATATAACACAAACAAAAACATTTAAGGTCAAAGTCGACAAAGAAAGACTTCTAAAAGTCAAAACTGGACAATAATTTTGGGACGGAGGTAGTATATAAACAATTAATTATTTTCCGAACAACACTTATTCTAGATAGGATGCTTAGGCCCTGTTTGGAACTAACTTAATGGGGTTAATTAGCAGTCCATCTTATTTGCTAAGCTATAGTGGTGTGCTTGGAAGAAGCATAAAATTTTAAAAAGAAACTTATTCGTTCAACTTTGGACGCTATGCTTTATGGATACACACTCAAAATTTCCAGCACTACCCTTGTTATCACACACCTCTTTTTCTTTACTTATCTTAGAGAAGAAATTGTCGATCGCCCAATAGTTGAGAAACAAGGGACCAACCACTAGACTAATAGAGATTTTGTGAAAATTATTTCTGCATGGATTTGTTATAGTCAAATTGTGCCACCGTTGAAAAAAGTTTCTAGGTCCGCCCCTGTAGCACAGAACCCTTCACCGCAACCCTCTTTCTCGCCAGAGCATCTCGTCACCGTCCTCTCTTCTCCTCTGAAAACTACTGGTTGTATTCTTCTACTTCTATGTTTGCTGGTAGACTCGATGTGCTTCATGGTTTTCTTGGCAACTGAGAGTTTTAGATGGGTTTTTCTTCAAAAGAGTTTGCAAAGTGAAGATGGGTTCATGACTTTTCTTCAAAAAGATTTGCAAAAAAGTTCTTGAGATGTTTTTTTTTTTTTTTTTTTCAAAAAAGCTAGCTGAGTGTAGGTGGGTTTTGAGTTTTTCTTTTATCGAGATGAGGATTTTTGGAAAATTCCATTTGGTGGTGGAAAATTTTGTGACGGTGGAATATTGTTTCTATATTTCATGAGAGTATATTGAAACATCAATGGTAGATTTTTAAGAGGGGGGATAAAGATTAAAGAATCAATAAAACAAAAAACAAGTAGAAGGGTAAAATAGTAATATTATGGTTTAGACACTTTATTCAATACAATAAATAAACAATATTTATATTTATTTATACAAACAATTTTATCGATGTAAGTAACTTTATTCATACAAGAATTAATAAAAAACCAACCAATCAACTTCTTACTCATTTGCTTACGTACCATTTCACAAAATTCTAGATAAGATTAATGGTTTGGGGATAAAATGACAAATAGAGTAGTTTAATTTCTAATTCACTTCACAAAGAAATGCCAAATAGAAAATGGATATTTTTCTTGATAGTTTATTTGTAACAAATCTTTTGAGCTCCTAATTCCCAAACTCATCGTTAAATTTAATTAAAATGGGACCAATTATTAAATATTAAAAGCGATCCAACTTCCCACTTTAACTTAGAATCAATTATTCTATAATTTATTAATAATTAATTATTTCATACTAGCAACATGGTTATGTACTTAGCCCCCCATATAAATACCCACCAAAGCAAGTTAATAATATTGTGCATTTCCAACCAACACCCACTGCAACTATAATTTTGTACGGGCCATTTATCCCACATAAATGTCTAATTAATACGAGGCACCATCAGTTTGTTAAATGGCATGATATTGATATTATTGCAAACCATAAATCTTAATTTAATTGGCTTAATGACATCGTTAACTTATTCTCTTTGTTGTTTCTTGTGGACGAGGTTTTAACTTTTTCTTTCATTTGTGTACTTGGTTTTTACTTGAGGTTTGTATCATTAAATTTGTTTTAAAGAAAGCTATGTTATATATTTATAAAATCAGAAAAACAAACTTAATAAATAATCTTTTATTTTTATTTTTATTATAACCCTATAGCCTTAAGCACAAATATCAAGCACTAGTTATACAAATATTTTATATGTAGGCATCTAGAAATGACTTCATATTTGATCATGTTGAAGTAATATACATGTTTTTCTAATAGCATATGTACACGGTCCGACACAAAATTGACGAGGTATCCCGGATTCATACGGGCATCCGACTAATCCTCGGCGACCATAGACCAACCCAAAAGCCGACCCATGGTCAGGGTATCACCACATGCTCACCCCATGAATCGAACCCGAGTAAATAGGGATGTCATCCTGCATTATCCCTCCCAAGATGTTACCGACCACTAGGCTACTAATACTTTGACATGTTTGTATTCCAAAACCTAACAAGAGTTATTCTCTCTAAACTTGAGACATGAAAAATAAGATCACTTGGTCTGTTTGTGAAAAATAAAAATGATTATTTCTGAGACAAGATTAACTATATAATATTAAGTGTGCAAAAATAAAAATAAAAATTGGCAAATAATTATGAGCAATTTTCATGATAATGGAATATAGTAATAATCATAATCGTATAGTAGTAATTTTCATGATATCATAATATAACTAGGGGGTTGCTATTTGGACCCTCTTACTCACATAAATATAGTGGATCACATCACTTACTCCCACTTCCATACGAAGGGGTTCAAATAGAATTCACCTATAACTATTAAGTCCTACGATCTTGACATAAGTGTGTCTATTTCTTTTTCATAAAATCTATAATCTACATATTGCTCTTTCACTCCAATACTTGTTGTACTTCAATTTCTAAAAAAATGTTCTAAGGATGTGATTTTGAAGAGTGAAACTTTTAATAATACAGTTATGAAATAAACAGATACATATAAAAGTTTTTTACTAGTTGGATATGATTTCTTTGGACCACTCTTTAAAAAAAAGGATACAATTATGAACGTGATGAATTAATTGGACCTCTAATCCTATCTAAATATCAATCTTAACTCTGCCAACATTCACGTGAAATTAATTAAAGTAGGACTTAATTATTCTGACATCTCTAATTCTCTAGGAATAAAAGAAATACAGCAGATACCTGTTCTTTGTCTGCTTACTGTTTGTTACAAGCTGTGTATAATTAAACTAAAACAGAATTTTAGAATCCTTCCAACTCATATCTTCAATTCTAAGGAGTGGCCAAAGGCTTACTCTTTGTCTCAATTATAAGCTTTAATTAAAACATTAGAATGTGACTCACCCATTTTGTTTTCTAGCTTTTGGAAGGAGGATCTATGTCTATCTTTGTGCTTGTTTTTTATTTTCTAATTCTTCTTCTTCTTCACCCTTCAAAGAAAGAAAAAACTTTTCATTTTTCTCTTTTTTGATCATAATTAAACTACTTTCATTTCATCATTCAATTTTTTTAGTTAGATGAGAAGAAAGTATTGATCATGGCTTCTTCAGAAAAAGTACCAATTGCTCATCAAAATCGACAACAACAGATCTTGAAATGCCCGAGATGCGATTCTTCAAACACCAAGTTTTGCTACTACAACAACTACAGTTTGTCACAGCCAAGGCACTTTTGCAAAGCTTGCAAGAGGTATTGGACAAGGGGTGGCACCTTGAGGAATGTTCCAGTGGGTGGTGGGTGTAGGAAGAACAAGAGAAGTACCAATAAGAGAACTTTGGCCACCAATGTTCCAGTTGGTCATCATTCTAATTCTAACCCTAATCTTGATCATCATGTAGTACTCCCTTCTTCCACACCCACAAATAACAACAACTTCAACCCCTTGTTTGGGTTATCACAACCGGATTCGAAATACCCTAGATTCGATACTAGGGTTTCCCATATCAGTCATACCGATCTTTCCAAGTATAATCGTGTTCACCCTCATATGGGTTCTTTCGGATTAGGGTTTTCGTCATCCGACCCTTCTTGGGCTACGGTAATGGCTAATAATCATACTCGCGATTCGATTTCACTTGTTTCGAGCTACCCTTCCATGATCAATAATGGGGGTGCCACTTCTACTACCTCCACTAGTAATCCTATGATGGCTTCATTTCAACAACAACCAAGATTTCTCGGGTTCGCACCCTACGGAGATGGAACTAAAAGCAGTATGGACTCGAGCAATACTTTTAATGGTCAAAATCATAATGATCAAATCAAAGGGGCGGAATCATCTGATCCGACTTTTTTATGGAACACGGCTGGTGGTGATGGTGGAGATGATCAATGGTTCGATCCTACGAGCAATATATGTTCCTCGGTTCCTTCCTTGATCTAGCTAAAACAACCCAATTTCCCTTTTGTTTTCCTTCCACTAGTTTTCGCTTTTCTACTTAATCGTCCTTCTTATTTCATTCGCTTCCCGGGATTAGCTTCGTCAATTTAGTTTGTGGGAAATTAAACGCACGGATGGGAGGAGATTGGAATACGGTGGTCGTGTTAGCTGGGAAACGAGATCGAATTCAGCCTTCCAATATTTTTAGTGATCAAGGTTGGAAAAGTGTTATTGATTTTTCGGCCCAAGGGTTCTCATCAAGCAACTCAATTAATCTACCATTTGGGTGCAACAATATCCATGAGACCATGATCTAGTGAGTTTGTTCTTTTATTTTCTTTTTGTATAAATTAAAGTAATTCTGGTCTATGTCCTTATTATGAAATATGTTTGGGGTGCATGGTAGGGGTTCACAGAAATTAAGCATACGTTTTCATACCTCGTTTCAAGGCTTTTTAGTTTGGGTATATTGGTATAGAAAAGAGGAATATATGTTCATTTTGTGGGGGGAGTTTGAATTCAGATATCTTAATTGTTCCTATTGGGTATATGTTGAATGTTGTTGTAATTTATGATCATTTTGTAGATGTATTAAACATATATGATTGTATTCTTTTAGAACAACTTATACACTATAATTTAGCTTTAATCTCATGGAAGGGGAGACACCATTTAAACTCATGACTTAAGGATAAGTTAGTACTTATTACTTGAAAGTTGAATTCTTTTTTATAATTATGTCTTTTTTCTTGTCTAATTCTAGATGGAACCATTAAACAAGGAAAATGCTATGTGCTTAATTGGGATTCTATTTTAGATCGTTTAGTTACCATTTCTTTGGAATATGAAAAGCAGATGGATAGATAACGTATATGTAAGGATATATGAAATCCCATCAGATTACTCTCTAAGAAAGTTATATATTAATGACAGAAAGAAGTTCCAACATATATAAATAAATATAGTTCAAGGCTAGTCGACATAGGCCTAGTGTATGTTTCAGATTTTCTTTTTCTAAAGTGAACTCATGGCCAAGGACATCAAATGGTTGTTACCTACCCATTCATATATCCCTATAAATGTATAATCGATCACTTCGTTCAACTTAAGATTGTATTTGGCAAACTAGCGAGAAGCTAGCTTATAAAGAAATTATGTTTGGCAAAAACTAGCTTATGAGTATTTTGGGTATGATAGTTCATATTAATAAGAGTATAATTGGAGAAAATTACAAAAAATCTCCTCAAATTAAAAATGTTACTCCAAATAACATTTCAATAAGCTAACTTAGAAGCTTAGGTTATATCCGTCCAATTACATACTAACTTATAAACTAACTTATTTTTACCAAACACAACTAAATAGTCACCGGCTTATTCCATCACTTTGGGCAATGAGAATGATTTAATTTATCAAAAATCAAAAATGGCATGCATAAAAGTGTGTGCACTGGTGATGTACACTTTACAGGGAAAAGAGCCAAGAAAGTGAGATTATATATATGAGCTCCAGTGGTTCCCAAAATTCGAGAATGGTGGCTGGAAGGAATTGCAGGTAGTAACTGAAGTCAACAACATATTGACTAGAGAGTGCATGTGTATGTTAGGTCTTCCTTCAATTTTTCTCATAAACAACCTATACAAAGTGTTCCCATAACATAAAGAATAGAATTCTCGATCAATGTATACGTACTTTACAAACTTAATATATAATCCCTTAATTAAGCTAGGTCATCCTACCAGTTTTCTCTAGTAAAATATATACTACAACCAAAATTAATTATAAAAGTAAACTTTTTAGAAGTGTTTTTCATCCACTTCACTAGTTTCTTAGTATTTTTTAGAGAGCACACACAACTAATTAAGAAGTGTAAATTGTGCTAAAAAATTGTGTTAAAAATTGTGTTGTTTGTAAGACTGATTTGTTAGTAAGGTAATTCTTAACATTAAATTGATTTTTTTTTGTTGACTTGACTGTGAATAAACATACTTGTTTATACTAAATCATGTTTTTTGATGTTTTATGAAATACATTTATAAAAATGTAGGAACGATTTATTAAAAAAGTTTTTGTTTTTTATAAGGTTCACATGGGTTTGCCCAGACTACATCCTTGGTAATTTTTATCAAGAGCTAAAGCATGCTCCCCTGAGATTAATACTCAGTGGCTCCTGGTTGCTCACTCCCGGATTCGAACTTGGGTAAAAAAGTTTTTGTTGTAATATAATACAAATAGTCGAATCATTTACTAATATTGATATAACTTCTTATTTATTAAGTGTAACTTTAATACCATATTTGATTTTTATAAAGTTAACAATAACATATTAATGAATATTAAAAATACAAAATATAATTTATATTATAATATGATAAAATATGTTACACAATAAAAATTCAAACATTAACACAATCAAAACTAAACCATTATTCATTTAAAAGTTCTTAAAAATTGACATTTGTAATATTTACTATGTTTTAATATTGTCATTAAACTTATTTGTATCAATATCATGATATTTTTTGAGTAATTGATTACGATCAAATTTGATTGACAAGATTTGACAAAGATTATGAGAAAATAAAAATGACGATTAATATAATAAACTTTATATTTGTTCTTATATTTGATAATTAAAAGTTAAATTGATATTCTAACAATTACTAAATATAGTGTGTTTTCGTTTTCATTAGTAAATTAAAATGTAATTAGACTAAATTAATATGCTTTTCAATTATTAATTATAAATACTTCTTTATTGAATAAAAACGTTCTATAAATTAGAACAAAATATTTTATTTAATTAATTTATTTTAGTTTCTAATAGTTATTTAATTAATAAACTATTTGATATTAAATTAATTGTAATTTTATTGTTGTTTTTATGATAAGTTGTCACTTCAAAAAAAATTGTAAGAAATCATTGTGGTTGCTCGTAA
Organism: Centaurea solstitialis; assembly: GCA_030169165.1. Lineage (NCBI taxonomy): Eukaryota > Viridiplantae > Streptophyta > Magnoliopsida > Asterales > Asteraceae > Centaurea > Centaurea solstitialis. Next base: position 91,845,004 of record CM058041.1, read on the forward strand.
TTTCTATATAACTTCTAAAACTAAGGTGACACTTTTTAGAAAGAATCTAGAAATTACTCAGTCAACTTCTAAGACACCTTACTTTTAGAAGTTATCTAAACATCTTTAAGTGTCACCTTACTCAATCAACTTCTAAAACTAAGGTAATTTGCAGTTAATTTCTAAAAGTAAGATTATCCAAACCTTAAACCCTAATACTAGTAATTCACAACACATATTGTCAACTTACAAAGCACAAATCAATTTAAAACGGGTTTAAATTTATTGAGACCACAAGCAAATTTCCCACTTCGTTGACACAATAGAGCACGTAAATGTGCGCCTTTCTCGGTCTTCTTAAATATCCATTCCTGGAAAATTACTTGTAGTTTTTAGTGGTATGTTTTCTATTATCTTTAAAACCCAATTAGATTGTGTTTGCATGTATATTTCTCGAAGAGAAAAGAGAGATTTTTGACATCTGTATATCAACATATTCTACATATTTAAGAAAATTATTTCATACGTACTATGTTAAAACTTTAGATCTCTAATTAGGTAGTGTTAAATATATAATAATGTCTCTATCATTCATTGCATTCATTCAAATGGATCCATGTGGTTAATTAGTTGGTATGTTTCGTGAAAAACAGTAAGAAGTAGTAAAGAAGGAAAGGCTTTGGAAATGGAACTCCAAATACATATACATGTGCACTCACTTTAAAGTGAACTCTTTTCTTTATCAAAGGCTGCTGTTTCACGTGCATCATCGTTCCCACACATCTAAACTTTTCAAACATTTGTACCACTTTGCCTTTTTTTATCCCCATGCCTCATTATATCAGGATCTTCTCTATGTCATGCCTCGGATTTCGTGATACTATTGTTTATTGGAAAATCTATACCTAACCCAATCTTACCTATGCATGTAATTTTAGTTATTAAATTGTTAATAAAAGAAAAGAGAAGCCGATAGCTTCTACCTGCTGCCTCCGCCCTCCGTGGTGGTGTTCCCGCCAGGGACACCCGCGCCCTATCAGCTGCCATCGGGTAGGGTATAACGGAAAGGGGTGTTTGCGATTGATTATTAAAACTCGTTGTTCGTTTATTGTTGGTTGAAATAGTAAATAAGTAATTTTTGGTTTGAATTGAGAAAAAAAAGGGTTTATGATGATGTCAAGAGACTAATAAGGAGTTTTTAACAAGTTAAATAGGTTTAACTTTTTTTAATCAGTATATAAACTCTTTTAATGAAAAGCATAAGTTAATTTAAAGAGTAAACTACAATTAATCTTCGTATCTGAGGTTTATAAAAATCAACAAAAATGGTCCCAGAACTTTAAAAACTACAAGGATGATCCCTATTGTTTGCATTTTGCTTTGAATCAAGTCCCTGCGTACTAACCCCGTTAAAATCATTTAAATGAGGGGTACTTTATATTTTGAAGTTAAAGTACCATTTTCATTGATTTTTGTAAACCTCCAGAACCAAAATCGTAGTTTACTCTATTTTAAATAAGCAATCTCAAACACCCCCTTAAATAAACTTTTATATATCATTGTTTAGCCTAATGTTATGCAAAATCAGCTTTTCAAATCTATCGATCAAATTAAATTTATGAATTGTACCTTTTTTATTGATTCTGATGGAAATATTTGGCAAATGGCTGAGACTAATCCGCAATTTGCAGAATTTCTGAATGATTTCTTGGTAAAAGAAAAAGTAATAGGGAGTAAACAAAAGGTAGCCATTAATTATCAACTAACTAAGCTGATATCTAAAAAATTATTAACGATAACCTTAAATACCATTAACTTCATTTCCCTTAATTATTAGTACGTGATAGTGAGCCGTCTCTTCTAAAAGACTAAACTATAAATTTTCATGGTTTAAACATACAAGTTTATGATTTTTGTGTTTGTAGTTTTGAAATTAAGACTATCGTCTTTATAAATTGTAATTTGTTGATGTGTTCGTCATTAAGAAAAAGATTCAAATGAGAAACATATCAATTTAAGAGAACATGAGAAGCAATCTCAGTCACTCATCCGGTCAATAAAGGTGGCTTTGACCGGTCTCCCCCTTTAATAATCTCTATCCTCCCATGAATCACGTCAATCCTCCATGATTACGTCCACCGTAACCTTAGATGAGTGACTGAGATTGCTCCTTACGTTCTCTTAAATTGATATTGCTTCTCGCATGAACCTTCCTCTCGTAACTAAATATATTAAAAATCATCCTTTAGAGGTATTTTTTTGTCTTAGTTTATTAAATATAGTTTTTGGTTTCTTTTTTGGTATTTTAAGTTTTTCTATTTAATAAAATTATTTATGTTTTGATACGAAATAGTTTTCTTTTATATATAATTTTGTTATTGTTTATGATAAAATAATTTAATTTTTTGAATACAAGTAATTATGTTTTTGGTCAAAAAAGCTAAGAAGGGGTTATATTGTCTATGGGGCAAATAGTAGGCTTTTTTTGCAAAGCAAGAAAGGCAAGGAGCTTCGGCATGGCCATCACCGCTGCCAAATAGGTCCGCAGAATTATCAAGCACAAGTTAGCGAGAGGCTAGACAAAACCCGACTACAACAACAACAACCAAAAAAACCAAAAGAGAACAAGCGAGCCAAAACAGAAACACTAAAAACAAAACGCAAAAGGAATTAGCAAGAGCCATAGAGGTCCAATTGTTCAGGTTCAGTCCCACTTCTTGTTCCTAGAGCCAATCCACAGTTTAGACAAAAAAAACTCAAAAAAAAAAAAAAAAAAAAAAACTCAAGGCGTGAAAAATTAGTGAAGTTTAAAATAACCACATGTTTTGCGCAAGAAGTTACAAATGATATTAGTATGTATTAGGCATTCATCAAACTTTCTACGTAATTTGTATAGCATTTGAGTTGCCTCATTGATGGTGGTCAGGTAAGACCAATGACATGTGCGAAATAAGCAACCGAAGCTAAACTAAGTTTTAAGCGTGGTTGTATCACGGTATTAGTTAACTTTGTACAACTAGATCAAGTATTAAGAATTGCTTCTTACTACACCAAAAAAAATTTACCAGGAAAGAAATATATAATATCCTTTTGTAGAACAATTATTACTCGAATTAAAAACCATCCCAATCGGCATGTGAAATCCTTGGAGCTAACAGAAAGATAGGGAGGGAAAATGCTAACCATAAAATAAAGTACCTTTGAGATACCATAAGATTTGAAGAACATCGACATAATGGTCTTTATAAGGAGAAGACGTAAAATATCTAAGCTTACATAACATAAGCATTCTAGACCTGATGGAATGACAATAACTTGACTAAGGAGTACTCAACTAGTTGCTGATATGATGTACGAAGATCCCAAAGAGGATTGCCCAAACCCAAAGTTAGATGAACGTTGGTGTGAAAGTTGTAAGTAAATGTTTGTTATCGTATTTCATATTTGTAATCCTTAATTCAAAGTTCAAACGGCACTCTCTCGTTAGGATACTTTTGAAAACTTAAATTGAGATCTAAATCAAATGGAAATCATTGTTACTCCTTCGTTTATATTATTGCTTATCAATACATTCTTTTATGGTGGGTTATCCTTATCTTTCATCATTATTATTATTATTTGTATGCTTCACAAAAAAAACAAAAACAAAAAAACCTGAAATAAATAAATTAATCAAATTAATTGCATGAAATAAATATTGCTTTGTATGATGCTACTTAAACTTTATTGTTATTCTTGTTTTTCTATGAACTCTTTGAATATGTTTATGCATAAAACTAGTAATTTATATTAATATTATACTAAGTGCACATTATGTATATATTTATTGTTCATTTAAAAGAATCTCTAACTCAAAACCAAATCATAATTTTACACCAATTTTCACAAAATTTCACTCTCACCAAACATGAACTTTTAAACGCTTTCCGATGTAGGTGAATAGCATAACTATAGGTTCATAAAGTGACCACAACGTTTAACATAATGGTGATGCAAGTATACACCGCAACTATGATCGCTAAAGTAATAAAATGGTAGTAAGCCGATGATCATTTCCACATGGACTTGCACTACTGAGAATTAGAGAGCTTCATGAATTCCCAATGTTTGTTTTGGGTTTTGAGAAAAATATATTTGTTGTTGAGAGTACTAATTAAAATTAAAGTGATAAACTTTGAATATTAAAAGAGAGGGGTATATAGATGTAAGCTTTTTCCCAAATCAAAACACGAAACATATATGGAAATCATTTGATTTTGGTTAGTTTGAACTTGATCATTAAAGCTAACCACTCTTTCAAACTCTTCAGGCTCCAATTGAACATTCCAAACAAGCTTGTAAAAGCGTTTGTTGAAGTATGTCTTTGTGTATATGGTTGTGCTAACCTACAAAAGTTGTTATATGCAATATTTTCTAATCATTAACATATAACTGTTTGATGAGTGCATATGTGTTTGATTTTTATTTGCAAATGATTCACATGTGAACATAATGTTAATATTGTTTGGAACTTTGGTCATGAGATGCCACATATATAATGTGTGTTGTGACTCAGTAAAAACCATAGGAATAGCTTGTTTCCTTAACAAACACTATCTGTTAACACCAAATTAGGTTGCTTCCCTCCTCCATAAGCTTTCAGAATAGCCTCAAGAAACCATTTAAATTAAGTTATCCAGAGTTTCATCGAACAATAATGCACCACCAATTGTAACAAATCTTTTGTGGTGGTCAATTGCAGTAAGTTGAATAAATAACAAATACCAATTTGTACCTGAAAAACATAAAAATACAATTCAATAACTAGACACATTGATTATAGAAGGTGAACTACAGTTAGTAAACTTAATGGTTTGTCTGAAATGTAACATCAAATGAAATAGTATATTCGAACTCTTGGTAATTGAGCTTAGCAATTTCATCAACCCAAAATATTCCACATAATTGATTATCATCACTATTGATTATACTGGAAAGAAAATTGTGGATCATTTATTGATATATCCTTCAATCATAACTAAGAACCACATCACCATTACCACTCTCTTATATATAATCAACAACACTACATCCAAAAACAACAAAAAGACATTTCAAGGCCTTATGCAACTTATGGGCCTTTGACGCTCTAAATTTCTAATATTACAAGTTGCAACATGTGAATAAGCATTTGGTTAGATGAAAACAAGCGTTTACATTTTCGAGACATATTCATATCATTTTCATCAACAAGCATATGATTGTGCTTTTCACCAAATAGTTATGATGTTCTTGAAGGTACTAAACACAATCTAATGTAAGTTTTTTGCTTTTTGCATAGCCGTTCATATAGTTATATAAGTGTTTTGGATAGTGTTGACGTTAATGATTTATAAGGTGCATGGAACTGTAGCGATGGCCAAACCCGGTCGGTTATAATCGACCTGTCGGTTAACTGATATATGGCCTAATGCATAACCGGTTATAACTGGTCCGTCTAGTAACTGGTTAAGGAAGCAGATATTATCACCAGTTAAGGATTTTTCCGATTTTTGCATAACCGGTTATAACCAGCCCGGGCCCAGTTACATAACCAGCCCTTAACCGGTTATGACTGGTAACCGATTTTTTTGAAAAAATAGTTATTTTTTATATTTAAGTGATTTATTTTTTTATATAATTAAATGTAATTAGTTTGAAAATATAATAAAATATATTTTTAAAAGTAACTTGAGTGACCCAAAATTTATTTATTTTAAAAGTTTATAGAATTAATCATTAATTTTATTAAAAAATTGTAAAAAAATAAAAATAAATAAATAAGCCTTACCCGATCTTAACCGGTTATAACTGATCAAAGTTAACCGACTAAAAATAACCTTAACCAGTTATACCTCAAAACCCCCTTAACCGTAACCGGTCACGTCTTAACCGGTTAAGCCGATGTACTGTTTTTAATCGGACCGGTCGGTAACCGGTTATAACCAGTCCGTAACCGAGATTTGGCCACCACTGCATGGAAGTGAGGTGATAATGGAAGTGGTAGAACACAAAGGTGGACCAAGCCCACTTGATAATTAACCGATAAAGAAACAGGCTGGTTACAAGTAGAGATGGGCAAAAAGCCCGGCCCGGCCCGAGCCCGAAAAAAAGGCCGGGCCCGGCCCGATGAAAAGCCCGGCCCGGCCAAGGCCCGGCCAAAGCCCGGCCCGGCCCGGCCAAAGCCCGGCCCGGCCCGACCAAAGCCCGGCCCGGCCCGAAAATAAATCTATTTTTTTATTTGTTTTATATAGTTTAGACTTTAGAACTATAAAATAAATCTAGTTTATATCGTATATTATCATTATTATTGAAATTATAAAATAATTTAGTGTTTTTAAAGTTGGAAAAAACCCGGTCAAACAAAGGCCCGAAAAGCCCGGTCTTTTCAAAGCCCGGTCAAAGCCCGGCCCGGCCCGAGCCCGGTCAAAGCCCGGTCAAACAAAAGCCCGAAAAGCCCGGTCTTTTCAAAGCCCGGTCAAAGCCCGGCCCGGCCCGATTTTTGCCCACCTCTAGTTACAAGAGGTAAGAAAAATCCCTCAAGTTTTTATCGTTCAACTTTTTGGACACCAATTATCAGTTACATGGTTGAGTCCAAGGATTCCAAGTTTGTGCTATTCACCAAATGTTTAAGTGACATCTTTTGGATGATTTTTACCATTTTATTTGTTTGATATAAATAAGTGTCCTTATTCATAAAAATCAAAATATTAAATCCAAAACCAAGCAATTGTTCTTAGTTTTTTCCAAGTTCAATCTTGGGTGGGAGTTTTAATGATTAACAAATAAAATTCTTAATTCAAGTAAATAATTTACTAAAACCATAAATTTTATAAATAAATCATTAAAAGTACAGGTCTTTAAGTACTGGACCTAGACATGTTATGATTTTTTTCGAGAGGGACCAATTAAGGAATAAGACCGGTCAACAAGGACCAACAAATAGGATGTCCACTAGGACCCGTTAACGGCCCTACCAAACCCGGTTTTTTCCCTCTAGTACAAAGCGTATAAATAACAATAACGTATCCATTGTACTTTGTAAAGAATTATATTATTCTTGTAAGCATAGGAAACTAGATGCTTACAATTACTTTTATTTAGTCACATATTTTATACACTGAGAAAGTGAATTAACAGACATTGGTTATTTTGTCATTTCAGTAGTCTTTTGGTCAAATTTGATATAATAAACCTTTTTTTTAACAGCAAAAGGCAACTTTTATAAATAAACCTAATTATAAACTTTCATTACCTCTTTCTAGATAATACATAATACAAAAACATGCAACGGTTTACCTTCACATAGCGTATGCTTCTCGTGGGATGTCCTGGCCGACCCTGTCATCGCCGATAATAAATTCTTTTACACAAACTTCGATATTATTGAAAATGAATAGACAATTTTATCCTTGGCATCTCAAATCTATTAAACAAAATTGCTTTAAATAAATAACAAAGCATGAGAGTAGTAACATTAGGAGGGACCATTCAAGAAATATAAACATTTCAATTTGCAAATATGGGGCATGGCCTATTGTTATTATCATATTAATTTATTAACATCTTGGTTAAAATTGGTATAAATAAAAAATGAAAAAAAGAGGAATGTTTTATTAACAGCTAGATGCATTGTCAGTTTGTACTGTTGTACATGCTCTAAATGTACAAGTCGTAAATGTACCCAATATCACTGATTACCTGTATTCACTTGGAGTGCATTGCAAACTAGTACCTTCATGCTTTAAAAATGTACAACTCTTTAATGCACCCAAAGTTACCTCTATGCATTTATTGATACTTCATGTGATTGGAGGTTAGTACCTTCAATTCACGAAATGTACTAGTTTCTTTTATCATCAGCTTGGGCATATCTCCACTAATTCTATAAAGCTCTCGAGGGCAATCGGAAAAATCCTCGATGGCTTTCAAGGGGAGTACGTAAACACGAGTAGGATTTACGTGTAGATCATCAAGGCATTGAACAAGGATAAAATGTTATAATAACTTGTACCATTCTATAAAGCTCTTGAGGGAAATCGGAAAAATCCCCCGTGGCTTTCATGGGATGTACAACTTTCGTGTAGACCCGAGTAGGATTTACGAATAGATCATCAGGGCATCGAACAAGGATAAAATGTTATAATAAAAACGCAATGAAAGTTCAAGATTGTTTTTCTTTAACACAGGACCCATTGCTAATGATGTGTATCGTACACGAACGAGGATGGGACGAGTGTGGTAAGCAGGTGAAAGAATTATACAAGGTTTTAATTTGACATTGGTCGTTTAGTAACTTACTAGTCTTTTCTCATCTCCCTTGTTTCTATTCCACTTACTTTTTTGTGCCCCAATAGAATATCTTGTCGCAATTAAATGTCGAGCCAAACCTAGGACAAGTTTAGCTCACCTTCTACCCATGATAAAAGAAAAAGAGGAATAAATCTTCCTACAAAGCATCAATTTTTAACCCTAGGATCAAAGGGTGTTAGCTCAGTTGGATAGGTAACATCCCTGGGGGTGTGGGGTGAAAGCCACACTACCAGGGTTCGAATCCCACGGGTGACATTTCTGAGATATCCAGACTTTGAATCTGGTCCTTTCGGCCGGATTCGGGGCCGGTATGGGAGGATCCAGTCTATGGGATCCACTTCCCTGCCGGTCGGGTTCAGCCATAGGTTGGGCCGGGTCGCAGCAGATTAGTGGGATTGCCCAGTTGGAGGCCCGATACCGCTGAGCGTGTGTGTGTTAACTTGCCGTTCAAAAAAAAATTAACCCTAGGGGTAGCTGAACTAATAAAACCTTGGATTTTGCCGCCCGAAGGTCACCGGTTCAAGTCCGCTTAGAGCTAGAGCCGCCATCGGTTCGCCTTACTTTACCTTCAAGGCCCCCATGGGATTAGTCAGGGTGCATGCAAACTTGCCCAGACACCAAAATCACCCACAGGTACAACGCAACAACTTTTTCGAGCTAAACTGACCATATTCGAAGAAACATATAGCATAAGATAAAGTATAACTTACTCTATGAGAGTGATGATAATTGTGATGGGATTGGAAATGGGACCATACTGCATGCTTGTATTGTACCATTTAGGTCCAATTTTATGCTAGATGTGGTACTATCATCACAACAAAAGCTAGTAGGCCACACTCCTATAAATCAATTGGCAATCTCATAAATATTAACAGCCTTTTTTTATTAAATAAGTTTATCAAAGTATACAATATACACGGATATAGTATTTGAATGTTTAACCTTTCAGATTGGAACACTTTAGTCTTTGTTGTAAACCATCATTTTTGCGAAAATACCAAAAAAATATAATTTACGAACATAAATGTAAGCAAATGAATTAAGAAACAAAATGTAAAGACCAAATGTAAATACTCACTCTTTTGATCTAACAAATGGTTATTCTTATAAAGCATAGTTTCTTTTTTGTTGTTGCATAAAATAACAATGATCTGTTTACAACAAAAAGACAAGTACAATGGTACGAAAAGTTAATCACTTAAAAAGTGTTAGATTGAGCCTTCTCTAAGAAAGCGTTAGATTGAGAGTATTTTGAGGAGAAAAAACCAAAAGATTATTTTGAGTATGAGAACGACAAGTACTAAGATTTGGAAGTCTAAATAAGAAAAGTGAGCATTTCTTTCTTTTGGAGAGAAGGGGTATGTTAAAACCCGAATGTAAAAGTGTGTGACACAAGTACAGACGTGTCAACCCTACATTAGACAACTCCGTGGGATCATTTGGACCATTCAAAAAGTTTTCACCTTTCACCGTGAATCATGATTCATAACACCTACAATCAGCAGGAATCATCTTCCATGTAAATAAAACTTTAATGTATACGGATAAATACCTGCAAATTGTGTAAAATGCCCTCTTTCTTAAGCATGGATCCGTCCCACCACGGTATGTTTCAGAGGTCCCCATGACTGTAGTGCTCAAATATTGTCCCTGAAAGAAAGAGCATGGTGGTCATACGTTGGGTGAAATTAAATTAATGTGGCAAGGTTACGTGTAAAGTAATTTCTTCTGCAAAAATTTCAGTTAACTATGTTTCTTGAACTAAAAATTATATTAAAATTTATTACAAGTCTCAAATGCATGGAAGAAATGCCAAATGAACCATGACAGACTCTAATTTGTATCTAAAACATCCCAATAGTAAAAGCATCAAAAGGAGGTTAATTTATGGAATGTTAGTGACTTAAAAGGACAAAAAGGTGGGTAGGGGCACACGGTGCCCATGTCTGCATCCAAGGGATACATGCCCTTCATTCAATGACACGCATTAGCGGTCACAATTATAATGACTTCACATCAACCAGCATCATGTTTAAAAATCTAAATACACTGAGCAGTAGAGATAAAAAGTTTGTCGGATACTAACAAAAATCTTCAAGTTCACCATTGAATTGAAGAACACAAAATAACATTTTTTTAAGAAAATCCAAAATCTCTGTATACTAATGTTGGTTATACTAGCACTTCTCTAAGTATGGTTGGCTGCATTACTTTGCATCAAAGAACCTCTACGAGTTGAGATTTCAAATAGTTATCAAAAGGGGTACCTTAAATCAATAATCTATTCAAGTAACCATTAAAAAGTGCGTTTGTGACACACAACACAATGAGGGATATGATAAGAAATGATGATTTGCGAGGAAAGGTTGGGGTGACACGTGTAGGAAAAAGTGCGTTAACACCATATGTGATTTTCCTATGTAGACCATTGAACACACCATTGGAAGACAGACTGTATCAAAGGGTTATCATAATGACTAAGAAGTGGTAGTGTCCCACCAAGAAAAGAGATTTGACCAACTACAACAGTAAAGGAATCGGCCTTAGATAGAAAGTGCACGAAAGGTGGCTAGTCATGTCCAAGAGCCCATATGGGATTCACCTCTTCCCAATTTCCATTGGCTTCCATTTATAGCCAAATCCAACTAGTTTGGGATAATAAAGCTTGTTTTTAACACTTATTTAAAACAATAAAAATAGTATTAATAGCGGTAATTGATCTTATATTATATGCCTACTTAAACACTACCTTCTGTCATTCCCAAAATTCAAGTGAAAAGAAACTGGAGCCTGTGGTCCTCACGCACTTGTTTTCTAATTTCTATCCATCTCTTCACCTTTTTTCCTTTGTCTTCCCTTATTCTATAAAGACTGTATTCACTCTCTTTATAGGGCATGGAAACAACAAAATCTGGAAGGGTAGTCAAAAGCATGAACGATAGGTTGAAAAATGAGATGATGGAAGAAGGGGAAGAAGATGATGACGAAAACTTTGGTGAGGGTAGTAGGAAGAAGAAGGTACTGGGAAAGAGGGGGTCGGGTAGTGGAGGGTCCATACAGCCTTGTTGTCAGGTGGAAGGTTGCACTACTGATATGACTAATTGCAAGACGTACCACCGGCGGCATAAGGTATGTGAACTTCATGCCAAGGCTCCAATTGTCCTCACCGGTGGATGTCAGCAGCGATTCTGTCAGCAATGCAGCAGGTAAACACACTTATTAGTTGGATGATGATTATCTGTTAACAGTAGCTAAAGTCAGTTCAAATGGTTAGCTGAATGACTACCAATGAAACAGACACAAACAAACATACAAAAAGAGCAGGCCCAAGGATTATCAATTCAAAATCCTCTCTTATTTAGGAAGTCTTTAGAGTTCAATTTTAAAATTAGTAACTATTTCAAGCATATGAAATGACATATTTCTAAGAGAAGTTGGTTGGTTGAGTTATTTTCTGTCCATAAATAGAAGGAAATTCACATGAGTTATTGGTGACAGGTAATTGCATTATGAATATGGAGTGTAATCAAACAGAACCTGATGTAAAGAATTTGATTTTCTCATAGTGGTTAAAAGAATAGACTAAAATAGGCTTAACAAAGTGAAACAAATTAAGCCCCAATAGAAGTAAAAAGATAGCTAGAATAGGCTTAATAAAGTGAAACAAATTAAACTTCACTGAGAAACAAAAGAATGTGTCATACAGAAACTCCATTTTGTGGATTTTGATATTATTCATGGCAGTACTAGTAGTGAATATACCAAAGTTAATATATAGCAAACGACTCGATTAGGAATAATAATCAGCATGAGCCTAGAAGAACGAATAAGGCCACCATCGGCCACCCATTCAATTTGCTTTTTATCTGTGTTACTTTTGCAGGTTCCATGACCTAACAGAATTCGACGATGCTAAAAGGAGTTGTCGTAGGCGTTTGGCTGGACATAATGAACGCAGGCGTAAAAGCTCCTATGAAACTTATGGAGAAGTTCCTGATTATAAATGAAAAAAAGAGTTCTTAATGATGAACCAGATGTTTAGAGACATTTCCAAGGAAGAGCCTCGCCAACTACTCATAAATAAGACAATATAACTATGTCCGCTATCATGCTCTCTCTCTTCTGTCAGTCCATTAACTTCAATTATCTAGAAGTGTTGATGTGTAAGTATATATGATGAACTTCGTAAGGATGTCCGAAGCAGTAGAACCGTGTACCAGCCAATTATACTATCTTTATGATCACTTTCTGGGTGCAAATAGAAGTAAATTTATGATTCTGTATGCAAAGACAATATCGACCATGAGAAGCAAGTGCTTGTCATTATATTTGATAATAGATATTTTTACTTTTAACACAAACACCACTTTTAAGTTAAGTAGCTGCAAGTTCTACTCACATCTATTACTAGGAATGCAACAAGGTTTAATTATAATTGGTTCAGCCAGAAAAGCAGACTATACTATCTTGTAGACTGGTATGGTTATGACTTATGTTCAGTGCCATGAGGGAATATATAATCTAAGGAGGGTTATTGGGGGATAAGCTGAAAAAGTGATAATCAAGCTTTGGGTTGACGAAAAGGGGTCACTTGCATTCCAGCATGACTGATGGCTATTCTAAAATCAGTTAAGAACTTCACCGATACCAAGTGACTAGCCAGATAACTTTACCCTTGAAAAATAGATCATGTATAAATGTGCTATTATTTATGTTAGGAACCTTCATGACATTGTCCTTTATCCCTATTCTGGCACAGCCACATTACAGTTTACATGTGGCGGAGCGCAGACCTCATTTACTGCACCAACACTATATCTCAAACCTAAGATGGTTGCATGACTCCTCCCTTGCAAGTGTAATAACAAAATCATCATTTGCCATAGGATTCCACACAGATATCAATACTTTAACTCGCTGAGTCACCTGCGTCGCACCTTGGAATAGAGTGATTTTAGAACTTCACTTGTAATACCTGATTTCAGTAGACAGGCACGCAGTCTACGCAGACCCTTGATAGGAGTGATGATGCGTGAATTTGCTATTTTTTCATGTAGTGAACTTTCATCAACTCTGGTGCTCTCTCCATTATTGTGATAAAGCAACAGCAGCAGTCACAGATGACAGTAAAATCACATATGTGAAACAGTAGCAAGGTTTGCCTTATCGGCTTAGTCTAGATAGTTGTTCTGGTCCATTCATACATAGTATGGTATTAGTCATTTTCATAGGTTTCCTCAAAAAAATAGCTTAAGAACTCATTTGGAGGTATGAGAGCATTATAGCTTAACTACTTCTATAGATTGTGCTGACTATCAGGCTGTATACAGATTTGCTTTCCGAAAAAATGTTGACCTTGTAATACGATGTCTCTTTACACTATCCTTCGGATGACTTATGATATATATCCACCCTTGCAAAGGGTTTCCCTTATAAATGTGTTACATACACATAGTATGATCATAATGTCTTGCATTGAGATAATAGTATCTTTCCTGGATTCAACTTGAAAGATGTTCCCCAAGATCAACATTTTTCTCTTGCAATCCTCAAGGAATCAGAGCATATTAGAGATACAACTGGGGAGAAAAAGAGAAGAAATTGGGAAAAACAGATCGAGATGTAGAGAGATTTAAGAGGAAGAAAGTGAGGGGAGATAATGTCATTACCAAATACTTTTAGTAATAATTTCACATTACAAACTCTCGATTATAGGCTAACTAGCTTTTGAGAGATCATCCTCATCTTCCATGTGGTTGCATCATTGTGTACTTGATGGATCTTCCTGCCATTCATAAGGATGGCTCTCCTGACGAGTGCTCTTACAAGACCAGTAGTTATACTCTCGTCTCTGTTTGTAAGGACATGAGCCTCACTTACTTGAGCTGAAATACATGACGAAACTTTGATGTATCAGGCAATTCCAGCAATATTCCCTGTTTCTTGACATCGAACAGTGTCTATAACAGTAAGGAACAACCCATTCGGAATGTCTCTGTATGTGCTATGAAGGTCGGCATGTGTCTTCATTCTCTACTGAGCTTTTAGTTCGCGGTTCTTTCACAATCTGCAGTTGCTAACCTTTATCTCATAGTCAGGCTTATTCTCAGAGGTTAAGATGATTCTGCAATTATAGTAAGTATTTATCTCTAGGATTCTCTGGGCTAACATCATGGATACATAGTTCAAGTGGTAGCTTCCATGGCTTATTGGTTAAGGAGGTCTCCCTATAGGCTTGAGCGGCATGCCCAATCAGATTTTCTTGTGACAAACAGGATTTTGAGAACATGGGGTTAGATGGACCTCTTTTTAGTGACTACTCCATAGGAACAGAGACATAGAAGACAGATGTTTTGTCTTCTATGTTGCTAACTGACATTGTATGCAGTTAGATTGGTTGTGTACCTATCCAGAATGATCACATGCATGCTAGATCTGAAATTATTTGCCCAAGTTCTAGACAAATCAGGGATCCTCAATAAGTTATTCGGTATTGAGGTAGCTACATTGCAGCTATTTCCTGTGTTAGAGCATATATGTATTATGCACATGATAACTGATATATTGGCTGTGTAGACATGTTTGATAGTTTAGAAGGTTTGTTTAATGATCCTAAATATCGAAACTTATGCACATGATTATGAACTCCATATGGTCCTATGGACATAGAATACCCAGGAAACTGAATCACCACCTAGTCTTAGGCCATATATATCCTCTTCTTAATGGATGTAGCAAGTTCAATCAAGCCTTTTCCACACTTGTGACAGAGGATCACATATCTCAATGGTGCAATAGGAGTTAGGACGATGTCTCTTGTATAGACATAAAAGGCATACTTGGGTAAAGGTATCCATAAAGAAGTCATGTTTGATGTTAATACATCAAGAGCTCCAGTCCAGGATTGGGCATTTCCTGCTTATTGAGGGTAATCTCATATCATATAAGGCAAAAATCATTATCCAGCTTCTTATTTTTACTGTTCTTTCCGAGGAACAAGCTACAAAACGCACACCACTTGAAGCAAACCGTCTCCATCATGAACTATGAGATTATGCAACTGCTCTAATGAAGAAACATTTTGATATTGAAGTGGTTGGTACCTCTTCTACTGAGGCGGAATATCTTCTATTCTAGAACCTCCAATATCATAGAAAGCAGGAAGCGTAATTTAGTCTCTTTAATAATCGACAACCCATGAGCGACCTGTCATATTTAGGTGAAACATCACATAGTTTGTTAGCAGTAGTTGGTAACTCTTCTATTCGCCGCTCTAAGATAGAATACCTATGGTGTAATTCCAGCAAGAAGTGTATTGATGAGGGAGTTGAAGACAACATTGGGGGCAAAGGATACCCGAATAACAGTCTCAATGTCTAGGCTCCATTAAAAATGATGAAGAGGTCGACGAAGATGTTGCACATCGTATAAGGGTAGCGTTGTTATGGTTGAGAGCTGGCACGGAAGGGTTGTGTGATAAGGAGGTCTTGTTTTTAACTGAAGGGCAAATTCTACATGGTGGCCATCGGACTAGCTACTTGCAAGGGTTTTAGTGGTGGCCGATAAAAGAAAGCACATAAGGGGGAATTGTTGGAAGCGGCCGAAAAGAGGATGATGAATGGACTTGTGACCGGACCACCATGTTGGACGGGATACCAATTTCCATCATCCCAACAAAGCGGTCCCTCATGGGTTGATCATACTTCCCTTATCTCAATTTCCAACTTCTCCACTTTCTTTTCATCCATTGGTTGTAGACTTGTGCTTTGATACCAATTTTGTAGAACACGACCAAAGCTTTAGTCAACAAAATAGAAAATTACAGACAAACTATCCTACTCTCAAGAGGTAGGCTTCTCTACCAAAAGACATTCAATTTGATACTCTCGTACCATTATGAAATCAACATTAATACCTAATTCATCCCTATGGCCTAACCCTTTCAAAGAAACATGAAGTAGTTAAAGGTTTGAGGCCTCGTCATACTCTGGTACTCATGGTACCGCAAGCTAGGTTATCTAAGGCTACCCTTTCAAACAATATGATGTCATATGATGAATGGAAAAAGAGTACCTGGGTCCGCATTTGCACCAACAAAAAAGATATTAAAACTTTACAACTTGTCCAAAGATCAAACTTATGAGCCATATTGTAAAACTACAAGAGAAGATTTGAGCAAAGGTATGTTATCGAGAAGGTTAAAGTTGAGAGTAGGTATTGCAATGTCAATTGAGTGTGTGCCAAGGAGATCATCAAACGCTAATTTATAAATTAGAAAACTCAGAGAAATAAGAAATAACATAACAGAATTTGCATATGTTGTTTATTGAACTAAAAAAAGGCAATAGACAAATAATAGAATGCCAAGGAAAATGATCATGTGGGTTATTGAGAAAAAAAGAGGCCCCTAATATGTTTGCGAATGTGATTGAAGATATGAGGTTGCCTTTGCTCTCAGATCAAACCAAATGAAGAAGAAATTTGTGGAATTTAAGATATGAATATGTAAGGTTCTACTGAGCCAGTTCCAACTATCTGGGTATGACACTTCCATGTGAATGTCACTTTAGACACTTAACATCCCCACACAGGAATTAAAATAATATTCATGTTGTTAACATCACATGCTGAACACTGGATGCTAGTACTATATTTGCTGCAGGAGGAAATCCTGTACGTATATTGATGCCTGACTGAAATAACTAAGCACAAAATGTGATAGGAAAACTGATATCTTACTGAATTATCTTGAAGAGTACAATCACTGCCTTATATTATGGCCATAGCAAAAAAAATGGCAAGTTATGAAAAATTTCACAAACTATTACCAAAATTAAAATACTGGCATTGAGTTACTATAATAGCACAAAATGAAAGCAATCTCCGAGATCCTACAATCTGATTGCTAAATTAAGTAAAAGAAGATTGCCCTAATTTCGAAATTTAGAACTAGTGGATGGCATGGTAAGCACACAATGTGATACGAAAACTATATCTTTCTCAATTATCTTGACGAGTACACTCACTGCCGTGTAAAGCCTACCCGAAAATGGCAAAATATGAAAATTTCATATATTATTGCCAAATTATAATACTACACCTACAAGTGAGTAACTATAATAGCACCAGTCGAAAGAAATTTCAGAAATCACACAATCTGATAGCTAAATTAAGAAGGATTGCCCTACTTTCAGAAGGTAAGAAAATTCAAGATTGAGACCTTAAACAAGGTACCTTACCGAAAATTTTCCATTGGTTAGTCATCCTAATTTCACCTACATCGATTAATCACGTCGGGGATCTGGTCCAACCATGGAAACCTACAAGCAACAAACTTGGACTTAGCATCACCCCACATTGGATAGTTGCCGGATTAGATGCAATTTGAGGCACTTTGCTTTTGTTGTCATGACATACAATAAAGGAGAGCATGTTGGCAACTGGCAAGCCAACGGGATGAAACACTAACAGGTGCTTCCAACTCTAGGTCATCCAACCCTTCATCTACCATAATAACCATTACCAGAACCCTACGGTTTCTACCCCTGTAGGCCTCATCGAAACCTGCAGTACATCCAGTCTTACAACTTTGTGGACCAGCCTAAAGCTTGATGTAAACCCTAGGGATATAATCCAAAGCCAAGAGACACCTTTGGCCTTCTTCATTGATCTACAACACCCATCAACTTTTTCTGAGCCTCCTGAGCTCATGCTGCCATAACGGAGGCGGAACATTTATTAAACGGTGGCACCATATAATTAAGTTTTTGGTTTATTTCAAGACATTTTTTAAGTATTTTTTTGTTGATTTCGATGGACTGTTTTGATTTATTTTTTGTTGAATCGAGATAAGGGCTGATGCATTAATCTGCAATCGCTAAGCTACCGGTTCCTACACCCCCCCAAAACTCTCAAGGCCATAAAGCAATCAACAATACCAGTACACATAACATGGTTCTTACTGACATTTATTTCAAAATTTAAGGGCTGATTCATTAATCTGTTCTATCTGAATTAAAGTGGTAGTGTTACCAAACTGAAATCTCTATTAACCTACTACCACTATCATATTCATAGCTTGCAAGTTGATTTTTTCCACTGTAATTCTAACCTAAAATGACAAATTTCAAATTGATACCAAAATTGTAGCAATAAACAAATCGATTTTATATTGTAAGGAATCAAATCAAACTAACCTTGAATCGAGCTTTTCTGAATCAAAGTAAATCACTTCTAATGGCTGATTTCAAAAGGAAACTTATATATCAATCTGGTCGTTCTACGACTTAATTGAGATTTTGGATCGTTTTTCGAAGCCATTCGAGAATTCACCGTTCTGATTTGAAACGTAGGTGTTCAGGCTTCCTACTTTGATATCTTTTTTCTGTTTCATGTCGACTTTATACCTTATCTTAGAGTCAATTACAAAAAACCTCCCTGTACTATTTTTCAACATGCATATTTTGCATACTTGACTATTTTATTTACAAATTTAGCCCTACACAATCGTTTTTCGTTCATTTTGTTCTTAGGTAGTGTTTGGTATACAGACAGAAACAACCATTATATAATGGCATAATTCATTGGGTGCAATAATAACTTAATGAGAGGTAAAAATTGATTTCTTAGGGTTTATGGATTCGATTACCGTATACTATACCTGATGAATGATTTCCATTTTAATGTACAAGGAGGGAAAAAAGTGAAAGCCTATTGTTGAAAACAACATTCCAAGACTTCACAAACGCAATAAATTTTCTAGTTGATTTGAATCAAGAGAATGAACACGTAACATCGATGGAAATAGAGATGTTGAAAAATGGTGGGGGGGGGGGTGTTCTACTTTGACAAAAGGAGTGTCATCTAAAGAAACGATGGTAAAATCTTCTTCTGAAAAATGTTCATGATCACCAAAGTCATGTTAACCTATTGGAATATCTAATGGTGTTCATATATGAATTTAATAGTTTTGAAACTATGTTTGTAATTGCCATTATGGTTCACTAATAAACAAAATGTATTCTTCAAAGATATGGAATAATTGGTAGTATAAGTTATCAGATAATTTTTGTTTTGTCGTGGAAGCAATTGTGTATCATATATATTGTTGATTATTGCAATGTTGTTTGTAACTAATGTCCCATATTTGAGTCTCAATTATGAACAAGATTAGTTTCAGAGTGAATGCAAGTGAGTGCACTTATAATATTGTGAATTGTTTCATTTATGCAATGGTTGGTGAGCTAATTGAAATGAATTTTACAATTTTTGAGTTGTCTAGTTTACTATAAACAAGAATGTCAATCAATTATATCAGAATACTGTTATGGAATGTACTTGGAGGTTTCACTAATGCAACGCTTGTTTCAAGGATTCCGATTTCCGAGTATATTAATTTCTTGCACCTTTTATTTTTATTATGATGTGATTAAGTGTTCATAGATGGAAGGATGTCGTTTCACTAATGAACATGCATGCTACGACGATCACTGGCATTATATTTAATCTGAGAAGTTAGTAATATATTAAATAGCATAGAAGTTCATAAATGAACATTATCTAACATTAAATGATCTCATAAACCGCTCCGGATGGTTATATTCATACATGTTCTGACTCGTCACTCATTATGGAAGTGGCTACTGACACATAAGTTATTTTTTTAATTTTTTATCACCAATGAACATACAAGCTATATTTTTACTTTTTAACATAATCATTCATTTGGAAAAATATACTCAATCTTACCTATGTAGAGATTTACATGTGCATAGATCAAATGATAACAAATGTTATTCTATGATTTATTCGTTCTTATAATATGAATTTTGAACATTGTTTCTTATCTTATGCACATATTTCCATTCATTTACAGATGTTTATATCCGACAATAAGATTGTTGACATATTATTACAACAAAAAAATAGCATAATTGGGAATGTCAGTTATCAAGGTGGGAATCTAAGACCATCTCCAATGCTAGGTTCTTACAAGCAAAAAGTGTAATGGCTTGTAAGAGCATCTCCAATGCTAGGTTCTTATAAGCAAAAAGTGCAATGGCTTGTAAGAACCACCATTGTGGAGAGTTCTTATAAGAACCCATTTGCTTCTATGTTCTTATTTAAGAACCTTGATCTTTGGTATGAAGTGACATATTACTAGTTTTTATTTTTTCTCTTAACTTTATAATTATTAAAATTTTGTGTTTAAAAGATGCATGGGTCCCACAAAAAGAGGTTCTTATAAGAACTACCATTGTGACATTTAATAAGAGTTCTTGTTTTAATTAGGTGGAAATGAGGTGGCAATAAAAAGTGCAAAAAGGAGGTTCTTATAAGAACCTCCATTGGAGATTACTATTGTGGAGAGTTCTTATAAGAACTCATTTGCTTCTAAGTTCTTATTTAAGAACCTTGATTCTTACCTTGATTTTGGTGTGAAATGACATATTTACTAGTTTTTTATTATTTTTTTTACTTTTTAAATATTAATATCATATATAAATGATAATTATTTAAGTTGCAAAAATACATAGGACCCACCAAAGAAGGTTCTTATAAGAACTAGCATTGTAAAGTTTTATAAGGAGTTTTATATAAGTTCTTGTTTTGATGAGTTATTGTCTTATAATTTACACTTGGCACTTGGTAGTGGCTATAACATGGTTTTCAGGGACCATGATTTTGACTACATAACAACCATATTTAAAAATTTGAACACTGGGTTTTCGGTTTCGGTTATGAAACCGACGGTTCTAAAACCGATTCCTAAATATGAAGAACCGGTGCAACCGGTTCCAATTCTTTCTTTTAGGCCATCCACTATCGACCCACTACTACCTAATGGTTTCAACTGCCACATCAGTGCCACATCAGCTTTCCACTATTTTACCCAAAACTACCCAATCCATCCACTATCAACCCAAAATTATTTATTTAACTCATAAATAAAATAATAATAAAAGAAGAGAGAGAAAGAAGAGAGAGATAGAGACAAAGAAGAGAGAGAAGTGGGGTGTGGGGGTGGGGGTGGGGGTGAAAGCGTCGGTTTGAGGAGCCCGTTCATCAGCAACCCGTTGATGGCCGCGATGGTGTTCCCTCCCTACCCGTCGGCTTATCAGCAACCCGTTGGCCAAGCCGCTCTCCACAGCGGATGGCCTTAGGAACCGTCGGTTCTAGTTTCGGGACCGGTTCTATGAATTTTGATCTAGTAGCCGTCTTTGTTCACCCTGACTTAATTAATATATAAAAACCAATTTATAAATATATAACATTTATTGATTTTATATTTGCTTTAACTCCCAATACATATATTATATTATATATATTTATTATATATATTTCTCTCTCTCTCTCTCTCTTTATATATAAATATATGTATATGGGAAGCCTAAAGACCCAATTCACTTTGCAGTCTCTCTCTAGTTGATCATCCATACATCCAAATGGCAAGATCAAAAGGGAAAAAATCCAAACGAAATCCCAAAGAAGCCATCAATAACAAAGAAGTTGATGGTGACAAGAAGAATTCAACTGATCTTGCCAAAGAATCTGGTCCGTATTGAATCTTGTTTTTTAGAATTATACTGTCTAAATCTATGCCCTTAATTTAAATTTTTTGTTTTACTAACTTTAGATTTATTTGTAATTAGATTCCGATCAAAAGACTACAGCTGTGGAGGACTTGCCTGAGTAAGCAATCTCTCCCCATCTATGTGTGTGTGTGTGTGTGTGTGTGTGTTGTGTGTGTTGTGTGTGTGGGGGGTGAAGTTTAGGTTTCAATTTATTTTTGTGTGTTTTTATGATGAAAAATGATAAAGATTTGAATACTGTTGTATTAGTTCTTAGTTTATCATCATCATAACTCTTTAATTACAAGCATTTCTAGATGTGGATTCTCCAAAGGGAAGAAATGATATGAATTGTTAGGGTTTGTGCACAATGTTCCACATAAATTAATTATTAAGTATTAGAGTGAGAAAATCATGTGGTTGTTTAGAAAAGCCTTACAATATTTTGCATCTGAGTATAATATTTATTCTTCATATATGGGGTCTAATCAACTCCATCTAAGAACCTAATTATAATTAACCTGAAGGATTTAGGGTTCTGGCATTTATATAAATTAGTAGCTTGTTCCCTTTAGGTGGTTGATCAGGTACTATGCCCATAGTAACAATTTATACAATAGCAATACTACCATTTATAGAGTATTATTTGCTCATAAGTTATCCTGAATATAATTGATGTGCCCAAATGCGTCATTTTCGTTTACCATCTTCGTTGTTAAAGATCTTTTTTCATTGAAAAAGTTGTAGTTCCTGGTTGATACCTAGTTTATTGAAACAACTTATAATAAAAAAAGGAAAGGTATTTGTCCCGAAAGTTCTTGCACCAGCTTGGCAACGATGATCTACGTAGTCGTATAAATACTTACCTCTCCTGATTCGGTGAGATGAAATTTACTTAATTTCAGTAATTTATAAATGTAAAAAGTTCCATGGATATTTTGTCTTCATTTATTAATTTCACTATCATTTTCTTTGGGCTCATGTTGCAGGTATATTTACATTGATATGGATACCTTGGATTATTATCTAAAGTGTCTACTTTGTTTAGGTACTATTTTATATATATATATATATCGTACCATTAACTTCAAATACTTAAAAAGAACATTTAAATTTCCAGGCAACAAATACCTTAATCCATTGTGTAAGAGGTTCTAGATTAAAAAAGAGCTGGTTTACATTGTGCTTCAGGTTTACATTGATTATCGTTTTGTTAATTTATGTCAAAATTAAGAGGATTAATCATCACCTTTCATCGATATATAGACACGCTGACGGAGGTGAGGGCCGTCAAAGCTTGCAATCACCGTTTCTGTAAGGAATGCATAGACAAATCATTAAGAAGTGGGTATGTTAGAATTCCTTTTCACCTTTCTAGTTCTCCCTCTATCAAGCAACTTATCCATTTATGATATCCACTTGTTTTATGATTTTATCCTTTCTTTACCTGATTGTGATCTTAATTGGTGCAGAATTAGGGTCTGCCCTCTTTGTAGGGCTTCTTGTTCCAGCCTTCGTGCTACCACTGAGGACACCACGTTAAATGGCTTCCTTAGCCATGTTGTTCCTTACATGGACAAAGAGGTATATATGCTTTGGTTTCAACTCGTTTACGCATTTCGTGTGTCACAGTAGTTGTCTTAAACTTCTATTGGTTCCATGGTATTAAGTACATTCGTTTGCAGGATTATAAGCTGAGTGAAGAAGACAAGTTGCGTAATGAGAAGGTTAATTAACAATCAGTTTAATTTCCTTTTTCAAATTTTTATATCTATATTTTGTCTGTGTGCTACCAAATTTTCGGTGACCATGATAACTAACAAGTATTTTGACTTGGGTTGGCAGTTGCAAGCTTCATTTTCTGCGATTGCGACTCGCCAACAAGATTCCAAGAGAAAGCGAAACAATAGAAGGGATGCATAAGTGGAAAATGTTCTTTGTCGTTTGATTGTTATTTAATCTTCGGTCTTTAATTTCTGTGCTGAATTAATAGTGATTACTGAATGAAGACATTGTCTTAATGAATTTTAATCATCTAATTAGTGGGATTTATCGTTACATGATTTTTTTCCCTTCTTGTTGCCTAACCGAAATATTCTCTTAGCTCTGAAATAGAAAACAATTATCGCGTTCCATAAAACGCCCAAAACTAGTAAAAAGAATGGATGGATGAAGAAGTTACATATGAAAAGCTTGTAATAATCTCAAGAAAGAAATAATACAAGCACTTCATTCTATTATACAGTGGAAGAGCAAAAAGGTTTGGGACTGTTAAATTTCAAGTTGTTAATATTAACTGCTTGAATGCCTTGTGCTCCCACAGACCTACCACCATTTGATACTTCAAGAACCACACCTGGTCTTGAAATGATCAAGATTGAGGAAAAGGAAAATAGCCAATTGCACCACTGCAAACAGACTTGACTCAAAAGTTCAGATTACAAAGGGCTACTTTAGAACATCAATCAGAACATCAATCAGAACAGCTGCTATAAGATCGTTATCCGGAGAGAAAAATAAAATAAAATTCAGGCTACACTTTCCTCCTACTAGCTAACCACTTCACTGCACAATGATATATATACTGAGCAATTAGGCAGTTGTGTCATTAGGGTCGAGACTCTTTCGTCGTAAGGTATCTGTAGCTAGCGGTGTGAGATGGGATAGAATCATGATCTCTGGAGATCAGTCTGCAGTAGAGCTATAGTTTGATCCTTAAATTCCCACATGATTCTATAATATATAATTTCCTTGTGTGTCTTTAATTTAATTACAATAATATATATATATATATATATATATGTGTGTGTGTGTGTGTGTGTGTGTGTGTGTGTGTGTGTGTGTGACTTTATATAGCTTCCAACTAGTACGTACCTATACAATTATCCACCATGCATATTAGGCTAAGATCATGCATGCTATCTACATTACTTGTGTCTTGTGATATCATACTCTGATTAATTAACATGATTACAAAAAGATTGAGCTGTTAATGAGAGGATATTTATTCTATTTTAAACCCTTGTGGTTTTGGTGAGATCTGCATAGGAGGATGCGTTACCGGCAACAAGTTGATGATATCGAGGTTGATTCATAAATTTTTACACCCTATGAAATGTAATGTAATTGGGTGAAACCCCAGTAGGTTACTCTTCAAAAGAGCCATCGAAGAGAGAAGAGAGGTTTACAACATGTATACATGATAAATGGTCCAAGTCTAGTGATGTGGGACTCCAAGTCTCCCAAAATAAGATATTAATTGTAGGACCGGCGGCCTTAATAATTTCACAGTATAACTTAGGATCAGTAAGAACGACATCATCTGTATGCTCTTACGTACTCACGTGCAGAAGTGACACCCACATGGCCGACCTGAGATTTTTCTGACTGTTAACTTTGCCTGATCAAGGGACTAGTCAACGTGCGTGCAAGTTGGCCAAACACATTTATCAAAAAAAGTTCTGAGCTAATCCAATGGAGTTCACCTCATGGTGTCCTGTCCTTTATTATGTTTCTTCTCAGAGTCTTAAAAAAAGCGGATTTTCATTAATTTGTGCAATGACACCCTATACTAAATGTATATTGTATGATGATAATTACAGAGAATTGTAGCCATTTACAGCCATACCAAAATGCACAATTATATCCTAGCTTGTAGCCAATCCTAAACTCTAATTAGCGCGCATATATGGGAAGAAATTTGTGGTATATCGATGATCGGCAACTTCAACAGGTATTAACATCCAAGGTCCACGCTCTTGCTGTTAAAAGTAGAATTTCAACTTCGGAAAGCAGTGTAGATTGGTGTTTTCTTCCATTGCTCCCATGCTGCATGCTTCTGCGGTAGTCTTGATATTTATTTCAGTGGTTTATCATTGATCATGTTCTTTGTCCGTTTTTAACGTAATTGGTAGAAAGTGAGAAAATTAATTCACTCTTGGTAATTGGTAATCAGACAAACAATCCTCAACAGTTATGAAGTAGAAGTAGTAGTTACTTATGGGGAAAATGTATATTAGCATAAGCTCTTTAATTGGGATGTAACTTCTGTAATTGGACTCTGCTGTAGTTACTATTAACCAAGTGTTGATCACAAACCTAAATATACATTTTGCATTGCACCAAACATATGAACCATAACGTTAGTACGCTTAAATCATTATTAGAAACATATATATGTCGAAGTTTATCACGGTCACACTTATACTATACTATGTGTGTGTGAATGATTGCGCGCATAGTTTATGTGTTGAGATCTTTCAGAAACTATAACAAATAAGAAGATGAATAACTTGAAGCATTCATTACGTGGAACATATGCTTGAAACTAAGAAAAATGCTCTCTACGCTATTTAAATGAATATAATGGAGAAAAGAAATATACATAAACAAGTGCAAAAACTAAATAGATACGAGGTTGTGTGTTATCCAGAAGGGCTCATGAGCCACCTAACCTTCCATGAGCTCCACTTAAGTTCTAGAAGACTAGAACCTCCAACACTACTAAAAAAATGAGCTTTACTGACAGACAAATCCGTCGGAAATCGAATTTTCGACGGATCCAGCCGTGAGAAAACCCTGTCGGAAAGCGATATTTCCGACGGAATTTCAATTTACGACGGATATTTCCGTCGGAAATCCGTCGAGTTAGTTTTTCTAAATTCTATTAACCCCACAATTCTAATTAACGAATTCAATTAGTTTCCGACAAATTACCGACGTATTGATTTATTTTTTTATGAAACACAAAAAATATGTTTTTGACGGAAATATTTCTGTCGAATTTTTTTCCTAGAAAATAATTTTCTTTCCAACGAAATAATCCGTTTGTAATATTTTTTATTTTTTTATTTATGAATTTAAAAAAAATTATTATCTGATGGATTATTCCATCGGAAATGTTTTTTACTTTATTAATTCAAAAATAATTTATTCAGTTAAGTCCCGACAGAATAATCCATCATAAATCTGTTGAAATTAACTGCAAAAATAAAAAAAATATTCAAATATTGATTTTTAAATTTAAAAATACTATAAATGCTAAAAGAAGCTGTTGTAAAAAATAAATAACATAAATTAATTCGGACGGAATAAATAAAGATTGTTTGATCGTTCGATAAACGTAACTCAAATTTTCTAGTTTAAATAACATGTACGGGATCACAATAAAGTGGAAACTACGACGGAGAAAATCCGTTTTGACTTAACTTCCTCACCAACTCCTTCAACTCCTCAAAATCTTTTTTGCGGATCTCTTCTGCTTGGCGCATCCCTTTTCGCGGGCCTCTTCTTATTCGAGCAATCGGGCATCTAATGCTTGAGACTACAACAATAAATAAGAAACATCAGAGTTTTTAATAAGAATTATATACGAAATAGATAAACATCAAAGGAAAAGAAGGTATACACCTATGCATTAAAAGACGATGCACCACCAGGTGAGGATACCCGATCAAGAATTATTTACTTTATGTTTGATGCTCCATCTAATTCGTACACCGATTCATACCCCTATAACAAGGTATGAATAGAAAAAGTTTATTGATTTTATGAAAAGTGTGAATGACAAAGAGACAATATGGGCATTCTACCATGGCTATTTTGTGTCATTTTCTGTTTATTTTATTCATTCATAGAGGAGAGTTGACTATTCTAGTAATTGGAAAGTTGCCGAGGATGGCGCAACAATATATGCAAAGATACTATGTCAAGCGATGACTTCATACCAGCCAAATTAAGTTGACTTTTCTGTTGTTTAGCCTTCTCAAAATCAAAATTCAGTCAAAACCTTTCAATTTGCATAGGTATTTTGTAATACTTAAATTAAATATTATTTCATTTTTTAATTAAAAATATAAAATATAACACTATCTTTTATTGGATGGCAGTCAAAAACACACACGCTCCGACCAACGTCGAAGAGGTATCTGGGATCCATTTGGGCACCTGACTAATCCTCTCGACCATGGAAACCGTTACCGGCCCATAGCCTCGCCCATGTCCGGCCCAAAGGTCGACCCATGAACTAGAGTGTCGCCTTCTTTCAGGGACGGATCTAGAACTTTTTTCAGACGGTGGCACCATTTAACCATAAAGAACATACATAAAGAAAATTTTCATAAAATCTCTATTGGTCTAGTGGTTGGTTCATTGACTTTCAAAGGTAAAGTCTCAAATGCAATTCTTGGTACAAGCAATTTTTTTATATAAACACTAAATATGATATTAAAAGCAAAAATCTAAAAAAAAATGTCTCTAATAGGACTTAAACCCATGACCTCATGGTTACAAGGCAAGTAACTAACCAACTCAACCAAAGTAAACTTTCGTTTTTATTGTATTTTCAAAATATATATGGTGGCACACGACAAATTGATACGGTGGCACCATAATTTTTTACACTACGACGGAGGAATTTGACGTTGGCCCGTGCCACCGTGTGCCCCTCTTCAAATCCGTCCATGCCTTCTGTTCCCCCCTCAAATCGAACCCAAGTAGATAGGGATACCATCCACTGCCCATCTCAGGATGTTACCGACCGTTGAGCTACAAAGGAATTGACAAATGTCCTTAGTTTGCGCATGGGGGATTCGAACTTGGGTGACACTATGTACCCTCCAAGCACTGACCACTTCATCACAACACCTTGGACATATATAACACTATTATTTTAGTTATATTCAACATATTTTTTTATATTTTAATTAATTAAGTTAATTACTAACTAAGAATACAAGAAAGACAATTTAATATGGAAAATAATAATCATTTTGTTTATATTTATAATTTAGGATTTAGTTAGACGAATTGAGTATAATTGAAGAAAAATGAAAAGGGTTATATCTATTATATCAGATATAATTTTAAAAAAATCAAAAACAAAATAGAAGTTAAAATCTTTTTAAATCTTTCGATACAAAACTTAGTTGCTAATAATCTATGTTTATATTTTTCTAGAAAATTTGTTTTATTTTAATGCATTTTAAATCTTTATTTTTATAATCATTTGGATATCCTCATGGTTGTCGTTGTCAAGATAATAAATAAATAAATATAAAAAGACAAACTTCACTTATTGATTCATAAAGAAAACTATTACTATTCAGGAAGATAAATAAAAAACCACTACCAAAATTAGGCAGCATGCACCTTCTGATTTTGACACGAAGCTTTAGTTATATAACACAACATATTAAAAATTACGATATTAATTAATGTGATTAGATATATAATTTATATTTATATTCAAAATGATAGTGTAGTTGAGTCCAATATCAAATGGGTTTATTTGCAATAATGATGATAAACAAGATAGGTATATAACTGTGAGATAAATTCTCAAAAAACAGAATAATACATTTTATTCAACTACACCATTACACAAGGCATTAAAATTTATTTAGTACACATAAAATTAGAATGAGACAATTCTTTATTTATTTACTTTTTATATAGTCACGGTGTGAAACCTAAATATATTGCTAGATTATTGTTTCAGGTTATATAAACCAAACAACTCAACTAAACATACAAATAGAGATTAATAATTTAAAATTTGAGCTTTAAATCTAAATTAGTTAGATTCAGACTAAAGACAATACTTCTTATATTAAGGTTTGACTGACTTAAGATTAACTATTTATTTATTTTTCTATGTTGAATAACTAATTTGAATGACATTTTGTTTACTAAATAGTAGTAAATACTTAGTCTAATTAAAAGAAAATAATGGTGACTTTACCCTTATGTATGTGTTAAATGAGAGTTGATTGTTTGATAAGTTTGATTAGGCTATATATTACATTCAAATATATTGATGAAAACTTTTTAGTTTTAAAAGAAAATTAATATCATAATTAAAATTCTTTTACTTTTCATTTTCACCCAAGGCCAAACATAGGTTTAATTGCATTCTCATGTAAGAGTGGTTGTGTGTATAAGTAGATATAAAGTTAACAGTAGTACAATACTAAATGCTACATTTTAATTTGCTTGAGAAGAGCACTTAAAATAGTTAAATTCAAAGTAAATTACGTTTTTTCCGTCCCTAAATTTGGTAGAGTTGCTAGATATCTTATAAACTTGAGTAAATTACAAATCTGGTCCTCATAGTTATAAAAAATATTGAATTGGACCCCTCAAACGAAATAATTATACGTATGGTCGCTATAGTTTCATGTTTGTTATGGATTAGGTTCTTTATCCTAACTCCATTAACTAATGATCCGTTAAGTCAAGGTAATATAGTTTTTGTATATATGCATTTAAATTATAATTATTATACTAAATATTATGGCATAAAAATATATTAATAAAACAAATATGGTCCCTGTCAAAATCCCTCCCTCCTCGGCGACCGACGTCAACTTCCTTATTAGACACCTCAGGTGTCGACTTCTTGTTTTCTGCTTATACTCTCAAATTACCGACGACATATTCTTCTCCAATTAACTCATGATCTCTGGCAACCCCCTATCCTACGACAGCCTCTAACCCCCTCTAGAACTAAACTGTCTCCTTTTCACGTCTACACCATTCACCACTTGCAAACATGATTTGTGCAGCAAACCCTGGCACAAATGAAGGCACATCACATTTCCCATCCTTCATCGATAATTGAAGTGAACTTTTGATTGTATTCATTATGAATATTACCACATTGTCGTTGATGAATATCATGTGAAATTCTCGAACATGTAGCACGTTATCGTTGATCCTTAGTTCACAACAAAAATCATGTTCTTAACCAAACCTATCCCTATATACATAGATATTAATAGGGGTGAGCAATAAGTCCTAAATCCAGATACATTAACCGATACAGTAGCAATGTTGTAACGATCATGGACTGATTCATATATTTCGGCACGGTAATCAGTTCCATGTCTTTCTTATAATCGGTATTTGGTAATATCGATACCGAGTCCCCTATAATTACCAAAAATACATATTGGTATTGAAAGTCGAAAAGACACCATTTTTTCAAAAATCCCAAACGAATCTCAAATCCATTTCAAATAAAACGATTCCATACCAGTGTTGAGGGGAGACGATATCAATCTTAAACCTTCTAAAACTCCAATTTCTTGCAATTGATCAACCCCTACTAATGAAAATACAAGAGTAAGTTGTTTGATTATGAAGTGGTTTATTTTTATGAACTTGTGAAGTTCGTTTGTTTGATTGTTTTTATGAATTTATGAAGTTTGTTTTTACCAAATCGGGACTGATGGGGTACTAGTATCAAAATACCGTTACCGTATACTTCTAATCGGTTCGTATTCGCCATTGAGATATCCACATTTTGGTATTGAGAATTTTTAGTACAGTACCGGTTCGGTACAGTATCAGTCCCATGCTCATTCTTAGATATTAATATACATAACTGTTTTATATTCTCAAAAGAAAACAAAAAATTCCTAGATGCACCTCACTTTTAACTGGAATTAACAGAAAAACTCAACTACAGTTAACAAAGAGACGAAATCCAAGAAAATTTGCCATAAACGTAGAATAAAAAAAATAGAGATCAATTCCGTCAATATCTACAAAGTCAAAGGATGTAAAAAGTAAATTTTTATTTAATCTTAAATTTATGTGTTGGGGTCACGTCCTGGAGACTTTCCCCCCTCATCCCCTGTCTTTCTCTCTCTAGAAATTGTGAAAGGGAAAGATTTTAGAGAGAGAGAGAAGATTGGAGAAGAAGATGCTCACATCATCACTCTCACTTCTCATCTTCCTTTTGGTTTCCATTGCAGCTTTCACACCTTCTTACCAAGGTTTTCTTTCTTACTTTACATTCTTCTTTCACTGGATTTCTTTCTATGCCACAAATTGCTTACTTTTTGCTGCTTGTTGATGTCTTAATTTTGCTAGATTAGTGTGTTTTTGTTCTAATTTTGAGTTTTTGGATTGATTTCTTTTGTTTTTATGCTTACTTTTGGTTGTGAATCAAGTAATTGGAACTTGCCATAAATGCGTAGTTTGTCAGAATTGAGATTGAGATTGAGATTGAGATCAAATGTGTGATTTGAAGTTTTAGTAGTTTTAATTTCTAATTAAACATTTTGCAGCAAGCAAATTGGTTTCAATTGTTATTGTTTTCCATTAGGAACTGCATAAACTATATTAACTGTAGCTTAATTTGCACAATGAGGTGCAATTGATCTGTTAAGATCTGGTTATTAGGGGAAAGCTTTGGCTTAAGTACAATTATTAATAGAAATCTAATGGATGTAGCTTTCTTTGAGTAAATAGAAATGATTGAATTTTGAAGGAAGCTAATTATTGGCCTATAACATGTTAATCTTGCAGAAATGTTCATTAAATTTGCAAAATGAACATACTTTTAGTATGTATCCGAATTTGTTGTCCGTGATTTTTATCGTATACCGTTTGGCTTTAAATTAATGCAGCACCGTATGCTCTGAGAATAAGCTGTGGAGCTCGCAAGGACGTCCACACGGCACCAACAAATACGTTTTGGTATAGGGATTTTGGATATACTGGAGGGATACCTACTAATGCAACCCGTCCAAGTTATATCACTCCGCCTCTTAGTACGCTTCGCTATTTTCCTTTGTCTGCGGGTCCTGAAAATTGCTACCGCATAGATAGGGTGCCTCATGGCCACTATTCAGTGAGGGTCTTTTTTGGATTGATTACTGATCCCACTTTCGACAACGAACCTTTGTTTGATGTATCTGTGGAAGGGACCCTAGTTTACTCTTTGTCATCGG
Organism: Centaurea solstitialis; assembly: GCA_030169165.1. Lineage (NCBI taxonomy): Eukaryota > Viridiplantae > Streptophyta > Magnoliopsida > Asterales > Asteraceae > Centaurea > Centaurea solstitialis. The sequence goes on from CM058041.1 coordinate 91,877,627, forward strand.
GTTGGAGTAACCATGATGACGAGCAAGCCTTTGTCGAGGCCCTTGTGTTTCTTGAAGATGGATCTGCCTCTATTTGCTTTCACAGCACTGGTCATGGAGACCCTGCTGTACTTTCGATCGAAGTTCTTCAAGTTGGAAATAATGCGTACAACTACGGCCCGGGATGGGGCCGAGGAACGATCCTAAGAACTCATAAAAGACTCAGCTGTGGTGCTAAAAATCCAAAATTCGATGTGGATTACAGTGGGAACCACTGGGGTGGAGACCGATTCTGGAACTCCATTTCCACTTTCGGCCAAAATTCAGACCGTGCTTTGGCCACGAAAAACGGCATTAAGATATCCTCGAATGTACCAAACTATTACCCGGAAGCTCTTTACCAGACTGCGCTCGTTAGCACCGATAATCAGCCTGATCTAACTTACGCAATGGATGTGGATCCAAATAGAAATTACTCCATTTGGTTGCACTTTGCGGAGATTGATCCGTCGGTTACAGGGGAGGGTCAACGGGTTTTTGACATCCTAATTAATGGTGATACCGAATTTGAAGGTATTGATATCGTCAAAATGAGTGGAGATATAAATAGTGCTCTTGTGCTGAACACGACGGTTGCTGTTAGTGGAAGGAGTTTGACGATAAGTATGCACCCTATAAAAGGCAGCCATGCCATAATCAGTGCCATAGAGATCTTCGAAATTGTCAGAGCTGAGTCCAAAACTTTAACTGATGAAGGTACTTTTTAGCTACCTTGTCTATCTGACTTGATGATTTTCTGAATTTCCATGTTTTGTTTCCAATCCTATATGACATCAACAAAATAAAAAAAAATAAGACAAGTAGTCAAGAAGTTGTTGCAACTGTAGTCCATGTCAACTATGTCGTTTGTTTGAAGATCAGAAGTTCTAAACCATGTGACATCCTCGAGATTTTAACAAATCATACTTGATCGAAATATTCTGGATGAAAGTTACATGCATATAAGAGTCTCAAAGCCAGCAAAATTGCTTTTCTTATGAATTCTAGTGGAAGATGTTAAATAATGCCACTTTAGTGGGATTGAAACCACTCTTTGCTAGAATATATGAATTCTAGCTGAAGAATCAATCAAATGACTCTCACTTCCATCCATAGACTTTCATTAGCATTTCTTTTGTCACTAACAACAAGTATATATTTATATCAATAACATCTAGCAGACACTTGATTTGTGGGATCATTCTTCTACTGTAGTATGAAAATCTGTATATCATGAAATTTAAAAAACTTGGTGACTGATACGAGATAATATTCTTCATGCATATACTTGTTACAACCTTACCTTTCTTTGTAGAACCAATGGAAAGGAGATAGGGGGACTATGTAAACATTTTCTTACCTAGTTCTGGTAGGGGAAACCCCTAAAACTTGATGATGTTTACAGGAAAATTCATATAATCTGAAGGATTGTTTTAATGAGCAACATTGTGAAGCCCCCTTTAGCTCTTCAAACACTCCATGTAACCAACTAAAGTTTGTTAATTTAAGCACTTTTGTTGACAAATAAACAGCTGAATTGCCATGTATTGTGTATTGAACTATTGATAATAAGGGACCTAATTTTTGTACCTTTTTTTTAATTTGGTCATACGTAGTCCGACATATTTGGTTGTTGAATCAAGATTTAAAATTTTTTTATGAATTTGATGCCTTAAAAAGGATTCTTATGAAGTAAACTTTTTTATTTGTAGTAAGAGCTCTGCAGAAGTTAAAGAAAGCCCTGGGTCTTCCTCTTCGTTTTGGTTGGAATGGTGATCCATGTGTTCCACAGCAGCATCCATGGAGTGGAGTAGATTGTCAATTTGATAGTGCTAAAAGTAAATGGGTCATTGATGGACTGTAAGTTTATCTTATGCTTTGGTTGACATTCTGCTGATATGATTTGTTACATATAGATTCAAAATCTGCAACAAAAATATAGATTTTAAAACCAACTCAAGCTGGATAGTGCAACTTGGATTGTCTTCATAAGGAATTATTGATGTATCAACAAGATTGGATTACAAGAAAGCAAATAGATTGAATTTGTTAAACCTCACTTGTTCTCTTCATAATTATATGGTTTGGGCGTTCAACCGCAAACATGGTCACAAGTAATTTCACCTAGGCATGGTCCATCGCTTCATTTACATCCTTCATGATATCAAATAAATAGTGTATTGACTATTGAGTATTGACTTGTATACTTGAAGCAACCAATAAACCTTCTTTGGAGTAAACACTTATTACAATAAAATCACTGCTTGATTAAGCACATTTAACCGTTATTCTTACAAAAAGATCTACTAGTTAAGCAATTGTTCTAAAGATCAAACAAAAGAATGACAAGCTAAAGCCTCACACTTAGACATTCATCATGTAACAACCAGTCAACCACTATGGTGTCGATGGTGCATATGATTAAATCATTTGTGTAACTAAAATGAAGAACAAGGAGGCTGAGTTGTGTCACAATGTTTGTTTTGGAAGTGAAGTTTTAAGATTAAAAAAAGTCCTTTGACCAAAAGATCTAGAGTCCAAAAGGTTTCTTTGCTTTAAAGGTTGAAGAAGAGGTATTATATGAAGTTTGAGAAACTTAAGACAAAAGTTAAGGATATCAAGTGATGTGGTTAAGATAGGAAATGAATGCTGAGATTAGGAAGTGAAAATCCCAAAGTTACAAAAAATCTTGTTACCTTCAGAATTTCATCTTATACGAAATTAACTTCAGAATTTCATCTTAAGACAAAAGTTAAGGATATTTTTGTAAAACATGGGGAATGTGAGTTGACATTAAAATGCACCAATAATGTGATCAAAGATTTGTATCCAGTAATTAACATATGAATCATATTACTTATTATGCAAATTATTACATCAGTTATAGATAAACTGTGTTTGGTCATGCTGAAATCCTTGTGAGTGATACCTTAAAAACAAAAATGCATCAAAATTTTGGTGAATTCCACCTCTGCAATTGTTAACTCACAACTGATATTCTTACCACTAGAGACTATACATATGTTTTAAAGTGTCATAGAAACAACTTCTTCCAAAATGCAACTGAAAGGTTGCATACAAGGACAACCCTTCCCATGCTTCACTACCACCTCGCTCCTTACAAAGAAAAGAAAAAAAAATCCCAAGTGTGTTTAGAAATATGTTGTTTTTGTTTGCTAAATCTTTGTGCTGATGGTATTTCCATCTCTTTTAAACAATTCTAACTGTGTATTTACTTGTGATATCAGAGGTCTTGACAATCAAGGTTTGAGAGGATTTTTACCTGCTGACATATCCAAGCTGAGTCATCTACAAAATATGTAAGTCTAAATGGGTCCACCCATCTCATAAACACATAATCTGCTCATGATAACAAAAATTTGCTCTTTTCCTATCCCACCACCATATCCAAACTCAAAGGAAAAACAAAGAAAAAGACATCCATACTATCAATCATTAATTTTTCCTTACTAAAAGAGCACACATGGTAACACATGCCTAAGTGAACACTAATAGATAATTGGGTAAAATCTTTAGCCTGAATCCTGACTTCTATCATCTCTCTTGTCCATTTGCAGGAACCTGAGTGAAAATAGCATCCAGGGGAACATTCCTTCTTCACTTGGAACAATTGCCAGTCTAGAAGTACTGTGAGTATTACTTACTATTAGCAACCCTGCTCAGACATGTTTCATTGCGTATTAGCTGCTTGATCAAGAGAACCTTTTAATTTTTTTTATTTGGAGCACTTGCCGGATTTTCTGCTAGTTTGTAGTTCATCATGCTTCTGTCATCCTTCTGGATATCTGAGTTTGTACATTTGTTTATCTTTGTTACAGATAAGCAAATACAAGAATTTGGATATGCAAAATATGCATAATAGTGTTTTTAGCCTACCTCAAGAAGTCAAGCACAACAAAGGCTTTTTGTTGCTAATTGCCCCTTGGCATAATTTCCAATTTGTTTAAATTTTACAATTCAGGATCTACATTTCTGTAATATTTAGTTACGTCAGGTGCATAATGTCCTCATCTCTGCTAATATTGATTAGCATTCTTTTTGGTACACCTTCATTCCAGGGGATTATACATGCTAAATTCATTCGACCTAACATAATAAATCCATTATGACCAGAGATGTTAAGTGCCATAAAAACGTTTCTGTAGATCCTGGAACAAGTATTTGAAAACATTGCATAAGCCAAGATGTTGTGGTCATAAGTAGAAAGAGGTTGAAAAAGAACAAAAGAAAGGGAGAGAATTAGAGAACCTATGCGTAACTGGGATTTACATGCTACAATTTTGATTACATGCACAAATAGCTCTAACCCTGATGTATGTCGACCCATCCAAATTTAAAGCTGATTGTCGACCTGATGCATTTCCCGCAAAGCATACTTAATATTAATGAGATTCCAATCAGTCATAAAAATTTCCTCATCTCAATAGATTGGTTAAATCACGTAGACTTTTTGTGTTTTTCTGCAACTTGTAATTCTTTCAACTAGTAGCTACATGATGATTATCTGAACCTGAATTTGCATGGCAGGGACCTTTCATACAATTTCTTTAACGGAACTATTCCTGAAAGCCTTGGAGGCTTGACATCAGTTCGGATATTGTAAGATGCTCGCCCTTTTTCTTTCCTTTTTTTCACTAGCAGAACAGCATAAGTATAAATACATCAAGCATGCTTTGGACTATGAGTCTGATACAAGACCCTAACAGCAACTCTAGAGTTCCATGATTTTATACTTCATTTCTTGCATGCTATAAATGATTGTACTCTACAACTATCAATGTGAGAAATCATTAATTAGTATCATTTTACAACACCTATGGGATGATATTTTGCTGTGATGTTATTCGTTGTTTTCTTATTGTACATCTTCATGTTGCAGGAATCTCAACAGCAACTCCCTCACTGGAAGAGTCCCGGCTGCGCTGGGGGGAAGGCTCTTGCACCGAGCAAGCTTCAAGTATGTTTTCAGTTCTCTCTACTTGTAACTTTGGTTATATTAGTGTTAGACCTTAGTACCCCACAAGCCAAGTGTTGCTCGTTCATCCCAAGATTTAGAATGAATTATATATTTTGTCCCTGTGATTTGGTATCTTTAAGACTTTAACGGATCCCTTCCCTATTTTGAAAGTTTAACAAAACGTGTGGTTGCATTTTTTTAACGAGCTGGGTCTTTGTGGTTGGATTAGGGACCCAACTCATTAATTTTTCAAAATAGGGACGAAATCTGCTATAATCACCAAAGCACAGGCATGAAAAATGTAATTCACTCTTGAGATTTATTTTAACAGCACGCCCTTCGTCCTCAAAAAAGATCTAGCAGCTCTTGAATTTCAAATTTAATAGTTAAATGTATATTGATCTTAAACTCTTAAAAAAGAACTTTTATCATAGCTGCATATTACAGCAACTTTTATACAAAAGTTGGTGTTTTTGTTTGTAATTGGTAAAAGTTCTGAAAAGTTTATCTTATCAACATCCCATTTGAAATTAAAAAAAGAAGATGCATCTCCTTTAAATAGTAAGCATTGATATATAAATAAGTGATGTAAAATGAATATGCTGAAATATTGATTGCGGGTGTGTACAGTTTTACGGATAATAGAGGTCTTTGTGGGATACCTGGACTACATACTTGTGGGCCCCACCTTACTGCTGGTGCAAAGATTGGAATCGCCTTAGGATCAGGCGTAGCGCTTCTTTTGATTGCCACTTGCTTGACATGTTGGTGGAAAAGGCGTCAAAACATCCTCCGAACTCAGCAAATTGCAGGTAAGATATGCAAGTATCAGTTTGTCATAGTTCATAAACACAAAAAAGAGATCTTTTGCATACATATTTAATCCCCTTTATATGACATGCATATAAATAACATTCCAGCCTTTCAAATTTGCAATGCATTCTGTTTTTGGATATCTGATATTGACCTTTTTGCCCATTTTCATCGTCATAACGTACTACCCATGCCAATCTCCGTCTATGAAATTTCTTTTTTCGTCATTACTAAAAGGTATTTTAGATTTGGGCAAAATGCAACAAAGTTTAGTTTAATTCCTATTTAGCGTAACAAAGTATTTTTGTTTCACTAGTCGATGTAACAAACTTTGAGAAATTTTCATTTTGTACCCATTTTGACTCGTAACCTACTGAGCTTGTAAAAGTTGATGACATGGACACTTGTTTATGAGACGGCTATGACAAAGTCGACAATAAACTTGACATCCACCTGATGTACGTTACAAGATCAGTATGTCATGGCTCAAAATAAGTAAAAAATTGGAAGTTAAGCCTTTCTCATGGTTTCATCTCTGATACCTGTTGTATATGATTTTCAAAACAGCAAGAGGCGCTCCTTACGCGAAAGCAAGAACTCATTTCTCACGTGACGTGCAATTAGCAAGGCATAACAGCGGTCAAGAACATGCTAGAACTGCTGCCGAGAATGGACCGATCTTGCTTTCTTGATCACAACCATCCACCCTCGAAAGCATATATACATACACACGTTGCTAATGGTAGCGTATAATCGTTATCTTGATTTTGTTAAAATGTCTAGTGAGGTTGGGTTTTTGCAACCCTAGAAAGTTGTAGTTGAAACCAACTAGTTACTTACTCCATTGGAGTGTTAACAAGGAATGAAGCAGATTGTATATTATCTAATCCCTTCTCTCTTTTTCATTTTTCCACCTGTTGGAAATTGGTTTCATAAAAAAGTAGTTGTTTCCTGTTTTAGAAGTGTTTTTTAGGGGGCGTTTGGTTGGGGGTATTGAACAGTCAAGAATGGGAATGATAATGAAAACTGTTGTTTGGTTTGATATTATATAATGTAATCATTCCTGCAGAACCATTAATTTCCATTCCTGACCAAATTGGGGGGAATGAAATTTTTATTTCTACTTGGTTCTTTTTTCCACCCATTGTTCGATCTATGGATGTTAAATGAAATATTTTTTGTATTTTCAAGATGGAAAAACATATTTTTCAATATGAAGCAATTTTTCATTGATTATAGTGGGTTAACCAAACAGCATCAATGCAATGCTCATTCCTATTCCCATTCTTCTGCATTCCCATTTTCATTTTCATTCCCATTCCCTGAAATGAACCAAACACCCCCTTAGAAGAGAATCAAGGGGTATAAACCCAACTTTAATAGTTTTAAAGTAGAATTTGTGACATTATCACTCTTCATAGATAAAGTGATCAAATTTGATAAAGAAAAACGAAGAGAATAAAATGCTATTTTTTTATGTAATTTGTTTAATAATTTCTTAGACAATTTAATTTCAAGATTTAAAAGAGTACAATTTTTTATTAAAAAAGAAAAAAAAAATCAAGTGATCAGACGTGTGTGATTCAAGATTGAAACTAAGTTCATTTTGCCCATAATTACTATTCAATTAACTACTTTGTTTTTTTTAACGGCATTTTAACTCACACACACGTTCCAGGGGTATCCGGATCCATACGGTCACCGACTAATCCCCCGCGCCAATGAGCCGACCCGAAGGCCAACCCATAGACTCGCCCTGAACCGACCCGAAGACCGGTCAAGAGCTGGATACCGCAGAAGAGGTCTATAGGGCCTTTGACCTTTTTTGTACCGAGCGGAGCTCGAACCCGCGCCAACCTATCTTTCAAGGCAAGCGCAAGGATGTTACCTACCATCGCGGCTAGACATTCATTGGTCAATTAACTACTTTGTGTTTATCATTTGATTAATGTTCTTAATTTTGTGTAATGCCATAGATTTGTCTATAAGTTTACAATCTAAATTCAATTTGTAATTGAACCCAACCCTATGTGTAGCGAGCGTAAGAGGCTCACGGATCAATGGATCATGCTAGAAGCAAATTAATTTACGATAAGAAATATGGGTCATATACTTTAAATAATAAATGGATCAAATACACAATGAGTAGATTGAGTTAAAAGGGATATGATTGTCATTTTATCTATATCGTTATAACAAAGATGTATCTTTGTGATACGTGGAAGAAATTGAGTACACTTATATTCCTCTTATCTTAGTGATACGTGGAAGAAATTGAGTACACTTATATTCCTCTTAAAGTTATCTGCTTTACAAAATAACTTCAAGGGGGCTTTAGAGCATCTCCAATGGGTAACACTATTTTTTACACCAAATGTCAAAAATAGTGTAAAAAATAGTGTAAGATTTGGTGTTATTATTAAATCTTCTCCAATGGGTAACACTATTTTTCACACCAAATCTTTTTTATATTAATTTATTAAACTTTCAATAATATCCTTATATTTATTAACTTTACAATTCATACCCATATTTTTTTATTTATATCATAATTTAATATTTTTTTTTATTTTTTATTAGTTATGAATTAATTTATTGTAATGCAAAAAACAAAATTTTTTATTAAACAATAAAAGTTGCAATAAAACAAATAAAAAATAAACCTATTAAAACTTTAACACTTTAAATAACAAAAATAATAAATATCAAAATTGAGGGACCAAAAATGTAACTTAAAAAGTAGTGTAAAAAAATAGTGTAAGGAATAGTGTTACACCAAATTTGGTGTTGCACTATTCATCACACCAAATTTAGTGTTAAAAGTAGTGACCCCATTGGAGATGTGAATAGTAACTTTTACACCAAATTTGATGTTTAGTGTAACATTTGGTGACCCCATTGGAGATGGTCTTATAGGCAAACCAAACCAAACCCAACCCTCCTAAAAGAAAAGAAAAAAAAAAAAACTGGAGTTTAGGAAACAAACTTACCTAAGGAAACATGAAAATAACTAACCTTCTAAGATAAAGATCAAAAGATCTTAAACAATCTAGGAAGCTAACAAGAAGGAAACTATAAATAAGGAGAATTAAAAAAAAAACTCTTTTCTTCTAGAAAAGATAATAAAATATATTTTACTTTTCTTTATTGAATATAACGGCCTTGACTTTTGCAGTAAGTGTTGTGTTGCCACACAAGAAGACCAACTCCTCCTCTGCTACACCTGTGCATCAGATTCAAACATGGTTTTAATAACAATTATAGTTTTAGTAGAATATTTGGCCCAATTAATAATGGTAATGATCCCTATAATTTAAAGTTATTCTCTATTTTTTATTCATGGTAATTTTGAAATGAATTATTTGGTTTCAATTATTTGAAATATCAGCTTTCATTTGAACCTTTATATATTTATTCATTCCGAATAACACATGATATTTAAAATGAATATTGTTACGTGACGCAATTTTAGCGATTCTCACGTTCACAATAAAATATATGTTCACAAGTGAACTTTCCTTGTATATGTGTCAATGTGTGTGTTTTTATATGTATTTTGAATGAATGGTTGATAAGGAAAGGAGAAAAGGAGTCCACACAAGACCCCATCATGCATTCACACATTGGCTATGACTTTTACACCCCCTCAAAAAGCAACTTTATTAAACATTACACCCTCAATTTCCAACACCAACTTTAACTTTAATTTGGTCCCCTCCACCCCCACACTTCTCTATCTCAATTCCACCAACCAATTATTTGAAGAAATCAAAAACAAAAACAAAAACAAAAGTTAAAGTTGATGACCTCATTTTGAACACTTGTGTGGATACATTATAAATAATAACTTTATGAATGATTATGTATGCATATATGCATAATGTTCTATTTTCTATTTACATGAAGATAATAAGTGGGTATATGTTTTTTAGATATTAAGAATGATGAATAAGATTACAACTAGTGATTATATTAATTATTTATGGGGAAAATTAATAGTGAATTTTTTAAATTGTTCTTTATTGTCCAACTATATTATAATTTTAATTGTTCTTGGCCTTTATCCATGTCCAAGATTAGAAATAACAAACAACACTTCAAAATATATTAGAATTGTCCTAAATTGAAGTATGCAATAACACATCATTGTTAGTAAGAGTGCACGGATTAGTTACACACACTCCATCACACGCCACGTGAGCATTTTTTCTCATCCGTAGTTATCATATTCTCACCAAACCAAAAAATATCAATCTCTCACATCTCAATCACTACCACCATGCAGAGAGAAAAGATGTGATATTCACCACGTCTTACCTTCACCACTGCGTGAAATAGTGGTTTAAACCATGTGGTGTGTTGACCACATCCCACCACCACCCTTCATCCTTGCTCTCTAATATTGTTTAGATTTAATATGTTCAGTACAGAAATTCAAAGATACTTGTGATATTGATTTTTGTTTACTTGTCCAGTCAATAAAATGGTTCAGTCAACATCTTCTAGGTAAAAGTCATATTTACTTGGTTATACGAAACAGTAAATGAGCACTTAAGAAATATCGATCTAGAAAAAAATAATAAGCAATGTTGAAAAAATATCGGTTTACACTGAAAATAAGCTAGCACCTTGTAACAACTTTCAAACAATACAAATATCATATTGTTATGAGAAGTTACACATGATTGATCAAATTATGTTTTTAAAAAATGAAAGTATATGCTTAAAAAGATGAAAGAAGGTGCAATTTGTTTGAACATTGTGTTTGTAACTAATTAACTAAGTCAGCCCTACTAAGTCTAGTCAAACACTCTTATGATGTTGTGTCTATTACTACTAGGTTGATCCCATGTTACTAGATTTAGTTGACAATTGATCAAATTCTTTAGTCATTCGGGACCGGTTCAAACAATATGTATGCTTATAATACAAACGCATATTTCACATTTGTTAATTTATCATGCTAAAAATAAGTTAAACTATAGTAAGTGAATATATTGTTTTTTATATTGAATGATTGAATCCCTGAATATATTTTTTATTAAATCATTAGACTCTTAAAAATTGGTTATTTCCACATTTCCTTAACCTTGAAAGACCAAAATTATAATTGGCTTGAAGCGTGACGTGGCTGGGAGTTTAAGGTTTAAGGCGAAAAATCTGCATATGAAGTATAAATATAAATATTTTGTATGCCTCAATGTATTGAAACAGTAATGTTTAAACAAGTTAAATTTATATAAAACCACAAACAAAAGAAGAAACATGCACTTATAATTGATAATAAATATACAAAACTTATAAAAAAAATCTAAGGAGATGTATGATAAATAAAAGGTTTACTAATGGTCTCGTAATCCATATATCTCTAATCTAAAATTCTAATACCATATGCAAAAAACATGTTAGATTGAATTAGGTTAGATGTATCTTATAGAAAAGCTATTCTTCAATGTAATATTCTATCATTTATCATTGTTATCAGAATTGAATTCAAAATCTTCCTTGCCTTCAACTTATGGTTGATTATTTCTAGGGATAGTATCAAGTGGATGAGCATCAAAGACCGTTTTCCCAAACCAAACCAGTACCACGTTTTCAGTTCCAAATAATCCACAAAATCAATATTTGATGTTTCGGTATTCGGTACTGGAATTTTACGAGACCGAACCGGAATTTTAAAAAGGCAATATCTTTAAAAAAAATTTGATTATCCCCGTCATCTCCTAAGTTAAGTTTATCTTTCCCTAATCAAACTATATCATCTTTTAAACTATCTAATCTTTCTCCATAAATATCCACATTTGTCTCCAATTTTTTATCATCAAATATCGCCCCCTCCATACACATCAAAAAATTGATGGATTATTAAATTGTTTGAGATTGGTTTTGAAACACGTTTGAAACATTATGAACGTATTTTGGTTTGCAATAATTGGTTTTGATACACATTTAAATGTTAAAAATTTTGGTCTTACCGGTCTATTTCCGATCTCATCCTTGATCCCACTTCCGATTAGCTATATAGTCAATATTTAAATTATTACGGTATAATTTATATATAAAAAAGTAAAGTTAAAAAACAAAAAACTTATTGACGCCATAACACGCCTTGAGTATAATTCCCCATAATGCATCATACTAGCCACACCTCAAAATCAAGGCCGAGGCTTTAACGTCGCGGAAAGGTCACACCTTGATTTTATGATGCTCTATAACGTTGCCATAACGCATTCTTTAGAACCTTGAAAAAACCAAATTGTAACTGTCTAAGAAGACTTTTAAATTAAAATTATAAAGTTTGTTTTATCGTTTCCAAACTCTATGATATTGTCCTTGCACCCAACTACATCGCTCCCCTCGCCACCTCTCGTCACTCCATCCTCGTATATATTCTCTATACCATCCATCATTGTTATTGGATCCTACCATTTATCACTATCTTTATGAAAGAAAAATGTTTAGTAACTTAATCACGTAAAATGAAAATGTTTAATGGTCCAGTTATTAAAAAATTTAAGAAATATTTTTTTCTAATCGAAAAAAATTCAAAGACTTAATTAATGAAAATGTAAATATTTGTTCAGTTTCTTTAAAAAAAAATTATTATATTAGATTATAGAGTAAATTACTTTTTTGGTCCTTGTGATTGTCATCTGCTAGCAACTCTAGGCGCAACTTTAAACTAATTACACTTTTATAGACTATCGTTATCATTTTGTGTCACCTTTAGTCCTTGGACTAACTTCTATTAAATAAATCTGTTGACTTCAAGGTATTTTGATAGAATGAAATTCAGTTTTTTCATAATGTTAGATATACCATTGATCCAATATAACCAATAATAATAAGTTATTTTATTAATTTATTTCATAACTAATATATTATTTTATTTAATAACTAATATTAATTAATTAACTTATTTTATTATTTTTTATTAATTTATTTATTAAATTAATTAATAACTATTTTCTTAAGTTATTTAGTAACTATTTTGTTAAAAAATAAAGTAATTAATGAATATTTATTAAATTGTTTTGTGTTTAAAAAAATTAAAATTATTAAAAGGATATTTAGTCATTTACCAAAATTTTATTCCAATTCCACCGCTAAATTCTATGAACCAAACAAACAAATTTCAATTTCTTTATCATATTCTATTCCAATTCTGTCAACCAAACATGTGGTCAAACTTGACAACATTTCATTCCAATTCCTTTAAAGTCAAATTCCTTTGACAAACTCCATTTCATTAAAAAAAAACATTTTATGAACCGAACGCCACCTTAGGCTCAATGTGGAGTTCCAAGACAAGAGCGTCGAAGCGAGAGGGGATTTAAAGGGTGTTGGCAACAATAGCCTTTAAAACAAAGAGCAACTCAACCTTTTTTATGATTTTTATTTTGAGGGTGTTGATGAATGTGTCATTCAGGTCGATATTAGGATTCATGATGCAAAGAGAGAAACAATTTTTTAATAGTTTTCACTAATGATATATATATTGTTTAAAAATTGTTTAAATTTTTCATTAAAATATCTAAATTTATTAAATATTTTAATAATACAAGAAATAATGAATTTTATAAAATAGAAAAAACGGATAGAAATGGGGAGCTTTACCGGTATACCCAAAGCCCTACCCCCACTTTGCAACCATACCCCCAAAAGGCCGTTATAAGGGCCGTTATACCAAAACGCCGTTATAACGCACCAAAACGCCGTTATAACGCACCAAAACGCCGTTATAACGGCGTTTTGGTGCGTTATAACGGCGTTTTGGTGCGTTATATCGCCGTAACGGTGTGGGTATATTGTGCAAAGTGGAGGTGCGTTATGGGCATATGAATCAATTACCCATAGAAATGGGGAAAAAAATAATTTTAGGAGTTTTTACTTTTATTCATTATTCTAGAAAAGACTTAACAAAATTATTAAAGATACTCTAATATTATTAATATACTAATATTGGTAAAAGAAAAAATTAAACAGCTAAAAGGATCACACAAAGATAGAGCTAATATTAGTAAGAGTCATTTTTATTTGTAAACCATAATAAAAATGTAAACTTATGAACCAAATCATAGCTCTTGATCAATTAAATCTACGAATGTGATTAAGTCAATAGAATTCTAGTAACCACTTAATTTACACCATATGATAGGATATCTTTGAATTTAATAATTAATATTAATAAGGATATAATTGGAAAAAGATATAAAAAACTTCTAAAAATCTACTCAAAGTAGCGTTTCAAAAGACTAGCTTAAAGAGTGCTTGGGATTGAGTTTTAAAACTCCTTATTGACTTATTGGCTCCTTCAAGAAGTCAATAAGTTAATAAGCTTGTTTGTGTAATCCAAAAGTGCTTTTAAAACTCATTTTTGACAAGGGATGAAATGGTGTTTTCAAGAAGTCACAATTTGTGACCTTTTGATTTTGAAAAGTGCTTCTTGACTATTTTGCTACAAACCCTTCTAAAAAATTTGATAAGGTAAGCCAAACACCATCTTAAAAAACGACTTATTGACTTATTGACTTTTACCTCCACAAAAAACTAATCCAAACAACTTTTTATAAACTTTTTTTTCACCATTATAAGTCAATAAGCACTTTTGACCTCACAAAACAATCTCAAACACCCTCTTATAAGCTAGCTTATGGTACATGGATGGATAAAAGACGAAACATGCGACGATGTTGTTCTTCACGACGGGAACGAGCGCGTGAGTGGATGAAGACTGAGGCGACCCACACGCCCTCCCTCCTCTTTCCAACACCCAATTTTGACCCCCTTTTTAACGCCGTCTCCCACTATTATTACTATTTTACCCCCACAACTTTTTCCTTTTTCAAAAATGCCCTCCAACCTTTTCAAATTCTAACAAAAAGCTTACCTTAATCCACTTTCATTTAATATCCCTTTCTAACAATCCTTAGGCCATCCACTGTGGGGTGTTTAAACACCTCGGCAAGGAGTGTTTGCCGTCGGCAAACCCGATGAACACCGCCGTGTGTTCTCGGGTAGCCTTCGGCAAAGAAAGGCTTCGGGTTTCCCTTGCCGTTGAGCAACGGCTCTAAACGGCTATTTTTTTTTAATTTTTTTTTTCAATTTCATATATATATATATATAACACCTAAATTCTTTCTCAATCACTTCTTTCTCAATCTCTCTCTCAATACTTCTTTCTCAATCTTTCTTCCTTTCAATCTTTCTTTCTCAACATTTCTTCAAAAAATGTCTTCATCGTCATCATCATCCGCATCATCTTCGTCGATTTACCACCCGGATTACGATTACGACGTTGACGACATGTTCGACGTCAACGAATTGGCGGCCAAAGAAGCCATAAACGAAGCGGTTAAAGTAATTCTCGAGGAGGAAGCAACTTCGAGTCGGCAAACGAGGAGGCCGCCAAAAAATCGAGATCGTGTTACGGCACACGAGAAACTTGTTAGGGACTACTTTTCAGATAATCCGGTGTACGATGATAGAGATTTCGAACGGCGGTTTCGTATGACCCGACGACTATTCCGTAGGATAGTTGCGGATCTTGAGAGGGAGTACGAATTTTTTAAGTGGAGTGAAGATGCAAGAGGAGTTAAGGGGTTTTCTCCGCTTCAAAAATGTACTTCTGCTATCCGACAATTGGCGTACGGTATTGCCGCCGATTCCACGGACGAGTACTTGCAAATGTCCGAAACGACATCAAGGGAATGTTTCACCAATTTTTGTCAAGGTATTATACATCTTTATATGCGAAAATATTTACGAAAGCCTACCGCAAATGATGTTCAGTCGTTGTTCGCATTGCATGAGCAACAACACGGCCTCCCCGGCATGCTTGGTAGCATAGATTGTATGCATTGGGATTGGAAAAATTGTCCCGTAGCATGGAGGGGTCAATACCATAGAGGTGATCATGAGGGACCGACAACTGTTCTAGAGGCGGTAGCATCGTACGATGGTTGGTTTTGGCACGCATATTACGGAACCCCGGGTGCCACAAACGACATAGTTGTTGTAAACCAATCACCGGTATTCAACGATTTGTTCGAAGGCAAAGCACCCGATAGCTCGTTTTCTGTGAATGGCACACAATACAAACACGGATACTATCTTGCGGACGGGATTTATCCGAAGTGGACCACTTTTGTCAAAGCATATAGGTTTCCAGATGACGCCAAACGGATAGCGTTTTCGGAGCGTCAAGAATCGGCTAGGAAGGATATCGAACGTGCATTCGCGTTACTTCAAGGAAAATGGCACATTGTTAAGTATCCGGCACGAGCGTGGTCAAAAGCAAAATTAAGGTATACAATGTACACGTGCATAATATTGCACAACATGATTCGTGAAGACGAAGGCTTTTCAAATTATCCTTTTGATGAAAGCGAGGTGCCCGTTGATGAAGTAGATATATCCGAACAACAACGAGCGCAAAACGTCAACGAAGTCAAAAATAGTGAAAGACACCTCAACCTTCGAGCCGATTTAACGGAACACTTTTGGGCATCCCGAAATTAATTTTAATTTTAATATTATTGTAACGTTAGTATTTAGTTTAATTTTAATAATCATTTTAATTTTAATTTTAATTTTTAATATTATTTTTAATGTTATTAATATTATTTTTAATGTTATTAATATTATTTTTAAAATTAATTAAATTGATGTAGTTTAAACAGTGGGTCGACAGTAGATGAATTGGGTAGTTTTGGGTAAGATAGTGGAAAGCTGATGTGGCGCTGATGTGGCAGTTTAAACAATTGGGTTGCAGTGGCACGACAGCGGATGGCCTTACAAGTTACACCCATTTTCTTTTTCATAACGGCAAAGTAAACGCACATATTTTCAAGGTGTCCAGGATGGCACCCGACTTAATCTTTGTCGACCACGATGGAGCCTAACTAATGGTACATGATTATGGATATAGCCACATACTCTCCAAAAGATTTAAAACTGAGTAGTTAGATATACCATCCACTAGACCAGACATGTTTTTATCCCATTTTTTGATTGTTCAAATGCTCCCCAAAATACTAACATTGTAAACAACACAATCTTTTCGCTTACACAACCACAAAAAGAACACAATAACAAAACTTTATACACATAATGTTGGCATTTTTCCACATCTACTACTAAAAAAAGATGAGATCTTTAGAACTAACCATAATCACCAACACAAAATTAAAATCAAAATGTCTTCTTTAAAATAAAAAGATAAAGAAGCAAACAACCACATAGTAACATAACTAAACTAACTAACACATTGCATCATCATAGCCAAATGGGTGGAGGTTCATTCAAATCTATACCCAACCCACGCCTCCCCCCCACCCCATAAAAACCCACCTCCGACGCCCCCTCCGCCGCACCACCACGGCCGCCGCCGCCCACCACCACGCCACCAGTGTGAAGAAACCCAGCCGGCGGTGAAGAAACAGAAACCCACCGGCGGATATTGTGTTGTTGTTCGGAGGGAAAGATGTTAAGGTCCAGAGACACCGACGGCGGCGGCGGAGGTATCGGCGGCGGTAGCGGCAGCGGAGGCATGGGGAAGTTGGTCTTGGCTTTTGGTCCACGGAGGGAGCGCGCGGCGGCGTCGTAGGCAAAGGCGGCTTCCTCCGGCGTGTCGAAGGTTCCCAACCAGACACGTGTCTTCTTCCACGGGTCTCGTATCTCCGCCGCGTACCGCCCCCACGGCCGCTTCCTAACCCCCCTGTAGTGCCCCTCTCGAAGAGAAGACGCCATTAAAGAAAATCTTGAAAATGGTGGTTTGTTTGATTGTTTTTTAGAGAGAGGAAGTGTGTGAAAAAGTGTAGTGTGTGTGTGTTATTGTGGGTGAAATAAAAGGGTGAAAAAAGCGGCAGCGGTGGGCCACATAACACCCGCAATCGACGGCTGGGCGGCATAGGTGCAACAAGAAGCAATTACTCCCTCCAAAGAAGCATGGCTAAAGTGGGTTGTACTTTGTGCATTAGGGGTTGTACTATGGGTAAAGTGTGTGTGTTTGAACTCTGGGAAAAAGTTAAAAGGGTGTGTGTTTGATTGGGTTCTCCTTTGGTTAGGGAACAAAGGTGGTAGATAAGTAGTAGTAGTAGTAGAGGGGGGGCCTTGGATTGTGTGTGTGATTATTCCTTTCATTCAAAATCTTTCTTTAGATATGATCTCCACCCTTCATTTTGGATTTTGATCAAGATTTGGTCCAAGGTTTTTCTTTCCACTTCCTTTGGGTTTTTTACCTTTTCTATTTTACTTGGAGGAAACTACAATTTTGGTTCTTTTTGGTTACAAAAAGGCTAAGGAGGAGTAAGGACCATGTCATTAAACTTTAACAAGTTCAAAAAATTTAATTTTCGTTTTTTACCTTTTATGTTTTTTTTGAACGGCAAAGAGGAAGAACTAGGAAGAGAGCTTCGGCATGGCCATCATCCTCTCCTAGCCAACCAAAATTATTAGAAAAAGACTAGCGAGAAGCTAGACACGAAATACAAGAAGCAAAAGCAGAGGAAAGAGGACCAACAAAGGAACCTAACTAATCAGCTTTCTGACACAGCCTTAGGGTTTGAGACCCAAGAATCCAAATCAATTCTAATGTTTCGACTCCTATTAGAAATCCAAAATCCTGAAAGCTTCTGGATACTCGCGAAATGATCCTCTAACTTCAACTTTTCAACTTCTGAGTCCTCAGCATGAAAGATCCTATTCCTCCAAGCCCATATTTCAACTTCTGAGTCCTCAGCATAAAAGTTTTTTACCTTTTATGTGAAGGACAATATTTAGAAAAGTTGATTGATAAAAGAAACACTTTTTCAAAATAAAATACAAATTAAGGTCTAATTTTTATATCAATTGAGGTTTATTTTGTGTAATTCCGGAGGATTAAAAATGTGTTTTACTCTTTTAGTTATTTCGAATGATTAAAGATTGAACACGATCTATTGGTTGCTTCTATATTAGATTTTTCCAATCTCATGAAAAACACGTTCAACAAGGCTTATCATAAGATGTATATAGATAGTGAGTGTTTACCCGTCTGCTAACATTACTAAATGCTCTGTGAGAAAGCAATGTTCCCAAATACGACATATGCAGAAGTTGATAAGTCGAAAGTGGCTAAAGAAGTTGAAGGAAGAAAGTAGTTGGGCAACTAACATATAAAGCAATTTGAGAATTCTTCTTATGTGGAATTGTAGTCTAAAGAGAACAATTATCTAAAGATATCAGTTTTTGGCTACTTTCACTTTCAACTCGACTCGCCCCCATCATACCATTTATGTTGTAACAAGCTGCTAAGATTTTTTCCTAAAACATGCCTTGTGGTTATGCATATTCATCAAGTTTTTGAGCATAATATTCATATCTTTGCCAACTTAAAAACCTCAGCATCTCCACTCTAACCAAAACATTCTCAAAATTTTGCAAACTTTTTATGCTCCCATAATGTAATTTATATCATTTGTATATTCGTGGAGCTGGTTGTGTGGAGCATTAAAACAATCAACTTTGAAACTAATGGCTCACATGAGATCACCCGCAACTTAAGTTGCACCCCTAGTCGTGCAGCCTTCTAAGATCGAGAGTGTTTTGTGTGGGGAACTCATGGCTGACAATAGTCACAGACGTGATTGTTAGGATCTGTGCGGGCCCGTTAAACCATTTTTTTAGGTTTTCGAGCTCATTTCCTCCTCATCCTCATGTCTCTTTCTACATCCAAAGCATAACATCAATTTTTAGAGTATTTCGAACTCCTCGGTTACTCGAAATGTTTGGTCAGAGTACGGGTTGGCAAAAATCAAACTGCCAAGTTCGGTTACCCGAACTTAAAAACCCGAACCGGCCTGATGCACATCCTTAATAAAAAGGGGTAATGATCCGAGAGGGTAACTAACTATTCATTTTGTACACATATTACCATTGAACTATTATTTTGGTGGTTTTGGTGGTGGCAGCTGTGGTGGTGGTGGTTGTGGTGGGTGGGTGAAAGATGGTGGTCTACGACTATTCTCGATTATAGTAGTATAATGTGTACATAAAAATAGAGTTCAATGGTATATTGAATACAAAAAATAGTTTAATGATAATATGTATACAAAATGAATAGTTAGTTACATTCTCATAACCCCTTATAGGAATGGCAACGGGGCGCAGTGGCGAATCTAGAACAAAAAACCACGTGGTTCCCTACTAAGTTTAGTCGGAGAAAAAATGAAAGTGTCAATTATACTTTTGTCGGGTCGGGTCATTAACATAAAAAATCAAACATTTACCCAAATCAACCTTCGATACTTTATCAACAGGTAGTGAATTCAAATCAACCTTCGTATACTTATGTTGCTCTTTTTCATTATCTTCACCTATTGTTCTTTCCACTCTCTTTGTTGTTCCGGAATTATTCACACTTGATGAACTAAATTCTCCATTCTTTTTTAAAAACCTTAACAACGACATTCTTGATTCTACGAGAAACTACAATCAAAGATTCAAAATATCATTAGTTCATTATCAATTAATAATTATATATAGTGTTAGAGTATACATCTCAATTCACAAATAAAAAGAAATTAAAAGTTTTGATTTTGATTTTTGAACAAACCTGGCTCACTATACTTGAAAATCGGATTGCGAATTGCGAAATCCAATTGATCGATTTGATTGGAGATTGGAGGTGAATTGGATGAAGTAGAATTCGAATAATTCAATTTTGGGCAAATTCTGATAAAAAAAATCGATTCAATTAGGTTTTTTTGAAATCCAATTGATCGATTTGTTTAGATTGGAGATTGGAGGTGAATTGGATGAAGTAGAATTCGAATAATTCAATTTTGGGCGAATTCTGATAAAAAAAATCGATTCAATTAGGGTTTTTTTTTGTATATGTGCCAGACTTAAAATTGTTGGGCCTAAACAAAAAAAGATTAAAAAAAAGATAATTGGAGGTGAATTGGATGAAGTAGAATTCGAATAATTCAATTTTGGGCGGATTCTGATAAAAAAAATCAATTCAATTAGGGTTTTTTTTTTGTATGTGGGCCAGACTTAAAATTGTTGGGTCTAAACAAAAAAAGATTAAAAAAAGATAACAACTTTTGGAGACTTGCAAGATTTGAACCTAAGACCTCCCTTACACAACAAATAATGTTATCCACCACACCAACATTGATTTTGTTTATTTATAGCTGCTTAAAAAATATTTAAGGTAGTTCCTCTAACAAAATTTAGGTAGGTCCCGAATTTTTTTCTATATAACTTCTAACACAAAAAAAATATTTAGGTAGGTCCCGGGACCTACCTGACCAACACCTAAATTCGCCCTTGACGGGGCGGGTTCGGGGCGGGTTTTGCATTCCCCGTCCCCGTCCTGTTCCCCGTCGGATTTTCTTCGAGGCACCCCGTCGAGGATTTTTTATGCCCCGTCCCCGAACCCGACCCGATGGGGAATTCCCTATCCCCGAATCCGAACCCGACCCGATTATTAAAAATAAAATCCAAAATAAAAAAATGTTGGAAAGTAATATAAAAATTAACTTGATATTATTTACTACTTAAATTTAAACATGTTTATTGTTAAATAAACAACATATATATATATATATATAGTTTTATATTATAGAGGGAGGTTCAAATGTAAACTCTATATTTCGTGTAAACTATGTAAACCTATCGTGGCCCTTGATCAAAAAAATCAAAGGAGGATATGGATTCATAGAAAATATGGAAATGTGAAATATATGGTAAGTCAATGATTATGGAAATATGAAAATGTGAAATATGGAAACATTTTTTAAAATCAATGGTGTGGATTGCTTTACATAGTTTACACGAAATATAGAGTTTACATTTGAACCTCCCTCTTATATTATATTATATATATATAATATTTTATTTTATATTAAATAATATATATCGGGGTAGGGATACCTTGCCCTGTCCTCGAACCCGAAGCCGAAGAAATCCCCGAAAAATTCCCCGTACCCAACCCCGCTTCGAAATATTGCAACCCGACCCGACCCGAACATAGTCGAGGTTCGGGTTTCCCCATCGGATTCGGAGTTTTTTGCCATCCCTAAGGCTGTGCGTAGCGTGGCTTGCGGGCTAGCGGTCTTAAGCCCGCCGGGCTCGGTGGTGTAATAGGCTTCCGGTACGGCTTTACATAAGCCCGACGGGCTTGTGGACGTCGGGTTCCCATACCCGTTGGAAGAGTCGTTGTTCAACAGTAAAATTTTCAATTTTTTTTCTCATTTTTTACTCGTATATAAATACCTCTTTTACCCAACCTTTTTTTTCACATCATCCATCTCCAACTTTCACTCAAATCTCTTCTACCTCCAACCTTCAACTCTCACTCAAACCTCCAACTTCATGGATCGAAACGATGGAAACCCCGGATCTTCATCCCGTCCGTCGAAAGGTAAACGTCGGGCGGAACCCGAGGCTCCTTCAAACCCCCTTTTCAATATCGACGTTTCGCATACCGGGTTCGATCCACAATATCCACCCGGTTATGTGGTCCAAATTTCTCCCAAAGGTTTTAGTCTCAAAATTTCTCATCTCGGGAGCTCCTCATCCCGCGAGCGTTTCACAAACTCCTTATCAACCATTTCCTCATCCCGGGGTATTTGCACAAGGTCCTCCACCCAATTGGGGTTTCCAAAATCAACAATTTCCTCCACCTAATTGGGGAACCACCACCCCCCCCCCCCCCCAAAAAAAAAAAAAATTCCAACAAGCCGAACCCGTACAAGATGATAACCCTTCCGATGAGGAAGAGATTGACCCTCCCGCACCCGCGGAGGAGCCTCCTTTTGACACCGAGTTGGAGCGAGACCTGAGGTTTTACATCGCCCCGCATGGCCATTTTCGGGGTCGCCGGTTGGCAATTGTTTTGGCGAAAAAAGAACGAATCAAAGCCAAACATAACTTCCAATTTTAGTTATTTATGTTGTTTTTTTATTACGTAATGTTTTATTTTAATTTAGTTAATTATGTAATGTTTAATTTTAATTAATTATGAATCTTATTTTTAATTAATTATGTAATGTGTTATTTTTAATTAATTTATTTGTATTAAATAATTAAATAAAGTAAAAAGTGAGAGGGTTGAGAGGGTTGGGGTACGGGAGGGTTGCAGAAGGATTTGGAAGGGTTTAGAAAAAGTTAGAGAAAAGCTGATGTGTCAACTGATGTGGCAGTTAGGTTGACAGTTAGGTTGGGAGAGTTGAGGTACAAATTTGCATATCACAGCTCAGAAGGACCAAATTTGCAGTTTACTCTAATCGTATAATCACATCATATGACAACGTTTGACTGAACAGACATTGAAACAAAAATATTTTATTATTTAACATAGGGTAATCTTATTAGCACCCTTGAAATCTTAAATACACCCTACCCCACCCCACCCCACCCCACCCCACTTAAGTCAACTTTAATCATTAGCATTTTATTACCTTTTAATATTAATTAAAAATTTTCATCATTTTCTTTAACATATTATATTAATATATAATAATTATATATAATATTATATTATATTAATATATAACTATTATAATGACGATATATAGAATTATATATAATTATTATATTAATATAATAATTATATATAATATTATACTTATATATTATATTAGGATGACATTATAAATAATTTCTTCTCAAAAACCAAGTCATAAAATTAAAATCTTCTTTTGTTCATCGAAAACAAATCAATTGTTCATAAATAATACAAATTAAAAAGACGATATATAGAACAAAGAGACTAATCTTCTATACCTATAAAAGCCGATTGAGGGGGTTTGAGTTTCTCATACAATTCTAGACGTGACTTATACATAGTTTGCCATCCAGCTGCTGATGGAATTTTGTTACGGGTCCATAATGCTGAAATAGTAGGCATTGGGTATTCTTCCTTTAACTCGACCACCACATAGTGAATGTTGTTTATGTTTGAAATTGTAAAGACCCGATGGTATTGAAACTCTTCAGGACCTTTCCATAGAGGAAAACAAGTCATAGAACCTTTAATAGTTAGAAGTTGAAAGATCACACCAAACGTGTTGGCTATCAATATACCTGTCTCAGGCATAGTCATCCAATGTTGCTCTGGTGCTGGCGATTCCCAAAAAGACAGTGAAGTATGTATTTCTTCGATCCCATAGAAAACTCTTGAGTATCTCGAGTATGAGCTCTCTAACTCATCTAATAATTCACGGCGAACATAAGGCCATTGGTCCTCGCCATACCCAAGCCAAACAGCTATTGATCGAAAACCACAATTCCCATCACCCCTTACATCTTGTATCTTTGTGATGTATGGATGAAAGAGTGTTGGAATTTGCTTCCACAAATAACTATCTCTCTTTGAGGGTATCTCGTTTGACTCAAAATGGTATGAACATTGGCCTAATGGTTCCTCGTTCAAGTCCATGAAGAATGAGCTATCCCTGGGTGGTTCCTCGTTCAAGTCCATGAAGAATGAGCTATCCCTGGGTGGTTCCTCGTTCAAGTCCATGAAAAATGAGCTATGCCTGGGTGCTTCCTCGTTCAAGTCCATGAAGAATGAGCTATGCCTGGGTGCTTCCTCGTTCAAGTTCTTGAAGAATGAGCTATGCCTGGCTGGTTCCTTATACTCACCAACTTTTGGTGCAGAAGAACAACTACGTCTACGACTTGCTTGAGGCTCGGGAGGTTTCTCAGCACGCATTTTTCTGAAAGATTGCGTTTTTAGGGAAGGACGCCCACGAGTAGCGGTGTGAGTAGCCGGTTCACGAACCAAAGTTGTTGAGGGTGCGATTATCTCCATGAGCTTTCTTAGTAAACTGCGTTTACCGGATCTTGACTGCTTTTTAAACTGGGCATTCAACATTTCAAGCTCAGCTTCACAACCAATATCATCATCTTTCATTGATATGCATGGAGATAAATCAAGTTTCCTCCAAAATAAATCGAGAGAATCAAGTGGGATCGGTTGGCGTTTATGCAAGTACATGGATTGTTCATGCGCACATGGTAACCCATGACTTGTACGCAATTGACATCCACAGTTTTCAGCCAGCGACCCAACAACCTTTGCTCGGTCATATTCTTTGAAGATTATATCAAGTGCATGGCTTGAAACAAAACCACGCAATTCATCAAAGTGTAGATCTTTAAAACGATGTCGAAACACGATCTTGCTCTGTTCCACACTTGCCTTGATAGACGTGACTTGCGACTGAATGACTTGATGGATATACGTTACCGTCGTCTCCAAATCTGATTTTGATGAGTCCAAGTATCGCTTTAACTTGGCATGCTGACTCTCGACTCTATTAGTTGTGTGATTTCCAAAATTAAGATATTTGTCGGTCCAACAATGTACAAACATTTCCTTGTACGGTGTCAACCACACTTTATTCAGATAAGCAAAAAAACCTGAGACATTGGATAAACTTATTTCAGTTTTATTATGCAATTTTAATTGAAGAAGTTAACCGGATATGAAACTGTAATAAATTTGGAATGGAGTGTAGTAAAAATAAACTTAAATCATAATACCAAATCCCGTGGTTTCACATTTTTTCTTGATAAATCTTCCACCAATCGAGCTTCATTATCTGTCAATCGACGTGCATACGGATGACCTTCCAAATGCAAAGCAGGTTCGTGATTATGCATTTCACATATCACCCTTAATGTCCAAGAATCTTCCATTGCTGAACGTTTCCCTTCTAGTTCGAATGGACAATTTATTTTTTTGGTGCCCGTATTTTTTGTGGATATTTTTTTACTTTTGTATATACCACTACGGTCACAGTGAAATATAATTGTAGAAGTTTTTGATCTTTTAGTAACAATAACATAACCAAGTGACTTTCCCGTATGGTGAACCCAATCTATTAAATTTTGACGAGAAATGAACACCTGAAAATGAAGAAGAAAAAACAATCAGTAGTGATTGTTTATAGAAATGCAACTTCTAACATAATGAATATTTAGTTCATACCGTGTCGGTTGAAAACTTCGATTCCTTATTTTCATCACTAGAATCATCATTCCAATGCAAATCTTCTTCCCAACTTGTCATTTTAAGTATTAAAATGTAGAAATGATAGAGAGAGAGAGAGAGAGAGAGAGAGAGAGATAAATACATATAATTTTTTATGTATGATAGTAGATTTGAAGAATGAAGTTAATTTATATAGAGAAATAGTGGTGATAAAAATGAGATTTGTAAAAAACGAGATTTGTATAGAAACGAGATTTGTAAAAAAACGAGATCTGTAAAAAACGAGATTTATAATGTTTTAAAAAAGTAAATTAATGAAAATTACAAAATGTAAAGAATTGATGTATAGAAAAACAAAGACAAAAGGTAAATTAATGAAAATGATAAAATATGGAGTTAAGAATTTGAACTAATTAATAAAAAAAATATTTAACAGTAATTAGAGAAAAAGAAAAAAAAGTATAATATATACATCATATAAAAATACTAGTTGAATTTTATATCAAATGAGAAGTTGTTAGACACGTTTTCTACGAAAAAAATAAAGAAAAAGAAAAAAAATATAATAAATAAAATTTAATAAAGAAAAGGGTTGTGCTAAAATTTAAAACTCTAAAAAAAATTTAGAAAATTAAAAATTATAACAACATATAATATTTTAACTTAAAACAAAATAATTTTTAAAAATTTAAATAATAAATATGTCTATGTCGTTATTTATAGGAAATTGTTGTGTATAGAAAAATTTAAAAAGGTAAATATTATAGGAAATTGTTGTTGTATTGAAAAATTAAAAAGCAAGTTGTTGGAAGTTGTTGTATGACATGATTTGACCCTTTTGTTTTATTATAACTTTAAAAATTAAAAAACCAAAAAATTAGGGAAAGTTGACTAAAAAAATTAGGTTCCCAATGTATTTACACCAAAAAGAGTGTTCACGGTTACCAACATCATTTACACTCTTTTTATTGGGGTGTA
The DNA here is from genome assembly GCA_030169165.1 of Centaurea solstitialis. Taxonomy (NCBI): domain Eukaryota; kingdom Viridiplantae; phylum Streptophyta; class Magnoliopsida; order Asterales; family Asteraceae; genus Centaurea; species Centaurea solstitialis. The sequence continues at coordinate 91,904,407 of CM058041.1, forward strand.
AATAACAACACCCTTTAACATATATGATTAAATTAGATTATAATATATACAAGTATTTTTGTTTATTAATAACCATGATCCGGCCATGAAGCATTTGCTTTTCTACAAGGTTTTCCTTATAAAATCATTTTCTACCTATCTGAAATACCTTTTGTTATCATTGGACCATGACGCATTAACTTTAAGCAAATAAATTACATTAATATTTAAATAAAAAGACTCATACGAAAATGACTTCAATAAGTTTAATAAACAATACTTGTAATACGACAAAAAGGATCATAATCTCCTAAACTTTTTGCATTTTCATAATTTTATCTTGTAAAACAAGATTTCATTAAAAGATATATAACTAAATTTCAAAAGGTAAACTATTTAAGCATTTTTGATGGATTTTTATAAGAATTTTATTTTTATATTCTTTTTTATTACCATCTCATCTTCGTCTTATCAAAAATTCTAACTCATTTTTGTAAGTCTAGAGTAATAGCTCTTATAATTATAAAGTCAAGAAAATAATTATTATACATCAATAATGTCAGTAATTATAAACTCAAGAAAAAAAGAAAAAAAAAACCTAACAAATTTGTTAATGTGAACCAACTACAAAGTAAGAAGTAATAATCATGTACGAGAATTTAAAACGGAATGAGTTAACATATTGCTAAAATTTTCTTTGAAACTATATAAATGCCAAAATATATGTGTTTACTGGATTATTATCAAATGTTTGATTAGTTGATAGGTTCTACCCATTTTGTGTATTAGATTTTATAAATATTGTGAAATATCGTATTTGAAACTTTTAGACATCTGGATAAATAAATCATGAGTTTTAGCACTTTAACGATTTATACCCTAAAATGAGATTATTTAGTGATAGTGCATTTTGGTGTGCGTATGTTTATGTAGTTTAGAAAAAGGTATATTCTCAGTTACGAGAGGTTTGAAAGTGTAAATGGTAGGAATTTATTTCGGAAATGTTTTGTCCCAAATGAAGTTGAGTCTATGAATTAAACATGTCTTTGGAGCATGGGTTTGCATAAATATGGGATGACTGTGTTTTATCATACATGATGATTTTTGTTGAGTAATCATTTGGGGTTATTGAGTTGTTGGCTCGGTTTCGATTCTGCATGATCTTTGGGACATTTATTCGATTTAGTTTGCCCTATGTTAGGATTTTGGAGTTATATGCATTTGACATATTTATTTGTGAATTGCTTGTTTAAGTGCCATGCTCATTCATTTAGAGTCATGTAATTTAGATTGTGATGCATTAGATTCATAGGCATAAAAGTCAGTCTTTATGGGTTTGAAAGAGAACAACTTATGGGCCACGAGCAAGTATACAATAAAGGATATCAATGTCCTTGAGGTGGAACTTGTTGGCTTGGATATGCAATAAGGTTTCATAAACCCTTGAGGTGTAACTCTATAGAGTAGGCAATAAACGTGTGCAGTGGTTTGAAGTTGTGATGCTTAAGGTGTAGCTCCACGAATTAGGCAATATGGCATGTGCATTAAAACCGAAATCTGAGGTATAATCCTAATAATATCATTAGGTGACTCCACTCAAGTGTACTTGTTACCTTGATAGAAACGGGTCTCCCACGCCTATCCAGAGTTATCTCTTGCATTTATGTTTTGGTGTGGAACCTTTAAGGTATTGAGTTTTATTCATTTTTCAGTGATGTTTTAAGTGTGGCTTGTTTTCTTTGATTATCGTTTTGAGTATGAAACTTCGTCTATGTTTTGGATGTTTACGAAGTTGTTTGGTATATATTTTTATTATCTAAGTACTAAATTTTTTAAATTTTTGTGTGGGTACTGAGTTTTGGTCTCACGATAAAAGAATATTTTTTTTTATTAGTGATATTCATTCACGAAAATGATGGGTTTTGAGGAATGTGTTTGTAACGCCCCGTTTTCTTACTTTTAGTTTTATCGTTACTTGGCTAATTGTTTAACTTGATTAATTAAATTTGTAGAAGGGAGGGACTAGAGTGTCATTCTGAGAAGTTAAGGGTTTGAGTAGAGGCTTATGTAAAAGGGGAAAAACCCTCATTCCCCTGTCATTTTTTGGAAAAGTACGTGAGAGAGAGAGAGAGGGAGGCGATTTGGGAGATTGAACCAGAGATCAATTGGAGGCTTGGTGGAGCAATTGTGGTGAAATTCCCAACTAAGGTCTGACATCTATGTTTTTTTGTAAGTCCTTTGGATGCAAAGAGCAAGTAGGATTAAGGGTTAGGGTTGGGGATGTGAGTCCATGATCATAAGATCATCAATTGCATGTAATTGGAAGGAATTGAGTCAAGTTATTCGCATGTAAGTGTTATGGATCGACCCTAGTTGTGGTAGAAAGTCATTGTGTTGTTAATTTGGTAAAATTGAGGCCTTGGCATGAGAATTCGAGGCTGGTCGCGACTTTGGTTGAGTTTGGAGAATCCCGCGACCAAGCCCCGCGACCTGAAGTCGCGGGGTCAAGTCGCGCAAGTATCTGGCCACTTTTCAATTTTTGGTTTTTGGCTTTTCGGAGATTTGGCTGTGGGATCATGTTAGGGATGTTTAGAAAGGATGAGGCCTAGAGTTTTGGGTCAAATGGACTAGCCTAGCTATGTCTAAGGTTAGCTTTTCGGTGTGGATATCACGAGGTCTTGTTAAGCATCATTTTGACATGTAATTATGCTTAATTGTTTAGGTAACTTATCTTGAACATCGTGCTAGCTCGTGTGAGTATTTGAACGGCCGAAAGGTGAGTACTTTATCTCTGCCAACGTGTTTGTACCTATGTGATAGACTTGCATGTGTGATTATGTACTATGGATTATGCTATTGTCTAGTGGTTCTAGTTACCACTAGGAAATTAGTTCCTTCAGGAGCAAAGGATTAAGTTGGATTAAGCGGCCTGGTACCAGTGTCAAAGGATTAAGTTATTTGTTATGTGATTGCAATGTGATTCGGTTATGTATGTATTGCCATGTTAGTATAGATATGTGCTCACTAAGCGAAAGCTTACCCGTGGTTGTTTTCCCTTTTAGTGGCAGGTACTACTTCTAGTAGCATGGGTAAAGCTCCCGCTTGATGATCCGGTTAGCCGCAGCTCAGTCAGTCATTTAGTCATGGAGTTATGGAACTTATGAACTGGAGTTTATTTTGAAAAACATGTGTTGGATGTTTTCCTTGAAACCTTAAACTGAATTATGTTTGTGTTTTGTTTCGCTAGACTCATACTTTGGGTTATTTAGCCTAAAACCCGGAGTGTTTCTTTTGAATGGAATTTTTCTTATGCAAGTTTTAAACAAAGCTTCCGCCTTATTTTTACGGATTTCTCTTTAAATGGTTGTTGTGAAAACTCAGGCTTTACAATTGGTATCAGAGCCCTGGTTTAAGGGATTTGAGCATTCACGGAAAGTGAGTGCTTGAACTTAAACCTAGGAGTTCCTGTTTCCAAAAGCGCAAATTTCTAAAAAGGTTAAGTTTTACTGGAAAGGGATAAGGGACTGAGCTACAGACCGGGACATCAACGTGAGGTGAGCACACTATACTTTGTTAAGAAAGCATGATACCCTACGTTATGGTATTACGGTGTATGATGAAATGAAATACTATGCATGATATGTTATGTGATAATATGACTGATTCAAGTTATGCTAGAGCATGCGAATAAGTTATGTACTTATTTATGTATGTTGGTTGAGTAATGGATATGACTTAAGTGCATTGTGTATATGACATGGCAACCGAGTTAGGAATTGAGAGCTTAGTGATAATGTCGAGGCTAGACATGTAGGGTGCATTTATAATGATATAAGGGCCCATATCATTACAAATGCATTGTGCATGTTGGGACTTGACAGGGTTGCGCAGGAACTCATGAACTACACAAGGTTGTGGGGAGTTTGGGTAGAAGCATGAAAGGACAATTTATTGTCTAGGAGATGTCTAGTAACATGTGGATAGGATGATATCAAGGGTTAGGGAGAACGACTTAACTCTTGGGCGAGAGAGAGTAAGAGGGGTTATATAACCAAGTATATGTTTATTGTATCAGTATGGTGAGCAAGAAGCAAAAGGGGAAGAAGACTGTGAATACTGATGAGATGGATGTGGAGAATTTAAGGGAGATTATCAGCGCGGAAGTAGCGCAAGTGATGCAGAATACCCTTCCGGGGTTATTTGAGCAAATGAAGGATGAGTTAGCCAAAACGGTTAACAGTCAGGTGGAGGCGGCAATGGCTAGCAGGCCCAGCGGTTCAGGTAGCTCTCAGACTAGCAAAGTGACGAGCTACAAGGACTTCACAGCATGTCAGCCTCCATTCTTCCAGAGACAGAAGGACCCGGTGGCTAGCACCCGCTGGTTGACGGAGATCGAGGGTGCCTTCCTCACTAGTTCTTGTGCTGCAGAGGTTAAGGTGAGGTATGCCTCGAATCTCCTGAGAGGTCCTGCTAAGGACTGGTGGAACATCTTATCAGACTAAGGGCCCAGAGCAGATTGAGGCGATGACTTGGGAGTAGTTTAAAGAACTGTTCAAGGAACAGTATGTACCTCAGGTCGAGGTGGAGCGGCTTACGGGAGAGTTTCTGGGTATGGAGCAGACCACCGAATCAGTGAATGAAATCACTGATAAGTTTTTGGAGAAGTCACTTTTCTGCCGCGATTATGTGGCCAACGAACCTATGAAAATGTATCAGTATGTGCAGATTCTGAAACCGAAGATAAGAGAATTTGTGGTCATGTCGGACTGCAAGACCTTCCACGAGATTCATGCTAAAGCACGAGCTAGGAGCTCGAGTTAGAGAGGCAAGGGAAGCGGAAGAAAATAGAGGCAACGCAGGTTCAGACACGGGCGTAGACTCAGGCTCAGACTCAGTCAGTAAAGAGGTTCAAGCCGACTGTGCCTAGGGTGGAGGTCAAGAAAGAGTTTCCCAGCTGCCCTAAGTGCGGGAAACACCATCTGGGAGAGTGCAGGTATGGGACCGGGACCTGCTATAAATGCGGGAAACCAGGTCATTCGAGCAGGGAGTGCAAGTCGACTGCAAAGTTGTGTTTCCGGTGTTATCACCCGGGCCACTTCATTAGCGAGTGCCCGATGACTTCAGGTTCCACGCAGACTATGGGAACAGCACCAGTTAAGGCGGCAGAGACTGGGGCTAGTAAGAAGCCAGAGTTACCCAAGAGCCGCGCTAGAGTTTTTCACTTGACGGCCGAGGAGGCCAAGGAGGAGCCAGACGTTGTGACAGGTACCTTTCTTGTCAACTCTTTACCTGCTTTGGTATTGTTTGACTCAGGTGCCAGTAAATCTTTTGTATCTTTATCTTTTTGTAAGGGTTTCACGAATGTAATGGGTAGACTAGATAAACCTTTAAAGGTAGAGATAGCGGCCGAAGAGTATCGGCTATGTAGTGATGTATTCAAGGATATTGTAATAGAGTTAGAAGGGGTAGAGTTTAAAATTGATCTCATCCCGATACCTATGAGGGAGATCAATGTAGTGGTCGGGGTAGATTGGTTGAGTCGAAATGGGGGACACATCGATTGCGAGTTTGAGCGGGTGGTGATTCAAAAACCAAGTGGGGGAGAATTGACCATCTTGAGCGAGAGACGGAAGAGACCACCGAAGTTGTTCACACTAGCTAAGGCTAGGAAGCACGTTCTTCGCGGAGGATGCAGTTTCTTCGCGTATGTGGTCGACAGTCAAGCAGAAACGAGGAAGAAGGCAGTCGCGGACGTGCCAGTGGTCAGCGAGTATCCAGATGTCTTCCCGGATGACTTGCCTGGCATCCCTCCCGAGAGACAAGTGGAGTTCCGGATCGACTTGGTCCCGGGGGCGGCACCGGTAGCAAAAGCTCCGTACCGGCTAGCACCTCCGGAGATGCAAGAGCTCTCGAAGCAGTTGGAGGAGTTGTTGGATAAGGGGTTCATACGCCCGAGCACCTCACCTTGGGGAGCCCCTATCCTGTTTGTGAAGAAGAAGGATGGGTCGATGCGGATGTGTATCGACTATCGGGAGTTGAACAAGCTCACGGTAAAGAACAGATACCCACTGCCGAGGATCGACGATCTCTTCGATCAGCTTCAGGGAGCCGCGTGGTTCTCGAAGATAGATCTTCGCTCCGGGTACCATCAGTTGAAGGTCAGAGAGGAGGACATCCACAAGACGGCCTTTCGGACAAGGTACGGGCATTTCAAATTCATTGTGATGCCCTTCGGATTGACGAACGCACCGGCGGCGTTCATGGATTTGATGAACAGGGTGTGCAGACCGATGTTGGATAGGTCGGTAATCGTTTTCATAGACGATATACTGATCTACTCCAAGTCGAAGGAGGAGCACGTGGAGCATTTGCGGGAGGTGTTAGAGGTTTTGCGTAAGGAGAGATTATACGCAAAATTCTCTAAGTGTGACTTCTGGTTGCAAGAGGTCCAATTTTCTGGGCATCTTGTAAACCGAGAAGGCATAAAGGTAGATCCAGCAAAGATAGAGACAGTGATGAACTGGGAGACACCGAAGACTCCCACGGAAATTAGGAGTTCTCTTGGGTTGGCCGTATATTACCGCCGGTTTATCCAAGATTTCTCCAAGATAGCAGTTCCGTTGACGAGGTTAACGCGGAAGAGTGAGCCGTTTGTGTGGGGTGAAGAGCAAGAGGCAGCATTTGATACGTTGAGGAGGAAGCTATGCGAGGCTCCGGTCCTGACGTTACCGGAGGGAGTGGAGGACTTGACATTCTACTGTGATGCCTCATATCACGGGTTAGGCTGCGTCCTTATGCAGAGGGGGCGGGTGATTGCCTATGCGTCTCGTCAGTTAAAGACGCATGAGGTAAACTACCCAACCCATGATCTGGAGTTAGCTGCAGTGGTGTTCGTGCTCAAGCTGTGGCGGCACTACTTGTATGGGGTTCGTTGTACCATTTATACGGATCACAAAAGTCTCCGTTATTTTATGGACCAGCAGAACCTCAATATGAGGCAGCGGAGATGGTTAGAGGTGATTAAGGATTACGACTGCGAGATCCTCTATCACCCGGGGAAGGCGAATGTGGTAGCGGACGCCTTGAGTCGGAAAGGGAGTATCCTACTCCTTCGGGTACCGTGTATGAGGATGACCGTAACGACGTCCTTGATAGAGTTGATTCGACAGTCGCAAGTGGAAGTTGTAAAGGAAGGTAACCATAAGAGAAAGCGGATCAAAGGACAAGTGGATCAGTTGATAGCGGACAGCCGGGGATTGTTGACCCGATATGGTCGGGTGTGGGTTCCAGTCTCATGTGAGGCGAGACAGACTCTTCTGGAGGAGGCCCATAAGTCTAAGTTCTCAATCCATCCCGGTGCTACTAAAATGTACCGAGACTTGAGGACCGACTATTGGTGGCCAGGTATGAAAAGAGATGTGGCGAGATACGTAGAGAAGTGTTTGACTTGTTGATAACTCCAAAATTATACATATTTTACTCGCATCAATTCCCCACTTTTATCTTCATTTTGAGAGTAATTATGATGATGTTTGACTTAAAAAGGTTTAATTCTTAATTTTGTAGGTCTTGGAGGCCGTGGAACGGAAAAGTACGAAAAAGGGCGAGAAAACGTGAAAAATGCACAAAGACAACACAGTAGCAATCTGGCGTTCGCGAGTTTCTAAATCTGGCGTCGCCAAACCATCTGGCGCCGCCAAACCAAAAATCTGGCGCCGCCAGATTCGACAAAATTGAAAACCAGAGTTGACCTAAGCATCTGGCGCCGCCAAACTTGCCGTTTCGCGATCGCCAGATGACCCCTGGACGTTTTCTTATAAATACAGGCCTTGGTCATTCAGTTGAGGCATCGAATTCAATCCGGAAAAGCTTAGTATCAGTAAATACTCTCTTAGGTTAGATGCTGGGAGCCGCTTAGGGTTTCCAACCCGAGAAGATGGAGGCTCAATGACGACTACGGAGGAGATGATTCGAGGGGATGCTACGCCAGATCGACCGGTCTTTAGTTGGTTTGTCTAAGCATTTGTAATTGACATGTCTATGTGTTAATTCCTCTTGTGTGTCTACTATGGTTTGAATACTTTGAATTTCAATTTATTAATTAGATGCATGATTTGTTGAATGTTGTCTTTGATTCCGTTCTGATTATTATTGTTTGGTTATTTGAATTCAATTGGTTGGGTGTATTTGTTAGATCAAAACAGATAGACTCTGAAAGGATAATCAACCTACCTTAGCTTGACCTTGGACCAATAGGTTGTGTTAAGAGGTTACTTGGACCAAGAGTGACCAGATAATAGAAAAGCCTTGCAATAGAATTAGAATCGGATTTTCGGTACTAGGTTGCCTGACAAACGACCTAAGTATTGGGCTAGGAGGACCGAGACCTAGTTGATAATCTTAGATATACATGTTCGGGTGCTTTGTGCTTAAATTCTGACAACAATCATAAATCTATGTCTTATGAAAGTAAACCATAATGGATTCACTTATCTCCAATGTATGTCTGTTCATCAGTTTTCCACTTCTTGGTTAGGTTAATTTATTATGTCTTTTATATTTCAAAATACTTTTCTAAAAACAAAACCCCCGAAAGCTTTAGGTTGATTAAATTGGTTTGGATCATTAGTCTATAAAACTTGACCGTTCCCAGTGGTAGATACGATACCTGGACTTTCCTACCTATATTACTCACGATCAGGTACGCTTGCCTGTATGTGTGGTAAGACGGTGGCTAGGCATTAGAGGTTAAAACTTGTTACGCTTTTTATATACGATAATTACCGAATCACTTGTTTAAGAGTCAAGGCTGAACATCATAGACCACATGGGAAACTCCAACCTTTAGAGATACCCGAGTGGAAATGGGAGCATGTGACGATGGATCTGGTTACTGGTTTGCCGAGGACAGTGAGCAGACATGATGCCATCTGGGTGATTGTGGATAGATTGACGAAGAGTGCCCATTTCATAGCGATCAAGGAGGCTTCCCCTTCGGAGGAATTAGCAGACATTTATGTCCGAGAGATAGTTGCAAGGCACGAAGTGCCTGTAACGGTGATCTCGGACCGAGATGTACGATTCACATCCCGGTTTTGGAGCAGATTTCATGACGACTTGGGTACCAGACTTCAGTTCAGCACGACTTTCCATCCGTAGACGGATGGTTAGAGCGAAAGGACCATTCGGACTCTTGAGGATATGCTACGGGCTTGTGTGCTCGATTTCGGAGGGAGTTGGGACTCTCATCTTCCTTTGGTAGAGTTCTCATACAATAATAGCTACCATGCTAGTATTGGAATGCCTTCTTATGAGATGCTCTACGGGAGGCGGTGTAGGACTCCCGTGTGTTGGGGAGAGGTCGGGCAGAGAGAGCTCGGGAGTACCGAGATTGTGCATAAAACGACCGAGGGTATCCAGTTGATTCGGGATAGGCTGAGGCAGCACAGAGTCGCCAAAAGAGTTTAATGTGGGCGATAAAGTACTTTTGAAGGTATCGCCTTGGAAAGGGGTGATACGCTTTCGAAAGCGAGGCAAGCTAGGTCCGAGGTTCATTGGACCGTTCGAGATATTGGCACGTGTGGGAAAGGTTGCGTATCGACTCGAGTTACCGCCAGAGCTTGGCCGGATACATAGCACTTTCCATGTTTCTCAGCTTCGGAAGTGCTTAGCGGACGAGTCAGCTCTTGTGCCGATCGACGACATTCAGGTAGACGAACGACTGAATTATGTGGAGAAACCGGTTGCAGTCTTGGAGCGAAAGACCAAGACTTTGAGGAACAAGGAAGTAGGGATAGTCAAGGTTCAGTGGGAGCATCGTAAGGGATCAGAATGGACTTGGGAACCGGAGGACGAGATGAGAAGAAACTACCCTGAGTTGTTCCAGGATTAAGCGATTTCGAGGACGAAATCCTGGTAAGTGGGGGAGAGTTGTAACGCCCTGTTTTCTTACTTTTAGTTTTACCGTTACTTGGCTAATTGTTTAACTTGATTAATTAAATTTGTAGAAGGGAAGGACTAGAGTGTCATTCTGAGAAGTTAAGGGTTTGAGTAGAGGCTTATGTAAAAGGGGAAAAACCCTCATTCCCCTGTCAGTTTTTGGAAAAGTACGTGAGAGAGAGAGAGAGGGAGGCGATTTGGGAGATTGAACCAGAGATCAATTGGAGGCTTGGTGGAGCAATTGTGGTGAAATTCCCAACTAAGGTCTGACATCTATGTTTTTTTGTAAGTCCTTTGGATGCAAAGAGCAAGTAGGATTAAGGGTTAGGGTTGGGGATGTGAGTCCATGATCATAAGATCATCAATTGCATGTAATTGGAAGGAATTGAGTCAAGTTATTCGCATGTAAGTGTTAGGGATCGACCCTAGTTGTGGTAGAAAGTCATTGTGTTGTTAATTTGGTAAAATTGAGGCCTTGGCATGAGAATTCGAGGCTGGTCGCGACTTTGGTCGAGTTTGGAGAATCCCGCGACCAAGCCCCGCGACCTGAAGTCGCGGGGTCAAGTCGCGCAAGTCTCTGGCCACTTTTTAATTTTTGGTTTTTGGCTTTTCGGAGATTTGGCTGTGGGATCATGTTAGGGATGTTTAGAAAGGATGAGGCCTAGAGTTTTGGGTCAAATGGACTAGCCTAGCTATGTCTAAGGTTAGCTTTTCGGTATGGAAATCACGAGGTCTTGTTAAGCATCATTTTGACATGTAATTGTGCTTAATTGTTTAGGTAACTTATCTTGAACATCGTGCTAGCTCGTGTGAGTATTTGAACGACCGAAAGGTGAGTACTTTATCTCTGCCAACGTGGTTGTACCTATGTGATAGACTTGCATGTGTGATTATGTACTATGGATTATGCTATTGTCTAGTGGTTCTGGTTACCACTAGGAAATTAGTTCCTTCGGGAGCAAAGGATTAAGTTGGATTAAGCGGCCTGGTACCAGTGTCAAAGGATTAAGTTATTTTTTATGTGATTGCAATGTGATTCGGTTATGTATGTATTGCCATGTTAGTATAGATATGTGCTCACTAAGCGAAAGCTTACCCGTGGTTGTTTTCCCTTTTAGTGGCAGGTACTACTTCTAGTAGCAAGGGTAAAGCTCCCGCTTGATGATCCGGTTAGCCGCAGCTCAGTCAGTCATTTAGTCATGGAGTTATGGAACTTATGAACTGGAGTTTATTTTGAAAAACATGTGTTGGATGTTTTCCTTGAAACCTTAAACTGAATTATGTTTGTGTTTTGTTTCGCTAGACTCATACTTTGGGTTATTTAGCCTAAAACCCGGAGTGTTTCTTTTGAATGGAATTTTTCTTATGCAAGTTTTAAACAAAGCTTCCGCCTTATTTTTACAGATTTCTCTTTAAATGGTTGTTGTGAAAACTCAGGCTTTACAGTGTTACTTTTACATTCACTTTAGGATTTTTGAAAATCGCGATTTAAATAGGATTCTTTCAGTTTACCATTTTATATAAATGACGTAAACTCTTGAACTAACTAGGCATTAAACCTACCATTTTTTTATTTGGTGTGTACATCAGGTCCTTGGGGTAGCGACACCAAGATTAAGAGTTGAGTGCTTATTAAAATATTTAAAAAGCTATGTATAATAAATACGTAATTATTGCAGTACTATTTTCTCAATGTAAATACATATGTATATGTATTAGTTTTATTGTATTTATTTCTATAAATAAAAATATAAATGATATAAAGTTAAAATGGTGGGACCCGGAAAATTCTGAAAAAGTTTGAATGGGGTTTTCACATAGTGAAAATATGTAGATGTTTTTAGGTTGTTGAAATGTCAATAATGCGTATAAAAAAATTGTGAAAAAGTTGGATAAAAAACCCATACGTTATGGATGCTCTTAAGGGTTTAAAGAGTAGGATGAGAAAAGTTGATGTGACGTGAGCTGACATAAAAGGTTGATGCTACAAATGGCCTAATAAAAAGGACTAGTTTTGGTTTTGAAACCCAAAAACTCTATTAAAAATATACTTCAATGAATTTTACGAACCAAAACGAAAAGAAATAGCCGTTAATAAGGGATTTTGAATGTAATTCACTCCAAATAAAGGGTAAAATCGGAAAGACGACACTATGTTAAAAGGAAAAAAAAACTAAAAATAAAAATATCAAAACTTATTATAGAAGAGATCGGTAATGTTAGAGATGGGCATCCGGCCTGAGCCCAACAAAAAGCCCGGCCCGAGCCCGACCAAAGCCTGGTCCTAGCCCGACGGGCCTAGTTTTGAAACCTGACTCGGCCCGGCAGTCCCGACAGGCCCGATCCAAGGCTCGGCCCGTTTTTGATGGCATTTTCGTAATTTTCTTGAACTTTTGAAATATATTTGTTTATATAGTTTAGTTTTAGTGGTTTAAAATAAAATAAATTTAGTTTATATTGTATATTATCACTATTAATAGAATTATAACAATAAATGTAGTTTTATAAGTTATAAAAACAGGAAAAAAAATTCTTCAAAGCCCGGTCCAAGGCGCTGTCCTCAAAGCCTAGGCTTTTTCTACATGTAACGGGCCCGGGTATCACACTTAAGGCCCGACCCGAGCCCGGTCCAAGTCCCGGCCCAACCCAAACCCGGTCCTCAAAGCCTAGGCTTTTTCTACAAGTAACGGGCCCGGGTATCACACTCAAGTCCCAGTCCGAGCCCAGTCAAAGCCCGATCAAACCAATGCGCGAAAAGCCCTGTCTTTACGAGGCCCGGTTAAACCCAGACCCAACCCGATTTTTGCCCACCTCTACTTAATGTTTTTTAAAATAAAATATTTACAGTATGCGACGAATTAGGAATCTTAACTATAGTTTTTCAAAACACAAACGTCAAAAGTTAAAGTTTTACTTTTATAGTAATTTATGCTCAAAACATGTTTAAGTATTAGAATTATATTATAGTTTTTTAAAACAATATCCTGATTAAATTAAAAAATAAAAGTAAAAGTGGTGGGAAAATGGAATGGAGGGGTGTGGGGCCCGTTGAGTGCAGCGACGCAGCCGCCTCCAGATAAGACATGTCAAAGTAGGTCGTCTGCATACGCTTACGTATGCCCTACCCTACCCTACCCGCCTGCCTTTTCCTTTCTTTTTTTCTTATTTTGGTGGCACCATCTTATTAGTTGTGCACTTGTCGTTTTTTATTTTAAAAACTATTACCATTTATAATTTCATATCAATGTATAAAGAGAAATTATTTTTCCTCCTACTTTTTTAGCCTACTCTTTCTCCTACCCACTTCATCATTTGACAAGTGTAATGCACTTATTCTCTTTCTTCATATAATTCATAAATTTGAACACTTGTCATATGATGAAGTGGGTAGGAGAAAGAGTAGGCTAAAAAAGTAGGAGGAAATATAATTTCTCATGTATAAATTAAACTTGTTATATTAACTTATAATAAGTGTTTATGTTAACGTCATATCATATTGAAAAAATAATTATTTTAACTATTTGAAAATTTGTAATTCACCTCCTACTCACTTTTTTCCAAAAATTCATAAACTATCCACCGGATTGCTGTCCAGCAGCCGCTATTAGTGATTTCGGCGAATTTTCCGGCCATATATACACACACACATGTGGCTCCATATATATATATAAATATACACACACATATGATTTCAAAGAATAGCGGCTCCCAACCATTTGATCTACCCCAGATAGTGGCACCCAGTTATTTTGGCCAACCAATCAATTAGGTTCATCATGTTGGTGCAACCAATGGGAGAGCTACACGTCACAGGTACTAATAGTGGCATCCAATTGTTTTGGCCGGAAAATTCGTCGGAGCCGCTAATAGCGGTTGTTGGATAGCGGTCCGGTGGGTAGTTTGAGAATTTTTTAAAGAGAATGGGTAGAAGGTGAATTGCAATTTCCCAAATGGTTAAAAAAATAATTTTCTCTATCATATTTCATTTTAAGATAATCTTTACTATTTAGTATTTTATAATATTAGGTTTATTTTAATAATTTATTTGTATCATAATAACATTAAATATACTTTGGCTGTGTTTGGCAAGCAGAAGCTAGCTTATAAGCTAGCTGATAAGCTAGCTTATAAGCTAGTCCATCCAAACATGTACCAGGAAGCTAGCTTATCAGGTAGCTTATAAGCTACCTTTTTGAAACGCTACTTTGAGTAGCTTATGAGGAGCTTATTGTAGCTTTTTCCAATTATACCCTTATTAATATTAATTATTAAATTCAAATATACCCTTTTTGGTCATTTTACATACTCATAAGCTAATTTTTGCCAAACATAATTTGTTCAACAGCTAGCTTATCAGCTACTAGCAAGCTTATCAATCAACAGCTAGCTTATCAGCTATCCGCTAGCTTATTAGCTACCAGCTAGCTTATAAGCTACGCTTGCCAAACATAGCCTTTGTTTATAGTAAAAATAATTAATTAATTATAATAAAAATAACATAAATAATTATAAATGGTAATTTTTTGAACTTCTCCGGTGGAAGAGGTTATCTTTCCAGCCACCTCCGCCAACCACACGATGCTTAATTTACAATTTCTAAATTAATTAAATATATGGGAAAAAGTGGGGTTGCGTGGATGCTTTGGTGGATAAAATTAACTATGTTATTAATGAATAATCTTACCATGGAATTTACAGATTTTACCCACCCCGACCATTGGCAGAAGTGCTCTTTAGTGGAGGTGGCCGAAAAGTGTATATCCGCCATTGCCGGAGGTCGGAAAAATGGTTAGTTTGGTTGTTTTAGGAAGAATTTTGTTAGGAGGGGGTTTTGGTATTTTTAAATGGCTAGAATAACTAATTTTTTACAATTGATCATCGATAAAGGTATGAATAAAGATTTTGTCAACCATAGATGTTCGGACCATAATGGTTAAAAAAATCCTTCACTAACTTTGGATGGTTTGGAATTGGCGTAATAAGGTTGCTCATGCCACTACAGATGAGAAGGAGAAGGCTAAAGATGAGGATATTTTCCCAAGCATTCAACGTATTTCCGCTTTGTGGATTTCTACTCGAGCTTCAAAAGTTCATTTTGATTTCCATAGTTGGGTTAGTTCTCCTGTTCATGCGCTTGGGATCGGTTAATTTCCGTTTTCATTGCTTTGGTTGTCTTGTGGATGTTTTGGTTGGGGCTCTTGCTTTGTGGACCTTGTATTCTTTTTCCAGCATCTTGCTGGTGTTCTTAATAAGGTTCGTGAGCGCTTGACGGGGGTGATGCCTTTGCCGAAGCTCCTAACCTTACGTTCCTTTTGCCTTTCAAAAAAAAAAAGCTAATCGTAACATCATTATACATAACTCATAATCGGTAATTTAGTATTCATAATAATCATGCAATTTGGGTGTTTTGAATTAACCATAATAATCATGCAATTTAGGGCAAGGATTAATGTTCAACACTCAGATTTTGTTTGGTTTATGTAATGGTAAAGTTAGAGAAAATCCTCAAGTTTTGGGATCAAAACCAATGTTTTTTGCTAGAACTTGAAGGGCTAAATATGTAATTGACAATTGTTTGTTTGTATTTATTTATTTATTTTGTATGGTTTCGAAATAAACAATTATATTTTGAAAATATTTAAAAGAAAGAAATATAATGAAGGATAATTATGATTGAGTGGTGTCAGGTATTCCCACGTGGGTAGGTGTTGCAATTGCAGGAGACAGCCCCATTCCCATTGCAAAAGGACCACCTTTGACCCTTCCTTCTCTCTTTTTCACACCAATCATAATTTTTATCAAAATACTTTTAAAAACATAAAAATATTATATTTACTATAAAAAAAACTAATTATATATATATTTATTTATTCTATTATAATAATTTCTACTTTAACTTGTCGCAGGCATCAAAAAATATTTGGGCATCTCATCATACCATTTTACAGACCAAGACCGAATAATAAAATATTGTTTAATAGATTATAACAAAAGCATTACAGTAGAATCTTTGAATTTTTTTTAAGATAAAAAATAAAATCTTTAAAAACCAATTTATCAAATTCAATAGATTTTCTATATTGAAAATCTTAATATTAGATACATTACTGGTGTATAAACACCTTCTCGTAACATTTTATCAAGACTTTTTCTAAAATAATAAAGTATGTGATTGTTAACCTTTACAGTTTTTTGGATAGTCATACGTTTTCGGGCCAACATAGATGCATCGACTAAACCCTCGAGCCAACTACGAATAATCTAAAGGTATCGCAAATGAACCTCTATGGCAACAAAGGCATTTACAGCGCTCGGATTTGGACCTGTGGTGGATGAAATTTTCCATTACATTCCCCAAGGCTTTGCCAATAAGCCATAACCCAATATAAATATTCTGAGGTTTTTCTTATGTTTGTAGTATTCAATTTTAATTCTCATAAGTCTTAAAAAAGATTGATCTCACGGAAAACGCAAGATTTAATTATATACTAAAGCTTTACACAAATTGTTTTAGAAGCTAGAATGTTGCTAAAGATGCGTTTACGTGTGGAAAACTGTTTTCATTTTTATAAAAAACTTTTTCAAAAAATGGAGTTGGGTTTTCATTTTCAATTTTCATAGAAAATTTTATAAAGAAAACTCGTTTACTTGAATTGATGGTGTTTTCATTTTTCATTTTTAGAAAATTAGAAAACTCATTTAGTTGTACATTTTCAATTTACTTTTCATTTTCCATTTTTTCAAATATTGCAACGGCCGCGGTGACGGTGGTCACAACGGCCGCGGCAGCAGTGGCGGCGGTGGGGGTGGTAACCTCTACGGCGACGACGTTGGTAACAGTGGACAAGGAGGTGGCGACGGTGACCTCGGCGATGGTGGCAGTGGTCTCGGCCTCAGCGGGGTTGGCGGTGGCATCGGTGGGGACTGCGGTGGTGGCGGCCATGGGGCGGTAAGGCGACGACGAGAAGGAGACGGTGGTCCTGGTGGCGGCGACGAGAAGGAGACGGTGGTAGCGACGGGAGGCGGCGGAGGGAGGCGGCGGAGGTGGCGGTGGGCGGTGACGAAGATAGTAATTGAAAATGAAAATGGAAAATGGAAATGAGAATTGGAAAACTATAAAAAGTAGTTTTCTAATTCAAGTGTTAATTTTGAAAATGAAAATTTTGTTTTCTTGATTTTTTTTTCTAAATTGAATCAACTAAACAAGTTTTCTAAATTTTCATTTTTGTGAAAAACTAAACAGAATTTTTTTCAGAAGTAAACGCACCCTAAGAATTTCCAGCATGCTAAAAGAAATTACTAAAGATATTAGAAATTAACTAGAAAAATTACGTCAACAGTTTCTGGATAAACCCAGTGTTTGTAAGGTCGTGTGTAATGGTAGTATTGAAGCTTAGAGGATCTCCAATAGCTATGCTAAATTTTTTCTAAAATAGAGTAAACAAGGTTAAAATCACTAAAACAATTTGCATCTAACTACAACATGTATTCTATTATAGCAACTCTAACATTGTTCCTATTAGTTAAAACATTAAAATAATCATTTTTTTAATGTTTATTTTTCAATTAATTCTATTGGTTAAAACATTAAAATAATAATTTCTCTCACCATTTAGATATTTCTCTAAATTTAGAGATTTTTACGATATCTCTCCCATTTTCTCTATTTTAGCATAGTGGATAGAATATCTGTTGGAGCAACAAATATGCTAAAATCCAACTTTTTGTATTTTAGCATTGCTGTTGGAGATGCTCTTAGCATTTTCTCCAAATATAGAAGTTTTTGCGTTTTTTTTCTGTTTTGACATAAATTAAATTATAGCCGTTGAAACAAATTTTATTTAAAATCTCTAAATTTTTTATTTTAATATAGTTGTTATAAATACTTTTACACTTTTAAAAAAATTTAAATGAACTTAATTAGAAATAATTTAAACCAAAACAAAATTAAGTTAGATTTCTTCTTTAATTTGAGAAATACTCCTTTCAAAAGTTTAGATCTAAAAATACGTCATAACCTCATACACCAAAAGCTGCTTTAAGAATTTACGAATTTCTTAATCTACATATTTTATTATAAAAAACCAACAAATCAGAATAAATTATGGTATTTAATACAAAGGTAAATTCTTAAATAAAATATTACCTTTGGTCAATAATGGGGGTTGTAAGATGATAAAGTTGTACAATTTTACCTTTGCTTTATATGGTTTTCCCAAAATCTAAGTACCATCCATATACAATTTGTGAGGAACTCTCTTTATAAAAAGGACAGTAATTTTAAAAACATAAAAAAAAAAATCTTCTCCTAAGGTTATGTTTGGCAAACTGGCTAATAAGATAACTGATAATTGATCAATTAGCTAATGAATAAGTTACGTTTTGCAAAAACTAGCTGATTAGGTAACCTAGGGACTGTAAAAGGACAAAACAAAAAAGACATGTTTGAAAATTAGTGGTATAAAACTTAGTAAGGGTATATTTGGAATAAAACGTCTCATAAGTCACCAAAAGGATAGTGAAAGTAGTTTTTCAAAAAACTGGCATATATGTTAACCTATAAAGTGACTTACAAACTAACTTATTTTTACTAAACAATGCCTTAATTAATACAAGCTAAAGATCAAATGAAAATCGGTACACAAATTATTTTAACGGTTGTTTTAACATTTAATCTCAACCATTATATCAACAGTAACTTATGTCTTTCGTAGCATAGGGGTTGAACTCTTAACGTTTCACTGTCAAATCAGCTTTACGCTTTCCAATCCTGCCTTCGTATGATTAACTTATTCTCAAATTTTGTACCGCCAATATTTCATATCATCTGTCTTTTTAAAAAATAATTTATATATTAAATAAAGAGAGAAAGGAGTGCGGTTTCAATGAGTTCCTATACCGTGCCGCTACTCGCCGTCCTAATCCGCCACCGGCTTACCACGAAGCTGACGAACCCTCAAACCTGTCTCAACCTGAAGGTATGCTACGAAAGGACTTATCTTGATTCGGGGTTCAAATTCTTTCTTCCATTGATACTTTCATCATTAAGTTATTGCAATAAGATATATAAAAACATATGTGTATCCTAAGAGCATCTCCAATGCTAGGTTCTTACAAGCAAAAAGTGCAATGGCTTGTAAGAACTACCATTGTGGAGAGTTCTTATAAGAACCCATTTGCTTCTAGGTTCTTATTTAAGAACCTTGGTTCTTACCTTGATGTTTGGTGTGAAATGACATTACTAGTTTTTCAATTGGTGTTTAAACTAAATATATATTTATAATAATAATTTTTGAAGCTTAAAAAATACATTGGCCCCACAAAAATAGGTTCTTATAAGAACTACCATTGTGACATTTTGTATGGGTTCTTATTTTAATGAAGTGGAAATGAGTTGGCAATAAAAAGTGCAAAAAGGAGGTTCTTATATGAAGCTCCATTGGAGATGCTCTAATAAAACTTGTTACATTATTTGGGAGGATAGGGAGAGGTTAAAGAAGTCAAAAAGAGTTAACGGCGCCGTTAAAGCGTTAGATAATGGAGGAAGGTGGAGGCTGCACCCCAACAGGAGGACCATCTAAAAGGCCGTCGCCTCCGCCGTCAACGCCAGGATAAAGACAAACAAAAAAAAGGTTAAATAAATATAAAATTTAAATATAAATGATGGCGTCCAGAAAACGTAAGACCGCCGTGACGACAACATAATCTCACGTGAACCATGTGGGCCCCTTCCTTCCTTCATACGTGTTATTTTGTCACCTTACCAAATTTGTGGGCCCCTTGTCAGCCACTCCATTTTAGTATTTTTTCCATAAGGCCATCCTTAGCCATACCCCTCATACCCCTCATTTTTGCTGCCACATCAGCGCCACATCAGCTTTACCAATACCTTACCAACACCATACCAATCCATCCTTAACCATACCAATATCATACCCCTCTAATTAATTAATTATAAAAAAAGAAAATTAAAAAAGGTAGAGAGAGAAAGAAGAGAGAGATAGAGAGAGAGAGGGGGGTAGGGGGGGTGGGTTGTTGCTTCAAACACATCGGTGCCACCACAACCGGGTTTCTCCACTACCGGTACCCTACCGGCCACCATTTTTGGTGTGCACCGTCGGTACCCTTCCTCCCGACTCCCTCCCGATGGCCCATTAAGGATGGCCTAAGGACAAAAGTTTTTCACTATTTACTCAATACTCCTCCCAAATATTTATTTATCTTTACAAATACTTGAACAAATATTTGACTAGATTATAAATGTACTCTCTATGGTTTATCATTTAAGAACTATTGATTTTTATTAAAGCATTGTTTGGATGGACTACAAATTAGTTTTTGAAAAACTATTCTCGCTAACATTTTGATGATGACTTATGAAGCTTATTATTATTTTTTTATTCCAAATATATTTTTGTTAAAATTTACACTATCAATTTTTAAACATGTTTTGTTTTATCATATTTAGTCATAATTTACCTTATCAGTTGGTTTTTGTCAAATGCATATTATTCATCAGCTTTTATTAATCATCAAACTATTTTATCAATCACTAACTACTTTATCAGTCATCATCAGTGGTTATTAGCTAGTTTGCTAACAAGCAGCCTAAACGAATCTATGATAAACTCAAAAATAAAGATGCCTTCTATTTGTCAAATATGGCTTAAGTTATCTTATAAAAGCCACCGTAAAATTGTCAAATTGCTCATCCTAGACTCCTACAACTAGTGTGTGAGTGTAATGATCAAGTACGATTCCTATAACAAAATAAAAACTTATATAATATTCCTTTTAATTTTCAGAATAAAGCCACAAATACCGCTATCAATTTTGGGTTTAACCTTTAAGTGTTACATCATCATTTCGCTATTCTACCTTCAAATTACTTTTAACCTTTAAAATCTCGCAACACAAACTTTTAAATTTCATACCCTTAATCATTTTTTAATTAATTATATATATATATAGAGGAAAATTATTTTACAACCCAGTAAAAGGTTACAACCCGTACAACCTTCATCTAAACCATTCATTTTAGCCTATTCATTATGATTAATTACTTGATTCATCAATGAATGTTGATTTTATGCAATAATTTTGCATGTAATGCATAACATTTTCATTAAATGCATAGACAAACATGGAATGCTTATTGTTTCATGAATGAGATGACTTTCCCAAGATACTTTCATGAAACACAATACATCTCATGTTAGTTTATGCCTTTAATGCATTTTAGGTAAGATTATTGCATGAAATGAGGAATCAATTATAATTAAAGGGCTAAATGAATGGTTTAGATGAAGATTGTACGAGTTGTAACCTTTTACTAGGTTGTAAAATAACTTTCCTCTCTCTCTATATATATATAGGAGAGTTATTTTGTTAACCCATGAATTTGTGTTAGAGAAAGAAAAAAGAGAGAAGTCTGCCGCGGGTTTGTGAGCTCGTTGCTGAGCCCGCTCGAACCTACATCCAACCCGCCGCAAGAGCCCGTCCGTACATGCATGGTACACATGGTCTTAGAGACGTAATTCAACAAACCTGAGAATACTTTTTGTGACTTTTCTTTAAAAAGCAAAATTTAAGATGTAAAACTGAAAGTGAGATTAAATAGTTCAAAACTTTATCTAAACAATCTTTCCTGTATATATGTATGTATATATCTATGTGTGTGTGAGAGAGAATATGAAATATGAATGAAGAAGTGTTGGAGGTAGGGAAAAGTGAAAGATGGGCATAATGGGATTCGCTGCAGAGGCCACCCACTAAATGGGGCCCACCACCTGTCCAACTGCTTTCAAGTTTCAATCGCCGACTCCATCCGCCTACTCCTCTCCTCCTCCTCTCTGTCTCTTGATTTAAGGACCATTTTTTTAATCAATAAATAAATAACAAATTCCCTATTATATTATTTTCAAATTAAAAAAATATAATTATGGTAAAATATATAAAAAGTTACTACGAATGAATAAAAGCGTTTTGTTGTATATTTAGCAATGTGACAAAAAGTTATTTTAAAATCCAGTTAGCAAGTTGAGTAAAAACAATTTTGTGATTAAAGGGGAGTTTGGAAGTGTTTATGAACAGAAAAGTTTATCCGTTTATCAACTTTTTTGAAAGTTAAAATTCGTAAAAGAGAACTACTTCTAGCTTTATGGAAAATCTATAAGCACTTTACCTAGACATTTTAAAACAACTGACTTGTCCATCTTTTTCTCTTAATGCTTTCTTTCTACTTACTTGTGTAGGAAAAAATCTTGGTGCTTCTTTGGTATTGTTTAGACTAGCTTTATCTTTTTCTTATTCATTAACAATCTTGTAAATTCGGTATGGGTTTTATTATCAATGAATTTTAAAAAGTATATCATTAGTTGTATTTATATTTAACCCCCTTTTACAAACTGGTTGGCACTTGTAGAACCCTTGCTTGACCACAAGTGGTATTAGAGCAACTTGAATATTTGTTTATCTTAAAAAGATCTTTCCAAATACCTATAGTAATTTTCTCTTCAAATGGTTGTTCAAAACAACAAAGACAACTATCATGATACTAGCTCTCTTGCCAAACCACCTCGATTCAGTAGAGACAACTTTGGTCTCTAGAAAAATCGAGTGTCTTTCTTTCTTGAGTGTGTTGATCCTCAAATTCCTCACTATATGGAAAATTGACTCTGTGTTCCAATATCCATTGTACTAGTTGTTCCAGCAATTGCTACCACTAAAGTTATTTATGAGAGAATATAGTGAAAGAACCACACCCTTGAAGTGATGAGGATAAGAAGTTGTTGAGTATTTGCACCAAGGCAAGATCTATCATCGCCATGTGTTTTCCCAATGAGGTGTACCATTCCATAATGTACCTCAAAACTTATAGAGAAATATGGAACACACTTTGTGTTCAATACGTGAGTACCGACGAGGTACAAGAGTCCATGAAGTTTAATTTTATACGACAATATGAAAGTTCGTTTGTAGCAAAAACGAGTCTATGTCACAAGTACACATGTGGTATTACACAACCCGGAGCGACACCTTTGGGGGCTACTCGACGAAAATCTACCTAAATGGTATGTTGGGGATACTCGTCGAAAATCTACCAAACTAGGTGCATCTGAGGTTACTTGACGAAAATCCACCTGAACCGGTCTATTCAGGGCTATTCGTAAAAAATCTACCCAACCCGCCACCCTCTCACGGGACACCGTACTTAAGTCATTACCGACTAGTAGTGTCACGCCATTGTCTTAATTACAAAGGGTCTCGCGACCACTATATTTATGTCACCAATATTATCAAATACTCAATTATCCAATTTCCACATAGTGTAGCATGGCATACATAAACCTCATGCATCTTTGATAAAAGTAACATAGAACTTATAAACACGCTCATACATGATACATCACATGTATACATAGAAACAATTAAAATAAGATCATGTAACCCTTTGGTCCATATAACTCTAGTTTTCCTCCAATTGTAGCAATTCATGCATTTCATCCACAACAAGACTTATGGGCCGTTTACTTGGTCTAACCGGGTAAGTACTGGCCCGGGTAAGTGTTGTCCCGAGTAAGTATTGTACGGATAAGAGTGTTTACCAACAAAAATAAAGACTATTTTAACCTTTTTTAAGTTGTATGTTAAAAGAAAGAGATGAGAAAAAGAAGGGAAACATAGAATGATCAAATCTGACCCGGGTAACCATCATTTTTGTGCTGGCTCAGTCAAAGCTCGATCAGATCCTTGGTCAGATTTCGGTCAGAGCTCGGTCAGACCTCAAGCCTGGTCAGATCTCAGTCAGATCTCGGTCAACAATGTTGCCTTAGTCAGACCTAAGTAAACAGCCAATATGATTAATAAACTATAATCCACCCAAATGTAATCAAGTAATACCCTCGATCCATGTAACCATACTCTCCCTACATTTAGCATTTTGTGCAAATCATTTTTTTTTTCTAATTTCAAGTATACAAATAAAATTCAAACGAAAAGGTAACCCGAATGTCTCATACCTGGGATTTGCAGGTGTTACAAACATAGCCTAGATCAACCGATTAAGTAGATTGTTAATGTTATATTTTTACAAACTTTTAGATGGATGTACATACTTTTCTACCTAACGTTTATTTACAAAAATTATAATTGCTTTTGTTTGAGTTTAACTTTACCCATGTTTCTAGGCTGTTATAGTTTGACGGAATTACGAATCAATGGCTTGGTGTCTTGAAATTAATATTATATATTTTGTATAAATCTTAATCTTTTTCCCCCAAAAAAGAATACTTATTATTAGAAAAGAAAGAAAGTAGACTTGAAAGAGTCGGAGTCAACACCGAGTAAAGAGGATGATGATGGTGTCATGTGCGTGTTGCTTATACTGTTATACACATTTACACACACATATATATAATTATATATAATATTATATAAACAGTTTTGGACGAAAAAGCTGAAATAAATTCTCACCTGCTTTTGTATTTTTGCTTCTTTTTCTTGCTGTTCAGTGAGGTTAATTTGGTCTTTTTAGATACGATATCTGCCTCCGACCGCCCACGTGTGACACGCTATTTCTGGATTTTAAATTAAACTTATATTTTGAAAATAATAGGAAGGGGCTGAAATTTCATAATTATCCTCGTTCACATTTTGATAAGGAACCAAGTAGGACCCAATGATGGTTGGAGTGTCTCAAAACAACTTTTTTTAAACAAAAAAAACTTAATTTTCAATTTAAAAAAAATATTTTGATAAATTTTGGTCTAAAAGTTCAATATCAAATGCTACAACTTTATTATCTTAATACATTTATTTTTTATAACAGTGAGTGAAAAATATTTAAAAATATTTTGATAAATTTTATTGATCTTTCTCTCTCTTTCTCTATTTTAAAAGATAATTTAAAAAGTACGCTAAAACTTAGATATCGTTAAAAACCTTAAATTTTTCTATTTGTAGAATTGTATTTGAGACGGTCTAACAAGAAAATAAGAATTAATTTAGGAATAATGACTTGAGAGTAACTAACTATTTATTTTGTGCACATATTTAGTCTAATGATATACAAAACTCAATAGCACTAGCATTACTACTCTTATAAAATATTTAAACACATTTTACATAAAAAAATATTAAAATTATGCATTTAACAATTTGTTGTTAGCATCTATGTTTCTATTTGTTGGTAATAGTTTCATAATATGTCCAACTTAAATTATGTTTATACACATTTAAACATTTCCTTGTCGAAGCTCTCTTCTCGCCTTCCTCACTTTGCCGCTAAAAAAAATCACATTTAAAAGACAACCAGTTTTTTTATTATGCTTTTAGATTCAAGCACCACCTTTTGTCAATAAAAAGTTAAATACTATTTTAGACTATAACAGCTTTTAGGATAGATCACCTTAATTAGACATTTTAGGAAGTAAAACAAATAAATATAATATTTTTGTCTTTCAAAACAGTATATGATATTTTGTTTGGATGTTAACTAAAGCTTAAGACTGATAGGAAGCCGAACAATAAACAATTAATATAATCAATGACAATTATAAAAGCAAAGATGAACAAAAGAGATATGTAGTAAACATTAACATGTATTAGTTGACGGGAAAACCTTGAGAAAGGGAAACTACGGATTTTGTGTGTGTGTGTGTGTGTGTTTGGGTCACCATTCGACTAATTTCAAGAACATATGGGAGACAATAGAAATTATAGAGTTTCAAAAAACGACTCATCCTAAACTAATTTCAATACACTAGATGAGTTCCAGGAAAATAAATTGCTATTTCTTTCTCTCTTTCTTTCTTTACCTTCGATTTTGAGTTGGTTCCTCCTATTTGCCATCTTCCACCTTTCATAAGGTGGTGGTGACTAAATCAAGAACAATCTAGTCTTTGTTCGACGACCAGGATAGCTCTTACTCCTCAAACGAACGACCCTCTCGAAGGAGGTAACATTAGGTGTATTTTAGTTGCTTGGTTTATTTTCTTTTTTGGTTGTTAATGTTTGTTTGTTGTATTTCAAAATTTTTGATTCAATAAAACTATATATTTTTAATAAAAAAAAACCTATTGAAGAAATTTAGAACTTTTTTATTGTTTATGAATCAAATAATTAAAAAATTCAATACGACTTTTAATATGTTGTTTTCATCAAGCAAACTATTGGCCTCTTACATAAGATTATTTTAATTATTTTTCTTAATTGGAGACCAAAAAGCTATATTTTATACTATCAAACAAATAGCTATTTTTACCATTCAAATATATGTAGTATATTAATATAAAAGGTTTATGACTTATTTGAATAATAACTATTCGATTTGTATGTATATTACCATCAAACTATTTTTTGTACTCAATATATCATTGAGCTCTTTTTTTTGTACTCATAATACCATTATGACCGGTAATAGCCCATTTTTTCTTACGTGGCAATTAAAATTATTAAAAAATGTTTATGTGGAGCTTACGTGTGTTCCACGTGGATCTGACGTGTGTTTTTGATTTTTTGTACTCATAATATCATTGAACTCTTTTTGTACTCATAATACTATTGAACTCTTCTCTTCTTCTTCTTCAACCCACCACCACCACCACACCACCACCACCAAGCACTAAATCCGTCGGAATTCGACCATCGAGGATGTTTCCGGCGAGGTATAAGAACTTCAACCGTCAGAAACCGTCACATGTTCTTGGAATCTCACCATCGAGGTAGTTTCCCCGGCGGAAATGTGGAGTTGAAGAGGTTATGGTTGACGTCGAGAGTTCGGAGAAACGTGAGCTCGAAGATCGCCGACGGAAGAGGTTCCGATGGTTGGTGGCTGTAGTGGCGGTGGTGGTGGGTGTGGTGGTGGTGGTGGGTTGAAGAAGAAGAAGAGGACAGTTCAATGGTATTATGAGTACAAAAAGAGTTCAATGGTATTATGATACAAAAAGAGTTGAATGGTATTATGAGTACAAAAAGTCAAAAACACACGTCAGATCCACGTGTAACACACGTCAGCTCCACATAAGCATTTTTTAATAATTTTAATTGTCACATAAGAAAAAATGGGGTATTACCGGTTATAATGGTATATTATGAGTACAAAAAAAAGCTCAATGGTATATTGAGTACAAAAAATAGTTCGATGGTAATATGCATATAAATCGAATAGTTGGTTATCCAAATAAGTCAAAAACCCTAATATAAATATATAATTGTTTGATTTTATAATTCATTCAATCATAATAAATAAATATATATTTTTTTATAAGGGTGTTATGATAAATTTTTTGATTCTAGAAAAGTTAAATCATTTGATTCGTTGATGAAGAAAAATATTAATTTATTATATTGTAATGGTATTCAACGACTTACACTTATTTAATTTAATCATTTGGTCTCTATAATTATTTCTTACATATTAATTTTATATCATAATTCATAAAAGATATAGTTTCACGTTAATTCTTAGAGACAAGACTGCCAAAAAAAGAAGTATTTAATAAACCAAAAAAATCCATAAAATCCCCAAAACTAATAGATTTTTAGTGGAAAAGAAAAAACAACCATAAATTACTAATTTTAAAGAAGATAATAGCAATAATTGATAAACAAACAAATCAAATTTCAAATCAAAGGATAAAATCACAATTTTCACAAAACACATGGACAAAAATAATAGTTTAGTCAAAAATATATTATGGTAGGCCGACAATAATATATTTAGATTTATATTGAAGAAAGATACGTGTTTCTTAGTTAATCGTGTTAAGCGCATGATTTTGACACATGATAAAGAAATTTATATCGGACTTATTAATTTATAGTTAATTGTTGGACGGCCGATTTAAATAAAACCAATTTTGAAAAAAAAAAGGAAGAAAAATACGAATGGTTTAATAAGTTTATGCCAAAAATAGGAATAAATTCTATTCGGTCAAAAAATAAAATGTAAAACAAGTCAAAAATGCAACAAAGGACCTTTTGGTCTTTTCAATTTGATAATTGTGGTGGAAGTGAAACAAAAAACGCAGCCGTAAGTGGGCGACAATAACATACGTGTCGATCATGCCGACACCAACCAAACTCAAATCTCGTGTGCCGTCCGTACACCTTAATAATGGACCACCATTTGAGTTTTTACCAAATGGATTTCCTCTTAATACATATTTTTTAATCAAATCCGTCTTATTTCAAACATAATTATCATTTAGGCATAATACTTGTATAAAAATCGGCATTGTTATTTAATAAACCGACGTTGATTCAGAAACAACACCTATTTGCTAAATATGTTTTAGCCAACATCCATGTGGTACAAGACAGTATGCTTTAGCTGTCGATGAATCTTGTCACAGAATTAGTCGAGACAAAATCTCGGATATCGTTTCAAAAAAATAATAAATTCAACAAGATCTATTGCCGGAAAAGTTAATCGGAAATTCCATTGAACAAAAATTACATATTAACGGCAACCGTTTACCGAACAACAATTCGAGAAATTACAGAGAGTTTGTTTCTCTAAATGTTGCAAAAAAAGGGGGATCGGAATCTGTATTTACTCCCGGTGATTCATCGGAGATACATGATCGCACCGGTAAACGACGTTGCCGTTTCCTTCCTACTCGATTTCACAAAAAAAATATTACGTAAAATATTACTAATTAATTACTATTTTGAATTTACGATTTGATGGTTAAGATCGATATCAAGACCTTCCGCCGCCGGCGGAAAGTTCAGGTCGATCGCGATCCGTCGCGGCGGCGACGGCGACGGCTTCAAGTCAACCACCGCCGACGAACTAGAGTCGTCGCTCTTCGAAACGGTGGCGGACTGCCGGAAAAATAGCGGAGATCGGTCGAAATACACCATCTGGTTCGCCGGCGGCGAGTAAAATCCGGCGAAACGGTGTTGGTTGTACGGAAACTGGACGACGAACGGCGGCGGCGGAGGAGGAGGAGGTACGGCGGCGTAGGCGGAGAGGTTGAGATCCAGAAGCGGAGGGACCACCGCCGAGTCACGACCCGGCGACTCGACCGTACTCGTCTGACTCGGGCTGCGTTGACTCGGACAACTCGGTTGAACCTTAAACAAGCCACCACCAATATCATCATGTGTCGGGAAATTAGTCTTGGCCTTGACGCCACGGAACTCACGCGCCGCCGCGTCGTAGGCCCTGGCGGCCTCCTCCGCGGTGTCGAAAGTTCCGAGCCACACGCGGCTCTTCTTCCCGGGGTCTCGGATCTCGGCCGCGTACCTACCCCACGGCCGCTTCCGGACCCCTCGGAAATGCGGCTCTTTCAAACCCCCACCGCCGGCGGCGGCGGTGGGTTTTCCGGCGACGGCGGACCTCTCTTTGGGGGCCATGAAGGGAAAAAAAGAAAGTTAGGATTTTTGGTGTTAGAGAAATTTTACAAATAGCAAAGGAGGTTTGGGGGAAAAAGGAAGGAGGGCAAATTGGGGATTATATAGGAAGGAGAGGGGAGAGATGTGGTCAACGGAGGGTTTGACTAAAAGGTGGGCGGCAGCGTGTGGGACCACGTGGCACACATGAGAATGGGGAGGTATTTTTTAATTAAATAATAATAATAATACGGCGGTATTATTTTATTTAATGTAGATTATATATACGAGGATTATATACGATATTATTTGTTATCCGAAAGCGGCTAGGATCAAATCAACGGCTAAGATTCCCACGCGCTCAACTGTTGTTGTGGTACCCACCTACTTAAATAAAGGAGTGTTGCAATAATTTAGTGTAAAATCGATTGAAAATAAGAACAATCCGTTTTTCTTTCTCTTTGTTTATATACTAGTTATTAAGAGTCGGGCTTCGCGTCGGGTTGGAAACTGTGATAGATTTTTTTTATATGAAACATAAACTTTGTACGTATGTTGAAAGGTTAGTATGACGAACTTCATGCATTGTGTTGGATATTTAGCTATATGTTTGCAATCAAAAAGAGATTATGTTTCATCTAATGTCTATTTTATGTGGTTGTTAGCATGTAAATAATATGTAGATAATGTGTATGTGGAGGGGAATGGGGTTTTATAACCCAATGGTTATTTAAAATAAATAAAAGGATTTGATACAAATAAGTTACATGGTACAACTGATGTCTATTTTACGTAGTTGTTAGCATGTTGATAATGTGTAGATAATATGCATGTGTGTGTGGGTGGGGGGTGGTTATATGTCAATGGTTATTTAAAATAAATAAAAAAAGTTAATAAATCGATAAAAAATATAATTTTTAAGAGATTTTAATCTAAATCTTAAGAATAAAAATATAAAAATGGTATATCATATGCACCAAATATGTAATTCAATCAAATATGTTTTGGATAAGTTAACCACTTAATTTAACAAAGTTGAATGAAAAGATTAAAATGGAATGGAAATAAAATCATAGGGACTAAAAAGCAACTTTTAAAGATGTTATATATGTAATTTCACCATTTGATTATAAACTTCAAACTATAGGGATTTAAATTGTAACTTTGTTAAAAGTTACTGTTCATAATTCCTCACAAATATTATATATTATAATTTGTTTAAAAAATGATGTATTGTATATTTCTAAATCAAAAATAAATAAAGCTTCTCTTTTAACTTTCATTGATTCAAGATTTTAACCGTTATTAAACAATGGCGAGACAAAGAATTTGTATGAGAGGGAAGAATAGTATAAAAGAAATCTTGGGTAAACTGGTATTAGTAAGTTGAGATATAACAACTCACATTGAAGCTTTCAACATTTTGTTGTAAGCTCAACAGTGATCATCTTCATCAAATGTGTACACGTACTTGATGATCATAAACGGTCAATTCACTTACTTTGATGAACGTAACTTGATGTTGTAAGCTTGACCCAAGACATCATACACTTTGTAAAGATTCTAATTCGAAATCACTTCAAGACACAAGCTTATAAGATATCCGCACGATTCAAACTCCAGATCTATCATCAACCCTACACCACTTTCATGAAAAATAGTATAAAAAAGGCTTACTAGAACTTCGACAGTGAACTGAAATTTGATTCTATAGATTAACCTCAACGAAATTTGTGGTTTTTTTGAGGAGCATGCACTCTTGAAGGTCAAAACAATGTGTACAAATCGATAGTTAAAACTTATTTTTTGCTCAATACATGGAACTGCATGTGGGCATAATTCAACATCTCAAGGATGTTTTCACTGAAACATAATATACTTAAGCTCTAATCATCAATGGTGATCATGTAAATCGCTATGCATCAATAGAAGTTAAGTACCGGAAGGTTTTTTAATAGAACATTTTTTAAACTCCCCACATTACAAGGGTTTAGGTACATGTTGGATCCACCATCATTAAATTTCTACATGCATATTCTCCTCCAGAGCAGCTACAACATGGCTTCGACATAAATGTGCCTTAATTGGTTTCATATGGAAATCTAGGAAAGGAAGTGTAACGGAGTTTTATTGATCATCAATAACTTATAAAGTTTATTGGTAAATACATAGATTTGAATCAAGATTTTCTAAGAAGATATTTATAAGTTCCTGTTCGCCCCTTTTCACGACCCTCTCTCTCGTTCTTTTAAATTTAATTATTTATTAATTATTTGAACGGTAGCGGTGCCAAAACGGGTGTGCAAAAGAAATAAAACAAGTAACCTTTGGTCCAAGTATAAACCTCCAATTACTGTCGTTTTCTAAAAACAAGTAATAAAAATGGTACAAGTACCAGATATCGATCCCACAGGGAAGCGGTGAAAACAATCTTTCGAGATTCAGTTTATGTGAAAGTTAACTTCAAATGGGGGTTGGGTGAAAAGTATTTTGATTGGTTGGTTGGTTGGTTATAAGCTACTTTAAGAGAACAATTATAAAAAGGAGCCAGGGGTGTAAAGTCTTTTAGTTGGAATAAAAATAGGTAAATTGGATGAGAAATAATTTAATGATCTCAATTATGCAGAAATGATATCCAAGTAACTTCTGAAAAGTTATCACATTTTCATATAGCCTAATTATTTATCGATGAGTTTAGATGCAATCTTTAATGAAATGTTAAAATATATTAAAAATTAACACTTACGTAACCTCTGAAAGATTAACACATTTTCATGTACCTGACTCATCGTTAAATAATTAGTTATAATCTTTAATGGGATACTAGATCTGATACCAACTTTAAGAATAGTGCCAATTGTAGTCCCTTAAGAGACTAACACATTTTCATGTCTGTGGATTATTACCAGTTAATGATTAGATATACTCTTTAATGAAATGCTAAAGACGTGAGATAATAGCAACGAGTGTTGTCACCCACTCATATATCCCCAAAATAACATTTTAGTAACTTCTGAAAAGATACCGCATTTTCGTGTATCTATTTAACTGGCAAAGATCCAAATACAATCTTTAATGAGGCATTATATTTAAAATGGTAAAAATTGAATTTATAAAAGATTTCTTTTTCCTTTTTATCATATTAACATTCCAACTTTAAACATTACACCCCAAGCTATGAAATTAGCCTAACATGCTTGGGTGTATTTTACAACTATATTTGAACGAATAGTAAATCAAGCAAAACAATGTTAGTTGTATGAGAATAAATATAAAATGCAGTATTTAAAACAGTTGATAAGGTGCCGAACTGGAGAAATGACCAGTTGAAATGTAAAACAGTTAATAAGGTGCAAACTGGAGTAATGACCAGTTGAAATGTAAAACAGTTAATAAGGTGCAAACTGGAGTAATGACCAGTTGGAATTTTAAACACGTATGCAATACAAGATATAATATAAACTATAGAATGATAACTAACTTTGACGTAATTATAAATATATATATTTATATATGACTAGAATTCTAATATCAATATATATATATGTATATCGAACTACACATATATATATATATATGTATATCGAACTATATATATATATATATTGTAAATCCAAAACAAACACAAGAACAAAAGATGAGATACGGAAATTGATTATAACTAAACTGATGCCAAACACTTGGTATAGCTTTCGGGAATACAAAAGGATGTTACCAAACCCGAAAGCCTCAAGGATACCAAGTGTTCTCAAAAAGCCGTTCGGCCTCACCAAGAGGAAACCCGAACGTATCAAGAAATGTAAAAAGTAGCAACGATGTTTTTGAGAGCTAAGTGGTGCGGGGTTCGGGTCTTAGCATACGACCGAACCCGAGCTAAGTGAGGGTGGTGATCAAAAGTTGGAAAAGTGTCTGTTCTTTGTTTTGTGGCTACACATATATATAAGGAAAATGTCATGGGCCTTGGGCCAAATTCTCCATGGGCTTCGGCCCATTAACTGGTTGGCCCAACTAGAGGAAAGCAGTCCAATCTTCAAGCTTCGATCCATCATCGAGTAATTGGTAGTTCGGCTCATCAAAAAGATCCACAAAATTCGGCCCATGACACCGATCCCCTGAAAATAAAAATCCTTTTGTAAGTTTAAATGGTTATATATAAAAATATGCCTATTAATGCAAAAGTGTAGGTTTTACGATGCATGCGACAAAATTTACGTGATTTTTGGTTATATAAATGAAAAAGACGAGAAAATTGTATAAAATATGCTAGTTGTGAGGGTAAAATATTTACCCTATCACATCCCTAAACTTGAATGGTTGCTTGTCCTCAAGCGACGGAAAAAATAGAAGGGTTTCGTTCAGTTTTATTTTATTAGGCTAGTTATCATGCTAACATTATTTTGTCAGTTGACTGTTATTTTCCTGAAAGAAAAGAAATCATTTTTATATGACACCGTTTATTGATTTGACAGTTAGTGTTAGAAGTTGAGAAAGTGGTGCATAGTGCAACTTTGCTATTTCTTCCATTTCAAAGTTAGCTCAATGGTTAATTCTAGAGGGTGGTGCTGTAGGTGCGTGTTGCATCCTTATTTGTTTTTGCAAAATGGCACAATTTTTCTGCCATCTTCTCATATTGAGGTATGGTGTAGGCTTGCTTTGGCCTATGTGCTTGACTTTGTGTCAGTCACCTTATCCTTGTGGGTTTTTATGAAATGGGTTGGTTAATGGTGTAGAAAGAGGAAAAAGAAATTTTTGGGTTAGTATTGTTTATATGCTAGCTTGGGGGGGGGTATATTCATCCCTAAACTTTAAAATTTTGCTTGTCCTCAAGCAAAGAGAATGGGTGCTTTAAAAGAGGACTGTATGTAAATGTGAACTGTGAGAGTTAAAATAGCCGAACTAATAAAGTTTGTGCAAACGGCTATGGGGTGGAAAGGTTAGTGTGTAATTGGTTGATGAGAGAAGTAGGTTTGAGCTTAACATTTGTTGGGAAGAATGGACAAAAGTGCAAGTGCATGCAGTTAGTCAACGAATAACCCTAGTGTGTCATTGAAACAATTAGTGTGTGCATATAAGGGGTTAGTGAAAATTAGTTGAAATACCGTAATGGTATTTTTAGGAAAATAACAGTGAAACGAGACAACTGAAGTTAGATTAAGTAACAAGCCTGCGGCCCAACAAGATCGTACAAAATACAAAAGTTCGTAAGGGTTTGACATAAAATTATAAGATGGACCAAGCATGTCCAAAATCTAGTAGACGACAAGTTAAAACAAAGTTGTATGAGTAAAGAAAAGTATGTCGCTTTTTAGACGTTAACCTATCAATTATAGTGACGTAGGGGTATGATAAGAAAATATTAAGGTGCATGATATCGTAAACTGCAAACCAAACAGTGGCCTACGGCCGTGAATGTTACCAAACAGCCGGTTACGGCTGTGCTGTAACCAAACAGCAGCCGATAGCCTATGGTTATGTAAAAATATGCATGCATGGGAGGAAAAATAGAGATGGGAAAGTTAGCGATCAAAGCGTGAGCCGAATATGAATGGAACAGTTAGCGATTTGTCCGTATCGAGGTAATCCGAGAGCCAAAATGGGTGGCTTATTGAATAAGCCGGAAACATATTATTACAAAATCCCATATAAATGCAACGTTTGGCAAAATAAGCATTTAATTATTGCGAAAGAAGAGTAAGCGAAACGTAGTAAAGAATAAAGGTAAAGAATCGAGCATGCATAGGATTGTGTAGATAACTCATTTGTACGGCTCGTGGATGTAAATAAATCGTAACCAATCGTGTGTGCATGTGTTGTATATATATGCACATCCCTAAACTTTCAATGTAAGCATGCATGGAAATTGGAATAAGTAAATAAATGAGAGAAGTTAACGTAAGGTTGTCGATATGCGGGAATATAAATGAAAGTTTCGGTAGGGAGAGAGAAATATCAAACCACTGCCTACTGTCGATGAGTAGGGAGGTGGAGCATCGGCTCCAACGGTGGGAGTGTGGGGTATGCTGGGAGACCATATAAGAGATCCCTGCTCACTGAGCGGACGGTGTCGCGCCAGACGCGGTCACGCTGGATATCGTAGGCACGGAATTCAAACAGAACCCGCGTGACCCAGCTCAACGTCCTCTGGTGATTGTGGTGCATCCGGAAAAGATCGCGAACATCCTGCATCTTAAAATCAGTGTTAGAAAAGCAGTGCTCGCATGGAGCATGTGCCATGGGGGTGTTTGTGCAAGATACGTCCAACGGCTCACATTTCGGTGAGGTGGTACTAAGCTCGTGTGTACAGGATCGCAGGAATTTATCCATGACTTTTCTTCCTAAAACCATGCGTTCGTTTGAAAAAACGTCGGTAGAAAAAATCCATACATTTGCCTTGGCCATAAAACCATGAATAATGGTGGGATAAAATAAACGACAATTTATTCGTGTGCAACTTGTTTTAATATTAGTGGAAATGAGTGTACCAATATCAAACGGATATCCTTTAAGGATACAATATAAGATAAGAACGCGACTAATACTGAGTTTAGAGTTGTGGCTCGTTGGAAACAAAGTGTGTTTAATAAAGTGAGCCCATACATTGGCTTCGGGCGTGAGGTTATTTATCCGGAGATGCCGGATTTTACCCTCAAAATACCAATCCGACCCGGGGATGGTAAGGGTGGCCAATATATCCTCTAAATCCGTATTAGTTACGTGTTTGCTTAAGTGATCGAGTTTAGAGTCCGTAATAGGACTCGTACCCAAAAGTGCATGTACGGAGGCGGGGGAATAATCGACAAGTATCCCACGAACGGGATGCGATAAGAATCCCGGATAGAAGCCTCGGTGTAAAACTCACGTACCCAACTTAGATTATATGGTTGCGGTACGGCACATAAAATATTCCAACTATGTAACTTAATTATTTTGCGAATACTTTCGTTTCGCGAGATGGTTTCCTCAAGGAAGCCTTTTGGTGAATGAGCCATTTTATTATAGTAAACGTTAAAACGCAACTGAGCAATATCGTTACTTAAAAAAGTTAAAGGTGGTACCTCCCCGCGATGGTTACGAGCTGCATGGCTAGGTCTCGTAGGTGGGGGAACAGTAGGTGGGGCCCATGAAATCGGGTTAGGGGCAGCTGGGGGGGGGGGTTCCTTGGGGCTGGAGCGCGACGATTGTAAACCTGTCTGATCGGGGGAAGTGGGTTCAACTGTGGTGTGGTTGTGAGCGGGACTGCCGTGGCTCGCGCAACGGAAACCGTGGCGGGTGGTGTAACAGATATATGAGATGGTGTGTAAAATGGGTTTGGACGATCGAGTGAGGTCGGGGGCGGTACATAAGGGATCGGGACACCGTAGGTGTTTAACATCATCATGGTTGGGTCAGTGGCAGTGAGGTACGGGTTGACAACCGAAAACGGGTGTCCGGGCGTGGTTTGCATTTGACCGAGAGCGAGAGGGGGTGGTACGATACGAGAGTTGGCTAAACTAATAGCTAGGTTACGGTTCGCATTTTCGATCAAACTCTCAATGGTGACGGGGTGGTCGGGAGTGATGTGTGATGTTTCACCTGGGGCACTGTTTAAGTCAAACGTGGGTCTCGGTGGGGGTGGTTTTGGTGTATCAAGATCCATACCTATGGGTTCTTTACCTTTGCCAGAAGAGGATCTCGGGACCGAAGCCATCATCGCCGCGGCATCGGCGAGAGCATGAATGGAGTCCGAGGCTACGTTCGGCAGTAGCTCGATCTCAGAAGTGGTCCGGGAAGCTTGATCGGATAGAGATGGGTTTTCGGTGGTGGTGGGGACAACCACGGTCCGGTTGACCGATCGTGTTCGGTGGCGGTGGGTCCTTCGCTTACGGCCGGCTCGGTTGGTCATAGCGTCGATGGGGAGTCCTAAGGGTAGAGAGGTTGTATTTATACGAGATTGGGGAGGGATTGGTCGTCTCATCTTGTTGCGAAGAGAGAAAGCGGAAGAGGGGGGGGGCGATTAGGGCTTCACTGTGGTGCTCGGTTGATGGCGGCACGGTGGTGGTGAAGTGATGGTGATCGAGGTGATGGTGGTACGGGTTCTTTTGCAGAGGAAGGAGAAGGTACGAGGTTTGTACCTTGGGCGGCGGTCGTACGACGCGGCCGATGATGGTGATCGGTACGGTGGTGATGGCGCCGGCGGCGCTTGGTTTTTCTTCGGGTGGGAGGCGACAGAGGAGAGAAAGATGGATGGATAGATTGAGGGAAAGAAAGCAGTGAAAGAAAAGAGAAGAAGAAGAAGGAAAGAAAGAGAGAGGTGAGATAGATATTTTGAGAGTGAGAGAGAAGCTGTCAGAGGGAAAAGGAGAAGAAGAAAAGACGTCATCTCTTTTTTTTTTTTCATGTTAAAAACGGCGCCTCCAATCAGTGCATTTAATGCACCAAAAAAACTTTTCTGTTTCCTTTTCTTGCAGCCAAGGTACCCGAAGAAAGAAAACAAATCAGATTAATTCGATAATGGGCTCAAAAAAATTCAATTATCTTATATATATTGGGCCAGATTTATTTATTGGTAGAGTGGGCCGAAAATTTGGGCTATAGTATTATATAATTTAGAGAGGTGTTATATTTGAGAGATATATGGACATAAATTTATAGACGCACTTATATAACGAAAGAAAAATAATTTCGTTAATTCGTTGCGTTTTTATGACGAATTATTTCCCATTATTTTTCAAAATAGATTTTTTATGTAGGGTCGTTTTATATTATCATTTTTAAATGATCCTCGTTTGTTCCGATGATGCATAGAAAGGTTTTACCCGCTGACCGTTTACTTTGAAGGTTGTGCCTTTCTCAGGGTCGATTAATTCAATCGCTCCATAGGTGTGAACTTTTGCTATTGTAAATGGTCCTGTCCATCGGGAACTTAATTTTCCCGGAAATAATTTTAATCTAGAATTAAATAGGAGCACTTGCTGGCCTTCTGCGAGTTCCTTAGGAATAATTCTCTGATCGTGCCATTTTTTCGTTTTTTCCTTATAAAGTTTGGCGTTTTCATAAGAGTTGTTCCTAAGTTCCTCCAGTTCACAAATTTGTAAAAATCTTTTATTTCCAGCCGTGTCTTGACTCATATTTAATTCCTTGATGGCCCAATAAGCCTTGTGCTCTAATTCTAATGGCAAGTGACAGGCTTTTCCGTAAACCAGTTTGTACGGGGACATTCCTATAGGGGTCTTATAAGCAGTCCTATAAGCCCATAGGGCATCATCTAGCTTAGATGCCCAATCCTTTCTGTGTGGCTTTACTACTTTAGTGAGTATCCCTTTAATTTCTCTATTTGAGAGCTCGGCTAATCCATTGGT
Source organism: Centaurea solstitialis (assembly GCA_030169165.1). Lineage (NCBI taxonomy): Eukaryota > Viridiplantae > Streptophyta > Magnoliopsida > Asterales > Asteraceae > Centaurea > Centaurea solstitialis. The sequence continues at coordinate 91,943,004 of CM058041.1, forward strand.
CTGTGGGTGATAAGCCGTAGCTACCCGATGCCTAATGTCATATTTTTCCAAAACGTCCGCCAATATTTTATTTATAAAATGTGTACCCTCATCACTGATCAGAGCACGGGGCGTACCAAATCTAGAAAAAATGTGTTTTTGTAAAAATTTAATAACTGTTTTTGCGTCATTTGAGTGGCAAGCCATGGCCTCTACCCATTTAGACACGTAGTCAACAGCAACCAAAATGTAGGAGCAATTATTTGAGATTGGGAATGGTCCCATGAAATCAATGCCCCAGACGTCAAATAATTCTATTTCTAAAATTCCATTTAGTGGCATTTCATTTCTGTGGGAGATATTCCCACTTCTTGACACTCATTACAGCTCCTTGCAAAACTGTAAGAGTCCTGATGTAAAGTAGGCCAAAAAAATCCAGACTGCAAGATTTTTGCAGCTGTCCTACTTCCACTAAAATGACCTCCACAAGGTCCGGAATGACAATGACGAATAATTTGAGTGGTCTCCTCCTTAGGGACACATCTCCTAATCATCTGATCTGCACAAATTTTAAATAAAAATGGGTCATCCCACAGATATTTTCTTGAATCAAAAATTAGTTTTCTTCGTGCATGTTTATTTAATTCCTTAGGAATAATTCCACAAGATAAATAATTAACTATATCAGCAAACCATGGTACTGATAATTGTTTTATAACAAAAATTTTCTCATCTGGAAATGTTTCACAGATATCAGTACAAGGTTCTTGGTTTTCCTGCTTTTCTAACCTGGATAGGTGATCAGCAACCTGATTATTAATTCCTTTTCTATCAATAATTTCTAAGTCAAATTCTTGCAATAACAGGACCCATCTTATTAGTCTCGGTTTTGCATCTTTTTTAGAAATAAGATACTTAATGGCAGCATGGTCAGTATGAATTATAACCTTGGTTCCCATTAAGTAAGATCTGAATTTTTCAAAAGCAAAGACCACAGCTAATAATTCTTTCTCAGTTGTGGTATAATTAATTTGAGTATTATTGAGAGTTTTACTGGCATAATAAATAGAATGAAAAATCTTTTCCTTTCTTTGTCCCAACACTGCTCCAACTGCCCAATCACTAGCGTCACACATAACCTCAAAAGGTTTTGACCAGTCAGGTGTGACTACCACAGGGGCAGTGACCAGTGCCTTTTTCAAAATATTGAAAGCAATTCTACATTCTTCGTTAAAATCAAATGCATGGTCCTGTTGCAGTAATAAACAAAGAGGTTTTGAAATTTTTGAAAAATCTTTTATAAATCTTCTGTAAAAACCTGCATGTCCAAGGAAACTTCTGATTCCTTTGACTGTGGTTGGTTCTGGTAATTTTTCAATTACCTCCAATTTTGCTTTATCTACTTCTATGCCTCTTTTGGATATGAGATGCCCTAACACAATGCCTTCTTTGACCATAAAGTGACATTTTTCCCAATTTAAAACCAGGTCGGTTTCTTCACATCTTTTAAGGATCTTTTCCAGGTTTTGTAAACAATCATCATATGATGTCCCATATACAGAAAAATCATCCATAAAAACTTCCATGGAGTTTTCTAACATGTCAGAAAATATAGACATCATACATCTCTGGAAAGTGGCAGGTGCATTGCATAATCCAAAAGGCATTCTCCTAAAAGCAAAAGTACCATAAGGACAAGTAAAAGTGGTTTTTTCCTGGTCATCAGGTGCTATGGCAATTTGATTGTAACCAGAATAACCATCTAAAAAACAGTAAAATTCCTTACCGGCTAATCTATCTAACATTTGGTCAATGAAAGGTAAAGGAAAGTGGTCTTTCTGAGTGGCTTTGTTGAGTCTTCTGTAATCCATACAGATTCTCCATCCTGTGACTGTCCTGGTGGGTATGAGTTCGTTTTTATCATTTGTGATTACAGTCACCCCACCCTTCTTAGGTACACACTGTACAGGACTGACACATGTGCTACTGGCAATAGGATAAATGATACCAGCATCTAACCATTTCAGAATTTCCTTTTTGACAACATCTTTCATTACTGGATTGAGTCTCCTTTGAGGCTCAACAGAGTTGAAATTCTTGTCTTCTAAAATAATCTTATGCTGACAGATTGTAGGGCTTATGCCCTTTAAATCAGCAATGGTCCATCCTATGGCCTTGGTATGGAGTTTAAGCATTTGAACTAATTTCTCTTCCTGTTCTGTCTCTAAGGAAGATGAAATAATGACAGGCAATTTTCCCGAGTCTCCCAAAAAGGCATATTTTAAATTAGATGGAAGTTGTTTTAGTTCTAAGTCAGGTGCAACTTCTAAGGAGGGGACAAGAGTTTTCCTATCTTCATTTTCTAAGACTTCAAATGCAGCAGTTACTAAGGGTACTTCCTCACTATCATCTTCTGCCTCATCATCAGTGTCTGCATCCCATAAGATTTCTCCTAAAGTCTTTTCCTCACACCAGTTTTCTATCTCACTCAAGGTGGAACACTCTTCTCTCTCATCAGGGTACTTAAGAGAATCTAAGACATTAAAGGTGACCCTTTGGTCATGGACTCTCATGGTCAACTCACCCTTTTGGACATCTATCAGTGTTCTTCCTGTTGCTAGAAAAGGTCTTCCTAAGATGATAGGGACTTCTTGATCTACTTCACAATCTAGGATGATAAAGTCTGCAGGAAAAATAAATTTATCTACTTGTACCAAAACATCCTCAATCTTGCCTTTAGGCCAAACTATGGACTTGTCAGCTAACTGAATAGATATAGTGGTGGGTCTTGCTTCACCTATTCCTAGGGTAGTAAAGACAGATAAAGGCATAAGGTTAATGCCTGCACCTAAATCACATAGGGCTCTCCTAATTATCTTACCTCCTATGGAACAGGGAATTGTAAAACTTCCTGGGTCTTTCATCTTAGGTGGAATTTTCTTGGTTAACAGAGCACTACAACCCTCAGTCAGAGCTACAGTCTCATACTCAGTCAGCCTTTTCTTTTGTTCAAAATATCTTTTAAAAACTTTGTGTAATTTGGCATTCTCTCAATTGCTTCCAACAGAGGTATATTGATATGCAATTGTTTGAAAACATCAAGAAACTGTTTAAATTGAGCTTCCTCTCTCTGATTTCTTAACCTTTGAGGGTATGGAATATAGAGAGGGACTTGAGTAGGAGTGGTAGTTTTCTGAGGTGTGGGTGTAGATGGTGATGGTGAAGGTGTGACAGAGACAGGTTTTATCACAGTAGTGGATAAAGTGGTGTCTGTCTCTTTGGTGAGTGTGTCACTAATGGTCTTGGGACTGTCACCAGACTGTGACATATCCTTACTGGTGTTTTCCTGAGGTTTCCACACTGTTCTGTGGGACCCTGCAGATGTTACAGGAGACAAAAGTGGAAAGTCAGGGACAGGTGAAGTGAAATCTGACTCTACTATCATAGGAGAGTCAGTTCTTGTCAGTGTAGAAGATGATGCAAAGTCCTTTTTAGGACTTCCATCCTTCTTTTCAGACTTATTCAAGTCTTTTCCATTTCTTAAAGTCACAGCTTTAACCTGCTCTTTTCCTGGTCTCTGAGGAATCTCAGTGTCACTAGGTAGAGAGCCAGCCGACCTATTCCTAATTTCTAAAGCCATCTGACCCACTTGGGTCTCAAGGTTTTTAATGGATGCTTGGGTTTGAGAAATAAACCCTTTCATCATGGCTTCTAGTGAAGGCTCAACCTGTTGGTTTTGCCTTGGTGGATATCTAGGAGAGGTGGTCTGATGGTGATTCTGTGAGTGGTTATGTGAAGTGTGTTGAAATCTAGGTGGTTCCTCATCTTGAAAATGAACACGCTTTTGATTTTGAAAATGTGACTGTCCCTGGTTTTGAAAATTGGATTGTCCTTGATTTTGAAAATTAGACTGTCTTTGCTGTTGAGGATATTGGTTAGTCTGACCTTGTATCCTAGGCAACTGTGGGTTAAGAGAAGGACTGTTCCACTTTAAATGTGGATGGTCTCTCCATCCAGGATTATAAGTTGGTGAAAAAGGTCCAGTTTTGTCATTATTACCAATGTAATTGACTTTTTCCGGGTTTCCAGGACAATTATCAAAAAGATGATTTTCACCACAATATGCACATTGGACAGGTAGCTCTGATGGATCAGGGGTGTTGATACTAGACACCACTTGCTTGTTAGTAGTGAGATTCTTAAGCATTACTGCCATATCCCGTACTTGACTAGCGAGTGTTGAATAATTACCATCATCCTTGGTACCAGGTAGTTGTAAAGGTTTTGCTCGAGAATCTGCCCAGTGTCCATTGTTGTTTGAAATTTTTTCAAGGATATTGTATCCTTCATTATAAGAACTTGCAGTAAAAGCTCCTCCTGCAGTAGCATCGAGCATTTGTCTGGCTGGGTAATTCAAGCCATTATAAAATGTCTCTAGCTGAATGCAGTAAGGAATGCCATGGTGAGGGCATTTTCTCAACAATTCTTTAAATCTTTCCCAGGCTGTGGGAACTGTCTCATCATCTTCTTGTTGGAAGGTGCAGATCTCATTTCTAGACTGAGCATTTCTTAGTGGTGGAAAATATTTTTTTAAAAATACCTCGGCCATCTGGTCCCATGTAAAAATAGAGTTTGGTTTTAAAGAATAGTACCAGGCTCTGGCATGATGACTTAATGAAAAAGGAAAAAGTTTTAATTTTAAAGCGTCATCAGAAATTCCTCGAAGTCTAAATAATCCTGCAATTTCCAAGAAAGATCTGAGATGGGCATGTGGGTCTTCTTTTGACAATCCTGCAAATTGACCATTATTCTGTAACATCTGAAACATTACAGTTTTTAGCTCAAAATGCGGGACATTGCATGTTGGATCACGTATTCCTGTTTGCAACTGATGTACAATAGGAATAGCATAATCCATCATACTGTTGTCTTTGGAATTTGCCAGACGAAAGATGTGTTGTTCTGCATCTTCAATGTGCTGATTATTATTAAGAGGTGGTGGATTTCGTAAAATTCCATTAACTGGATTTTCTTGCTGAACTCGTGGTCCAGGTTCCTGAATAATAGGCATAGGACCAACACGTGGTTCTGCCACATGTGGTTGGATGTCTTGCTGCCGATTTCTACCATTACCTCCAGGAGGTGGTGGTAGAGGTGGAGGTAGACCATCATTATTGTACCTTCCATCAGGTGGGTTTCCAGGAAATGGCAGTTCTTCTAAAAATACGTTTTCTTCTTCCATTGTAGACGAAGTAGAAGCTTGCAAATTTCTTTGCTCCTTTTTACGACGTCTAAACGTTCTTTCGATATCGGGGTCTAGATTGAAAAATTCCCCACGTGATTTTCTTTGCATAAACTAAAAAAATTTTTTTTTTTTTTTTTTTTTCGTTTTGTTTTTTTTTTTTTTTTTTTTTTTTTTTTTCGAAACTATATAGTTATATATAAAATCTTTTTTTTTTTTTCTTTTTTTTTTTTTTTTTCAAAACGGTGGTAGAAAAATTAACTTTCTAAAACTAAAGTAGAAAAATTGCTTTGTTGCTTCCCCGGCAACGGCGCCAAAAACTTGTTCGCCCCTTTTCACGACCCTCTCTCTCGTTCTTTTAAATTTAATTATTTATTAATTATTTGAACGGTAGCGGTGCCAAAACGGGTGTGCAAAAGAAATAAAACAAGTAACCTTTGGTCCAAGTATAAACCTCCAATTACTGTCGTTTTCTAAAAACAAGTAATAAAAATGGTACAAGTACCAGATATCGATCCCACAGGGAAGCGGTGAAAACAATCTTTCGAGATTCAGTTTATGTGAAAGTTAACTTCAAATGGGGGTTGGGTGAAAAGTATTTTGATTGGTTGGTTGGTTGGTTATAAGCTACTTTAAGAGAACAATTATAAAAAGGAGCCAGGGGTGTAAAGTCTTTTAGTTGGAATAAAAATAGGTAAATTGGATGAGAAATAATTTAATGATCTCAATTATGCAGAAATGATATCCAAGTAACTTCTGAAAAGTTATCACATTTTCATATAGCCTAATTATTTATCGATGAGTTTAGATGCAATCTTTAATGAAATGTTAAAATATATTAAAAATTAACACTTACGTAACCTCTGAAAGATTAACACATTTTCATGTACCTGACTCATCGTTAAATAATTAGTTATAATCTTTAATGGGATACTAGATCTGATACCAACTTTAAGAATAGTGCCAATTGTAGTCCCTTAAGAGACTAACACATTTTCATGTCTGTGGATTATTACCAGTTAATGATTAGATATACTCTTTAATGAAATGCTAAAGACGTGAGATAATAGCAACGAGTGTTGTCACCCACTCATATATCCCCAAAATAACATTTTAGTAACTTCTGAAAAGATACCGCATTTTCGTGTATCTATTTAACTGGCAAAGATCCAAATACAATCTTTAATGAGGCATTATATTTAAAATGGTAAAAATTGAATTTATAAAAGATTTCTTTTTCCTTTTTATCATATTAACATTCCAACTTTAAACATTACACCCCAAGCTATGAAATTAGCCTAACATGCTTGGGTGTATTTTACAACTATATTTGAACGAATAGTAAATCAAGCAAAACAATGTTAGTTGTATGAGAATAAATATAAAATGCAGTATTTAAAACAGTTGATAAGGTGCCGAACTGGAGAAATGACCAGTTGAAATGTAAAACAGTTAATAAGGTGCAAACTGGAGTAATGACCAGTTGAAATGTAAAACAGTTAATAAGGTGCAAACTGGAGTAATGACCAGTTGGAATTTTAAACACGTATGCAATACAAGATATAATATAAACTATAGAATGATAACTAACTTTGACGTAATTATAAATATATATATTTATATATGACTAGAATTCTAATATCAATATATATATATGTATATCGAACTACACATATATATATATATATATATGTATATCGAACTATATATATATATATATTGTAAATCCAAAACAAACACAAGAACAAAAGATGAGATACGGAAATTGATTATAACTAAACTGATGCCAAACACTTGGTATAGCTTTCGGGAATACAAAAGGATGTTACCAAACCCGAAAGCCTCAAGGATACCAAGTGTTCTCAAAAAGCCGTTCGGCCTCACCAAGAGGAAACCCGAACGTATCAAGAAATGTAAAAAGTAGCAACGATGTTTTTGAGAGCTAAGTGGTGCGGGGTTCGGGTCTTAGCATACGACCGAACCCGAGCTAAGTGAGGGTGGTGATCAAAAGTTGGAAAAGTGTCTGTTCTTTGTTTTGTGGCTACACATATATATAAGGAAAATGTCATGGGCCTTGGGCCAAATTCTCCATGGGCTTCGGCCCATTAACTGGTTGGCCCAACTAGAGGAAAGCAGTCCAATCTTCAAGCTTCGATCCATCATCGAGTAATTGGTAGTTCGGCTCATCAAAAAGATCCACAAAATTCGGCCCATGACACCGATCCCCTGAAAATAAAAATCCTTTTGTAAGTTTAAATGGTTATATATAAAAATATGCCTATTAATGCAAAAGTGTAGGTTTTACGATGCATGCGACAAAATTTACGTGATTTTTGGTTATATAAATGAAAAAGACGAGAAAATTGTATAAAATATGCTAGTTGTGAGGGTAAAATATTTACCCTATCAGTTCCTGAATTATTATATATAAATGCAAGTAGTTTGTTATATGTTCCTAGTCATTCTATTGAAGTTCGTGCAGTGGCAGATCCGAGATTTTTTCTAAGCGCCTGCACCTTTAAAATCAATCATGTAACACCCCAATTGCACAAAAGGTGGTATACAATGTACGCCAAGGCGTGAGCTCATCCCAAAAACAGGGGTATAAATAGTGTATAATTTACAATGTCTGTAATTCTAATTAAAGAATACGACAACCGTCTAGTCTAAATCCTATCTAGGAAAAAGACTACAAAAGGGTTGTCAGATCTATCAATGTGCGCGCGGTCTAAAGACCGGACTCCTCACCCGTCCCCCAAAGCTCACTCTTTAATTCCGGCTCCTACTTGGGAACCGCGTCCCTAGCACCTGATAGACACATCGACACCAAACAAGTGTTAGGCTAAAGGAGCCTAGTGAGTTGTACAAATAATACCATACATGAAGAACGTAATAATACATGCGAGATATACAAGATTATACTAGCAACACAAAATAGCATGTTAAACCGGTTTATTATTTTATCTTCGGAAACAGTGGGCGCGACCCACCTCCACCAACCAATGCCCCGACATTCACTAATTCCAAACACCTCGATGTCCCGAATTTAGCATGGCAACATCATCCGAGGCCCGCGCACCAAGGAGCAACCCGAGGGCCGGCGACATAGGGGCATTCCTATTTCAGAACCTCCCAAGACTGTTTGGTGTGGACACATTGCGTTGGTTCGTCCATGTTATTATCGTAAGAGACCGTGATACGGAATTTAGCATCGCATCACGTCTATGTCGATTCACACAAGACCTAGATACTGAATTTAGCATAGCATCTAGTCTACATCATTTACATATAAACCTCGACACTGAATTTAGCATAGCGTCATTTATAGAGGTATACATCGGGGTCTCAAGCCCTTTATATCATTTCGGGTATGCCCCATTTCGGATGTCAATTCCATTCTTACATAATCCCAAGTCATGTATCATGTCGTGCATTTCGTATAAATACATTTATCATACAACCCGTAGGTTTAATACATACGAAGTAGCATACGGTAATTTCATCTCATATAAGGAATAACACCATCCAAGTCATTCATACTAGTATAGCACTTCATACATATCATGAGTATCCTCAACTAAACATGAGAAGTAATCTATACCAATTTCACATATATCTACATAATAAAGCAAGGAATAGACTTCATCAAATGATGTGCTCTCAGTTTTAACAAAATAGTTTTAGCAACTCACCTTAGGGTTTTGTGTCAAAAACCCCCAATTCCAAGATTAGGTCAAATAATGGGCACGAACCTAAATTAAGTAAATCGAACCCTAAGTTAGTTCGTAACCCTTATTATATGCGTAGATCCAACCTACAAGGGTTCAATCGAAGCTTACCGAGTGAGATCCAAACCGAAACCCTAGGTTTTGAGCTTCCCTCCTTTCAAGCAACAATGGTGGAGAAGGGATGAGTGGGGAAGATGAAGTAGGTGAGGTGTGGTTCCCCAATCGAGTTTGCTCCAAGTGTAGATCCACCCTCAAGATCTTGAAGAGCTTTGAAAATGAAGAGAGTAGGAAGAAAAATCGCCAAAATCGGACAAGGGATGAGAGAGTTATGGCCAAATGAAGTGAGGAAGGGTTTAAAACCAGTTTCAGCCTTTTATCAGCTACCTAGCGATCGCTAGCTGTGAGGGCTAGCGATCGCTAGCTCCCCTTTCTCCCCATCGCTAGCCTGATCGCGAACTAAAACAGCATCCGTGAGGTTCATGCCTAGCGATCGCTAGGGTAATGGCTAGCGATCGCTAGCACCTGATCAACTTGGGTTCGGTTTTGTTTCGGCCATAACTTCTTCGTTATAGCTCCGTTTTCGATTTCGAAAGAACCGTTGGACTCGTAATTGAATTTCCTAACATATTAGACCCCAAAATGCATGATTTGATCTAAAATTCTAAAATCCATATTTTGTCAAAGAGTCGTTATTACACCGAAATTACGGGTGTTACAAATCAAAGGCCAAACAAATTTGCGTTTTAACTTAAACAAAAATCAACATGGTTTGACTCTAAAAAAATTCAATTGTGATGTTCTGATACAATACATTTTTACAAGATGAATCAGACTTTAACTTTTTAATAAAAACACAATATTATGTCTTATACTTGGTATGTTCTCGGTTTAACATGGGACTTTTTTGGGGTTTTGGTTAATTTAGTAATTAACGGCTAATGCAAAAAGAAAATGTAATTTATAAATTTTTACACAAACATGTGTGATGACATCATATGTGAAGAAATAATAACTAATTTTGATGAATTATAAAAAAAGATTTAAAAATAAAAAATTGTGTAAATGATATTAATTTTATTTCTTTTTCAGTTAATTTCAGATAAACATATGTTGTCGTTAGAATGAGACCAAAAAAATTATAATTAAATTAATTAATGGGTAAATTGGAAGGAAAACTTTTTTTAAAGAAGAAATAAGAGTAAGATTGGTGTTGGGGAATGCCCATTGACATGAGTGAATTAGAAACATGGCCGAAAACGCAGGGGCCTTCCGGTCACATGGCAAGAATATCCACAATCCATTCTCGATAATGCCGAAGTAAGATAAACAAAAATTTAAATTCTGAATTTTAATCTTCTGTGTTTATCTCATTTAATCATGTGATAATAATTAAAAGAGATAAACTAAAGGTTTAAATTTTGAGTTTAAACTTTTGTGTTTATCTTAACTAACCTTGGGATTATAAATAGAGGTGATAGGCTCCACTTTTATGGAACCAATTTTTCCAATTTTTGAGATCTGATTTCTGGTTTTTTCTTCCAGTTTTTTAGATCCAAAAATTCATCTCTAAATTACTATTATAATCTAAGATAGTTTCGGGTTTCGAGGATTCACGGGCTAGCACCTAGGATTGCAACAAAGTTCTTGCGGTGTCAAGGAAGTTTGGAAGCTCGTGTTCCGTTTTCCTACCCAACCTACGGCGATTGAGGTAACTCTACTCGTTTACTTTTAAGTTGCTAATTTGCGTGTAAGATTTTTCCTCGGTTTGAGTCATGGTGGTTTTATTATTTTTTTTATTTTTCTTCCGCTGCATAGTAAATTTATTTTTGTAAAATCCACCATGTATCCCAACAATTGGGACATTTATAAAATTAAAAGTGGTAGAAGTTGATTGTTAAGTTTTTTTTTTTGTTTTATAGTTGAGGTCTTGAGTTCAAGATTTTTATTTATAGATTTGTTTATTTCTTTTTTAGTAATCAAAATTTAAAATATGAAAACCTAAATGTGCTAACACAAGGATTCAAACCCATTATATTTAGTTAAATATGCAATGCTTCAACTACTAAATCAACTTTACATTTTAATTCATACGAGGTTTGTTGTCCCCGCGTTGTAGGGGAGGAGATGTTATAAAAATATAGAAAAATAAAGCAACAACAAAAAAAGTTAAAATGTAACATAAATCGATAGGACAACTATGACATAAGCAACAGATGCGTTCGGTTGTGGATAAATTTCAGTTTTTCAAGAAAAAATTTCAAGGAAAATGGAAATTTAGAAAACGTGTTGCTTCATTTAGTTTTCAAAAGTTTTTCAAGAAAATGAAATTCTTTTTTTTCCAACTTATATATAAATTGTGACATTGATTTTAGTAGTTTTCTAAAAAAAATTAACAGGTATTCTAGTTTTCTAAAATGAAAAAAGAAAACTCCACCATTTCAACCAAGCACATTTTCTAAAATTTTCATAAAAAGTTAAAAATAAAAAGTCAACTACATTATCTGAAAACGCTTTGTAGAAAAATAAAAACAAATTTTCACAACCAAATGCATCTTTAACTTTTGAAAAAGTTGATAAACACTTTTGATCATAAGCATTTCTAAACACCCATGAGACTATTACTTATAAGTTATAATTAATAGAGTAAATTATGGATTTGGTCCCTGTGGTTCTCGTTTTTTTACTACTAAGGTCCCTAAACTAGGGAAATTATGGATTGGGTCCCTGTGGTATTCAATTTTGCACTACTAGGGTCCCTCTCCTTAACTTTGTTAACGGATACTCCGTTAACTCAGGGGTATTAAAGTCATTTTATCTATTTTTATATTAAATTATTTTTTTATTTTTTATTATTTTATTATTTTTCTTTTTTTTTCTTTCTTTTTTCTGTTTTATATAATAAGAACCTCTCTCTCTCTCTCTCTCTACACGTATCATTACATACAACCCCATGTCTACCATCATCGTCCCAGAATTGTTAAGCTGTAGTGCTTTGAAGAAGCGTAGAGCCTTTGTCCCAGAATCTGTGTCGAAGAATCTCCGAGGATTCGTCGAAAATTACAAGCCGGTTGAGTGTTTGATGAGAGAGAGCAAGAGAGAGAGAGTTGTCACAGGTCGGTCTGGGAATGTTAGGAATTATGTGCAGAGTTGACAAACCAAGTGATTATATATCCAATGTTACAAGACACTTGAGGGTCACACCTGTGAGGACCTATAAGTCGAACAAGTTAAATGAAACCCAGAAATGGAGAGTTAGGATTTATAATAGTGTATTATAAATCAATTGGGTAATTACAGTCAGAATTACCAAAGTTGGAGGGTTATTGATTAATTAGAATATTATATATTTATTAGATAAATAAATATATAATAAGTTAATTAATAAGGTTTTATATATATATTAGATAAATATATATATAATCATAATTATCGTATGCAAATTCTTTTCCAGCTAATTAAAAGGAAAAAGGATTAGAGATAATTATAAAAGGAAACTGAATCTTATACAAACTGTATTTTTTCCTCCATATAAATAAGGCTTATGGGTTAAGGAAAAATCCAAGCTATCAGCTAAGAAAAGTCAGTTTGAGTTTTCCTCCCTCTCCCTCTCTCTCCATCGGCGCCGACCCCCCGGTTGGATTCCAGTTTTTGTTTTTCGGGTTTTCGTTTAGTTCAACTAGAAGAACGTTCGTTGGTCGATCACCGGTGGACTAAGTCTCAAGCAATCCAGGTAAATTGACCTAACCTAAACTATTAGGTTTAGAACTATAAACGATTAAAGATCATTAGGCTTCAATGGGTTTTTAGCTTTTATCGCTTCCGCACGAATAAGATCGAAAACAGCGTGTTTTTGATTGCGTAGGTTTTATCAGTTTGATTAACCTATGAGATACATCAAACCAGCAAGGTTCGATAGATCTGAGTTAATCCTCGAATCAGTTTGATCCGAGGACATCCACTAAAACCCAACAGGGAAGACGGGGTTTTCATATCTGCAAGTTCTTTTTTTTGCTCTGGTTTAAATCAGACAGGGTGTCAAGGTAAGGAAGGGAGGAGTCACGGTGATAAAGACGACGAGAGGATGAGTTGAAGGTAGGTTGCCATCGGAGGATGGTTGTCGCCGGAGGGTAGGTGAGGTTGAAGGATGACGATGATGGTAGACATAGGGTTGTAGGTAATGATACGTGGAGAGGAGAGAGAGAGAGAGAGAGAGGAGAGAGAGAGAGAGAGAGAGAGAGAGGGAGAGAGGAGAGAGAGAGAGAGAGAGGAGGAGGAGGAGAGAGAGAAAGTCCTTATTATATAAAAAAGAAAAAAAATGAAAAAAAATAATTTAATATAGAATAGATAAAATGACTTGAATATCCCTGAGTTAACGGAGTCTCCGTTAACAAAGTTAAGGAGAGGGACCCTAGTAGTGCAAAATTGAATACCACAGGGACCCAATCCATAATTTCTTTAGTTTAGGGACCTTTGTAGTAAAAAAATGAGAACCACAAGGACCAAATCCATAATTTACTCTAATTAATATGAAAATGTAATTGTTAATGTTTTTAATGTTCCTTTATAATTAATTTGAAGATGTAATCATACAATTGTGTATGAAAAAAGAAATAGAATTAAAGAAGATATAATTGTGTATAAGAATTAAAAGTAGACCATCGTGTCCTGACATTTGTCATGTCCATGTGGGCGTCAGAACCCCACTCTGAGTCAACAACGTTTTCTCACAAAAATCCATTTATTTATATTATTTTGTTGCTCTGTAGCTTAACAACAGTACAACAAAAGTTGCTAAATGTTAGAGTTTGTAATTTGGTTTCAAAAACATATAACAACACACTTAAAATTAAGCAAGCGTATAATTACCACCAGTAAATAGTTTCTATTAGGACGAAATGGTTGATCGGGTGCCAATGCCTCCTTAGTATGTGTTTGTTGCATGAAAAGTTATTATGGCACAAATCACTACTACATAAATGGTTTAATTACACACTTATTTTTATACGGGTTTTAAAGAAATCGTATAAAATGTAACCGTGCTTTTTTGAAGATTCTTTTACATGGTTTTCTTGGTAATAGAACCGTCCAAAAAGGTTAGAATAAATTTTTACACGGTTGTTTCTAAAACCGTGTAAAAATGCGTAATCTTTTTACACGGTTAAACCTTTTACGCGGTTTTCTAAAATAGTGGTGTAAACTGTAAAACACAGTTCCCCCCCCCCCCCTCCCTCAAAATCCCTCTTTATTTTTGGTTTCCCTCTTTTTTACCCCAATTTTTATCTTCCAAAACGCTATAGGCAACTACAATTTACCCTAACTCCTTTCACTTCTTCAATTTCCACAGAAACAAAAAATCCCTTCACTATTGAACCTGAGTTGTGATCACTTCCCATCTATTCCCTTATTCGTCGTTGCTGCAAGTTTTCACCTTGACACCACCTTCTCTTCTTGTCGACATTGCAAGTTAGCTTTGCTGGTGGTTTGTTTTAAAAAATTTGATCCAAAGGTGATTCAACTTTTTCCATTTTGCATATTCTTAGATTTACCGTAATTCTTTTTGCCACTCATTATTTGTCAACCAACTCAGATTTACTCTTGATATTTTTTAAATTACGCTTATTCTTATGAAAATTTATCCTACAATGTTTATTTATTGGAATGAAATGACTGCAGATGTTGCTTTCGATAATCGTTAGTTTAAGAGGTCGTTTGGTTTCTCCCTAGGAGAATCGTGAGTTCTCGTTCTCAAATCGCTTTAATTTTGTAGTTTTTTTTATTATGTGTTGTGTTGTTTTCAGATAGGCCTAATTTTCTTTTTCTCGGTCTTGTTTTCTATAAGCCGAAAAATGCCTAGGATAACAAGGTAAGCAAGAATTGCATCTTTGTACTTTTGTTTTTAACTTTAATGAGTTATGTAAATGCAACATCTATATTGAGTGTAGCTAAAAAATTACAATTCTTTTGCCTATAACTATTACATAACATTGATTTTGATTTACATAGTTGTCATTCTTTGTGTTGCTCTTTCTAGTGCATATGATCTACAACAGATATAAGAAGATATGCCCCTCATTTTCAATGGAAGTAATAAGAAGATATAAGAAGTAATAAGCAATCAATGTATTCAGAGCAAGAAGTAATGAGCAACATTTGATGAAAAGGTGCTCATTGGATGTTGCAGAGTGCAAAAGGATTTGTGGATTCATTGGATGTTGTGAAGTGCAAAAGGCTTTGTGAATTCATTATATGTTAATGTTCAAGTGGAGATGGAGTTAGATGTAGTCAATCTAAAGGAGACTGGAATTTTAGTTGTTTTAGTTTACTCAAAGGTATAAAAGGCCTTGAAACCTTTGAGTCTAAGGTACGTGCTTCATTTATTATATAGAGAGATTGAAAGTTTGAGAGCTTATGTGTGTGAGATTGAGTATTTGTAATATTCATACTCAAATCAATGGAATCTGACCTACAATTCATGTCACATTAGTGATAGAACTTGAAATTTGGAACAACATTATAAGCATGCATGGATCTGCAAATTAAATGAAGACATATATAACAACAAAAAAATTCAGAAAATACTTTCATCAACTAGTTAAGAAATAGGAAATTAAGATTTATGAATACCTATTTATGAGAAATAAGTAAAATATAATTCAAATTTATTAATTAATATATACCGGTTATGAGACGGGGTAAAGAATGTCATAGCTAGCCCATCTCTAGTTTATGACATACAGGGATTCTCGTCCCCATCCTTGTGACCTGGTTTAGCAGGGAATCCCATCCCCGGTGGGGCGTGGATTTGGTTCCCTAACGGATCGGGCCAATTCTCATAAATAATTTTAATTGACATTTATAAGAACATAGAATTTGAATATGCGAGAGCAAACAAAGTTAGATTGTGTAAAGTGACCATTTATTGGTTTAAAGGTTTAAAGAGTTTGATACAAAAGAAATTGAAGGAAGTTCTTTTTTTGTCCGAATTTGATCTTTACGAACATCTTACATAATTAGACAACTTTTTCATATTTTCACCTACTCTTGTATTCCTTGTGTTTCTATATGTCTTATAAGTTACATCAGATATATTTCAGATCCCCAACTTAGTTTCATATCATTTTAGTTTGTCTTTTCCATGTTCAAGAATTTTTGATACAAGTAAAAGAAAAATAGTCTTTGAAAATGATGTTCTATAGCGTTTAAATTGTTGTCTATTACTTAGGCTGTGTTTGGCAAGCATAAGCTAGCTTATAAGCTAGTCCATCCAAACATGTACCAGGAAGCTAGCTTATCAGTTAGCTTATAAGCTAGCTTTTTGAAACGCTACTTTGAGTAGCTTATGAGGAGCTTATTGTAGCTTTTTCCAATTATACCCTTATTAATATTAATTATTAAATTCAAATATACCCTTTTTGGTCATTTTACATACTCATAAGCTAGTTTTTGCCAAACACAATTTGTTCAACAGCTAGCTTATCAGCTACTAGCAAGCTTATCAATCAACAGCTAGCTTATCAGCTATCCGCTAGCTTATCAGCTACCAGCAAGCTTATAAGCTACGCTTGCCAAACATAGCCTTAGACGTCATATGAGAATTAGTAAGTTTTCTTGTCACATAAGTCTTCATGTCATAGACTCAAAGTTATATGTATTTATTCACAAGAGTACCCCATTTTTATAGCTTTTCATTTTATTTATAATCTTAGATATCTCACTACCAAGCAAAAAAACATTTTTTTCTTGTATATATTGAATCAAAATTTGCAATCTCTTTGAGATAGAGGAAAGTGATACAAGAAAGTAAACAAAGGTGAACAAATCTAGACTACGAAGGGGAAAAATAAATCACCGCTACAACAAAGTTGAGCTAATAGGACACCTAAAATAAAAGGTGTCCTAATAGAGTGTTTTATAGGATGCTAATTTATAGGACCAAACACAAAAGCGTCCTATCTAAAGCGTTGCAATAAGTTTATAGGACGCTTTTGGGCGTCGTAACAAGTTTTTTAGGACATTTATAAAAAAACGTCATATTAGCTAGTTTTATAGGACGCTTTTGAGAAGTGTCCTATAATAAATTGGGAAGATGGTGGTGGAGATTCCATTTTACGAATGAGTCGTCCTGGATTCAAGTGATTAAAAGTTTATTTGCTATGGACAGGGGTTTTGGGAAAATGGCTCCTCTGGTGGGGTATTGGGGTGACATTCTACAGATAGGAACTGTTTTAGATAATAGTGGTATTTCATTTAGTTCTTCCTTCGGGAGAAAGTTGGATAATGGCCTTACGATGCTTTTTGGAAAGATTGATGGTTTGGAGACTTTTAGACTTTTGTGATAGATTCCAATGATTGTATAACCTTAAATGTCATAAAGAGGTTATGGTTAGCCAGTGACGGATTCAGAAATTTTGGTAATGGGGGTTGAAATTTAAGTAACCTAATTAATTTAAGTTATAACAAAAATCAAATAAAAAGGGTTTTTAATAGAACGTTGTAGCATTATTTTGTTTCTTTGATAAGGATGATAATCCGTAATTTTTTCCCATTTATATGGATCCGGAAAAAAGTATTCTTATCCAACTTTTCGAAATAAAAGAACAATTTTTTAGTCAACACTCTAAATACTTAAACAAGATTGTTAATTAAAAATTTGTGACTGTTGAGGAGGGAAAAAAAAGTTGGGAAAGCATCTAGAATTTGCTAAACTATTAACTGGAAATTTGAAATTCGAAAATGAAAAAAAATGAGATTTGGAAAACTGGACACTTAAATAGAATAGTGAATTAGTGAGTGGGCTTTCAATTACTTTCAAACACATATTTGTTGGGTGTCAAAGTTAAAACAACTTTTATGTAAAATATAAAATGCTTAACAAAATTTCTCTGTTTTTTAAGTTTTATGGGGGTCACATGTCCCCCATCTCATTGAAGTAAATCCACCCATGTGGTTAGCAGTCGTCTTTTTAGGAGTGAAGGGAATGAGGGTGGCACGAGGGTTAGAGATGTCAACCACGGGGGAATGGTTCGGAGGAATGGGTTAAGACTTAAGCTGTAGATCTTATTAGGAGTATTAGCCCGTTCTTCAATCAAAGTGATAGTTGTATCTCTGGTGGCTTAGAGATGGTCAGGCTTTTGCTATGAATTACATCAAGTATTTGGTTGACTTTTAATCTTTTTGTTCCTACAATGGGTTTCATGCCTACGATGTGGAGTAGGATGGTTTCTTCCAAAATTTGTATCTTCATCTGGCATTTTAAGCTCGGAAGAATCTCCGTTTGCGCTCATCTTGATCAAGTAGGGATTAACCTTCGATGCTTGTTTGATGCGGTAATGACATTCATCGATTCTAAAAAAAACTTCAAAGCTTAAACCATTTGATTTTTTCAAGGTTTAAATCATAACAAATTCAAAACTTTATGGCAAAATCAAATAAAAAACTTTGACGATTAAATCATAACAAATTCAAAACTTTATGATAAAATTCAATAATTTTTTTTAGTTATTAAACCAAAACTAAACTAAAACTTTAATAGTTAAATTATAATTTACCCTTTCCCTTCATTGATCTTTGTTGGTTATTTTTGAAAAATAAAACATCTTTCGATTATTTTTGTAAAATGATTTATTCAAAAGGGCTATTTTGGTCAATAACTTGGTTATTTAGGGGGGGTTGGGTTTTTGGCGGCTGTATATATTTGTGAAAAAGAAAAAGGAAAGAAATAGAGAAAAAGGGGGGTTGCTAAAAAGCGCGTGAAACTTGGAAGTGGAGTTCCGAGAAAGAGGGTGGTTGTTAGGTTGTCGGCAGTGGCACGCTCTCTCAGTCCCGCCGCGTGGAAGGGGCGGCGTTAAGTTAAGTAAAAGAGACCCCAACCAATCCAGGCATGACACGTGTTATAGAGATGTAGACAATATGAGAGGCGTGTTGGCAACTAAACTACCTATCTATCCTTCCTTTTTAACCCAAATCCGACAATCACCAGAGGACGTTGAGCTGGGTCACGCGGGTTATACAAGTTACCGAACTATTTTTTTTAGTTAAAAACCATTAAAAATTATTTAAATACATAAACTATTAAACTTCAAAAATTGGTTACTTACATCCTTTTAACAAAAATAAAAAAAATTATGTAACGCCCCATTTCTGTCATGTTAGTCATGTAACTGTGTTTAAGAGGGTTAATGACTAGAATATTTTGTTTTGTAGGTTTCCAAGGGCTAAAGTGTAAATTGTAGAACTTGAGGGGAATAGTATTAGCTTGTGTATAAGTGATTTGGGAGAGCCTCAAACCCATTACCCTAGTCAGTTTCCAGAGAACGACCACCAAGGAAGAGGAGGCGATTTTGAGAAGTTCAATTGGAGGCCTAGGTGGTTGATTGTGGAGGAATTTAAGTAGGAATCGCGGTGCTTGCGACCGAGGTAAGAATCCTACGCTTGTTTTATGTTCAATTGATGTCAATTTTGAGTAAGGGGTTATGGATTTGGGTAGTAAGTGGGTTGAATGATCAATTGATCATTCTATAGTATGAATTGGCATCGTTGTTGTGGAATAGTGTTGTTATGATCACTAATCGGTGTATTGTGGGTTGAATTAGAGGCATGTGAATGCCCCTTATCGACCCTAGGTTGTGGGTAATCGAAGTAGGGAGTAAGATGGTCGTTTGAGGGTCCTTGGATATGATTTTCGAAGCCAAAACGCAAAAGTTCGAACTCAGAGCAGGCCCGCGACTAGGCCCGCGACCTGAGGTCGCGGGGACCAGGTCGCGCAACCTGCTGTCCGTTTTCAAAATTTTATTTTTTCGTTTTAGAGTTTTGGCTATGGGATCATGTTAGGGATGTTATGAGAGGATGAGGCCTAGAGTTTTGGGTCATTTGGGCTAGTCTAGCTATGGCTACGGCGAGTCTTTCGGTATTGAGTTAAGAATGTCCAAGGCGAGTGGTTTTGATAAGTGTATGTATGTGTAATGTGCTTAGGTTCTACGAAGTGATCGTTGTACGTGTTTTTGAGCTAAGTGTGATCATAACTAAGGTGAGTTCACTACCTAGCTACCTATTATTATATGTGTGTAATGATGAATCATGTGATTGCTTGATGTTGTATGTTTTCCCTTCGGGGATATGTTTCCCTTCGGGGATATGGAGTTCTCTTCCTGATTCGGGTTTAGCCGAAGGGGAGATAGTGCAAGAAGCACATGCGTGATTATATGCTTTTGTTGTTATGGATGTATGATGGTAGTTGGTTAGGTGTGTTCTCACTAAGCATTCCGCTTACCCCGTTGTTGTTTATTCTTTTAGATGCAGGTCCTTCCCATAAGGGAAAAGAAAAGGTTTGAGGCTCCGGGTTCCGCAAGTTCAATCTCCGAGGGAAAGAGCAAAATGATTAGAGTTTTAATGGCTTTCAGACTACTTTTGTTAATTTGACATTTGTTTGGTTTATGTAAACAACACTTGAGGTTTTGCTCGGTTGAGCCGGATTTAAGCACTATGGTGCTAGATGTTACTTTTATTGCAAATATTTGGGACTAGTTTCCGTTTTTCCTTCAATGAATGAACTTTTTGGTTAAGTTGGCTTTTGAAATTTTGAGTGTTACAAATTACTTGTAACTGACCAAGAAAGTTTTAGATAAAAAATATAACTATATCTGTTCAAGTTAAAAGTATGTAAGTAAAAAATTCTAAAAATTTGATGATTAACTTTATTGAAAAAAAAAATGTTCAGCGATTTAATCATTCAAAATGAGAAAGTTTAATGATTTTTTCATTCAAAAAAATAGTCCACTAATTTAATCACTCAAAATGAGAAAGTTTAACGATTTTTTTAGTCAAAAAAATAGTCTAGCAACTTAACCATTCAAATCAAAATATTGAGATTCTAGTAGGTTGATTATATAATTTTAGATTTCTATCAAAAATCTTTCAAAAAAATATTTTTTATAACCTTGTAGAAAACCTCATTTTCTCAGTATCCTATGTTATTGTTTTTGGGACAACTTTAAGTGTCCACGTCAGTTTGTAGGAATAACAATTAACCTTGGATGATTGAAGTTAACATTTGGAAAAACCTCTAGTGGCTTGAGAAAACTTCAATTGGTGCAAACTCAAGATCTGAGCAATGGGCTACGCCAAAAGGTTATATATCCAAATCTAATTTTCTCTGCTTTTGACCTTTTAATTTCGTCAATTCCTTAAACAACATGCATATATGAACTTATCGTTCATGCCGTATGTTGGACAAGACTTTGATTATGGTTCAAGAGTCCTCCTCATAACATTGGCCATACGTTTCTTGGGGGAGGGGGGAGGGGGTTAATTTAGTAGTTGCTCACAATCATTTACCTTAGCTATAAACCCTAATTTATACAATTGTTTAGTATCCAATGATTTTTTAATATTTTCTTTACTTGGTTTATCCTTTGTTATAATACCTTATTACACCATGCCAATAGGTGATAAGTCTTGTGACTTATTTAATAGACACCATACAAATAACATTTACACATTATTAATACAATATATAAGAATCATACAAATATCATTTGCACCTTATAAAATATGAGATAAAAGAATCACATGGATTAAATTATAAATATCATAAGTTAGTAGGTGACTTGTTGAAATGCATTTTTAGATCACCAGTTGGAATATAAAAGAGTTCAATAACTCGTTTTTTTTATATTGATCTATACATACAATAAACTAGTAATACATAGGGTATACACTTGAGTAAAACACAAGAAAAAACTCTTGGTTTATGTTAAAACTTTCCAACCAATATAGGTCTACACAAAATTTTGCCTTTGTGATTGAGCTCAAGATGATGATGTTATAATAATCTAGGACATCTATATTAAGTGGTCATGTAGTAAATATAGCAAGCTCGTAAGATATATAGGTCGTAGGAAGCGGCATATTCAAAAAAATTTCATAATGAGGGCACCTTTTAAGTGGATTAAAGCCTTGCAAAGTCGTACGATATGTGTTTAGCCTAATTCCATTGTTTCGAGAGATTTTCAAAGTTTTTTGTTGTTGATTTCAATGGATTTATAGTTTTTTGTCGATTTCAAGTAACTTTTTAGGCTTTTGTGGTTGTTTTCCAAAGTTTATTTTCGTTTTTTGATTGATTTTAAGGATTTCGTTTACGGTTTTTTGTTGATTTCGAGAATTTATTTTTTGTTTTTTAGTTGATGTTGGGGGTTTCATTTACATTTTTGGTTGATTTTGAAGATTTATTTTTCGTTTTATGATTGATTTAAAGAATTAGTTTTTCGTTTTGATTAATGGGAGCCCATACAAAAAACTATTAGGGGGCATTTAAGGTAATAACTAGAAAAAATAATTAAGTTTAACCTAAAAAAATTGTTTTTTCACATTTTAATGAGGGCCCATGCCCCCATCTTCTTCAACCTACATCCGCCCTTGGTCGTAGGCATCGACAAGGTGCAAATGCCATGAGTTTGTCCTTGCAAAACATTGTTGTCTCATCTTAGTCCAAATTACTGATCAGTGTAAATGTGTTGTATTTTAACTTATCTTGTACATGACCATTTGATCTGTCAATTGTCGTATTAAATGCTACACAATTAATGCCACTTTTGTTAATACATCTACAACATTCGATAACCATATATGTAACATTTAAAACAAAAAGCATTTATGTGCTATTTATAGTAAGTACATATAAGTAGTTGTCTAGTGTACAATTTGTTATTTAGTAGTTGCATCGGCATAGTGAGAGAGGATGGAGATGATGCTACACGAGTTTTAGATCAACGATGAAATGAAAGAATTAGAATAAAACGTATGAGTAAGAAAACATACCGACTCTTTCTTGAACTATTCTATAAACAGAATCCTCTTTCAGGTTCCATGCGAACCACAAGTTTTTCTTCATTCATCTCATATATTGCCTTAAAAGCCCTTAATGTTAGGTGTTGAAAATGACTTTTCGTGTCAACCCCATTTTGGTTTGATTCAGAACACGTTATTCTTTCATTTTCCTTGAAATGAGAATTTTTAAACAGTTTTAATTGAAGTAGAAAAAGCAATTTTTAAACATATAAAGTACTGTATTAATAAAAAATGAATTAGTTATGGTTTAAAAAAATTAATTAATCATTATAGCTAATTTTAAGGTAAAAAAAATCTTATTCTAGATTGAATTACATTATGACATTATGTGTCCTAGTGATTTGGTGGTTTTTATAATCTGTACATATCTTAAGAAATTAACTAACTAGGTCTCTGTGGCTTATTTTTTGACAAGTTGGGTCCTAAATAAAATTACAATGACTCGACTCGTTAAATTATTCAGAAACTAGTTCGTTAAAAAAAAAACTACAACAAGGACCAACCTGTTAAAAAATGCAACCACAAAGATCCATCTCGTTAAGAAAATACAACTACAAGCTTATGTTTCGTTAATTTCCAAAATAAAGACAATATCGGTTAAAAACACTAAAAGGATGTTTGTTTTTGAAAAAATACCTCTTAAAACCTCTTAAGTTAAAAAAGTAAGAGGTTTGCAGACTTAAGACCGTTTGTTTTATTTTTATGAAAAGGTTTAAAAACCTTTTACTGTCTTTTGATATTTTAAGAGGTGCACCTTCCACCTCTTATGTTTTAGATGTGACATCAGGCTTCACACTTCAGACCTCTTAAAAATCAAACGACACCTGAAAGTCTAAACCACATTAACAAAAAATGTAATTCGCTCATTATTTTATTAGTTCAAATTTCTAAAACCCTTGGTTGGCTTTTCTTAAGTGTCTTTGGTCTCGGATTTCTTCTCACATATATTTGATCATGTATGAAAACAAATTGACCATAGTTATTCGACACATTTTTCATATAGTATATGAATATATCCTTTAAATTTTCATAAATTGGCTTGATCTGACAAATAAATTGTACATATCATCATAATCCGTGTCATAAAAGTGTGTCAAATCAAACTGAAACATATTATATCCACCGAAACCTTATAAAAAAGATGGCCAAAACCTTTATATTATATTCGTTTTTGAACAAAAATTGATTACCAACACAATTCAGAAGATGATAACAAAAAGGTGATGTGAAAACACAAATTAAGAATATTAAACCATAAGTGTAGATACATAAAGAAAGAAATTTGAAAAAAAAGAAAAGCAGAAAATGACATGTTATAAAGTTTACGTGTGGGGAATCGTTGATGTCACCTGTTGTTGTGGCTGTAGCACATGCTTTCTATATTTGGTGGTCGAAATGAAATAATGATTGTTAAAAATAAAAAAATAATTAAATTAGAGAATAGTATGAAAATCTAGAGCAATATATCAGGAGTTGTTCACTTTTTTTTAAACTAAGCCATGAATCAATTAATTGTCTATCTAATAAAAATTGTCCTTTTAAGGAAAGAAGACGGCAAAGTATAGCTTAACCATTAAGCGGTAAAGGAGCATTCAAATATGGTTGAAAGAATAAGTCGTGGAGACCATTAAAATTATTAAACTGTAAGTAAACAACCCCTCAATCTAACATAGACTAAGCTTGTCTCAAATGATTTACATTACAAATGAATTACATAAAAGGGTAGAACACATTAAAATTAAAAGTTTACATAAAATAATAAAATGTTAACAAGTTTTTTTTTCCCTTATTTTGTTTTGTTTCTATCATGCCTACCCTTTTGAGTATCTAAAACTTCTATGTTATTAATTTCTTTTGGTTAATTTGGGGTTCATTTACCAAATGTTTACCGGGATAAACGCTTACTATATCATTTACTTTATTGATTGATCACAGCAAGGACCAAGAAGCTTATTCGGTAAGAGACAAGGCAAGGAGTCAAGATCGAGACTCTTACCCCAGTAAGTGTGAGAAATGACTATTACCCGATAAGCACTTATCGGGTTTAAAGTGCTTACCAATAACTTGTTTTCAAGGCCACAAATTTTATATGATAAGAGGTAGTTCAATGTGAATCTTTAGCCGATAAGTGTTTTATCCAGTAAGAATTTGGTAACACCCCCTTACTTTTCTTCAAACCATTGCCTTCATCTGAGTTCTCGACTGTTATCTCAAAAAAGAAGAAGAAAAATTAAACCACAAGAAAAAGGAGCAGTATGATCATTCATCATTGTCTACTCGTTAATGTTTTCTATCAATCAATATCAGTATTGTTTTTATTTTGATGACACAGAATGTTAGTAAATCGTTCTATTAATCTTTATTATTTATGAAGTTATTCATTATGCATTATTTGTTAAAGAAATCTCTTTACCTTTGGGCTGATTATAGCCCGTGGGACAGAGGACTACAATTTTCCTACATCCTTTCAAGCTTCAAGTAAGCCCGGTCCAAAACATAGAAAAAGAAATATATTTATATTTATCTTACCATTATTAATTATTTAACAAATGAATTTATATAGATCATCAACTTGGGACAAAAGCAGAAGAAAAAAGAGCTTGATAGGAGAAAATGAGATCATAATTGTTAGTGGTGATTTTTTCCTAAATAATTCAATTAAATTCGATCATAGTTATCTATTTTTGTATGGTATGAAAGTATACGTATGAGATACATAAGATGTTTTTGTATTTAACTAGAAAATGTTAAATTAAAATGCTGAGTTAATCTGTTTTTCTTATCTCTATTCGTTGATATACATCTTATGTTGTTACTGGTCTAGATTTTGTATTGCCAAAACACATGCGGTGGGGTTCTATGATCTTAGTGGACAACTAGACGTATAATCTATCGGTGGTGGCATGGATTTTGTGCTCTTGTCGAACGACGAACCATTGGTGACATCATTGGTTATTTGGATATTCTAAGCAGTTTTTGAAACACCTTTATCTTAAATACTAATAGTGCAATTAGTTTTCATAAGTTCTTAGGGGCTGCTTGGTTTGCATAATTGAAAAGATTTGATGAAATTGGAATGACAAATTCTTTTGACCAAATTCTTTATTGATGTTTGGTTTGCAGAATTAACTTGATGAAATCCTTTGAATTCCACGATTTAAGGAATTCATCATTCCTTGGCTTAAATGAAGAAATTGAATTCCTACCAACCAAATGTGTTATCTATTAAATTTTATTTCAATTCTTTCAAATTCAAATTCATTCGATGGATGTCAATTCCATCAAATTCCCATCATGCGAACCAAACGTCTACTTAGATGCAATACTTGTCCCTTTAGGTGGTGTTTGGTACACATACATGATTAGACAAGACATGACTAGACAAAACGAGAGGAGACAGGACTGGATGGAACAAGTGTGTGTCTAGCGTTTGGTACGAGTAGGACCGGATAGGACAAAATTAGAAAAGTTTCCTCAAAAGTTATTTGATGATTATATATATATATATATATATATATATATATATCATATAATAGTATTAGGTTCAAATGAGAAGTGCCAAAAAAATGAGAAGTAGATAAGTGATTCGGTCAATAGAGGCGGCTTTGACCGGGTCCCCTCATTTAATAATCTCTACCCTCCCATGGATTGCGTCAATCCTTCGTGATCGCGTCCACCGTAACCGGTCAAAACCACCTTTATTGACTGGATGAGTGGTGAAGATCACTTCTCTACTTCGTATTTTTTTAGCACTTCTCATTTGAACCTTTCTCTCATATAATAATTATAATCAACACAAAAAAGTAAATAATTTATTTTGTAATCATATTTACATAGTTTTAGTAGGCATAAATAAAAACATATAACTTTAGTACCAAATTTGAACAAAAGAATGGATATAATTGATGGTGGTTTGAAAAAACTCGATTTGTACAAAGGGCACGGTGACCAATTTTGCAACAACAATGGTTGTGGAGGTTGTGTTAAATATTTTTTAATTGAAGTGCTAATGTGGTTGCATTAAAATTTTTAATTGAATGGCAAATGTGGTATTAAGAAAAAGTATGTGATAGTTATGATATACTGCTTACGTTAAGAACCAAAGTTTTAGAGGTTCTACATCGTGTTGTTGAATTCAATCGTAGTTCATTGTCAATATAGGGGGATCTAAAATGAACAAATCAAAATCATAAGGTACAAAACTGACATATTCTAAATCTTAAGGTACCCAAACTGACAACACCACAAAACCAAACCCAAAAGCCCCAAAATCCAACAACAAAAAGTAGTTCGAACTGCCACTCACAAGATTAGGGATTTTAGGGTTAGGGTTTTTCCAATTTAGAGAGGAACCAAACCAAATCAAATCACACCAACCAAACTCTAACCTCGAATTTCTTTCATTTTCAACGGCGGAGATGGCGACTGTGAACGACACCACGGCGGTGGAGGTGGAAAACCAGCAATCGGCGGCGGAGCAAGGAGGAAGAGGAGGAGGAGTAGTGGTGAAGAGGAAGCCGGTGTTTGTTAAGGTTGGTGAACTGAAACCTGGAACCAACGGCCATACTCTTGCCGTTAAGGTTCTGTCTTCGACGACGGTTTTGGACAAGAAATCGCGCAATTCGTCGGCGTCGTTCAGTAGCCGGCCAGGCGCTGCCAACACTCGCATCGCGGAGTGTCTTATTGGTGATGAAACCGGCACCATTCTCTTCACTGCTCGTAACGATCAAGGTCTCTATCTCATAAACTCATACTTGATTATTATGTATGCTAGGTTGTATTTGTTTATGTTAATCTCTTCATGATATTCCTTATGCTGAGCAATTGAAAATGGATATATATATATATATATGTGTGTGTGTGTGTGTGTGTGTGTGTGTGTGTGTGTGTGTATTTTGTTTTGCTGCTTCTTGCATTTTTAGGTATATGTGATATTCAGGTCTTTTGGTTTTGCAAAGGCAACTTGTTGTTGTTGCAGTTTTTTGGAATCTTAAAATCCACGGGTATGTTTTTGTTGTGGAAAACTGTTTTCATTTTTCTAGAAAACGTTTTAAAAAAATGGAGTTGAGTTTTCATTTTTCACAACCAAACTCAACCCCCCTAGAACTCTATTGTTTTTTTGTTGTTGTATTTTTGGATTATTGTAATTGCATTGGATGTTTCAAAGGGAAACAAAGTGAAAGAAACAGAATGAAACATTGGTTTGAAGCTGAATTGTCAATGGTTGCTAATAATAGGGGAAGTGGATGATGCTTTCAGTGCTTTCTTTGTGAGTGCCAAATGTGATAACTATGAAAAATATTGTTTTGCTATCTTATCAAAGAGGCAAATTGCATGAAAATCTAACAAGCTTTGGTTTTGATCCCTATTTTGTTTGTTTGATGATAAAGAATTTGTTTTCCAGCAAGCAAAAAGTCCCCATCTTTGTTTGGTCTAACAAGCGTTTAGTGGCGATTGAAGAGTGGCAAATGCATGTTCCCTTGTGTGCATTCTCGTGTTTAGTTTTTGCACTTTAGATAACACCAGTGCCAAGCTGTAAATTTGTAGTAATTTGCAGGTTCATTCTCAATATATGATTACCCATCTTTTGTTTTAGTACAATTGATACCATCATTTCGACAACTACAATGATGTTGGCTTTATAAGATGCCAAGCATGTCAATAAACTGCTTTGTAAGACTTAAATTTGTTGGACCAAACAATAGTAAAAGTGTTACAATAAGTTGATAGGCGTGCTTTTGGATGTTCTAACAAGTTTTTTAAGACACTTTTGAAATACAGTGTTCTATTAATCTTTTTTTTGACATTATTTTGAAAGTCTCATATACCAATTTACAAGTGTCCTATAGCAAAGCTAATAGCATATTTTATAACAAAATTAACTTATTGTACACGTTTACATATGATGCACAATTATTTGTTCCTATAAAGCAGTCTATTGGGACATTCCTATAAAGTTACTTTTGTCGTAGTGTATCATATTGCTTAAGGCTATCCTGATGCTAATGATGATCGGACCTATAAACACAGTTGATTTGATGAAGCCTGGAAATACTGTGATCATCCGAAACGCAAAGATCGACATGTTCAAAGGCTCCATGAGACTAGCGGTTGATAAATGGGGACGCATTGAGGTGACTGAGCCAGCGACTTTCACGGTCAAGGAGGATAACAACTTGTCTCTTGTTGAGTACGAGTTGGTGAACGTTGCTGAATAATGAAGGAAGGAGTCGGGATCTTGATGACTTTTCACCTGCCATGGTGTGAGGTATAAATTTTCTCGTGGGGTTTTCGGGTATACAACTACTGGGAGGGTCAGTTTAGTCTTTTTATTGTTGATATCATTTTAACATGTAATAGAACTAAGTCTAATGTCCTTCAAAGTGGTTACTTTGTAAAAAAGATCATCTTTTGAATTCCCTCTCTACTCTTTGTGCTTACATTGATTCAAGTATTTAACCAGATGTCTAAGATTGTATTGCTATTAGTAATCCGTGCAAGATCGCCCTTTTACAAGGTGTATGTTTTGGTTAAAATGTTCCTGGTTGTTTGTTTGAGTGGTATCATTCAGGTTTCTTTGTAGAAGGTCTTTACATAACTTTGTTGCTTTTACGTTGTCGAGAATTTACATGAACTGGGGTTTGTATTTTTGACATGCTAACCCGATAAAATTAGTGAGGAGTGGTAAGTTTTTGATGAATGTTCTCTTTAATCTTCTATTAGTAATTACAAATGTGAGTATATATATGTTATATTAAGCTCGTTGAGTATAAAAACAAACGTTAGTTCCATCAAATTCTTTGGCTTTTTATGAAATTACATACATAATTATTTCTCTTGGACTATGATAACTGAATTATTGTCAAAAAATATGACATTTTCTTGATATAGCATCCAGTCTTGCAAACAATTAAAAAGCAGCCTGTTTTGTTGTATTTTTTTTTTTAAATAAAAAAATTTGTATCAGTCGAACAATTGATACTAGGGCCGTTTATTGAAACATTTATCTGCGGAAGGATCTGGTAAATTTTTTTGAATCGCTTAATGTACTCTGCTAATAAGATTGTGATCCACCAAAATAGTATCGAATGAAACAATTTACTTGATAAGCACTCCTTACTAGGTAAGAATCTATCCTCATCATCTTACCAGGTAAGATCATCAGCTCTTGTTGTATACATCTCTGGTAAGACAAATAACTTAGTAACTTACCATAGATCATTTACCGAATTTTTACTAGGCAAGCACTTACCGGCAAGATATTCAAATTCAACTACCTTATCATATAACATCATTGGCCTTGAAAATGGATTGTTGGTAAGCATTTTAAATCCAGTAAGCGCTTACCCGGTAAGAGTCATTTCTCACACTTAGGTATTATTTGTTTTTTAAGATGTCTGAATTCTAAAGTCTAATTTCACATCTATATAATAATAGATGAATGGTGCACCTCTTAAAATTTCATAAGACGGTAAGAGGTTTTCAAACATTTTCTTAAAAATATAACAAACAGTTTTAAGTCTTAAAACCTCCTAATTTCCGGACTCAAGTGGTTTTAAGATGTATTTTAAAAAAAAAAACAAACAACCCCTTGGCTCATTACCTTTTCTCTTACCAGATAAGTTTCTCGGTTCTCATCATGCTTAGCCACCAAGGACAACCTTTTTTAATAATTTCTGGGGTTACACTGTTACAGAGTTTGATTAAAATAGACCAATGATGAATATGCCAAAATAGTATACACATATGACCCATGCCTAAATATGCATAAGCAATTTTTCAATGCCCATTGAACCATGGCCGATTAAAAATCTCTGTAAACTTAGCATAGTTACTAAAACCGTCATGTTATTTTAATACATTTATCAATAATAATAATGTTATTAAAGAAATAGTAATATATGTTATATAATAAATACACAAAAAAAGAACCATATCAGGACACCTTATGGAAGACCGGTCTGATCGGCACCTCTGCACGATATTTATTCCACATACAGAGGATCACAAGTTCAAGTCTAGCGTAAATGTGTTCCATCCGAAACACTTGCCATTATAGAAAGAAAAAAAGGCATTCAAGTAGACTATCATTAATAGTGCAACAATTGTACCTTCAAAACTGTCTTAAATGAAATAATTGTACCTTCAAAACTTGACTAGATTTTCAAAAATGCAAACGATAAGAATCATCAGTCACTGCCATTTAAAATGTCCAGCCTCTTATCATCCATCTACAATCAACAAACAATTTACTTTACTCGAATGAAAACCGCTTCATGCCCAATCACAGCCCTAAACAAACATAACTCCATGTCAAAACATATATGCATGCATTCCACCATCTCAATCAGAAGAAACCAATATGCTAAAACTCATTAAATGAAGTTGAAAATACTATCATATAATCCTAAAAGGTTCAGGTATGATTATGATTAAAAAGACTAAAACAACGAAAGCGAATCCAGACATGCTTATGAAGTTCATTACTTATCATGCATTCTTGTAGTAGGTAGGTCCTCAGTCTTCCAACAAGTCATCATACATCGTCGTTCAGATCTGATTAAAAGTACTGAATCAGCATCACACTTTTAAAACTAAGCTTAATATAAATGAGCAAACATCGAGTTGTCCATAGCTTTCATTTGTATCTGGGGTTCTGTTCTGTTAGCAATTTACGTAAGCACTTGATTGAAAAGGTCTACCTTTTGTTTTCATATTATTTGTGCATATATGCAAGGACAATAGAGGTGTAAATCAGTAAGTTAAAGCGGATATGATCCCAAACAAACACTTGTTCTATGAAGCAAAAACCATTCGGGTACTTGTGATTTTGTCATTTAAACAGATTGGTCATTACGGTCTATTTAGGTATCTCCACCAGTGTTGCCCGTATCATCAGTGGTGTCCAAAACTCCAAATTGTTAGATAGTAAGCTGATGGTTCAGTGTCGCATGCCATGTGTATTCGTGATGTGCCATGCTGGCCCTCTTTACAGGCCACCCATGCTTTTGGTCATCTTTTTCTCATTTTGAGAATCCACCTCCATCAACCACATTTAAAGCCTATCAAAACATGGGTCAAATGTATTCAATAACCCTAGATTGGAGACCAAGAGAAAGATGGAAGAGAAGTGCTTGGACAAAAACGGATATTATCTTTAGATCTATACAGCATTTGCTTTATTCGAAGGAAGCAAATGAAGTGTACGAGAAGTTGGAAGCCAAGGAGGTATGCAAGGTACAGGATTTCAGTGCACTCAAGTATTCGGTTAAACGGTATAGCAAAGAAAAGTCAAGAATGAAGGATTGTGACCCATTACTGAAAATAAAATGAGTTACTGATAATGATATGTTAGAAATGAGAAAACAGCATTGACAAAAATCCAAGTTTTTGGTTATTTCAAAGTTAAATGTCCTTAGAATACTCATATCTCATGCCAACATATTCATGCAAAGCGTACCACAACTTATATGGAAGGGGGACATACCAAAGACAAGTCAAATTGGGAGAGCATATACGGTCAAATCACGGGATCAGATGTGAGAAGACAGAAAGTTATGATTCTGATAGCAAACAAATTTTTGGAGATCACAACTTAAGAAAACAAAGAGCCCAAAATACCAATTTGTGCGACTCATGGTAAAAGCTGTTACCAAAGAAGAAACTTTTTTTAGAATTTCAATCAGATTGACAATACTTGATTGCTGCAGCTGGATTTTAGATATTACTTTCAAATGTGATGATTTTGGATAACCTTAATGATCATTGGGTCCCTATATATATATACTTCAGGTATTCCTCAGCTAACACAAATGATCATGAAAGATAAAACCTTTTCCACCTAATCTATTGAAGAAGATGCCCTCAAGCATTTGAAACATCATAAGAAGAAGAAACCCATGTGATTTGGCCTATGTTGTTGATTTTCATCTAATTCTCTTAGATCCTACTAGATTAAGAAAAACATGTCCATGCTCTAATGCTTCAGAGAAAAAAGGGGGACAGGGAAAAAAATTCCAAATGTTATGGGACACAATTGGTAGAAAGTGACTGCATATAACATCAAAACAATGCTTTATGTAGAGCTTCAAGATGTTAAAAAAAATACAACAATAACTAGCAGCAAAGGCTATATTTTCAATAAAAACCAAGACATGTCATCAGCCCTTCAAATTGTTAGACTATGAACGTAAAAGGCTAAAGTCAATGCAGAAAAAATATATATATAGCTTCGGCCGTGTCTCCGGGGCACAGTTGAATGTAGATATCATGAACGCGAGGTGTATTACAAGAACGCATACTCACATAAAAAAGGTAGCATGGTCACTTTAGTCCTGAAATAAGCCTAGTCCGTACTGTCTTTCAAAGTATAGAAGAATACAAAATCAGCCCCTGGTAATAATGTAAAGCTTTACGTATCATCAAACCTCTACATTTAATTGATAGAAATACCTTCCCAGTGCTCCCCCATGCCCTCACACCCTTTATTAATTAGTTAAGATAGTTTGGGTAAGCTTGATCAAACCTTCTAGAAGTTAATTCATTCATATTGAAAGCCATGAATTTTGAGATTCAACAAGCACAAGATGTGGATTCTAAAGCAAAAACTACCCCCAATACATAAAGACAACTAAGTAGTGAGAAGTGGCAATATGCTTTACACCATTCAATGTTGAACAATTCATAGTAAATTGATTCAAGAATCTTTTTTATCACTCAATCATTGTGATGGGGAATAGAAATAGAAGATGAAATTAACACAGAAAACTCAATTGAGAAAGAGGGTTATTCGATTAATATTGAAACGAAGAAGATGAACACTAATCAATCCAGGGAATCTTCCCTTCTCTCAGCAACAAGCTAGAGCCCAAAATCGTAAAACGTAGTGAACAAGAAAAACCTCCTCTCCATACGTGCCCCCTTTCCCACAAATAGTCTCTCTCCTCTAACAGAATTAGCCACTTTCAGATTGCCCCTTTTTAGCCCTCCTTGTATAAACTTTTATCACTTTATCCTCTTTAACTATTTTATCACGGTCCCTATCATTACTCCCCTCTTCCAAACAAATCTTGTCCGCAAGATTTACGTCTGGAAACTGATTTTGAATGGTTACCACATCCTCCCACGTAGCTTCCTCCACCGGTCGACCCTTCCATTTAATGAGCCATTGCACGACCGACTCATGGTGCACCCAAACTGTGCGTTCTGCCAAAACACATTCCGGAATCGACAAATCGTCTGTGGTTAACTCTAATTCAGGAGGTAGGCTTAGTTCTGTCTTACCAGGGGACACAGCTTTCTTCAGTAATGACACATGAAACACGGAATGGATCCGCGACTCGGGTGGAAGTTGGACTTTATAAGCGACCGGTCCTATGCGTTCCAACACCTGAAAAGGTCCAAAAAATCGTGCCGCCAACTTTTGATGGATCCGCTGGGCTACGGACATTTGTCGGTACGGTTTAAGCTTGACATAAACCCATTCTCCAACTTCGAAACTAACATCTTTCCGTTTTTTATCGGCGTGCTCTTTCATAACCGATTGAGAATTAATTAAATGAGCTCGGAGCTGTTTGAGTGCTTCATCACGATCTCGAAGTTCCTGCCCTACTGCTTCCACCCGTACTTCTCCCGGAATAAATTGTATGACCGATGGTGGTTTCCTTCCATACACGATTTCAAACGGAGACTTCCCTGCGGACACATGGAAAGAAGAGTTGTACCAAAACTCTGCCCACGGAACCCAAGAAGCCCAAGTCCGCGGTTGATCGGTCGCAAAACACCGTAGGTAGGACTCTAAGCAGCGATTTATGACCTCTGTTTGCCCATCGGACTCGGGATGATAAGCAGAGCTCATGTGCAATTTCGTTCCCTGTAAGCGAAAGATTTCTTGCCAAAAGTGGCTAAGGAAGAGAGGATCTCGGTCACTCACAATCGACTTCGGAATTCCATGATGTCTTATGACTTCCCGAACAAAAATTTCAGCCACGGAGCGAGCTGAGTAAGGATGTTTTATCAAGATGAAATGACTATACTTTGAAAGTCTGTCAACCACAACCAATATTGCGTCGAAACCTTTGGACTTGGGAAGACCCAAAACAAAGTCCATGGAAAGATGTTCCCAGATTGCTTCGGGAATATTTAGCGGCTGTAACAGCCCTCCCGGAACAGTAGAGCTGGCTTTGCATCGTTGACATACGTCACAGGCACGCACAAATTGTTGTACTCGAGAGACCATTCCTGACCAATACAGATTTGCAGCCAACCGTTTATAAGTACGCAAATACCCTGAATGTCCACCAGAAGCAGTGACGTGAAATTCTGCTAACAATGCGGGAATGAACTTCGATGTTCGAGGGATGACAAGTCTATCCTTATAGTAAAGAATGCCGTCTTTTACCTTGTAACAAGGAAAATCAGATGGGTTACGATTCCATCCTTGAACGATGTTTTGCAGGGCCGCATCGGCTTTTGCTTCTTCAATTAAATGGGATCCTTGAACCCAGACTGGGGCGGATAAGAGTTGCGACATTTCGCCTTCATCATTTCTGCGTGAAAGAGCATCTGCGACCCTATTTTCTTTGCCCGGCTTGTAAAAAATATCAAAATTGTATCCTAACAACTTTGCAATCCAATTTTGTTGACCTGGATTCAAAATCCTTTGTTGCAGCAAAAACTTGAGGCTTTTTTGATCTGTGTACACCATGAAACGTGTACCTAACAGATATGCTCTCCAATGTTGCACGGCTAACACCAAAGCCATGATTTCGCGTTCATACGCCGACTTACTCAAATTCTGTTCACTAAGAGCTTTACTGAAGAAAGCGATGGGTTTCTGCTGCTGCATCAAAACGGCTCCAATGCCTCTACCCGAAGCGTCACATTCTACTACAAATGGCAATTTAAAATCGGGTAAAGCCAAAACCGGGGCAGAAACCATGGCCTGTTTTAGCTCATCGAAAGCTGATTGAGCGTCCCTGCTCCAAAGAAAGGCATCTTTCTTAGTTAGCTCTGTCAACGGTTTGGCTATACTTCCATAATTGCGAATAAACTTTCTGTAGTAGCCGGTAAGGCCTAAAAATCCCCTTAAACCTTTTATCTTCTTAGGAGGTGGCCAGTCGAGAATAGCCACTATCTTATCCGGATCCATGGCCACGCCCTCACCTGAGATTATATGACCCAAATAATTGATCGATAGTTGACCGAAAGAGCATTTTTTAAGGTTGACTACAAAGTGATTGGTCATCAGAATTTGCAAAACACGTGCCAAATCGTCGAGATGTTGAGACCAAGAGGAGCTGTACACCAGAATGTCATCAAAAAAAACAACTACCACTTTACGAAGAATGGGTCGGAAAATATCATTCATCACGGCCTGAAAAGTCGCCGGAGCATTGGTTAAGCCAAACGGCATCACCAAATACTCGTAATGCCCGTCATGAGTCCGGAAAGCCGTTTTCCTCGACACTATCGGTCTTCATTCGGATCTGATTATAACCAGATTTTAGGTCAAGCTTAGAAAAGAACCGAGCCCCTTTTAATTCATCCAACAATTCCTCAACGACAGGAATGGGAAACTTGTCTGGAACGGTGGCTTTGTTCAGAGCCCGATAATCCACACACATGCGCCATGAATTATCTTTCTTTTTAACCAAGATGACAGGACTCGAGAAGGCACTCTTGCTGGGTCGAATCATTCCCAAAGCTAGTAACTCCTTTACTTGTCTTTCTATTTCCTCTTTCTGAATATGTGGATATCTGTATGGTGTCACACAGATGGGTTCGTGGGGTGATGTGAGAGTAATGCCATGATCATGAGTCCGACTTGGTGGTAAACCTTTCGGATCATCAAACACAGGTTTAAATCGACCAAAAACCTCCTGCAGTTCCCGAGTTTGAAGATCAGATAGGGTCGGCTCTGCATTCGACTTTCTCGGATTGATAGTTGCTACATTCAAAATATCAGAGTAATCATCGCGAGATAACCAACTATGTAAACAAGATTGTGCACTCACAGGCCCAGACATTCCTTGAATAAAAACAGAAACTCCCTTGTATATGAATCGCATGGTCTGCTTTTCCCAATTATGTACAACCTCTCCCAAGGACTTAAGCCATTCTATTCCCAACACCAAATCCAAGTGTCCCATGTCAAATAACAGGACATTTACTGTAAATTCACATGATCCGATACTCACCTTGAGGTTTGGGCACATTTGAGTAACCATCACTTTATATCCATCCCCTACTTGAATAGAAATGCCTTGGATGAGTCGGACAGGAAGACCCAATGCCATTACCAATTTTCGGGATATGAAATTGTGGGTAGCGCCGCTGTCGACTAAGATAAGCAACGGAATACCCAAAATGGTGCCCTCTAACTTCAGTGTCTTACCGCCCGATTTCGTCGCCGACGAGGTTCCTAGAAACTCCAAGGAATTACAACTTCCAGTTAGACCAATCTCTTGCACCGATGCCTCTTGATCGTCGACGGTGTCCATGTTGTGAATTACACCCTCTTCTTCCATCAACTCATCATCCCCCAAAAGTAAGATCCGTAGTTTGCCTTCCGGACATTTATGACCCGGTCCAAATTGCTGCCCACACCGAAAGCATAAACCCTTCTTTCGACGCTCCTCCAGCTCAGATCGAGTGAGAGAACGAACCCCACGATTGCGATTAAACAGGTTCCCAAATTCAGTTGAAGCGCTAACTGTAGGACGAAAATTAGGGAAGGATTTCTTCTGATCGATTTGTGTAGTAGGTGGCTTGATACTAGTGGAAATAGGCTGAATCCCTCGTGATTCCGAACGGCCCACATACGCAGCCCGTTCCATCCCCTCAAAATTCATTCCAGGCCCTGGACCCGTATGGTACCGGAAACGGAATTGAGAATTGCTTCCGGACGATGGATGAAGCATCTCCTCCACATCCTTCGCCAAGTACATTGCGTCTAAACGCGATTTGGGACGATGTAGACGAACCCACTGTTTGACTTCATCTCGTAACCCCGCCAGAAAATAACCCAAGGATTGTGCCTCCGGTAATCGTGGAACCAGTGAAAGCAAATATTCGAAATCATCGATGTAGTCATGAATAGAGGATACCTGTTTGATGGTTGCCAATTTCTCAAAAGGATTTTGGATTTCGAGACCACTAAAACGTTGCAAAAGCTCTGTGATTAATTGCTCCCATGTGATATCTTCGTAAACTTGCTTCACGATGGTAAACCAATGAACAGCAACTCCCGTCATGCTCAATTGCGCTAATCGGATGCGCAACTCCCTAGGAGTGTTGTTGATTTCAAAGTACAACTCGGCCTTTTGGATCCACCCCTGTGGATCAAAACCCGAAAATTCTGGCATCTTCACCTTCTTCACAGCCCACGGAAGGTTCTCCGTTCGAGGTGGAGGCATAACCGGAGGAGTAAGGATTCCACCTGTCGAACCGGAAGGACCCCTGGACGTTGGTGTCATAAGAAGAGACGACCCACCCAAAACTCCAGAATCACCGCCCTCGTTTGGCGATGGTTGCTTATCCTGTTTAGCGACCCAGGCCATCACGAATTTACGGAACTCCGCCTCACTCTTCATCTCTGTTTCAATAGCTTGCACTGCAGTTTTAATCTCCGCAACATCCGATTGAAGTTGCTGAATTTGTTCTTCATGCTGATCCACACGAGTTTGTTGAGCACGCGTCTCCATTGGAGGCATTGAAAAATCACAAGCAGGTCGGACCAATGATGGGGAATAGAAATAGAAGATGAAATTAACACAGAAAACTCAATTGAGAAAGAGGGTTATTCGATTAATATTGAAACGAAGAAGATGAACACTAATCAATCCAGGGAATCTTCCCTTCTCTCAGCAACAAGCTAGAGCCCAAAATCGTAAAACGTAGTGAACAAGAAAAACCTCCTCTCCATACGTGCCCCCTTTCCCACAAATAGTCTCTCTCCTCTAACAGAATTAGCCACTTTCAGATTGCCCCTTTTTAGCCCTCCTTGTATAAACTTTTATCACTTTATCCTCTTTAACTATTTTATCACGGTCCCTATCACATTGGCTTGAAGGACGGACATTCCCTCCCACTCTTTATTAAGACAGCTTAGGTCAACATCTTATAGAAATTAAGTTATCCACTTTGTACTCAAAACTGAACTTTTTCAAGGAGTAGAAGATGTGGTTTAAAAATTACACCTTACTTAAATCTAGCCTGGTGGTAGGGAGTTGTCCCTATGAAGGGGAGGTCTCAAGTTCGAGCCTCTCTAGAGGGTTTCTTCCTTGGAGCTTCCTGAGGGTATTTCCCTTGGGGCCCTTGGGGTTATTATCCCTGGGGGTTGGTGAAGTAGCCCTACCGATTTAATTAGGGGGGTGTAGAGGAGTGGGTTTGAACTCGGGGCCCGGATAAGATCAACCGTGTTCAAACCCTGTGCCTCTACCGCTTAGGCGAAACTGTTAAAAAAAACTTAAATCTAGTGACAATACAATGACACCTAAATAAATTAGAAGTAACAATTTGCTTAATTGCTTTGCATCAACAGCCTAAACTTTGCTCAATATGGTTTTATTAAACTCAAGTGACAATCCAACGAACTTCTAAACAAAGCTGTAACAAATAGCTTATGCACAACACAGGGAAGAAGCCTAAATTTTCAAAAGACCACAAAGAAATGTTTGCTAAGTACAAACTTTAATCACTCTTTGCGATCATTGTTGTTAATATGCTTAATCTATCTAATACCAAATTTATGAGAACATATCTATAACAAAATCACTTATGAACATCAGTCAGATCACATCCATCAGACAAGTTAACAGATTGAGAAAAAAAGTATA
Source organism: Centaurea solstitialis (assembly GCA_030169165.1). Taxonomy (NCBI): domain Eukaryota; kingdom Viridiplantae; phylum Streptophyta; class Magnoliopsida; order Asterales; family Asteraceae; genus Centaurea; species Centaurea solstitialis. Next base: position 91,982,636 of record CM058041.1, read on the forward strand.
CCTTCAAGGGTCCAACCACAGGTCCGTGGAGCAGCTGAAAGCATCGAGGTCAGCAATGCAGAGGCAGTAGCTGTGTGGAACGGAAACAACGATTCTACAGACATACAACTCATCTCAACTGGTGACCTAGTTTAAGTAATTTCACATCCAAAAAGAATAACATTAATTCATTATCAGTAACAAAGAATTCATACCAAATGAGCATATATATATATATATATATGTCAGCATCACATTTACAAGAAAAGTGCAAACTATATTAGCCATTCTTTGGCAAAAATAAGCCAGCTTATAAGCTAATACATGTTTGGATGGACCATAAGCTAGCTTAGAAGCTAGTTGTTTCAAATGCCAAGGAGAGTAGCATTTAGTGACTTATGAGACTTTTTGTTTATTTTATTCAAACTATACACTTGTACTTTTTACATTACCAATTTTTAAACATGCATATTTTCTTTTTATCGTTTTACGGTCATAACTCATAAGCTACCTTATCAACTAGTTTTTGTCAAACACATTTTTTCATCAGCTAGCTTATCAGTCATCAGCTACCTTATCAATCCTAACCTAGCTTATCAGCTAGTTTGCCAAACACAGCCTTAATCTTGCAGCATCAGAGGCTCTCTATTCTTTAGTCACTGAACAGATTCTTCATTTTGCTTGTATTCTTTTCTTTATAGTATCAATTTTGGATTTAAAATCGAGCTAGGTTTGATATCAAGAGTTAAGTAAATCATGAGAAAAATAAGAATGATAAATTGCATGAATAGAAAGAATAACCTGAAAATGCGATGAGAAAGGGGCTTTTGTGAGGGAAAGCGAAAGGCAGAGCGTGGTGGCGCCGATGTCGCATTGGATTTAGCAGCGGCGGAGATTCTAGAAGCCGCCGTGCGGACGGTGGCGGAGGAGGAGCGGAAGGCGGACCTAGCTGCGACGGCTGCTGCTGCCATGTGGTTCGGCGGAACAAATTGAGAATCGCGGGGGTTTGGGATCTCTCTGTACACCGGAGGGGTTTTGGAGATGGATGGATTGAATTTACATGTTTGCCCCCTCATTTTTTACTCTTTCCTAACTAAGTCCTTTTGACTTTTCTATGTCCAACAACTTTCCCTCTATTTTATTTTCTTTTACAAAAATAGTAACCTAATAAGATTACATCAGGAGAGGACGCAGCGTGAAGGATCGTGTAAGAAAATGAGTTTTATGTGAGAAGCATGAGAAGTGAATATGAACCATTGATCACTTTTAATATCATTTCCTCCCACGAATTAGGCTCAATGGTGGACACGGGATTTTAAGTGAGGGGATGCACAAAATAAAAGGCCTTAGAATTTTTTTTAAAGAAAAAATATGATTTCTTCGAGATGATAAAACAAATTACCTATTTATAGTTAGTGTCGATGTGTTTTTAGCCGAATTTCGCGTCTTTGGAGGATTTTTAAGTTTTAAATTGATTTTGAAAGAACATTTTCATCTTTTGGTTGATTTTTAAGGATTTTTTTAAGTACTTTTATTGATTTCGATAGACTTTTTTAGTTTTATATGTTTATTCGAGAAATTTCTTGTGCTTTTTTTGATAGATTTCAAAAGAAGTTTTTGATTTTTAAATAAGTATTGTTAAAAATGTTGATTAACCCTTATAGTTTTAAAATATTTCAAAACATACTTCTATTTGAAAAAAATATTTATAACAAAAGTTACAAAACCAACTTTAGAAAATAGGAAAAATTTAAAACTGGAACCAAGGGGATTAAAACTTACACCATCCATAGTGGAGACACAAACCTTCACACAAGGTGATTGAACCATCTCGATGCGTTGAAGTTTTTGTTATTAATTTGTGCTCCAAGGCACTCTTATAATTAAGCGGATGCATCTTTACAACGTCTCATTTAATTCTTTAGCAAAACGGAGTTAAGTGGGTACATGGGACCCCTTCTCCAATGCGTAGCTCCGCCCCTAATTAGGCTAAATGCATCTCGGTGTATGTTATACTAACATGCATTCACTTTTCATCCAACGATTGACAATCACTTCTCACGTTTCTCATCTTAACCTCAACTTCTCAATTGGAACCCAGTTGGAGGGCATAATATGTTCACGGGTTGGATTTCGATGAGAAGTTGGGTATTGTATCCTCAGACTGAGTTCTAGTGAGGAGTTAAGTTAATGTGAGAAGTGTTTATTAACCATTGGATGGTTAAGTTTTTGGTTGATTTCGAGAAATTTTTAAGTATCTTTTTGTTGATTTCGATGGACTGTTTTGATTTTTTTGGTTTTTTTTTATTGATTCAAGATTTTTTGGTTTGTTTTTTGGTTGATTTGCAGAGTACTTATAGGTTTTTTGGTTTATTTCGAGAGAATTTTTTGGTTTTTAGGTGCACCATTTTAAAGTTTCGAGAATGATACGGTGGCACCCTTCGAAACGATAGGGTTGCACCTATATGAAACTAATTTTTTTTATCCTTTGCCGATGAAATAATATGGTGGTACATGCCACCGTGACCACCTGTATAGCTCTGTCCCTACAAAAGTGCCACTATAAATATATTTATCTGGTTAGGCACCAGTGAGAGGTGTCAAATTTGATGAGAAATGGTTATCAACCGTTGGATAAGAAATGGACGAACATTAGGATGTCATACACCAAATTAAAGGTATTTGAGCAATCCAATTCAATAAAACTTAAATAAAAGTACAAACCTGATGGGTTGGGTTGGGTTAGGTTAGAATGAGTCAAGTTGAAACTTTGGTACTGTAACACCCCGTTTTCAAGTTAAGTTAAAACAAAATTATGAGTTAAGGTTGAACCTTGATTGTTATGTTTTAGGAGTTGAGGGGCCCAGTTGTCATTTGTGAAAGTGTAAGGGAAGAGTGGTCAGATAAAAGGGTTAGAAACCCTTATCTCTTCAGTAGCAGTTTCCAGAGAAACGCACGAGAGGAGAATTGGGAGTGGAAGCAAGGAGTTCAATCGGAGGTTTGTGGTGATCGATTGCGTAATTGATCATGTTTCTTGCGCTAAGGTAAGAGTTCTATGTTAGTTTGATTGTCAATTGATGTCAATTTTGGAGCTTTGTGTTGGTTAGGGTTGGATGTTGGATTGGTGATCATAGAATCACCAATTGTTGTAATTGGTAGGTTTTGGGGTTGAATTACTCGCGTGTAATCGCTAGTTATCGACCCTAGTTGTTGTGAGAAAGTGATTTTGGAGTTATTGGTCGAAATTGGAGTTTTGGGGTTGAAATCCCATCTGCAGTCGCATCCTGCGATTGAAGATTTTGGGTCTGCAGGTATCCGCGGGTCAATCCGCGGGTGGTGACCCTCGGGATGACCCTCCGTTTATCGGCGGGTCAAGCCGCGGGTGGTGACCCTCGGTTCGACCCTCCGTTTGTGCTGTCCAGATTTTTGAGTTTTCCGTTTCGGGCTCGTTTGGGGTTCTTTGGCTTGTGGACCCCTAGGGGCTTATGTAACTTAGTGTTAGGCGAAGTTTCGTGGAAATTGGTCGAGGTTAACTTGGCCATTTCTCGTTTGAGAGTCGAGTTATGGTTAGGGACCCATTTTGGGGTTTTGTTTGATGAGTATGAATGTGTAATGTGTTTAGGTGCCACAAAGTGATCGTTGTACGTGTTGTGAGCTAAGGGTGATCATTACTAAGGTGAGTTCACTACCTAGCTACTTGTTGTTGTATGCTTATAATTGTGTGCATGTGATTATGCTATGATGACGATATAAGTTCCCTTCGGGGATATGATGTTTCTTCCTGTTTTGGGTTTAGCCAAAGGGAAGATAGTGCAAAGATGGCACGTACGTGATTATGTGTTGCATGATTGTAAATGTATGATGGTAGGTGGTTTAGGTGTGTTCTCACTAAGCGTTTCGCTTACCCCGTTGTTATTTACTCTTTTAGTTGCAGGCCCATCCCGTAAGGGAAAGGAAAAGGTCTGATGCTTCGAGGCTCCGTCGGTTCAGTTCTCAGGGATGGAAAAGAAGGAGTGTTGGTTTAGGCAGCAAACTACTTTTGTTTTAAATTGACGTGCATGTTGTTTTTCGTAAACGATTAAACTATGTTGTGGTGGTATTTAGTTTTAAACCCAGTGGGTATTTACGAAGTTGGATTACAGTTTCTTTTCTAAATGATGGACAAGCTTCCGCATTTTTATATGAATTGGTTATTTTCCTAGTTAATTATGTTCATGAAATTGGGTGTTACAAGTTGGTATCAGAGCCTAGGTTTAAGGGATTCGAGTATTCACGAGAGGTGGATACTTGAACTTAAACCAAAGCTTTCGTTTTCTAAAATAAAAAGTAACCAAAAATGTTTATTGGGAAGGATAAAGAGACTGAACTGCGAGCCGGAGCATCAGAACGGGGGTGAGTACACTAAACCTTACCTATGTTGAGTATGATGATGTATGTGAATATAATTGATGCATGTGAAAGCTATGTGTGATGTATGATGCTAGTGATGAACATAAGATGCATGATAGATGTGTATCACTATGATAGTGATAGAAATGCGAGTATTGTATGTGAGCCTTGTACAGGCTAGTAGTACCTAACTACGAGTGGAAGAACATGTTGAGCTATTGACATGATGTAAAGCATGATGATTATTAATGAGATGATTAATGTATGTATGTACCATATGATAGATGCTATGTAAGATAATGTATGCATGTTAAGTCTTGTATAGGCTTATGTTGATGTAGCCATGAGTGAGAAGTTTGTGCTTGCTATGTGATAAAGTGATAGACGAGCTATTAAAGCTCTAGTGTGAAGGTTGTGTATGGGACAACTAGTCGGGAATTGGAATTTTAGTGATGGTGTCGAGGCTAGATATGTAGAGTGTATTTATAGTGATACAAGGGCCCGTATCATTGCAAATACATTGTGCACATCAGGGAATTGACATAGTTACTGGAGTACCATGAACCAACTAGGTTGTGTTTGGGGTAGCATGATGATAGGACTTGTGTATGTCCTTAAGGTAAGTAATTAGGCCCCTAAGAGGCGTGTGATGAGTAGAGAATGGGAAGCCAAGGTCATTGACCTGAGCTAGTAGTTTGTACGTGAAAAGAAGTAGAGTGGTGTTAAATAGCGGGTTAAATTGAATCAGTATGGTTAGACCACCCAATAGTATGATGTGAAAGGAAGAGTGTAGTGAGGGTTGCTGACCCAAACGTTGTAGACGAGATGAGAAGGAAAGAGGTTATCTTTAAAGTACGATGATCTTAGGATCAGCATGGGTTGTATACCAAAAGAGGTATCCTTGTTATGATAGAATGGTGATGATTGTGTATGTTTAAAGTCAGTGAATGTAGTTGGCTAATCTGTGGATCAGGATGCCTATTGGTGAAGTTAAGATCAAGTTTGTACTGATGGGTGAGAATCTTGTAAAGAACTCTTCGGCATGTTTAGTTATTGCTGAGGGGTTCGAAACACGATTCTCACATATGAGTTGATTAGAAACACCAGTACAAGTTTGATCTCGATGGAAACATGAGGAGTCTTGAGATACTGATAAGGGTAAGAAGATGTAGAAAAAGTGATAGGGGAAGTTTTCATGAGTTACTTCCTAGTCTTTAATGTACGAAAGGAGAATTAATCCAGGTGGTTAATAGCAGTCTAGAGACAGTTATGGCAGCATCAGTCAGCGATGCAGTAAGCTCTTAGTCTGCTGAGACTGGAGCAGTTAGAGATAGCGAGGTTGATCGGCGAGTCATCATCGGTAGTTCAACCTATCAGGTTAGTGAATGAGATTACTGGCTGGTTGCTATAGGCGATCACTCTGTTGCTCAGAGTATGTCGCGAGCGAAGGGAGGAGGGTGTGCAGGTATGTTGAAGTGTTAGAACCAAAGATAAAGGAAGTTATGGTGACAGTAAGGTGCGCAGATTTTATCAGATGCATGAGGTAACTTGGGATAGAGAGGGTTAGAATTGGAGATGCAAGGAAGAAGAGTGATAGTGTTCCAGTTGACAGCAGAAGATACAATGAAGGAGTTGGATGTTCTGCCAGGGTAAGCAAGAGAGTTTGACAGAAGTAGAAGTACGTAGTGGACAAGGAGTAATGTTGGAGTAGTGATGTGTAAAAGGATAAAGTGGTAGTTGTGATAGAATGGTTAAATCAGAACTGAGCTAGCCCTGACTGCGAGAAGCTTTAGGTAGTAGTTTGAACTCTAAGTGGGGGAGAACTGACTATCAAATGAGATGGAAGAGGGAGATTACCTATGATGTGCACCTTGGCTAAGGCCAGGAAGCACGTTCTTCTTGGAGGTAGCAGTTACTTAGCGTATGTGGTCGATAGCCGAGTTGAGATAAGAAGGAGACGGTAGCGAACGTGCCAGTGGTCGGCGAGTTTCCGGATGTATTCCCGGATGACTTGTCTGACATTTCTCATGAGAGGCAAGTGGAGTTCTGGATCAAGCTAATTCCGGGGGTGGTGTCGGTAGCTAAGACATGCACCGGGTAGCACCTCCGAAGATGCAGGAATTGTTACGGATGTGTATCGATTACCGAGAGTTAACCAAGCTTACAGTAAGGAATAGATACCCCCTGTTGAGGATCGACGATCTCTTTGATCAACTTCAGGGAGCCATGTGGTTCTCGAAGTTAGATCTTCGCTCAGGGTACCACTAGTTGAAGGTTCGAGGAGAAAATGTGCATAAGACAGTCTTTTGTACTCGATATGTGTATTTCGAGTTCGTTGTGATGTCATTCGGGTTGACGAACGCACCAATAGCTTCCGTAGACCCGATGAATCAGAACTGTAGGTCGATGTTGGATAGGTCAGTGATTGTATGTATAGATAAGATGTTACAAGTTGCTATTGGAGACTTTACGCAAGGCACGTTGAGTGTGGAGGAAAGAAGGCAACAGCTATCGAAATCTTAAGAAGGAAGTTATGTGAAGCTCTAGTGTAGACTTCACCGGAGGCAGTAGAGGACATGGCAGTTTGTGGTGGTATTTCTTACCACGTGTTAGTTGTAATATGATGAAGCATGATGGGGAGTAAATGGATGATGTAAGGAATTATTATGGGTGTTTATGTTATACGTGAGAGTAGGGAGTAGGTAACTATGTTGGATGTGAATAGCGTGTTTTTGCGCTTACGGACAGCCTTGTACCCTTAAGGGTCAAGGGGATAGTGTCATTCTTGTCAGAGCAGACGGCACGATCAGTTTCGTTCGGGGAACGGAGAGCAGTTATGTGTGCAGATGTGTTTGTGTTGTGAAACCTGTCGTAAACCCTGGGAAACGACATGGTGAGGCTGTTACAGAGGTTTAATGAACCTGGTCTATAGGCCGATGTTTAATGGATCGGTGATCGTGTTCATTGGTGAATGCCATTGGAGTAGAGTATGGAATGGATGCTTGATTGTTCGAAACTGTTGTTGAATTGGGTTAGGAATGAAGAAGTGAATGAACTGTATGTGTTGAGATGTCAGAGTCGGAAATAAGAGAAGGTGTGATGGTAGTGAGGTGCATTAATTGCATGATAAAGGCGAGCTTGATGTCCAGACTAATCTTTACTTGATTCTTGTGTTTCCTACACTGGTGGTTACACCCGTAGGCTTCGAGAGTCAAGTAGGGACAGTCGAGACTGTCTGTTGGGGACTAAATAAGTATGTGTATAGTGATGTAATAGATGTTGGAAGGAATTGTTGATACAAATGTGATAGAATTAGAGAGGGTAAGAGTTATATCGACCCTATAACGGGTTTTGTGTTAGTTGATGGTACAGCTTGGTAGTTAACAATGATGACCTCGCTAGTAGGTATGTTTATGCAGTCACGAAGAAGAGCAGTTAAGAGTGAGAGTTCGAATAAGGAAGGAGGTAAGGGTCAAGTAGTTCGGGTAATACCCGACAGTCGTGGTCTACTAAGTTATTGAGACCGAGTATTAAGTTCCAGTATCAGAGACGTAAGGATGGTTTAGTGGTGGCCAGTGCTGAATCGAGATATGGAAAACCATGTGGAAGAGTGTTAGAAGTGAGAGGAGGTTGGGGTAGAGTTAGAGTTACCGGATGCAGTAAGGGCATGTAACGAATGTTTTGATTGCAAGGTTAGTTGTACCCTTAAAGATCTTGATGTTATGAGAGAGATAGTGGTCAGACTGACGGGTAGAGTGAGAGGACGGTATTAACTCCCAAGTATCTGTTAAGAGCCTGTATGTGGATTTTTTTTGAGGAAGTGAGATAGGTATCTGCCGTTGGCAGAATCCTTGTATAGTAGCAGCTTTTATGTCAGCATAGGCATGCATTCCTATGGGATGTTGTGCGAGAGGAGGTGTGGGACTCCCATCTTTGGGAGAGGTTAGTCAGAGTGAGTTGGGCATGCGGACAGTATCCAGAAGGCGGCTGAGGGTATTCAGTGGAATCGGGATAAAGTATGTTCAAAGGGAGCATAGGAGAGACACCAGATGATGAGTTGAGTCGGGGCTGACCATAGATGTTATAGGGATAGAGGATTTCGGGGACGAAATCCCGATAAGTGGGGGAGAGTTGTAACACCCCGTTTTCAAGTTAAGTTAAAACAAAATTATGAGTTAAGGTTGAACCTTGATTGTTATGTTTTAGGAGTTGAGGGGCCCAGTTGTCATTTGTGAAAGTGTAAGGGAAGAGTGGTCAGATAAAAGGGTTAGAAACCCTTATCTCTTCAGTAGCAGTTTCCAGAGAAACGCACGAGAGGAGAATTGGGAGTGGAAGCAAGGAGTTCAATCGGAGGTTTGTGGTGATCGATTGCGTAATTGATCATGTTTCTTGCGCTAAGGTAAGAGTTCTATGTTAGTTTGATTGTCAATTGATGTCAATTTTGGAGCTTTGTGTTGGTTAGGGTTGGATGTTGGATTGGTGATCATAGAATCACCAATTGTTGTAATTGGTAGGTTTTGGGGTTGAATTACTCGCGTGTAATCGCTAGTTATCGACCCTAGTTGTTGTGAGAAAGTGATTTTGGAGTTATTGGTCGAAATTGGAGTTTTGGGGTTGAAATCCCATCTGCAGTCGCATCCTGCGATTGAAGATTTTGGGTCTGCAGGTATCCGCGGGTCAATCCGCGGGTGGTGACCCTCGGGATGACCCTCCGTTTATCGGCGGGTCAAGCCGCGGGTGGTGACCCTCGGTTCGACCCTCCGTTTGTGCTGTCCAGATTTTTGAGTTTTCCGTTTCGGGCTCGTTTGGGGTTCTTTGGCTTGTGGACCCCTAGGGGCTTATGTAACTTAGTGTTAGGCGAAGTTTCGTGGAAATTGGTCGAGGTTAACTTGGCCATTTCTCGTTTGAGAGTCGAGTTATGGTTAGGGACCCATTTTGGGGTTTTGTTTGATGAGTATGAATGTGTAATGTGTTTAGGTGCCACAAAGTGATCGTTGTACGTGTTGTGAGCTAAGGGTGATCATTACTAAGGTGAGTTCACTACCTAGCTACTTGTTGTTGTATGCTTATAATTGTGTGCATGTGATTATGCTATGATGACGATATAAGTTCCCTTCGGGGATATGATGTTTCTTCCTGTTTTGGGTTTAGCCAAAGGGAAGATAGTGCAAAGATGGCACGTACGTGATTATGTGTTGCATGATTGTAAATGTATGATGGTAGGTGGTTTAGGTGTGTTCTCACTAAGCGTTTCGCTTACCCCGTTGTTATTTACTCTTTTAGTTGCAGGCCCATCCCGTAAGGGAAAGGAAAAGGTCTGATGCTTCGAGGCTCCGTCGGTTCAGTTCTCAGGGATGGAAAAGAAGGAGTGTTGGTTTAGGCAGCAAACTACTTTTGTTTTAAATTGACGTGCATGTTGTTTTTCGTAAACGATTAAACTATGTTGTGGTGGTATTTAGTTTTAAACCCAGTGGGTATTTACGAAGTTGGATTACAGTTTCTTTTCTAAATGATGGACAAGCTTCCGCATTTTTATATGAATTGGTTATTTTCCTAGTTAATTATGTTCATGAAATTGGGTGTTACAAGTTGGTATCAGAGCCTAGGTTTAAGGGATTCGAGTATTCACGAGAGGTGGATACTTGAACTTAAACCAAAGCTTTCGTTTTCTAAAATAAAAAGTAACCAAAAATGTTTATTGGGAAGGATAAAGAGACTGAACTGCGAGCCGGAGCATCAGAACGGGGGTGAGTACACTAAACCTTACCTATGTTGAGTATGATGATGTATGTGAATATAATTGATGCATGTGAAAGCTATGTGTGATGTATGATGCTAGTGATGAACATAAGATGCATGATAGATGTGTATCACTATGATAGTGATAGAAATGCGAGTATTGTATGTGAGCCTTGTACAGGCTAGTAGTACCTAACTACGAGTGGAAGAACATGTTGAGCTATTGACATGATGTAAAGCATGATGATTATTAATGAGATGATTAATGTATGTATGTACCATATGATAGATGCTATGTAAGATAATGTATGCATGTTAAGTCTTGTATAGGCTTATGTTGATGTAGCCATGAGTGAGAAGTTTGTGCTTGCTATGTGATAAAGTGATAGACGAGCTATTAAAGCTCTAGTGTGAAGGTTGTGTATGGGACAACTAGTCGGGAATTGGAATTTTAGTGATGGTGTCGAGGCTAGATATGTAGAGTGTATTTATAGTGATACAAGGGCCCGTATCATTGCAAATACATTGTGCACATCAGGGAATTGACATAGTTACTGGAGTACCATGAACCAACTAGGTTGTGTTTGGGGTAGCATGATGATAGGACTTGTGTATGTCCTTAAGGTAAGTAATTAGGCCCCTAAGAGGCGTGTGATGAGTAGAGAATGGGAAGCCAAGGTCATTGACCTGAGCTAGTAGTTTGTACGTGAAAAGAAGTAGAGTGGTGTTAAATAGCGGGTTAAATTGAATCAGTATGGTTAGACCACCCAATAGTATGATGTGAAAGGAAGAGTGTAGTGAGGGTTGCTGACCCAAACGTTGTAGACGAGATGAGAAGGAAAGAGGTTATCTTTAAAGTACGATGATCTTAGGATCAGCATGGGTTGTATACCAAAAGAGGTATCCTTGTTATGATAGAATGGTGATGATTGTGTATGTTTAAAGTCAGTGAATGTAGTTGGCTAATCTGTGGATCAGGATGCCTATTGGTGAAGTTAAGATCAAGTTTGTACTGATGGGTGAGAATCTTGTAAAGAACTCTTCGGCATGTTTAGTTATTGCTGAGGGGTTCGAAACACGATTCTCACATATGAGTTGATTAGAAACACCAGTACAAGTTTGATCTCGATGGAAACATGAGGAGTCTTGAGATACTGATAAGGGTAAGAAGATGTAGAAAAAGTGATAGGGGAAGTTTTCATGAGTTACTTCCTAGTCTTTAATGTACGAAAGGAGAATTAATCCAGGTGGTTAATAGCAGTCTAGAGACAGTTATGGCAGCATCAGTCAGCGATGCAGTAAGCTCTTAGTCTGCTGAGACTGGAGCAGTTAGAGATAGCGAGGTTGATCGGCGAGTCATCATCGGTAGTTCAACCTATCAGGTTAGTGAATGAGATTACTGGCTGGTTGCTATAGGCGATCACTCTGTTGCTCAGAGTATGTCGCGAGCGAAGGGAGGAGGGTGTGCAGGTATGTTGAAGTGTTAGAACCAAAGATAAAGGAAGTTATGGTGACAGTAAGGTGCGCAGATTTTATCAGATGCATGAGGTAACTTGGGATAGAGAGGGTTAGAATTGGAGATGCAAGGAAGAAGAGTGATAGTGTTCCAGTTGACAGCAGAAGATACAATGAAGGAGTTGGATGTTCTGCCAGGGTAAGCAAGAGAGTTTGACAGAAGTAGAAGTACGTAGTGGACAAGGAGTAATGTTGGAGTAGTGATGTGTAAAAGGATAAAGTGGTAGTTGTGATAGAATGGTTAAATCAGAACTGAGCTAGCCCTGACTGCGAGAAGCTTTAGGTAGTAGTTTGAACTCTAAGTGGGGGAGAACTGACTATCAAATGAGATGGAAGAGGGAGATTACCTATGATGTGCACCTTGGCTAAGGCCAGGAAGCACGTTCTTCTTGGAGGTAGCAGTTACTTAGCGTATGTGGTCGATAGCCGAGTTGAGATAAGAAGGAGACGGTAGCGAACGTGCCAGTGGTCGGCGAGTTTCCGGATGTATTCCCGGATGACTTGTCTGACATTTCTCATGAGAGGCAAGTGGAGTTCTGGATCAAGCTAATTCCGGGGGTGGTGTCGGTAGCTAAGACATGCACCGGGTAGCACCTCCGAAGATGCAGGAATTGTTACGGATGTGTATCGATTACCGAGAGTTAACCAAGCTTACAGTAAGGAATAGATACCCCCTGTTGAGGATCGACGATCTCTTTGATCAACTTCAGGGAGCCATGTGGTTCTCGAAGTTAGATCTTCGCTCAGGGTACCACTAGTTGAAGGTTCGAGGAGAAAATGTGCATAAGACAGTCTTTTGTACTCGATATGTGTATTTCGAGTTCGTTGTGATGTCATTCGGGTTGACGAACGCACCAATAGCTTCCGTAGACCCGATGAATCAGAACTGTAGGTCGATGTTGGATAGGTCAGTGATTGTATGTATAGATAAGATGTTACAAGTTGCTATTGGAGACTTTACGCAAGGCACGTTGAGTGTGGAGGAAAGAAGGCAACAGCTATCGAAATCTTAAGAAGGAAGTTATGTGAAGCTCTAGTGTAGACTTCACCGGAGGCAGTAGAGGACATGGCAGTTTGTGGTGGTATTTCTTACCACGTGTTAGTTGTAATATGATGAAGCATGATGGGGAGTAAATGGATGATGTAAGGAATTATTATGGGTGTTTATGTTATACGTGAGAGTAGGGAGTAGGTAACTATGTTGGATGTGAATAGCGTGTTTTTGCGCTTACGGACAGCCTTGTACCCTTAAGGGTCAAGGGGATAGTGTCATTCTTGTCAGAGCAGACGGCACGATCAGTTTCGTTCGGGGAACGGAGAGCAGTTATGTGTGCAGATGTGTTTGTGTTGTGAAACCTGTCGTAAACCCTGGGAAACGACATGGTGAGGCTGTTACAGAGGTTTAATGAACCTGGTCTATAGGCCGATGTTTAATGGATCGGTGATCGTGTTCATTGGTGAATGCCATTGGAGTAGAGTATGGAATGGATGCTTGATTGTTCGAAACTGTTGTTGAATTGGGTTAGGAATGAAGAAGTGAATGAACTGTATGTGTTGAGATGTCAGAGTCGGAAATAAGAGAAGGTGTGATGGTAGTGAGGTGCATTAATTGCATGATAAAGGCGAGCTTGATGTCCAGACTAATCTTTACTTGATTCTTGTGTTTCCTACACTGGTGGTTACACCCGTAGGCTTCGAGAGTCAAGTAGGGACAGTCGAGACTGTCTGTTGGGGACTAAATAAGTATGTGTATAGTGATGTAATAGATGTTGGAAGGAATTGTTGATACAAATGTGATAGAATTAGAGAGGGTAAGAGTTATATCGACCCTATAACGGGTTTTGTGTTAGTTGATGGTACAGCTTGGTAGTTAACAATGATGACCTCGCTAGTAGGTATGTTTATGCAGTCACGAAGAAGAGCAGTTAAGAGTGAGAGTTCGAATAAGGAAGGAGGTAAGGGTCAAGTAGTTCGGGTAATACCCGACAGTCGTGGTCTACTAAGTTATTGAGACCGAGTATTAAGTTCCAGTATCAGAGACGTAAGGATGGTTTAGTGGTGGCCAGTGCTGAATCGAGATATGGAAAACCATGTGGAAGAGTGTTAGAAGTGAGAGGAGGTTGGGGTAGAGTTAGAGTTACCGGATGCAGTAAGGGCATGTAACGAATGTTTTGATTGCAAGGTTAGTTGTACCCTTAAAGATCTTGATGTTATGAGAGAGATAGTGGTCAGACTGACGGGTAGAGTGAGAGGACGGTATTAACTCCCAAGTATCTGTTAAGAGCCTGTATGTGGATTTTTTTTGAGGAAGTGAGATAGGTATCTGCCGTTGGCAGAATCCTTGTATAGTAGCAGCTTTTATGTCAGCATAGGCATGCATTCCTATGGGATGTTGTGCGAGAGGAGGTGTGGGACTCCCATCTTTGGGAGAGGTTAGTCAGAGTGAGTTGGGCATGCGGACAGTATCCAGAAGGCGGCTGAGGGTATTCAGTGGAATCGGGATAAAGTATGTTCAAAGGGAGCATAGGAGAGACACCAGATGATGAGTTGAGTCGGGGCTGACCATAGATGTTATAGGGATAGAGGATTTCGGGGACGAAATCCCGATAAGTGGGGGAGAGTTGTAACACCCCGTTTTCAAGTTAAGTTAAAACAAAATTATGAGTTAAGGTTGAACCTTGATTGTTATGTTTTAGGAGTTGAGGGGCCCAGTTGTCATTTGTGAAAGTGTAAGGGAAGAGTGGTCAGATAAAAGGGTTAGAAACCCTTATCTCTTCAGTAGCAGTTTCCAGAGAAACGCACGAGAGGAGAATTGGGAGTGGAAGCAAGGAGTTCAATCGGAGGTTTGTGGTGATCGATTGCGTAATTGATCATGTTTCTTGCGCTAAGGTAAGAGTTCTATGTTAGTTTGATTGTCAATTGATGTCAATTTTGGAGCTTTGTGTTGGTTAGGGTTGGATGTTGGATTGGTGATCATAGAATCACCAATTGTTGTAATTGGTAGGTTTTGGGGTTGAATTACTCGCGTGTAATCGCTAGTTATCGACCCTAGTTGTTGTGAGAAAGTGATTTTGGAGTTATTGGTCGAAATTGGAGTTTTGGGGTTGAAATCCCATCTGCAGTCGCATCCTGCGATTGAAGATTTTGGGTCTGCAGGTATCCGCGGGTCAATCCGCGGGTGGTGACCCTCGGGATGACCCTCCGTTTATCGGCGGGTCAAGCCGCGGGTGGTGACCCTCGGTTCGACCCTCCGTTTGTGCTGTCCAGATTTTTGAGTTTTCCGTTTCGGGCTCGTTTGGGGTTCTTTGGCTTGTGGACCCCTAGGGGCTTATGTAACTTAGTGTTAGGCGAAGTTTCGTGGAAATTGGTCGAGGTTAACTTGGCCATTTCTCGTTTGAGAGTCGAGTTATGGTTAGGGACCCATTTTGGGGTTTTGTTTGATGAGTATGAATGTGTAATGTGTTTAGGTGCCACAAAGTGATCGTTGTACGTGTTGTGAGCTAAGGGTGATCATTACTAAGGTGAGTTCACTACCTAGCTACTTGTTGTTGTATGCTTATAATTGTGTGCATGTGATTATGCTATGATGACGATATAAGTTCCCTTCGGGGATATGATGTTTCTTCCTGTTTTGGGTTTAGCCAAAGGGAAGATAGTGCAAAGATGGCACGTACGTGATTATGTGTTGCATGATTGTAAATGTATGATGGTAGGTGGTTTAGGTGTGTTCTCACTAAGCGTTTCGCTTACCCCGTTGTTATTTACTCTTTTAGTTGCAGGCCCATCCCGTAAGGGAAAGGAAAAGGTCTGATGCTTCGAGGCTCCGTCGGTTCAGTTCTCAGGGATGGAAAAGAAGGAGTGTTGGTTTAGGCAGCAAACTACTTTTGTTTTAAATTGACGTGCATGTTGTTTTTCGTAAACGATTAAACTATGTTGTGGTGGTATTTAGTTTTAAACCCAGTGGGTATTTACGAAGTTGGATTACAGTTTCTTTTCTAAATGATGGACAAGCTTCCGCATTTTTATATGAATTGGTTATTTTCCTAGTTAATTATGTTCATGAAATTGGGTGTTACAAGTTGGTATCAGAGCCTAGGTTTAAGGGATTCGAGTATTCACGAGAGGTGGATACTTGAACTTAAACCAAAGCTTTCGTTTTCTAAAATAAAAAGTAACCAAAAATGTTTATTGGGAAGGATAAAGAGACTGAACTGCGAGCCGGAGCATCAGAACGGGGGTGAGTACACTAAACCTTACCTATGTTGAGTATGATGATGTATGTGAATATAATTGATGCATGTGAAAGCTATGTGTGATGTATGATGCTAGTGATGAACATAAGATGCATGATAGATGTGTATCACTATGATAGTGATAGAAATGCGAGTATTGTATGTGAGCCTTGTACAGGCTAGTAGTACCTAACTACGAGTGGAAGAACATGTTGAGCTATTGACATGATGTAAAGCATGATGATTATTAATGAGATGATTAATGTATGTATGTACCATATGATAGATGCTATGTAAGATAATGTATGCATGTTAAGTCTTGTATAGGCTTATGTTGATGTAGCCATGAGTGAGAAGTTTGTGCTTGCTATGTGATAAAGTGATAGACGAGCTATTAAAGCTCTAGTGTGAAGGTTGTGTATGGGACAACTAGTCGGGAATTGGAATTTTAGTGATGGTGTCGAGGCTAGATATGTAGAGTGTATTTATAGTGATACAAGGGCCCGTATCATTGCAAATACATTGTGCACATCAGGGAATTGACATAGTTACTGGAGTACCATGAACCAACTAGGTTGTGTTTGGGGTAGCATGATGATAGGACTTGTGTATGTCCTTAAGGTAAGTAATTAGGCCCCTAAGAGGCGTGTGATGAGTAGAGAATGGGAAGCCAAGGTCATTGACCTGAGCTAGTAGTTTGTACGTGAAAAGAAGTAGAGTGGTGTTAAATAGCGGGTTAAATTGAATCAGTATGGTTAGACCACCCAATAGTATGATGTGAAAGGAAGAGTGTAGTGAGGGTTGCTGACCCAAACGTTGTAGACGAGATGAGAAGGAAAGAGGTTATCTTTAAAGTACGATGATCTTAGGATCAGCATGGGTTGTATACCAAAAGAGGTATCCTTGTTATGATAGAATGGTGATGATTGTGTATGTTTAAAGTCAGTGAATGTAGTTGGCTAATCTGTGGATCAGGATGCCTATTGGTGAAGTTAAGATCAAGTTTGTACTGATGGGTGAGAATCTTGTAAAGAACTCTTCGGCATGTTTAGTTATTGCTGAGGGGTTCGAAACACGATTCTCACATATGAGTTGATTAGAAACACCAGTACAAGTTTGATCTCGATGGAAACATGAGGAGTCTTGAGATACTGATAAGGGTAAGAAGATGTAGCAAAAGTGATAGGGGAAGTTTTCATGAGTTACTTCCTAGTCTTTAATGTACGAAAGGAGAATTAATCCAGGTGGTTAATAGCAGTCTAGAGACAGTTATGGCAGCATCAGTCAGCGATGCAGTAAGCTCTTAGTCTGCTGAGACTGGAGCAGTTAGAGATAGCGAGGTTGATCGGCGAGTCATCATCGGTAGTTCAACCTATCAGGTTAGTGAATGAGATTACTGGCTGGTTGCTATAGGCGATCACTCTGTTGCTCAGAGTATGTCGCGAGCGAAGGGAGGAGGGTGTGCAGGTATGTTGAAGTGTTAGAACCAAAGATAAAGGAAGTTATGGTGACAGTAAGGTGCGCAGATTTTATCAGATGCATGAGGTAACTTGGGATAGAGAGGGTTAGAATTGGAGATGCAAGGAAGAAGAGTGATAGTGTTCCAGTTGACAGCAGAAGATACAATGAAGGAGTTGGATGTTCTGCCAGGGTAAGCAAGAGAGTTTGACAGAAGTAGAAGTACGTAGTGGACAAGGAGTAATGTTGGAGTAGTGATGTGTAAAAGGATAAAGTGGTAGTTGTGATAGAATGGTTAAATCAGAACTGAGCTAGCCCTGACTGCGAGAAGCTTTAGGTAGTAGTTTGAACTCTAAGTGGGGGAGAACTGACTATCAAATGAGATGGAAGAGGGAGATTACCTATGATGTGCACCTTGGCTAAGGCCAGGAAGCACGTTCTTCTTGGAGGTAGCAGTTACTTAGCGTATGTGGTCGATAGCCGAGTTGAGATAAGAAGGAGACGGTAGCGAACGTGCCAGTGGTCGGCGAGTTTCCGGATGTATTCCCGGATGACTTGTCTGACATTTCTCATGAGAGGCAAGTGGAGTTCTGGATCAAGCTAATTCCGGGGGTGGTGTCGGTAGCTAAGACATGCACCGGGTAGCACCTCCGAAGATGCAGGAATTGTTACGGATGTGTATCGATTACCGAGAGTTAACCAAGCTTACAGTAAGGAATAGATACCCCCTGTTGAGGATCGACGATCTCTTTGATCAACTTCAGGGAGCCATGTGGTTCTCGAAGTTAGATCTTCGCTCAGGGTACCACTAGTTGAAGGTTCGAGGAGAAAATGTGCATAAGACAGTCTTTTGTACTCGATATGTGTATTTCGAGTTCGTTGTGATGTCATTCGGGTTGACGAACGCACCAATAGCTTCCGTAGACCCGATGAATCAGAACTGTAGGTCGATGTTGGATAGGTCAGTGATTGTATGTATAGATAAGATGTTACAAGTTGCTATTGGAGACTTTACGCAAGGCACGTTGAGTGTGGAGGAAAGAAGGCAACAGCTATCGAAATCTTAAGAAGGAAGTTATGTGAAGCTCTAGTGTAGACTTCACCGGAGGCAGTAGAGGACATGGCAGTTTGTGGTGGTATTTCTTACCACGTGTTAGTTGTAATATGATGAAGCATGATGGGGAGTAAATGGATGATGTAAGGAATTATTATGGGTGTTTATGTTATACGTGAGAGTAGGGAGTAGGTAACTATGTTGGATGTGAATAGCGTGTTTTTGCGCTTACGGACAGCCTTGTACCCTTAAGGGTCAAGGGGATAGTGTCATTCTTGTCAGAGCAGACGGCACGATCAGTTTCGTTCGGGGAACGGAGAGCAGTTATGTGTGCAGATGTGTTTGTGTTGTGAAACCTGTCGTAAACCCTGGGAAACGACATGGTGAGGCTGTTACAGAGGTTTAATGAACCTGGTCTATAGGCCGATGTTTAATGGATCGGTGATCGTGTTCATTGGTGAATGCCATTGGAGTAGAGTATGGAATGGATGCTTGATTGTTCGAAACTGTTGTTGAATTGGGTTAGGAATGAAGAAGTGAATGAACTGTATGTGTTGAGATGTCAGAGTCGGAAATAAGAGAAGGTGTGATGGTAGTGAGGTGCATTAATTGCATGATAAAGGCGAGCTTGATGTCCAGACTAATCTTTACTTGATTCTTGTGTTTCCTACACTGGTGGTTACACCCGTAGGCTTCGAGAGTCAAGTAGGGACAGTCGAGACTGTCTGTTGGGGACTAAATAAGTATGTGTATAGTGATGTAATAGATGTTGGAAGGAATTGTTGATACAAATGTGATAGAATTAGAGAGGGTAAGAGTTATATCGACCCTATAACGGGTTTTGTGTTAGTTGATGGTACAGCTTGGTAGTTAACAATGATGACCTCGCTAGTAGGTATGTTTATGCAGTCACGAAGAAGAGCAGTTAAGAGTGAGAGTTCGAATAAGGAAGGAGGTAAGGGTCAAGTAGTTCGGGTAATACCCGACAGTCGTGGTCTACTAAGTTATTGAGACCGAGTATTAAGTTCCAGTATCAGAGACGTAAGGATGGTTTAGTGGTGGCCAGTGCTGAATCGAGATATGGAAAACCATGTGGAAGAGTGTTAGAAGTGAGAGGAGGTTGGGGTAGAGTTAGAGTTACCGGATGCAGTAAGGGCATGTAACGAATGTTTTGATTGCAAGGTTAGTTGTACCCTTAAAGATCTTGATGTTATGAGAGAGATAGTGGTCAGACTGACGGGTAGAGTGAGAGGACGGTATTAACTCCCAAGTATCTGTTAAGAGCCTGTATGTGGATTTTTTTTTGAGGAAGTGAGATAGGTATCTGCCGTTGGCAGAATCCTTGTATAGTAGCAGCTTTTATGTCAGCATAGGCATGCATTCCTATGGGATGTTGTGCGAGAGGAGGTGTGGGACTCCCATCTTTGGGAGAGGTTAGTCAGAGTGAGTTGGGCATGCGGACAGTATCCAGAAGGCGGCTGAGGGTATTCAGTGGAATCGGGATAAAGTATGTTCAAAGGGAGCATAGGAGAGACACCAGATGATGAGTTGAGTCGGGGCTGACCATAGATGTTATAGGGATAGAGGATTTCGGGGACGAAATCCCGATAAGTGGGGGAGAGTTGTAACACCCCGTTTTCAAGTTAAGTTAAAACAAAATTATGAGTTAAGGTTGAACCTTGATTGTTATGTTTTAGGAGTTGAGGGGCCCAGTTGTCATTTGTGAAAGTGTAAGGGAAGAGTGGTCAGATAAAAGGGTTAGAAACCCTTATCTCTTCAGTAGCAGTTTCCAGAGAAACGCACGAGAGGAGAATTGGGAGTGGAAGCAAGGAGTTCAATCGGAGGTTTGTGGTGATCGATTGCGTAATTGATCATGTTTCTTGCGCTAAGGTAAGAGTTCTATGTTAGTTTGATTGTCAATTGATGTCAATTTTGGAGCTTTGTGTTGGTTAGGGTTGGATGTTGGATTGGTGATCATAGAATCACCAATTGTTGTAATTGGTAGGTTTTGGGGTTGAATTACTCGCGTGTAATCGCTAGTTATCGACCCTAGTTGTTGTGAGAAAGTGATTTTGGAGTTATTGGTCGAAATTGGAGTTTTGGGGTTGAAATCCCATCTGCAGTCGCATCCTGCGATTGAAGATTTTGGGTCTGCAGGTATCCGCGGGTCAATCCGCGGGTGGTGACCCTCGGGATGACCCTCCGTTTATCGGCGGGTCAAGCCGCGGGTGGTGACCCTCGTTTCGACCCTCCGTTTGTGCTGTCCAGATTTTTGAGTTTTCCGTTTCGGGCTCGTTTGGGGTTCTTTGGCTTGTGGACCCCTAGGGGCTTATGTAACTTAGTGTTAGGCGAAGTTTCGTGGAAATTGGTCGAGGTTAACTTGGCCATTTCTCGTTTGAGAGTCGAGTTATGGTTAGGGACCCATTTTGGGGTTTTGTTTGATGAGTATGAATGTGTAATGTGTTTAGGTGCCACAAAGTGATCGTTGTACGTGTTGTGAGCTAAGGGTGATCATTACTAAGGTGAGTTCACTACCTAGCTACTTGTTGTTGTATGCTTATAATTGTGTGCATGTGATTATGCTATGATGACGATATAAGTTCCCTTCGGGGATATGATGTTTCTTCCTGTTTTGGGTTTAGCCAAAGGGAAGATAGTGCAAAGATGGCACGTACGTGATTATGTGTTGCATGATTGTAAATGTATGATGGTAGGTGGTTTAGGTGTGTTCTCACTAAGCGTTTCGCTTACCCCGTTGTTATTTACTCTTTTAGTTGCAGGCCCATCCCGTAAGGGAAAGGAAAAGGTCTGATGCTTCGAGGCTCCGTCGGTTCAGTTCTCAGGGATGGAAAAGAAGGAGTGTTGGTTTAGGCAGCAAACTACTTTTGTTTTAAATTGACGTGCATGTTGTTTTTCGTAAACGATTAAACTATGTTGTGGTGGTATTTAGTTTTAAACCCAGTGGGTATTTACGAAGTTGGATTACAGTTTCTTTTCTAAATGATGGACAAGCTTCCGCATTTTTATATGAATTGGTTATTTTCCTAGTTAATTATGTTCATGAAATTGGGTGTTACAAGTTGGTATCAGAGCCTAGGTTTAAGGGATTCGAGTATTCACGAGAGGTGGATACTTGAACTTAAACCAAAGCTTTCGTTTTCTAAAATAAAAAGTAACCAAAAATGTTTATTGGGAAGGATAAAGAGACTGAACTGCGAGCCGGAGCATCAGAACGGGGGTGAGTACACTAAACCTTACCTATGTTGAGTATGATGATGTATGTGAATATAATTGATGCATGTGAAAGCTATGTGTGATGTATGATGCTAGTGATGAACATAAGATGCATGATAGATGTGTATCACTATGATAGTGATAGAAATGCGAGTATTGTATGTGAGCCTTGTACAGGCTAGTAGTACCTAACTACGAGTGGAAGAACATGTTGAGCTATTGACATGATGTAAAGCATGATGATTATTAATGAGATGATTAATGTATGTATGTACCATATGATAGATGCTATGTAAGATAATGTATGCATGTTAAGTCTTGTATAGGCTTATGTTGATGTAGCCATGAGTGAGAAGTTTGTGCTTGCTATGTGATAAAGTGATAGACGAGCTATTAAAGCTCTAGTGTGAAGGTTGTGTATGGGACAACTAGTCGGGAATTGGAATTTTAGTGATGGTGTCGAGGCTAGATATGTAGAGTGTATTTATAGTGATACAAGGGCCCGTATCATTGCAAATACATTGTGCACATCAGGGAATTGACATAGTTACTGGAGTACCATGAACCAACTAGGTTGTGTTTGGGGTAGCATGATGATAGGACTTGTGTATGTCCTTAAGGTAAGTAATTAGGCCCCTAAGAGGCGTGTGATGAGTAGAGAATGGGAAGCCAAGGTCATTGACCTGAGCTAGTAGTTTGTACGTGAAAAGAAGTAGAGTGGTGTTAAATAGCGGGTTAAATTGAATCAGTATGGTTAGACCACCCAATAGTATGATGTGAAAGGAAGAGTGTAGTGAGGGTTGCTGACCCAAACGTTGTAGACGAGATGAGAAGGAAAGAGGTTATCTTTAAAGTACGATGATCTTAGGATCAGCATGGGTTGTATACCAAAAGAGGTATCCTTGTTATGATAGAATGGTGATGATTGTGTATGTTTAAAGTCAGTGAATGTAGTTGGCTAATCTGTGGATCAGGATGCCTATTGGTGAAGTTAAGATCAAGTTTGTACTGATGGGTGAGAATCTTGTAAAGAACTCTTCGGCATGTTTAGTTATTGCTGAGGGGTTCGAAACACGATTCTCACATATGAGTTGATTAGAAACACCAGTACAAGTTTGATCTCGATGGAAACATGAGGAGTCTTGAGATACTGATAAGGGTAAGAAGATGTAGCAAAAGTGATAGGGGAAGTTTTCATGAGTTACTTCCTAGTCTTTAATGTACGAAAGGAAATTAATCCAGGTGGTTAATAGCAGTCTAGAGACAGTTATGGCAGCATCAGTCAGCGATGCAGTAAGCTCTTAGTCTGCTGAGACTGGAGCAGTTAGAGATAGCGAGGTTGATCGGCGAGTCATCATCGGTAGTTCAACCTATCAGGTTAGTGAATGAGATTACTGGCTGGTTGCTATAGGCGATCACTCTGTTGCTCAGAGTATGTCGCGAGCGAAGGGAGGAGGGTGTGCAGGTATGTTGAAGTGTTAGAACCAAAGATAAAGGAAGTTATGGTGACATTAAGGTGCGCAGATTTTATCAGATGCATGAGGTAACTTGGGATAGAGAGGGTTAGAATTGGAGATGCAAGGAAGAAGAGTGATAGTGTTCCAGTTGACAGTAGAAGATACAATGAAGGAGTTGGATGTTCTGCCAGGGTAAGCAAGAGAGTTTGACAGAAGTAGAAGTACGTAGTGGACAAGGAGTAATGTTGGAGTAGTGATGTGTAAAAGGATAAAGTGGTAGTTGTGATAGAATGGTTAAATCAGAACTGAGCTAGCCCTGACTGCGAGAAGCTTTAGGTAGTAGTTTGAACTCTAAGTGGGGGAGAACTGACTATCAAATGAGATGGAAGAGGGAGATTACCTATGATGTGCACCTTGGCTAAGGCCAGGAAGCACGTTCTTCTTGGAGGTAGCAGTTACTTAGCGTATGTGGTCGATAGCCGAGTTGAGATAAGAAGGAGACGGTAGCGAACGTGCCAGTGGTCGGCGAGTTTCCGGATGTATTCCCGGATGACTTGTCTGACATTTCTCATGAGAGGCAAGTGGAGTTCTGGATCAAGCTAATTCCGGGGGTGTGTCGGTAGCTAAGACATGCACCGGGTAGCACCTCCGAAGATGCAGGAATTGTTACGGATGTGTATCGATTACCGAGAGTTAACCAAGCTTACAGTAAGGAATAGATACCCCCTGTTGAGGATCGACGATCTCTTTGATCAACTTCAGGGAGCCATGTGGTTCTCGAAGTTAGATCTTCTCTCAGGGTACCACTAGTTGAAGGTTCGAGGAGAAAATGTGCATAAGACAGTCTTTTGTACTCGATATGTGTATTTCGAGTTCGTTGTGATGTCATTCGGGTTGACGAACGCACCAATAGCTTCCGTAGACCCGATGAATCAGAACTGTAGGTCGATGTTGGATAGGTCAGTGATTGTATGTATAGATAAGATGTTACAAGTTGCTATTGGAGACTTTACGCAAGGCACGTTGAGTGTGGAGGAAAGAAGGCAACAGCTATCGAAATCTTAAGAAGGAAGTTATGTGAAGCTCTAGTGTAGACTTCACCGGAGGCAGTAGAGGACATGGCAGTTTGTGGTGGTATTTCTTACCACGTGTTAGTTGTAATATGATGAAGCATGATGGGGAGTAAATGGATGATGTAAGGAATTATTATGGGTGTTTATGTTATACGTGAGAGTAGGGAGTAGGTAACTATGTTGGATGTGAATAGCGTGTTTTTGCGCTTACGGACAGCCTTGTACCCTTAAGGGTCAAGGGGATAGTGTCATTCTTGTCAGAGCAGACGGCACGATCAGTTTCGTTCGGGGAACGGAGAGCAGTTATGTGTGCAGATGTGTTTGTGTTGTGAAACCTGTCGTAAACCCTGGGAAACGACATGGTGAGGCTGTTACAGAGGTTTAATGAACCTGGTCTATAGGCCGATGTTTAATGGATCGGTGATCGTGTTCATTGGTGAATGCCATTGGAGTAGAGTATGGAATGG
Source organism: Centaurea solstitialis (assembly GCA_030169165.1). Classification (NCBI taxonomy): domain Eukaryota; kingdom Viridiplantae; phylum Streptophyta; class Magnoliopsida; order Asterales; family Asteraceae; genus Centaurea; species Centaurea solstitialis. The sequence continues at coordinate 92,007,233 of CM058041.1, forward strand.
ATGCTTGATTGTTCGAAACTGTTGTTGAATTGGGTTAGGAATGAAGAAGTGAATGAACTGTATGTGTTGAGATGTCAGAGTCGGAAATAAGAGAAGGTGTGATGGTAGTGAGGTGCATTAATTGCATGATAAAGGCGAGCTTGATGTCCAGACTAATCTTTACTTGATTCTTGTGTTTCCTACACTGGTGGTTACACCCGTAGGCTTCGAGAGTCAAGTAGGGACAGTCGAGACTGTCTGTTGGGGACTAAATAAGTATGTGTATAGTGATGTAATAGATGTTGGAAGGAATTGTTGATACAAATGTGATAGAATTAGAGAGGGTAAGAGTTATATCGACCCTATAACGGGTTTTGTGTTAGTTGATGGTACAGCTTGGTAGTTAACAATGATGACCTCGCTAGTAGGTATGTTTATGCAGTCACGAAGAAGAGCAGTTAAGAGTGAGAGTTCGAATAAGGAAGGAGGTAAGGGTCAAGTAGTTCGGGTAATACCCGACAGTCGTGGTCTACTAAGTTATTGAGACCGAGTATTAAGTTCCAGTATCAGAGACGTAAGGATGGTTTAGTGGTGGCCAGTGCTGAATCGAGATATGGAAAACCATGTGGAAGAGTGTTAGAAGTGAGAGGAGGTTGGGGTAGAGTTAGAGTTACCGGATGCAGTAAGGGCATGTAACGAATGTTTTGATTGCAAGGTTAGTTGTACCCTTAAAGATCTTGATGTTATGAGAGAGATAGTGGTCAGACTGACGGGTAGAGTGAGAGGACGGTATTAACTCCCAAGTATCTGTTAAGAGCCTGTATGTGGATTTTTTTTTGAGGAAGTGAGATAGGTATCTGCCGTTGGCAGAATCCTTGTATAGTAGCAGCTTTTATGTCAGCATAGGCATGCATTCCTATGGGATGTTGTGCGAGAGGAGGTGTGGGACTCCCATCTTTGGGAGAGGTTAGTCAGAGTGAGTTGGGCATGCGGACAGTATCCAGAAGGCGGCTGAGGGTATTCAGTGGAATCGGGATAAAGTATGTTCAAAGGGAGCATAGGAGAGACACCAGATGATGAGTTGAGTCGGGGCTGACCATAGATGTTATAGGGATAGAGGATTTCGGGGACGAAATCCCGATAAGTGGGGGAGAGTTGTAACACCCCGTTTTCAAGTTAAGTTAAAACAAAATTATGAGTTAAGGTTGAACCTTGATTGTTATGTTTTAGGAGTTGAGGGGCCCAGTTGTCATTTGTGAAAGTGTAAGGGAAGAGTGGTCAGATAAAAGGGTTAGAAACCCTTATCTCTTCAGTAGCAGTTTCCAGAGAAACGCACGAGAGGAGAATTGGGAGTGGAAGCAAGGAGTTCAATCGGAGGTTTGTGGTGATCGATTGCGTAATTGATCATGTTTCTTGCGCTAAGGTAAGAGTTCTATGTTAGTTTGATTGTCAATTGATGTCAATTTTGGAGCTTTGTGTTGGTTAGGGTTGGATGTTGGATTGGTGATCATAGAATCACCAATTGTTGTAATTGGTAGGTTTTGGGGTTGAATTACTCGCGTGTAATCGCTAGTTATCGACCCTAGTTGTTGTGAGAAAGTGATTTTGGAGTTATTGGTCGAAATTGGAGTTTTGGGGTTGAAATCCCATCTGCAGTCGCATCCTGCGATTGAAGATTTTGGGTCTGCAGGTATCCGCGGGTCAATCCGCGGGTGGTGACCCTCGGGATGACCCTCCGTTTATCGGCGGGTCAAGCCGCGGGTGGTGACCCTCGGTTCGACCCTCCGTTTGTGCTGTCCAGATTTTTGAGTTTTCCGTTTCGGGCTCGTTTGGGGTTCTTTGGCTTGTGGACCCCTAGGGGCTTATGTAACTTAGTGTTAGGCGAAGTTTCGTGGAAATTGGTCGAGGTTAACTTGGCCATTTCTCGTTTGAGAGTCGAGTTATGGTTAGGGACCCATTTTGGGGTTTTGTTTGATGAGTATGAATGTGTAATGTGTTTAGGTGCCACAAAGTGATCGTTGTACGTGTTGTGAGCTAAGGGTGATCATTACTAAGGTGAGTTCACTACCTAGCTACTTGTTGTTGTATGCTTATAATTGTGTGCATGTGATTATGCTATGATGACGATATAAGTTCCCTTCGGGGATATGATGTTTCTTCCTGTTTTGGGTTTAGCCAAAGGGAAGATAGTGCAAAGATGGCACGTACGTGATTATGTGTTGCATGATTGTAAATGTATGATGGTAGGTGGTTTAGGTGTGTTCTCACTAAGCGTTTCGCTTACCCCGTTGTTATTTACTCTTTTAGTTGCAGGCCCATCCCGTAAGGGAAAGGAAAAGGTCTGATGCTTCGAGGCTCCGTCGGTTCAGTTCTCAGGGATGGAAAAGAAGGAGTGTTGGTTTAGGCAGCAAACTACTTTTGTTTTAAATTGACGTGCATGTTGTTTTTCGTAAACGATTAAACTATGTTGTGGTGGTATTTAGTTTTAAACCCAGTGGGTATTTACGAAGTTGGATTACAGTTTCTTTTCTAAATGATGGACAAGCTTCCGCATTTTTATATGAATTGGTTATTTTCCTAGTTAATTATGTTCATGAAATTGGGTGTTACAGGTACCTCGTTTACAATCTAGCCAAGTGATGATTTTGTTTAAACGAATTATAATCAAAACGATAACATACAAATAAGGCTAACAAACTCAAAGAGAAAAGTTAAAGGTTTTGTGTAAATAAAAAAGTAAATTGCTATTCAAATAATGATATAATTATGAAATATGAATAGAGATAATTACGAGTTGGTGCATGTGTAATGTACATATATTATTTAAGGACTCAACAATCATACTAAACCAATGATTTAACACTGTTTGGGTTGGTTTGGGTTGGGTTCAAATTACCCTAATCCGATACAATATAGTTTGAAGGTTTTACAACTCGATTAAATATTGAATAGTTTCAGGTTAGGCTGGGTTCGCCGAATTGGTTGGGTTAGTCGGGTTGTTGTAGACTCGTAATTCCAACTTTCAAGCTGGTGACGTTTGTTGTGTTGCACATATTAACGTTAAAATTGCTTTTTGGTAGACACGTTAAATTGCCACTCGAGCATATAGACGTTTTTGCCATAAACATAGATTTTGGGTCTTACAACAGGCATTTGATATGGAATTCGACCCAATGAATGCATATCCATAACAATCAATTAAATTCATTTTGAAATAAACATGGATCCAAATAATTTTTTGGTCCCCTTTTAGCCACAACGGTCGAGTGATTTAGGATTGTGGGCTGGTTGGATTGTCGGTATCAACCTTTTTTTTTTTCAAAAATATGTATCCAAATAATGGTATTTTTTTCTATATGGATATTCAATTTAAGATTGATATTTTATAAGTATTTAAAAATGCAAGTGAACAACCGTTACCCAACACATATAAAAGTAGTTGGTTATTGCTTAAGCACATTGATATATTAACATGGTGGGAAAAAAACGAACACCAATTTCGGATTCTTTTATCGTCGTTGTCATAAATTTACTAGCCGTCCAAGCTAGCAAATATAGCTTTGGAATCAGTCTTTACTTTTAGTGGTAGTGTGCGTTCGGAACGAAATACGCGTCTTAAACAAGAATCACCCAATACTGTTTTTTGCGCCTAAAATTACTTGGATAGCTAAGACCGGATACAAAACATAAATTACGATACAAAGTTAAAGTTAAGGAAAGAAATTAAAACTTTTTAAAACAGTTCTTGAAATTACAAAACTACTCTACTCTTCATTATAAATGATATATTCGTAAAAATATCATGTTTCCTTTTCTTTCTATCTTGTTCAAGAACATCATTTTTTTTTGCTTCATTTTTCTTTCCTTCCACTTTGGAGAGCATAAATAAATAAAATTATAATCCCTTCTTTTCTTTTCTCTACAACTTCGAAAACACATCATTCTTAAAATTCAAGTTTACAATTTATTATTGTTTACATACCGTTTTTTTTAAAAGTTCTACGTTTAAACTCTAAAAAGCTAATTAATGACTAATAAACACATTAAAATACAATATAAACATACACTCTTTTGATAATACAAAATTCTTCATAAACATAAAATAAAATCTAGACAAACATAATATAGAATACCAATATATTTCAAGTTGCATTCCACGGGTACGACAATACGACATTAACATAACCGTTTACGTTTTTTTTTATTATCAAATAGTCATTTCGTCCCCATTTACAACTTCACTCATTTAAGTCCATTCCATTAAAACCAAATTAAAAAAAGTAATAAATATGATTGATACTATTATAAAATTACATTGATTGGGTGGATGGAGGAGTAGCATCTAGAAAAGGGTCCCAAAGCAAAAAAGAGAACAAGATAAGGTTAGGCAACAAGATTGGAATCCAAGGGTTGAGATGATTCCCTAACCTTTTCCTTGCAAGTCTCTTCTTCACATACTCTCTCTTATCTTCATTGCTCCATTTTGGTGGTTGTACACCCTTGGCAAGCACCAATGGTGGTGGTAGTTGATAAGGGCATTTTGCCCTCCAAGAAGCTTCCAATCTTGATAGCCTTTTAAGGAAAAGACCAAAAGACCACCCCAATTGGTGGGAGAAGATTGGAGGGTAGTAGGAATTGGAATTGGAAAGGAGGTAATTAGATGGGACTTGGGTGGAAATGAAGAATTGGGAATGGAGAGATGGGGTGGTGGTAGGAGGTTGGGTTATGATGTGAGTTAGAGCATTGTGTCTTTGTTCCCATGTCATCTCCTCCATTTCTTTCTTTCTTTCCTTTCTTCTTTCTCAAGGGGTAGCTTGCAAGGATGGGACTATTATGGCTTTTTGTGGGGATGGGGTTTAAATTACCATGATGGACATTGTTGATGAAACGGGAAGGAACGAGAATAATAACAAAAATGGTTGTTTAATTTGATAGAATCATTCATCATGGATCCTTTAATATTTATTTCTAACTAATCTGCGAGGAATGAATATTTTATTTCAATGTTGTTTCATTGATATTAAATGAAACATTTTTTGTCTTTTTTAAAATTGTAGAAACATATTTTTTTGCTAATATGAAATAAGTTTATTTAATTATTTTGATGTAACCAAAAAATATCAATGCAATGCTTATTTTCCTATATTTAGGCCTGTAAATGAACCGAACGTTCATGAACCGTTCGTGATTTTGTTCGGCGGGAAGTTCGTTTATGTTCGTTCGTTTAATAAATGAACGAACACGAACAAGATTTTACGTTCGTTTAAATAAACGAACGAACACGAACAACATGCTCGTTCGTTCAATTATGTTCGTGAACGTTCGGTTATGTTCGTTCGTTTATGTTCGTGAACTGTTCGTTCGTTTATGTTCGTAAACCGTTTGTTCGTTTACGTTCATGAACTGTTCGTTTATGTTCGTTCATTTATATTAGTATATATAATTATTTATAACTTATATATTATTTATTAAGTAATTTAATTATATAATTATGTTTTAAATAAAGTTAAAGAAAATACTACACAACCTCTCTCCTCTCGAATAAAGATTTATGTACGCTAATCAAGAATATGTAGGATTTTCTGTTTGTTCATGTTCGTTTGTTAATGTTCGTTCGTTTATGTTTGTTTGTGGTTGTTTGCATTCGTGAACCGTTCGTTTAAGAGTTTAATGAACGAACATAAACGAACACGAACATCCTCATGTGCTAAATGAACGAACACGAACACGATTTTTCGTTCGGTTAAGCGTTCGTGTTCGTTTAAACTTAAATGAACGAACATGAACAGGCCCCGTTCGTGTTCGTTCGGTTCGTTTACAGGCCTACCTATATTCATATTTTCATTTTTATTCTGATTACTTGAAATAAATCAAACGTCAACGCTTGTTTCAGTACAAACAAAAAAGAAAAGAAAACAGAAGTTCCCTCCAAAGACAGAAATTTTTTTTACTAAAAAGAACTTATCTTTTTTTTTATGTCCTTAAACAGAAAAGAAATAAAAAAAAAAAAGAAATTATGTTATTTTTATAAATATATCTCTTAAATATACATCATAAATGCCATCTCTCTCGGTCTCTCATCTCTTTAAAACTTAAATACTAGGTTAAAGGAAAACCTTTAAAAAACAAAAAACTGAAGAACACCTTCAAGATCTAGGTCGTATGCACTTGTATATACAGGTAATTTGAGTTTTTTTTTTCATACACAAGTGTATTATGCACCTATGCATATTATAAAATTACCTACATACACAAATACATACGAATAAATAAAGAGCTACGAAAATGTGCCTTGATTTTACTTTTTTTATGAGGTTTTCCTCTTATATAAAACTTGACTAAATTTGATCCCCAATCCCAAATTCCCAATTATCCCACATCCGGTTCTATGCCGGGCCAGGCCCATTTTGCATTCCAGGGCCCAAATTTTACCAAAACACAAAATGAAATTCGAAGACCAGACCAGAATAGCGGCTATAAATATCAGATGGACCCCATAATTTCTGCCAGCAAACGAAGAACTTCAGAACTGTGCATATTTTAGCATCTTGATCAGTCTTTGGTGGTAACCATCGTCGATTGCAATTCGATAGTTCTCAGATTTACCACTCTTCTGCTATTTAACAGAGAACGAACCCATCATTCGTGTACCTGGGTGTCACTAAATGAGTGTTGTATAAAATGTCCACCACCTGTTCGATAAAATGCCTGAAAGAAAAGAACACCTTCACACCAGCTCCTGAATATCCAATTTCCACTGAATTGTACCAGTTTTCATGTGGGTGTGTCTTGTAGACTTATGGGTATTATGTGTTTCTAATCTATAGCCAGCAAAAAAAGTGGGTTTTGGTTATGGTGATGAGAAGCAAAGAAATCATCAAATGGCCAAAGCAAGTCACCTCATCTCTAGTTGAGCAACTGATAAAAGCTGAAAAGAATGTAGAAAAAGCCGTTATCGTGTTTGATTCCGCAACGGCAGAGTACGCTAACGGCTTCCGGCATGACCACAAGACCTACGGCCTCATCATCTCGAAGCTATTATCCGTGAATCAGTTCAGAAAAGCCGAGGATTTCGTTGACAGAATGCGAACGGAGGAGTGTAGAGTCACCGAAGACATACTTCTGTCGATATGCAGGGCCTACGGACGCGTTCATAAGCCTCATGACGTCATGAGGATCTTCCAAAAGATGAAGGAATACGAATGCGAACCCACGATAAAAGCTTATGTTACAGTCTTTTCGATTCTTGTTGACGAAAACCAATTAAAAGTGGCTTTGAAGTTTTACAGGTACATGAGACAATTGGGTATTCCTCCCAATGTTGCTTCACTTAATGTCTTGATTAAAGCTCTTTCCAAGAATCTTGGAACCATGGATTCAGCGATTCGGATCTTCCGTGAGATGCCTAAACACGGGTGTATCCCAGATACGTATACATACGGCACCCTAATCAACGGGCTGTGTAAAATAGGGAAGATTAACGAAGCCAAGGAGCTTCTGAAAGAAATGGAGACGAAAGATTGTTCACCGAGCGTTGTCACGTATACTTGTTTAATTCACGGGTTATGCCAGTTGAATAATTTGGATGAAGCCATGGACGTTCTTCAAGAAATGGAGGCTAAAAAGATTATCCCAAATGTTTATACTTATAGTTCTCTTATAAACGGGCTATGCAAGAATGGGCGTAGTTCAGACGCCATGGAACTCTTGGAGGTGATGGTTGGCAAACGCCATAAGCCGAATATGGTAACTTACAGCACCTTAATTCATGGACTATGTAAGGAAAAAAAGCTTCGAGACGCGTTGGAGATATTTGATCGGATGAAGCTTCAAGATTTACAACCCGATGCGGGTTTGTATTGGAAAATTATCCAACTCTTTTGTGATGGTAACAAATACCAAGAAGCTGCGAACTTTCTTGACGAAATGATTTTTGAGGGAATTCCCATTAAGCGCGTAACTTGGAGTCTTCACGTTAAGATCCACAATACTGTGGTTCGAGGTCTTTGTAGTGTGAATGATTCAAATCGTGCGTTTCATTTGTACCATGGTATGCGCACCAAGGGAGTCTCTGTTGAGGTCGAGACTTTTGAATCGCTTGTTACGGTTTTTTGCAAGAAACGCGATGTTTATAAGATGGTTCGTGTTTTAGATGAGATGGTCATTGATGGATGCAGTCCTGGTGAAGATATATGGAGTGATTTGGTTTGTAGAGTTTGGGGGAAAGAAAAGGCGCGAGAAGCTGCTGAGTTGATGAGCGAACTTGTTCGGTTTGGAAATCACGTTTGATAAACGTCATCTATCGGTAATTCTGGTCGTATGTTCTTTTCTTGATTGTTATTTATAGATTTGGAAATTTGATTGTCTAAATAGTATGCATTGCACACACTCTTTAGGTTAATCTGAATGCTCATTTATTTATTAAGATCAGAAAGCTTTTCAACAGTTTCTTTCTATTTCACATAATTGAAGGGTATTTTAGGAATAATAGTATAAGAATATAGAGTTGATTGCTGCAATTTTCATGGGACTAGTAGTAATTTTCTTTCAAACTGGCATGACCTTTTCCTTCATATTTGCTACAAAATCATTTAGAGGATTTTATAACATTAAGAGAGAGACTTTTTTTTGTTAAACAAGATTCACCTTTTAGATCAATTCAGAGGTTGCCTTTTAATGGAACTATTAGTTTATGTCCAAGTTTTGATCCATATTCAGTTTTGTAACAAAAGTTTACCTTCATGTAGCATCCAAACAGAATTGAAGCTATGACACAAATCAATAGAAACTATGAAGGATCATGAAGAGCTAGAAAGTGACGGTTAGACAGGCGATACTCACTTCGATGCCCGAAATGAGTAAGAACCGGATTGGTGAGCAAAAGGTTGGCTAAACATGTGGTTCCTTCTTAGATTGCTTGACTTACTCTTCGGCTCATAACATTTCTAGTCGTTGTAGTTGCCGTTTTGTTATACTTTCGGTTCCATTTAACTAATTTATGTTAACCCGAGGATATTTTGGTCTTTTTTTCTATTTCTTTAAATTTCAATTAGAGTTTTAAATAAATGTAATGTTATATTATACTATAATATAATATACTATTAGTCTATTTTATTTATGTGTAGATATATTTATATTGGGAAAATTGCATTAAAATGAAACTAACTTTGAGTTGATTTAAACTCCAATGGGGCAGCCTACCGGTTAAGGCTTGGTGTTGGGGAAAAATCCACCCAAGTTCGAATCCAGGGGTGAGCAACCAGAGGCCACTGAGTATTAATCCTAGGGGAGCATGCTTTAGCTCTCGGTAAAATTACCAAGGATGTTTTCCGGGCAAACCCAGGTAAACCTTATCAAAAAAACCTAACACTAATAATACAATCGCAACCTTAAATCTAACATAAAAACACATTTGTATACATTTATTCAAAATATTTGTAATACAAAACTAAATCAGACTTAGGGGGTGTTTGAGATTGTGTATTTAATTAGCTTATTCATTTTTGTTACCACTAATAAATACTTTTTTTAGTGTTTGGATGGAAGAAAAAAAATATGTTTTAGCTTTTTATCACCGTTGATAAGGAGTTTTTGATAACTTATTTAAAACAACTCTGATTAGCTTAAGAGATTACATAGAGCCCTCATTGTTTCCATTCGCTTACACGTAGCACATCCTTTGCCTAATTTAGCCCATTATGCCACTCGGTGAGGGCTCATGCTAGCCTTCGGGTTTGGCAAGTTCGCTGTACACACCGTCATGCTCCCATTGTTTTACCCGGGCAGGTAAGGGCTTTGGGTGTGTATGTTAGGATTATGTGCGAGACAGTAACAAGGTTACCGTATCCAATGTTATAGGACACTAGTAGGTCACACCGCTGCACACTAAATAAGAGGATGTTTGGATTATTTGGTTGAGAGAAATAATTAATCGTTTATTAATTATAAAAGGAGAAAGAAATAAATAATTAGTTGAATTATTTATTTATAAATTAATTAATCAGTTGAATTAATTAATAAAGAGATAATTATGGAATATATATTTAATTATCAGGTTGATAATTATAAAGGTATTCCATATGGCATCAAACACTGCCTTATTAGTTAATATAAATAAAGGCATAAGGTTTGATTGAAAATAACTGAATTGACAATTCTCAAATCAATCTCTCTCTCTCTTTTCCTCTCTACCGCCGGCGATCATAAGCAAAAGGCGAGAGCCGAAATTTTCGTTTGCGGAATAATCCTTGGTGGTGGTCTAGCAACCGTTCCTCGAGAAGTGTCAGTAGCGGTGTATCCCCTGCAAGCATTCTGGAAGTTTATTCATCAAAAGGTAAACCATCAAACCCACTTTAATTGTATCTGTTAAGGTTAGGATTGGATCCTCGATTGGGAATCAGTTTTTGTTATCCGCTGCGCATGTTTATGCCCTTGGTTCCCAACAGTGGTATCAGAGCCACTTCCTAAAACCTACAGATCAGGTTTATCAGTTTAATAGGTCTAAAGAAATTTAATTTTATTGTTCGTTCATTGTTAAAATTAGATTTTTGTATAAACCTAGACTGCAGTGGAACGGCGGCAGTTAGTCGACCAAACCACTAAGACCACCGTACACCACCGCCGGCGACACCACAGTTGGTGGTAGCCGGCGGCTGTCCTCTTGTCACACCACCACGCCGCACCACAGGTCGTGGACACGGCTGTGGTCGGTCTCACGCACCACACCACCGTATGGGGTGATGGTGGCGATTGATGATGGTGGCGATGGCCACTGTCGTCGACAGTGGCGGTGGCGGTTTCCGGTTGTAGCCACCGCACCACCGTTTGTGGTGGTGGTGGCAATCGACGGCATCAACGAGAAATAGAATCCGCCGTACCACCGATTGTAGTGGCGGCGGCGATCTATGGTGGCCAGTTTGGTTGCTTCGATCGATCGAACAGCTAGCGGTGGCAGCGGCAATCGCCGTTTGCTATCGACTCCCTTACCCGCCGCACCACCAGTCACGGTGGTGGCGGCAATTGTTGTTCACGTCGGCCGCGCGATCATGGCGGCGGTGGTGGCTTTTATAGCTGCTGCCGTCGCCGGTTGTTTTTGGTGACCGCAGTGGTTGCTGCGGCGGTGGTGGCTATCGAAGTCGCCGCTGCCGGCGGCGATTACGGGAGGAACGGGCGGCGGTGGTGGCAATTACGTCATCATCGTCGCCGGTGTTGAGAAAACCCCGATCAACGACCGAGTTTCGGCGGATCGGTGGTAGTTCGATGACGTATTTCGTGTCGATTTTTATTGTTAACGGATCTCAGTTTGGGATCTGTTTCCGGATGAATTTCAAGTTAAGGATCGTTTTTCAGATAAGGTTAAAACGATTCAGGATAAGTTTTAGTTAATTGGTTTTGAATTAATTATTAACTTTGTAGTTATTAAATTAAGATTCAGTTGCGTTTTAATTTATTTATTTTGAGTCATAGCTGAACCCTTTTTAGACCCGTGGTTGTGTTTATATTTATTTATCCGTTTTAGAATAGTTGGGAGGCCTGCGAGCCATTTACAACCCTTTTGTAATTTTAATGTTTTATTAGACTAGTTGGGAGGCCTGCGTGCCATTTAAACCCATTTGTAATAATTATTTTAATCACATCGAGACGGAGACAAGGACGACGACCATGGATCTCGGAGCCAGTGGGAGTGCCAGAAGTTGAAGACTTTTGTCACTTAGGGATTGAGACCGTTGTTTTGTGTTGGCTCACAAAACAACATTAGTTTAAGGGTTTAAGCTATGACTGTGCTGTTTATATTTAAATTGCGTGGTTGTTCAATTTACGTAATTATTATTAAATATAAATTGCCCTTTTGAACGGATTGTTTAAAAATTAAAAGGATACAAATACAGTTAGTGTTTGGATCCAGTTTTTCAAAGTTTTTGGAAAAGGAAACTGGCAATTTAGACCCTTGTTAAAATCATAGATTAGTAAGTGCAACCCACTTTAGGGGCACTTCCGGTGTAATGTACATAGGGCGTTGTAAGTGCACACACTATGAACGCCCGTGTTCAAACCGAAACTGGAAGGTGATAAAACTCTGCGAATTATCTCCGGGTGGTACCGGCCAGAGTTTGTCCAGGTCCCGGGTGGTGCAATCTATTTTGGTAATTATTTATTCACTGGGTGGTACCAGGCCAAAATGCACTAGAGAGACTAAATATGCACGGATTATTAACATCCGATGTCCCGACGATCTAGAAGTCGTATTTTCAGATAGGAATACGATTGGTGTAGTTTTACCTACCATAGATCGCATGAGTTGGTTTGACATGATCACATGCTTCCCGACTCATGTGAAATATGGATTCTAGTCTAATAAATTTATTTTAAGGGTAATAATTTATTAGAATTATATAATTATAAACTAAATTGGAATTTATATTCTTCTGTAGATGTCTCCAATTAGCATTCCGTTTTATTCACCTGAGGAATCACTTCGCCTTATTACGGGCAAGTGGAAGCTTACGGGCCAGAACTTTCCAGTTTGGAAGTTGCACTTACAGAATGTTTTGAGTGCCCAGGGTAAGCTTTATGTGATCAATAAGCCCATGTCACGACCCAAAAGCAATGCCCCAGAAGAGGAATTTGCTGAATATTTCAGATTCATGGCAGACGAGTCGGATGTAATGTCCATTCTAGTTTTCTCTATGTCACCCGAGTTCACGGGAGACTTAAGAGTGAAATTCTGTCACGAGGTCGTAAGGAATGTAGAAAACCAGTTAGGTTTCTACAAGCACACGGGCAAGCTTTTGATCATGCAAGAGATTCTCTCCCTGAAGCTACAGAAGGGTCAGTCAGTTAAAAACCATCTTGTTGATATGAGAAGGCTTTTTAAGTGTTTATCACGTCTGGGGTACAAGATGACTCAGGAGGAGTTAGTGTATCTCATGTGGTTCTCCCTCACAAAGGAAGTTCAGGACACAGCTAGTGCCTACATGAAGGAACCAAAGAACGACGTGGATAAAGTTCATGAAGATATCCTGGCCAGTCTAGAGCCAGTACCCGAACCTGCGAATCTCATGGACACTGATATAATTGATGAGCTGGGAGATCTGAGTTGCCCAGAATGCGGCAGCGAGGATATTTGCGAGCACTCGATGAACATCGACCAGATGGATATCGGTTTACCCGATACTCCAGGTATCTTTATGATAGATTGCTTAATCACTTCTTATGAATCATGGGTAATTGATACAGGCAGTGGTAACCACATTTGTAATCATTTACAGGGATTCACTAGAAGAAAGACTCTGAGGAAGGACCGTTCGAACCTACGAGTTGGCGAAGGCACTCCGTTGATTGCTGAAGCCGTGGGATCTTATAGTCTTAGTTTACCCTCGGGTCTAGTTTTGGAACTGGATAATTGTTATTATATTCCAAATATGATTAAGAATGTACTGTCCTTTGATTTGTTGGTAGACCAAGGCTTTTATTATAAATATTCTTATAAAATGATTTCAGTTTTTAAAGATAATATTTTCTATTTTAAAGCTACACCCGTAGATGGTCTATACACTGTAAATCTTAAAGACAACAATAGTGAAATCTATCATATAAGTAAGCGATCCAAGGATATTGAGGATCAGACTTACCTCTGGCATTGTCGTTTAGGCCATATAAACAAGAAACACGTTGAACTACTCCTAAAAGGAGGTTTTCTTGGCAATTTCGACTTCAAACCTTTTGATAATTGCGAATCTTGTTTGTCTGGTAAAATGACAAAGCAACCTTTCAACAGTGAGAATGAAAGGGCTACTGAATTGCTTGAAATAATCCACACAGATGTATGTGGACCTTTCAGTCATGTAGCAAGAGGAGGATACCGGTACTTCATTACCTTCACTGACGACTTCAGTAGGTATGGTTATGTCTACTTGATGAGACATAAATCTGAAACCTTTGAGAAATTCAAGGAATATCAGAATGAAGTACAGAATCTACTTGACAAGAGGATCAAGTTCTTACGGTCAGATCGAGGTGGCGAATATCTCAGTGATGAGTTTGACAATCATCTGATGGAGTGTGGGATTGTATCCCAACTTACACCTCCGTATACACCTCAGATGAACGGTGTATCAGAAAGGAGAAATCGTACTTTGCTTGACATGGTACGAACGATGATGTGTCATTCTTCGCTGCCAGTATCATTCTGGGGACACACGCTCGAAAAAGCAGCACACATACTGAACAGAGCGCCAACAAAGTCGGTAGAAAAGACTCCATACGAGCTATGGAAGGGTAAGAAACCCAACATATCTTTTCTGAAAATTTGGGGTTGTGAGGTTTACGTCAAACGACCTACCTCAGAAAAACTCAAACCCAAATCCGACAAGTGTTTCTTCGTTGGATATCCCAAGACCACCGTGGGATATTATTTCTACAACCCTGAAGAGAACAAAGTGTTTGTTGCTCGAAATGGAAAATTTCTGGAAGAGAAGTTTCTCAGTTTAGAGAACACCAGAAAGGATGTAGATCTACAGATAGTAGACGAAGAAAGCACTACACCAGTTGTTGAGCCAGAAATTCAACATAACAATGTTTAACCTCAATCAGAGCCGATTGAGGAAGTGCAAACACAGGACCTTCGCAGATCCAGCAGGGTAAGACAAGAACCAGATAGGTATCTTGGGTTCTTAGTCTCTCAAGATTGCGGAGACTTAAATGAACCAACATCCTATGGAGAAGCTGTGTCAGGCAGTGAGTCTGAACAATGGCAGGAAGCCATGAAGGCCGAGATGCAATCCATGTACGACAACCAAGTCTGGGAGTTGACTGATTTGCCACAACACTGTAAGGCTGTTGGACGCAAATGGGTTTTCAAGAAGAAAACCGACATGGATGGGAACGTACACACCTTCAAAGCCAGACTGGTTGCAAAAGGATTCACGCAAACTCATGAGATTGACTATGATGAAACCTTTTCACCAGTGGCAATGTTGAAGTCAATTAGGATTCTTATGGCCATCTCAGCGTACTTTAATTACGAGATTTGGCAAATGGACGTCAAGACAGCCTTTCTAAATGGAAAGTTAACAGAAGACGTCTATATGGAACAACCAGAGGGGTTTAAAGATCCTAAGAATCCTAATAAAGTGTGTAAGCTGCTAAAATCTATTTATGGATTGAAGCAAGCATCTCGAAGCTGGAACTTACACTTTGATGAGCGAATCAAAGAGTTTGGCTTCACTAAAAGTGAGTTCGAGCCATGTGTTTACACTAAGTTCAGTGGGAGCATAGTAACCTTCCTGGTCTTGTATGTAGATGACATACTACTCATAGGAAACGATGTACCATCTTTACAGAGTGTTAAGGAATGGTTAGGTAAATGTTTCCAGATGAAAGACCTTGGAGAGGCCGCTTATATACTAGGTATAAAGATCTACAGAAACAGATCTAAGCGGCTTATCGGACTTAGTCAGAGTACATACATTGACAAAGTACTGAAAAGATTCAGGATGGATGAATCCAAGAAAGGATTCATTCCAATGCAACATGGCATAGTGTTGAGTAAAACACAGTGTCCTGTTTCTAGTGAAGATCAGGACAGTATGAAATCGGTCCCATATGCTTCTGCAATTGGATCGATTATGTATGCCATGCTATGTACTAGGCCCGATGTTGCTTACTCAGTAAGTGTTACGAGCAGATACCAACAGAATCCGGGTGAGCCCCATTGGGTGGCTGTCAAGAACATTCTTAAATATCTAAGAAGAACGAAAGAAATGTTCTTGGTCTTTGGAGGTTCTGAGGATGAAATTAGTGTCACAGGATACTCTGACGCTAGTTTTCAGACCGACAGAGATGACTTCAGGTCACAGTCAGGGTATGTCTTTACCCTAAACGGAGGTGCGATCTCATGGAAGAGCTCGAAGCAGGACACGATTGCAGACTCAACTACAGAAGCAGAGTACATTGCAGCATGTGATGCGGCAAAGGAAGCTGTCTGGCTAAGGAATTTTCTATCGGATCTGAGAGTGGTTGCCAGTATCTCGAGACCGATCGATATATTCTGTGATAACTCAGGAGCCGTGGCGCAAGCAAAGGAACCTAGAGAGCATCACAAGTCGAGACACGTGCTCAGAAAATATCACCTCATCCGAGAGATCATTGGAAGAGGAGATGTAAGAATATGCAAGATTCCAACAGAAGACAATGTCGCAGATCCGCTGACAAAGCCACTAGCAAGGGCAAAGCATGAGGCACATGCGAATTCCATAGGGATGCAGTACCTGGAAGCCAGTAGCTAGTACTTAGTTTATTAATTACTATAGTCTAATTTAGAAACAATGTAATCATGTAAAGTTTTTATTTCACAGTGTGTTGGAAATAAATGGAGGTTTTGTTTTCATGATTGTTCTAAATTAACTATTTTTTGCATATTTAACGTATCCATGATTCTACAAAGTCTTGTATGAAATCTAAATTTCCGTAGCCACTTATTGAAATGGGAATTTCAATAGGGAGTTTGACGCTATTATAAATACTTGATGATTTATTCAAAGTAAAGAATAAAAGCACAAGTGATGTGACCAAGTATTTGTAGATACTCATCAGAGTGTTTGGGTATTGGAAGTGACCAGTAATCAAGTCTGCTTCATGGAGCCTTAGTCATAGGCACTGACTTGATAGGTTGTCCTTAGACCTGAGATACTTGGTTTGGGAACACGAGGACCACTGTACTCTTAGCGCGTAATAACGCTGCACCGTAACTGGGTGGCCATACGGGACGTGACTAGATGCAGCGGAAGCCGTGGATCCAAATGCAAGTAGTCAAGAAGGGATTTGCACCTCTTTCAAAAGAGAGATATTTCCGGGCCCCTTGACGATTAAGATTGGCAGAAAACGCGTGGCCACGCTCGGATAGAATAACAGGGGTTATTTAGTAATATCCGTTACTGCAGGCAATCGAAATCAGAGTCAAGAAATACTTGATTTTAAGAAATGAATCCTCCACTCCATGTCTTAAATCACTTTAGAAATATCGTGTGCAAAAGGAATGAACCTGTGTACAAATTCAAGTATGAATTGTATCTCTGGATATAAGAGATCTTATAACCTGGTTAACCTAAGCGTCTGGCTAGGGACCTCCTTAGGCTAATGGTAACAGTACAGTTACATGTCTAGCACAAGTGGGAGTCTGTTAGGATTATGTGCGAGACAGTAACAAGGTTACCGTATCCAATGTTATAGGACACTAGTAGGTCACACCGCTGCACACTAAATAAGAGGATGTTTGGATTATTTGGTTGAGAGAAATAATTAATCGTTTATTAATTATAAAAGGAGAAAGAAATAAATAATTAGTTGAATTATTTATTTATAAATTAATTAATCAGTTGAATTAATTAATAAAGAGATAATTATGGAATATATATTTAATTATCAGGTTGATAATTATAAAGGTATTCCATATGGCATCAAACACTGCCTTATTAGTTAATATAAATAAAGGCATAAGGTTTGATTGAAAATAACTGAATTGACAATTCTCAAATCAATCTCTCTCTCTTTTCCTCTCTACCGCCGGCGATCATAAGCAAAAGGCGAGAGCCGAAATTTTCGTTTGCGGAATAATCCTTGGTGGTGGTCTAGCAACCGTTCCTCGAGAAGTGTCAGTAGCGGTGTATCCCCTGCAAGCATTCTGGAAGTTTATTCATCAAAAGGTAAACCATCAAACCCACTTTAATTGTATCTGTTAAGGTTAGGATTGGATCCTCGATTGGGAATCAGTTTTTGTTATCCGCTGCGCATGTTTATGCCCTTGGTTCCCAACAGTGTACACCCGAGCGGTCCCCTCCTCTGTCTTCCTCTCTCTCTCTCTCTCTCTCTCTCTCTCTCTTATATATTGAAATAATAAAAAATGCGGTAAAGATTAGGATAGTGGTACTCCAATTTAGGGTACATAGGGTAGGAAAGAAAAAAAAAGTTGATGTGGCACTGGGGTGACATTCGGGTAAAGAGGGTAATTTGGGTAGTGTTACTCATGGTCTTATGTGCCCCACTTGGTAGACACATGAGGGCAATTTGATCTTTATCCATCTTCTTCTTTCGTCTTCATCCTATCATCAATGACACAATTTTTATGCAAGAACACGATTTTCTTTTAAGAACATCAAAAACATTTTGTTTCGTTCTATAAAACTTGTATACGAAATCTTAAAATAAAGAACATAATAATTCAAAAGTGAAACGTCCTTGATGTTTTGGAGTTAGGCTAATACAATTACCAGCGAGGTACACAATTATCTCGTTAAGATGGGCTTTAGTTCATGGATCATGACGAACCTAGAATGTCTTTGGTTGGGGAAAAAGCTTCATTGCCAAAAATAAAGATTGGTAAAGCCAAAAGGATTAGTTTTTTGTGTGTGTGTGTGTTATTATATTCTTTTCACCTTTGTTCTCATCACAAAGCACTTTGAGGCTTTGAGCCCAAATTCTACAAGTCTTCGTTGAAGGAGATTGATGGTGGCAAATCTTGAAGTAGATGGAGGAGAGAGAGGGGCATTGATGATGCATATCTTGAAGCAGATGGGAGGCAAGTGGCAGATAGTGAAGCAAATGGAGGAGAGAGTGTCGATGGTGACACTAATCTTGATGGAGATGGTAGGTGGGTGGTGGTGATGGCGAATCTTGAAACAGATGTATAGGCGATGGCGTGATACAAATCTTGAAGGAGATGGAAGACGAATAGTGCTAGTGAATCTTAAAGTACGTAGATGAGAGAAAGATGGTGGTGATCTATTTCTTGAAGAAGATTGGGAGGAGGGTGGCGATCGATTTTGGAGCAGAAATGGGCGATGATAGATAAGGGACGGTGGAAGTGTAGTAAGAGGAGGTTAGGAATATTCTTTTGTTTTATTTTTTAAAATAATTCGTACACTTGTTTGTACAAATTAAATTATTTAGAAAATATGTAAAACAACTAAAATGGGCTCATATGATTAGCACATGATAGAAACTTAATAAATGACCTTATGTAGTGTTAAAGGCCAACAAGAGGTGTAAACAAATGGACACAATGCAAGTATTTCTGAAATTGGAATAATGATGAGCTTTGTGATACCAAATTGACAATTCATATAACCTACTTTAAGTATATTTAAGAAAAAAACTCAAATTATGGTTTTTGAGTTTTCACCGAAGTGACATTTATGAAATTGTTAGACCATCCGCAACCGAAGTGGTATAGCCATCGACAAGGCTCCTTTGCCGATCGGTATCATCGGCTACACCACCGAGGACGATCGGCAAGATTGGTATGGTTTGGGTAGGAAAGTGAAAAGCTGATGTGACACTGATATGACGATTAACAAGATTGGGAAGGAAGTATACGGATATTGATCGTCTTATGGTAAATAAGGTAGCGTTTGGTACGCAGACAAGATTGGACATGACAAGACTAGCTTAATAAAGTAAGGCAATCATTTGTTACTTTGATGTTGTTATTTTTTTTATTGAACCAAATTAAAATGTAGGATTGGGGTTAATTTTGTCAACACGTCATGTGGGAAAAAGCTTTAATGCCAAAAACTAAGATTGGTAAGCCAAAAGGATTAGTTTTTTTGGTGTTATTATATTCTTTTCACCTTTGTTCTCATCACAAAGCACTTTGAGGCTTTGAGCCCAAATTCTAGAAGTCTTCCTGGAAGGAGATTGGTGGTGGCCAATGGAGGAGAGAGAGGGGCAATGGTGATGCATATCTTGAAGCGAATGGTGATGCATATCTTGAATGATGCATATCTTGAAGCGAATGGGAGGCAAGTGGCAGATAGTGAAGCAAATGGAGGAGAGAGTGTCGATGGTGACACTAATCTTGATGGAGATGGTAGGTGGGTGGTGGTGGCGGTGAATCTTGAAACATATGTAATTATGTATTGGCGATGGAATGATCTTGAAGGAGATGGAAGACGAATGGTGTTGGTGAATCTTAAAGTACATAGAGGAGAGAATGATGGTGGTGATCTATTTCTTGAAGAAGATTGGGAGGGGGGCGACGGTCGATTTTGGAGTAGAGATGAGCGGTAATAGGTAAGGGACGGTGGAAGTTTAGCAAGAGGTGATTAGGAATATTCTTTTGTTTTATTTTTTAAAATGATTCGTACACTTCTTTGTACAAATTAAATTATTTAGGAAGTATGTAAAACCACTAAAATGGGCTCATATGATTAGCACATGAGAGAAACTTAGTAGAAACTTAAGAAATGACCTTATGTAGTGTTAAAAGGCCAACAAGAGGTGTGTAAACAAATGGACACAATGCAAGTATTTCTGAAATTGGAATAATGATGAGCTTTGTGATACCAAATTGACAATTCATATAACCTACTTTAAGTATATTAAAAAGAAAAAACTCAAATTATGGTTTTTGAGTTTTCACCAAAGCGACATTTATGAAACTATTATGGTAAGTAAATAACATTAAAGTAATGGCTTAATAAAGTAAGGCAATCATTTATGGCTTTATGTTGTTATTTTTTTTTATTGAACCAAATTAAAATGTAGGATTGGGATTAATTTTGTCAACACGTCATGTGGGAAACACTAAAAAACTAGTCAAAGGTGAGACTTGTAACAGTAGGACCCACTTCAGGTTACATAGCTGTCACAATTGAGTATGCCACCGTAAACAAAGACCCGTCACCTACTTTCTCTATATTTCCACTTTCGCTCCTTCATCTTTTCCCTTTCTTACATCTAAACCTCATTTTGTAACAACTTACACAAACAGACACCCCTACTTGCTTTGGCATCATCTTTGCCATGCTATTTGCATTTCAAGAAATGTTCAATTTACGATTAGATTTCCTTAGTGATCTATAGCATACTTTAATAGACGTATTCAATAATAAATTGATTTTAAAAATATATAAAAGATTGTAAAAGTACATTCGATTAAATCAATTCAGAAATTATATACATAATAATTTTTATAGTTTTTATGGATTGTTTTAGCATTTTAGATATTTAATTGGCAATCATTGTTTTAGATTATATATTATCCAAAGTTATATGGTTATCGAAACAACAAAAATAAAATCTTAAAAAGTAATTGAAAGTTAATTAACACCTGGTTGGTTTGAAATTCCACTAAGTAAGACAATTTTACATGGTTTTGAAAGTCGGACTGGATCGGCCGGTTCGATCGGGAACCGAAAGTGAAACTGGTTCAATAAAATGGGTCAAACCGCTAGGCATTGGACTAGCGAGAACCGTTTGAACCGGAAGGTTAAAGTGTTAAACTGAACCGTTTTGAACCACTTTAAACCGTTTTTTACTTTTTTTTTCCCCTTTTTTTCATCTACTTCTCAAATGCAAGGTTAATATATTCATAAACATAACTTATATAATGTACTTTTGATATATTAGTAGACTATATTTTTGTTACATGTTTTTATATTTGGTATTATAGGAAATGAAAACAATGATGAAGATGATGTACTTCCTAAATGTTGCATTTAAGTATTTTTTATGGTGAAAGTGTTTCTAAACTTATCTATAATTTTTTAGTATTTATTTTAAAATAACTATGATGTCATCCGGTGCTTAAAACGGTTAAACCGGTCCGACCGGTTGAACCAGTGAACCAGTAGGACAACCGGTTTGATGACCTGTCCGGTTTTCAAAACCTTGCAATTTTATTAAAACCTTGGAAGGGGAATCCGGGTTCAAACTCTGTGAAGAGCATGTGGTAGTATCTAACCTGCCACATAGTGGTACCTTTAGTTAGGCTGGGTCGTGATCGACGGGGATTACTCAGATGCCTTGAAACCCAGATACCCCACGAACGTATATGTGTGTTTTACTTGACGTTCAAAAAATATTAAGACAACTCTTTTAAGAATTCACAATTTGATCAAATAAAAACAAATATATTTCATCCTCAATTATATATACATTCAAATCTTCATCTACAATCAGTCAAAGCATTTATGATATAATTACATTTCATCTAAAACAAAACATTTCAAATTTAGTATTTTACACTCTTTTTTATTCTTTTCTGTAATATTTATATAAAAAAAAGTCAACCGCTACTTATCATCACGATCGGAAAATTACATTATTACTAACTAATTAACAAAACAATAATACAAGTTATTATATAATTAAAATTAAAAAAAGAACAGGGTTCGAATTGTCATATTGACAAAATGAAGGACTAGAATTGACCCAACAATAAAGTAAGAGATGAAAAATGGATCCCATTCCCATCCAATCCATCACTTTGAAGATGGGCCTTACCCCCACGTGACCATTTGCATGCATGAAAACGACGTAGCAGCGTAACTTTCTTAACCAAATATTTCTATTTCTATTTAAGCAAATATTATATACCACATTTCTATTTAAGCAAATATATGCCCATTTTACATCTATCTATCTATCACTCAAATTACACACCCCCCACAAAAATGGAACAATTTCCAGCCCCCAAAAAACACCCACAAAAAACCAACAAAAAAAGGCTCACAAATGAACAAGTTAAGCTCCTAGAAACCAGTTTCAACTTCAACAACAAGCTCGATTCGACTCGAAAGAGTCAACTCGCTCAAGAGCTCGGCGTCCCGGCTCGCCAGATCGCCATTTGGTACCAAAACAAGCGAGCCCGTTGGAGGAACCAGAGTCTTGAGACAGAACACAAGGTGCTCCAACACCGGCTCGAGCGCGTGTCCAGCGACAAGAACCGGCTCGAAAGAGAGGTCGAGCGGCTGAAGGCCGAGCTGGCGAAGGCTAAAGATTTGTTGGTGTCGTCGAAAACAATGAATTACACGTCTTTACCGTCTTTTTCGAGCTCGTGCGACGAAGTTGGGAGCTCGAGCTTGCTTGGTGATCATGGCGACTTCTATGTTTGTTTTGATGATCATCAATTCGATCATAAGTCCGATGGTCATGATTTTTTTGCTAGGTGATCTAAGAAGTACGTTTTGATTTTATCGATTTGTAAATTAAGGTCGTTTATGCCTTTTGGAACGAATAAAAGTCCTTCCTTTTTGATGAGAACTAGCTTCTAATTATATCAAAGGATTACCGGTTCAAAAGTATCTAGGTTATCAGTAAACCCAAGATTACTGGTTCAAAAGTATATAGGTTATCAGTAAATCCAAGATTATTGGTACAAGAGTATCTGGGTATTAGTAAATGAATCCAAGATTACTGGTTCAAAAGTATCTCGGTTATCGGTAAATCCAAGATTACTGGTTCAAAAGTATCTAGGTTATCGGTAAATTCAAGATTACTGGTTCAAAAGCATATAGGTTATCAGTAAATCCTAACTTTTTCAAAAGTTAAAAGAGTTCAAATCTCACAATATACATTAAAAATATGTATAAAGAGAAATGTTTAAATGAGAAGTGCTAAAAAAATATGGAGTAGAGAAGTGATTTCAACCGTTGATATGGTTGAGATCATAGTTGACTAGTCAAAGATTGTGACTTTGACCATCATCTTTGACTAGTTAATTATGATCTCAACCTTTGATGGACGCGATTCATGGAGGTTGATTGGTCAAAGCCGTCTTTATTGACCGGACGTGTGGTGGAATTTTTTTTTGGGACTACTACTATTTATATATATATATGTTATATACTTACAAAATAGTTTTTTCTTTTCTTGTTTCTTTCTGATGTAGTTCTACAAATTCCTGCAACTTGGATGGTCAAGAATGAACTGCCACTAGATTAATGGGTGATAGAGATCAGGAATCTCTAGTCAAAAAGTCAAAGATACTGTTCCTCGAACATCAATCCCAAAAATGGTGTTAGGTTTTTACGGAAAGAAAGTAAATTCCAATGTACATATATAGTTAATCAATTTGAGGGCCTCCAAGTTTACGGTGTTAATGGATTAGGTTGATTGGGATAAAAAGTAATTACATAACCCAATTTAATATTTGACAATTTAAAAAATCTCAATCCAATCTAACCTAAAACCTTACGAATTGTCGGGTTTGATATTTTGGCACATAAAAATGTTCCCGGTAACCTTGGTATGTTGTGTTTGTTAGTTGTTACTCATAATTCATTTTTCTTCATCAATTGTTTGATACAACTTATCTATATTTTTTTAAATCTTAAACATATCACATTCAACTAAGTTCTCAATTTACATATGCATGTTCACATTTTCATGCGATTGCACCTACAAGGTCCGCGTATCTCCATCTTCACTCGTGGAGAAAACCCATCCAAAAAGTAGAACGAGGTATCATCATCCAAAAGATTTGGGATCTCAATTGTTAGGCTAGTGAACTCTTTTTGTAGCCATTAATTGATCTTGATTGCTTTAATTAGCCTTCTGAGTCAACTATTTGCCCACGGATGGAATTTTGCGGATACAATTGCCCCTTGAATTCGGAAATAAACTCATTATAAGTTTCCATATTACTCATACCTCTCGATGCCTCCATGTCACCTATCCCACCATAAACCTATGGTATCTTTCAAGTTCACTTTGGTGGTGTGTATCTTTGGGTTTGTAAATCATGAATCAGTCTGGTTTCTTTCTTGCCATCAAAGGTTTTTAGGTTTTAAGACTTCAACCATTGGTGTCGGTGCAATATGTTTACCCTGTTTGCCACGATTAATTTAAAATTTTTGTTGGTTCTATTTTCTTCAAGCTGGCCGCAAGTGATGGCTTGCTCTTTTTCCACCTTCTCAGCTTGTGCACGCAAGGTAGCTAGCTCTTTTGGAATTAACCGATGCCACAAAAATCTCACTTCTTGACGAAACTCCAACTTCAAGACTCCTAGTTATTGCTGGACGTCTTCAAGGTGGTGATTAAGATCATCGAACCTTACCTTCTAGTGGACTTCTCCACATCAACTACTCTAGCATTCAGGGTGGACATCAATTTATCGAGTGCTCGACTCTTGATTTGAGTCTTGACTCCTCCATGACGAGACACTTCCTATCCTCAGGTCGCCTCCTTATCCGTAACATTCGATTCCACGTTGTTTTCATTGCCTCTAATTGTTACTTTGATATCATTTGTCATGGAGTTGTCTTTGCAAGCTCGTGTGCGACTTTAGTTCTTGAACTAAGTCAATCACACTACAAGAATACCAAACAATGACGAGGAAACAATAATGCTAATAGATTGGAAGAATTATATATTTCTAGTACTCGAGCTTTAAAGATGCGGAGTGTGATTTACAAATGAAAGAGCGCCTCTATTTATACTACTATATGGATACCTCTAGAATTCTATCTAGATTGTTCAACTAGATATTTACTGTAACGTCCCAAATCTTTTAGCATTTTTTTTATTAGTCCGTTAATTATTATTGCTACCGTGATTTAGTTGTTTAAATTAAATTAAGGAAAAGTCATGTTGGACCTTATTAGGTTTTGGACTTAGGCCCGAGAGAAGGCCCGGCCCGAAGTATATAATTACCTTAAGTCTCCTAGGTTTAGCCTCTTGATCTTGTAGCTTGCTTGGGAAGAAAGAAAGAGAGGAAGGGAGAGAGACGATCGAGAGACAGAGAGAGAGAGAGGGCCGAGAGAGAGAGAGTAGATCGAGAAGGGAGAGAGAGAACCGGTCGAGGGTTTCGTTCGCGTT
Organism: Centaurea solstitialis; assembly: GCA_030169165.1. NCBI lineage: Eukaryota > Viridiplantae > Streptophyta > Magnoliopsida > Asterales > Asteraceae > Centaurea > Centaurea solstitialis. The sequence goes on from CM058041.1 coordinate 92,032,808, forward strand.
CCGTTTTTCCGTAAGGTAATCTTTATGTTTCGTTTGCATAGCTAAGGTTTGGTTATTGCTCAATTGATGATATCTAGCGTGTTTAGGGTCGAATTAATCGTTGGTAAATGTTAATAATCGACCCTAGTTAGTATAGAATCGACTTTGGGTTATCGTTGGTCGAATAATGAGTTTTGGGTTGATTTTCGGATTTTCGGCAGATTTGCGCAGTCGTGGGAGAATGGCCGGTTCTCCTTTGTTAACCGTTGGATCGTCGTGAAATTTTGACAGTGGCTTCTAGACTCACTGATCTACGATCTGACCGGAGGGATTGATCATCGGAGTTTCCAGTAGAGAGCAGCATTGGATCGAAGTTTCTGGAATTTCCAGAAAGTCGATTTTTGGTGTTTCGGAGATTTGATTGTGGTGTTTGTTCGATTCGTGAGGGAAATTGGAAGAGATTCAAGTGTTTGCATGGAATCTCTTAAGGTATAACTTCTATCCATGTTATCGTTAAGATTAAGTCTAGATTAGGATTAAGATTTCCGGGTTAGTTAAATTACATTAAGGGAATTATTGAGAGATATTAATAGCTGTAAATTATTATTGTTTACAGATTCGCTGTAGGGAGATCGTGATAATTCGTATTTAATTGCCTTGTGAACAGGTGAGTTAATTCTCACGTGACTTATTGCATGTTATGTAATGTGTTATGATAGTGCATTGATAGGGTATCCACATTACCCTTTGAGTGTTGTGGGGTCCGACCCGTGTCCTGAATGACGAGCGTAAGGGAAACCACATGCCCTTGGTGAGTTGTGGGGGCCGACCCGTGTCCAAACTGACGGGAGTTATTAAACCTCATGAGTGTTGTTATTAATTGCATGTGACATTGGTTGTTATTGATGATTGATATTGATTGTTATGGATGGCTGTTATGGCGCGTTGCCTACCGTGTGGTAAGGCGCGTGTGGTATTAGCTCACTAAGCGTTATCGCTTACCCCGTTGTTTTCCATCTTTTTCAGGGACTAGTTCAGGTGTGGATAAGGGGAAAGCTCTAGCTTGACTTCCGGCGGCGACTATCCGATGACTCTCGGCACTTTATCACTTTATTAATTTTTTTTATAACATTCGAAGTTGGTTACTTATTTCAAATTTTCGGTTATTATTGTTGACATTAAATTAATTGTTACCGTTGGGGGTCGTTTATTTTTAAAAATCCGTTTTACTAGTTAAATTTTTAAATAAATTGCACCTTTGGATTTTGGGTGTTACACAAATAAAGTTCTAGTTATATAAAACCTTGAAATATATGGATCCTTTTATAGAGTGTTTTAACCATCTTGATCCTTGCTTTGCTCCTCTTTGAACCTTCACCACGATTCCTCCATCCTCTTGATTGATACAAAATGTTCCTAATTTTCAAAGAACCTTTTGGTGGGACATGACAATAAGCTAGTTTTTTTTTTTTTTTTTTTCTAGTTACGTTGGATAAATATAAACAAACTTATTGATAAGTTAGTTGGGATAACCAAATGAGTGTTAGCCTAGTGGTAAGACTTGGGCACTACATAGTGGTGAACCCGAGTTCGAGCCCTGGGGGACGCATTCTGGAGGTACGGGGGCTTCGACCCCGGGCTGCATGCTTTAGCAGTCGGGCTTCGGCCCAAAAATTGCCGAGGATTAATCTGGGCCCAATGTGGTCTGGGATACCTCTTCCAAAAAAAAAGTTAGTTGGGATAACTTATTAGGAGATTTTTGTATTTTTTTCAAATATAACCGATTAACCGTCATTAATATTAATTATTATCTACGGTTATTAATTAGAAAAAAATTAAAAAAGTTAACTAATACTAATATATAAATATTATTTGAGAATTATTACTTAATTTAGTTATATATATATTAATGTAAAATTAATTATTTTGATTTTGATTGTTGTTTGATTATTTTAGTTATTAGAAGTCAGTGTAACAATTCTAAGTAGAGTAAATTACGATTTTCGTCCATGTGGTTTAATGTTTATAACTATTTTCGTCCCTGATCTTTAGAAATTGTTTTTTATCATCCTTGTGGTTTCCATGGACAGACCTGATGAGGTGGCCACGGTGGCACGGGCCACCGTATCATTCCTCCATCACAGTGTAAAAAATATAGGGTACCATCGTATTAATTTTTCTGTGCCACTTTATATATTTTGAAACAGCAATAACAACATAAGCTTCCCTTGGCTTAGTTGGTTAGCTCCTTGTTTTTCATCAGGTCTTGGGTTCAAATCTAGTTAGACACATTTTTCTAATTTTTTAGCTTTTAAAGTTATATTTATTATGTTTCTAAAAAAATTGTTTAGTTAGACACATTTTTCTAATTTTTTAGCTTTTAAAGTTATATTTATTATGTTTCTAAAAAAATTGTTAACAAGATTCGAACCCGAGATCTTTCATTTAAAAAACAAGATCCAACCACTAAACCAATATAAACTTTGTAAAAAATATCTATATATATTCTTATAGTCAAGTGGTGCCACCATTTAAAAATTTCTCTAAGACCGTCCCTGGTGGTTTCCATTTCATTTCGTTTTTCGTCCCTCAAGCTAATCTTAATAAATATATTCCATAAATTCAGGGGCAATTTTGTCATTTATATTTTTCTTATATTAGTTAAAGCATATATAAAATAATTTTAAAAATAAGTTATGTTAATTTCTTGTTCTTTTTGAAGTATTAATTTCTTGTATTAAAAATCAAAAGTGTTACTAATGTAAAAGTTTGTTGTCATTATATAGTGACAACAAAGGGTCATTCATGTGTAAGTGTCAAAACTAGGGACAGAGGTTTAAGTCTTACAAAACGTGATGAACGTGTGTAAAAAATATTTTAAAAACTTAAGAAACTATCTTTTTGTTAGATATTTATGATGAATAACATAATACAAATATTTATAGTGAATGTGATATCGTGAAAAAGTATTCATCATAAATATTCTCAAAAAATTTAGGCTATGTTAAACAAACTAGTTCATAGATTACTACTAAGTTAGCTAATAAGTAGATAAGTTAACTCATTAATATATAATGTTTAACAAAACTAATAATATCATATGTTAATCAAAATAATTAAAAATTGATTACATATATATCGTAAAGTTTGGATTTGTCAAAACAAATTTTCAAAAAGATTTACATTAGTTTATGAATAACAATCAAGGGCGAATTTAGGAGTCTCCTAGGTAGGTCTCGGGACCTACCTAAATATTTTTTTCTTGTTAGAAGTTGTATAGAAAAAAGTTGGGACCTACCTAAATTTTTTTGGAGGAACTATCTTAAATATTTTTAAGCAGCTAAAAGTAAATAAATCAATTGTGGTGTGGTGGATAACATCTCGTGTTGTGTAAGGTAGATCTCAAGTTCAAATCTCTCATTACTCCAAAATGTATTATTTTTTTAATTCTTTTAGGCCCAACAATTTTAAGTCTGGCTCACATATCTAAAAGAAAAGGTATTGTTTTTTTTTTTTAATTTTTTTAGGCCCAACAATTTTAAGTCTAACCCACATATCTAAAAGAAAAACACAGCCTACTCTTGACCTAGACTTCGACCAAAAACCCCACGACCACATCTTCATCATATTCAACTTCAAACAATTGATCTCCAATATGAACAAATCGACCAATTAGGTTTCGCAATTCTTTTTCAATTCGCAATTTGCAATCCGATTTTCAATTGTAGTGACATCCAGGTTTGTTCAAAAATCAAAATTAAAACTTTAAATCTTCTTTTGTATTTGCGAATTGATATAATTATACATCTCAATTGTTTATTATGAATTAGGAATTAATATTATAGTCGAATGCAAAATACAAAATATCCGATACGATTATGCAAATATTCGAAGAATAAGACTTCGTCGAGTACAATTGTAAGAACTTTAAAATATCACTATTGGGTAAATGTTTGATTTTTAATTTTAATGACCCGACCCGACAAATGTATAGTTGATGTTTTCATTTTTTTCGGCTAAACTTAGTAGGGAACCACGCGGTTTTCTGTTCTATATTCGCCGCTGATAACGATTATATATAATATGAATAAAAACTATTTACCCTCACATATTCTAATTAATTAATGTTTTCTTTAAAAAATTTAATTAATAAAGTGAATTATTATTTTATTAATATCACTTAACACGATTCTATTATTTAAGAAATAAAACAACTCTAATTTAAATTTTTATGTAACTTATATAAATATATTTAAAGCTATTATATTTGATATTTGAAAACTAAATATATTGAATAATAATTAATTGAGATATTCAATAACACGTATAAATTAATTAATACGTAGTAATTATATATAAGGTGTAATTTTTTTTTAACAACACTACACACGTTCCGGCGGTATCAAGGATCCATTCAGACACCCGACTAATCTGTATCGATCTCAAACCGGCCTCTTTTGGACCAGAACCTAGGTAACTTCACTTGCTGTCGCAGGGTCTCGAACCCAGGTAGTCAGGGTCTCAGCGATACCATCCACTGACCCCTCTAGAATGCTACCTCTACCATTGGATTAGATAAGCTTTGTTACGTGTGATTAAAATTAATTACTACAAAATAATAGTTATGATTAATACTAATTAGAGTAAATTACGGATTTGGTTCTTAAGGTATGACGAAAATTACGGATTTGGTCCTTAAACTTTAAAAATTACATCGATGGTCCTTAAGGTATGCATTTTATTATAGATTTGGTCCTTCCGTCAAACCGCCGTCTAATAATTCGTTAAGTGTAAGGGTAAATTGGTCTTTTCAATTAATACCAAGAACATACTCATCATCTTCTTGAATATTCATCATCTTCAATAAGATGATTGTGAACACCAAGAACAAACTCATGTTTTAACTTGATTGCTCACCTTCTTCAAACTCTAAATTGAACCTTTAATACAAATTCAAACCTAGATTTAACAAATCCAATCCCAAAAACAACAATAACATTTAACAAACTGAATTCAAATTCAATCTAAATTTAACGATCCTTAATAAAAATACAAATCTCAAAAATATTTAACAAATCCTTTATAAACCTTGAGAAAACCCGAAGCATCTTCAGATTCCAACGACCGAGTTTGGAAAAACAGAGATGAAAGCGCCGGTGCTGGTGGTGGGTGCGCCGTGAAAGCGCTGGTGGTGGGTGCGTCGTGAAAGCGTCGATGGTGGTGGCTGAAGTCGTTGCCTTAATTTCTTTTCACCCAGATCTGAGTCAAGAACCGTATACCTAAAGTCGGAAATCAAAGTCGTAAACCTTATACCCAGATCTATAGGGAGAGAGATGAAGAGAACCATAGATGAATTTGGTGTTGGAGATCGAAGCAGAAGAGCACCCGTGGTGGTGCCATCGTTTTGCCGGAGACGGTGGTTGACGTGGAGGTAGTGGTGGCTGTATTGGAGACGGTGGTTGACGTGGAGACGGTGGTTGACGTGGAGACGGTGGTGGCTGTGCCGGAGACGGTGGTGGCGGCTGTGCCGGAGACATGTGGTGGTGGCTGAGATAATCCTTCTCCAAAAAGAACCCTAAATAACAATCAGATCTGGGTTTGGTTTTGTTGAGGAAGATGAGTTTCAATTTTCAATTCTGGTCCTTGTGTTTTAAGAAAAATGAAAAGATTCATTAATTAATTGAAAAGACCAATTTACCCTCACACTTAACGAATTATTAGACGGCGGTTTGACGGAAGGACCAAATCCATAATAAAATGCATACCTTAAGGATCATCGATGTAATTTTTAAAGTTAAAGGACCAAATCCGTAATTTTCGTCATACCTTAAAGACCAAATCCGTAATTTACTCCACTAATTAATACCACCACCATGCATATCATCCTTCATCGTGTAAACAAATTGGCCAATTTTGTTACGGAAAACAAGTAAGGATTTCGTCATTTTATTTATGATAACGGTTTTATATATTCATAGTCTTCGAATTAAATATCTAAATCGTAACGAGGCTTACATATCATTTATTATTTGATAGATCGACATGTGTTCATTAATTGGTTTGCTTACAAATTTAATTGTATTATTTTGATTAAATGCCAGTCCCATTCTAATAAACATGATCCTATTCATGAACAATTACTGTTTCTGTAAAAGTAAATGATTAATTGTATATAGTAAAACCGTATACCTTAACAAGTTAAAGATTGGGAGATTGTGTGTTTGGTACGCAGACAGAATAGGACATGACATGACAGAACAGGACAGGACAGGTGTCCAACATTTGGTAAGATAGAACAACATAAGACAGGACAAGCCAAAACATGTTAAAATGACCAGTTTACCCCTGATGAGCTGTTTACTGTTATTAATAAATAATCAATTTAAATGCATAGTAACAAAGAATTTAAAACCTTATAATATTGTTTTATTGATAAAGTCTATAAGTTGTCGCCGGACGTCGAACGTCGCCGGAAGTAGCAGCCGTAGGTCGCCGGACATCGTCGGAGAGGGAGGCGGAGGTCGTCGGACGTCGCCAGAGGTAACAGCGGCAGATCGCCGAACATCGCCGGAGAGGGAGGCGGAGGTCGTCGAACGTCGGACGTTGCCAGAGGTAGCAACCGCAGGTCGCCGGACATCGTCGGAGAGGGGGGTAGATCTGAGGTCATGAAATCGAAGAGGATATGGAGTTTGGGAGACAGCGGTTAAAGAAAAAATAAGAGATATTAGATTAGGTTTCTTATTTTAGGGGTATTTTGGTCAATAAGCTTCTTGTTCCACTTAGTTCCATGGGTAGAGGGGTGGACACACTTGTCCCATGTCTTGTGCTAGTGTGTTCTACTTAGTCCAAGGTTGGGGCGCGCCAAACGCAGGACAAGGGTGTCCTGTCCCACCCTGTCCAGTACACCAAACGCACCCTTAGTGATGTTATTAGACCCTCCATAGCGCCATTTGGTTTCATGTGGGCTCAAGCGGACTCGACGGGCTGCGCTAGGATGTGGGCTTTAGGGGTTGGGTTTGGATGCCCGAGTAGCCCGCTCTCCTCTCTCTCTCTCTCTCTCTCTCTCTTTCTTTTTCTTTTTTATTGATAATATATATAATATATATATATATATTGGGTAGTCAGGCTTGTGGGTGTTTATGTAAAAATTACACAAGTCGATTGTCGTGTGAAAATGTGTGAGGCTTAACCGTCGAGAGAAAGAAATTACAATCAGTAAGAAGTGCGATAAAAAATAAAATAACACAAAGAGTTTGATGACGCAGAAAAACCTCACGACGGAGGAAAAAACCTGCGGTCGACCTAAGATTAAGTCAACAGTGCACTATGATCACCAAGCAGGGGTGATATCCTTTATGATTACAGCGTCAGTCGTACGATTACAATAGAATAGACAACATAATCGAATGTAAATTACAACTGATTATCACAATAGTGAGTATATAGCTTGTAATCTTCGACAATGCTCAAGTGGCTTCAATTGAGAGCTTGATCTTCCTCTTATAGGTGCTTAATAATAACTGTCCAACGGATTTGTCGATTATTAATACTTGAATCGTAACTGTCCAACGGTCTTATTGAGTATTAATGTCCAGATCATAACTGTCGCGAGAATATTGCTTGTAACGGTCGTTCATGATGTTGTCGGTTTCTAACGAAAGATTGATTATTGAAGAACGTCCGTTATAATGATGAACTCCAACGAGCATAGCATAGTACTCAATTTCTGACTTCCTCGAAGGTCGACAATGATAATCAGCTTGCCTGCATTAAAAGATATAATCTTCGTACATTTATTCGTTAGTATCGTACGACATATGTAATAATATCGTTCGACTAATAGTTGGTTTTATTCGACCGATTGTTATTGTTTCGAGGGTACTATTAAGTTTATTTTAGGACCTTATCTTAATACAGGATTATCATTCTGAAATATATCTTACGATTATAGCTAGTTCGTCGTGCGATCACAGATTTTTACCCAAACAGTGGATATGATACTTCTATTTTGGGTTTATTATGGGTTTGTGGGTAAAGTTGATGTGACGCTGATGTGGCAGCTCGGGCTTTGTGGGTTGCGCTACCGAGAGCCTTATGTAATTCTATGTTTTGTGTAAGTTTTTCATAAAGAGATTTCGTCCATTTCAATTTTATGTAAGGTTAGATGGATTTAGTTGGTAAAACCGGTCACCAAAATTTACCGGAAAAATGTGAAACCCCTTTTGGCAAGTTTTTTTTATTAAACGTACGCTCGTGTTCATAAATTTACTCTATTCTTCGACCTTTTAATTAAACGTAGATAAACAAATATATAAAGGGTTTAACTGGCACAGATACCCAATCGTTTGTGATGCAAGTCAACAAACTAGGTTAAAGAGCCAAAATTTAGGATCTACTATCGGGCGCAATGAATCAATGGTGAAACCACGCTACTAAAGTCCTCTGATGAAAGTATTTTTTTTCTAAAAATGACATAGATTAATACCTTTTCTTATCTTGTAATGTTTAATATCTTACATATTTTATTGAATATTCATACACATTTATTCAAACTAACAAGTATTTCATACAATAAACAACAATTAAAAAATAAATTTGTTTACATATAAAAGTCTTTGTAGGTCCAAACTTTGTCGTGCATACGAAGACGTCAACTTAAACGTTGTTGTTGTATGGGACATTTCAAATAATTGAACAATTATATTTGGATAATAATATTTAAGATATCTTATACCGATAAATAATCTTAGTCACAGTTACTAATATCCTTATTTATTTAAGATAAAATGTAATAAAACACATTTTCATTAAATTGCTACTTTAGAAAAGGCATTTCCAAATACACTCTCGTAATGGTGTATAAGAAATATGTATTTAAAAGTTTACAACTGAAACTTTAAAATGGTCTGTCCTAATCAACGTACCTAAAAAAACACGTCCTAATTTAGTATTATGAGTACTTTGAATAGATCCTTAAATTAGATAAATAAACTATTGATTTCTCAAAGTAAGAATAAAACAAAAGTACACTCTATTTCCACGTTATTGTCCTTTATTTCATACATTAGCTCTAAAAGATATTAAATCGGGTCTTTACAATAGATAAGTAAAATTACAAAATCTAATCTTGTTTTACCTACAGTAATGCATATTAATATTATAAGGTCAACCAATATAATCAAGTGTCTTTGTCCACAACCACCACCCTCTCTCAAAAATCAAGGTGGCCTACCTTACATTATTTTCATTTAGTTTCCACCTAATATAAATAGTCAATTTTATGTCTTATATGTATAACCCTACTTGTAATAAGGGTAAATAATATGTCAATTCATGAAACATTCAAAGTCTATATTTAAGATAGATACACTTGATACGTTTAATTTAATTTGGACACGTCAATTTATAAAACAATACGGGACATGACAACTCAAAGAAATCTAGATACAAAGAATCTTGATAACATCCAAGAAAGAATTTTGTCATGAATCTACATTCCGATCTACATATGACATATGGCTTAATGAATATTTCATTTCTATGTGTCTTTTAATATAAAACATCTTTTGAGATGATATAAAGTTTTAAGTAAAATGTAAACGTCAAAAATCAATCCAATAGTAGAATACCTAAAATTAAAATAGAGACAATACTATCATTTCTAAATTTCTATTGTTTTTAAAAGCTCCAAAAGCATGAAATAGCAAGCCTATTTTTGTTCATCTTTTACTTTTTTATGTAAAATATAAAGTGTACTTTTATTTTATTTTATTTTAAGCATTAAATTACATATGAATTATACTAGGCATTAATATGGCACAAGTTGGCTAATACGACACTTCATGGCACTGGTATGCAAGGAATGGTGACAAAGTAACTTATTGTGTAGAAAAATAAAAGTAAATTGTTAAAAAATAAAAGAAAGGTTTGGGTTCAACGGGTTTGAAAACTTTCACCCTACCTGCCGAACACTCAAACTCGCACCCCTTCCCTCCCATGGTTCGCTCGGGCTTATAAGGGAAGGGTCACCTCATAAAAATGTTTCTACATGGATCTTCATTTAGCCGACAAGATCTTCCAACATCCATCCAATCCAACCGGATGGAAATCACATATACCAAATTTTTATGTGTCAACTCTATCCAACCAATTAAATGATAACAACTCAAATTTTTATATATTTTATTTAACTTTGCATTCTCTCTCTAATGATGTATATTCACCTAGGGTTAAGTTAATTTGTTAACCCATTAATTTGTGTCAACCGTGTTAACCATATAACCACCGTTGATCATTTCAATCAATGGTTAAGATTGATTTTTCTAAATTAGAGGGAAATTAATTAAATCCTAAAATAAAGGAGGTTGACCCACATATGTAGAAAAATAGGGAAAATCAAGAAATCCTATTGGTCCCGTTAACACAAATTCATGGGTTAACAAAATAACTCTCCTCTATTCACCTAATTGATAGACATGTATGACACATGAAAATTTAGTACATGTGATTTTTATCCAATACAAGCTATGGACCTAATCCATAATCCATAACGAAACCGAAACTAATCATCGATATAATAAACCTTAGGAACAGTATCCAACAATTTCACCCTAACAGAAAACACTAATCATCTTAATGAAACAACTGTCTGAATGTTGCTATACACCATTGTTAAACCAATGCATTACAAGCATACATCAATGGGGCAGCCTACCGGTTAAGGCTTGGTGTTGGGGAAAAACCCACCCAAGTTCGAATCCGGGGGTGAGCAACCAGGGGCCACTGAGTGTTAATCCCAGGGGAGCATGCTTTAGCTCTCGGTAAAAATTGCCAAGGATGTAGTCTGGCCAAAGTCCAGGTGAACCTTTCCAAAAAAAAAAAAAAAAAAAAAAAAACTTTTCCTTCGACTATCGGCCTCTTTAGACGCATTTCTTCTCGTTCATTTCCAAGGATCGACGTGCTCTTAACGTATATGGATGAGCGTTGACTCGGACTATCGGTCAACGAAAACCCGAAGAGTTTGCAACTACTTTTACAAGTTGAAATCGATTCGTGCAAAAGGACCCGGAACTAGTCCTGAATATACCCGACCTAAATTGGGTGTCTCTAGATCTTGGGTAACGCAATCGGGATGAAAATAAGGAGTTTGACACATTGCGTTATGGAAAGGTAAAACGGATGACGGTTGTATGAATGGTGAAAGGCACATCGAGTTATTATAAACTCTTGGGTAATGCGGTTCGGAGAATATTTCTTGACCTTGCAACACCTGATTAGACCGAAAGGTTTCATCGTAATCTATGCCAACACAATTTCCATGATTGTTACTGAACGGCCCAATGATTCTAGTGGGACAATGATGATGATAAGAATCGTGGTTGTAACCGAAAATTTCTTGACCTTGCAAGACCTTCTTAGATCTCAAAGATTTCTCAAAGTCTAATGTTGATTCTGCCCCATCTGTAAGAAATGAAGTCCCAAAGTTCTAATAAAAGTCGAATTTTCGTAAGTAAATTGTTATATAAGCGACGCAAAATAACGACCTTTGTGCACTTGAAAATCAGGTTGGATGGCCGGGAAACCGGTCCTCATTCTCTTCGATATGGGTGACAAATGTTGTTGGCTCCAGATACCGAGTTACACTACTCGATCTCCCATGGGGAAACTCTGTTTTGCTTTGTAGTTTCGACATTGTCCCACCTTACCTGCAAGTATATAAAAAAGGCGTAAAGAAACATGAACAAGTTACTCAAAAGCCCAAAAACCAAACCGAAACAACCCAATTTTAATCGACTTATAAAATCTTCGAGAAAAAGTGTATAAAGAGATCTTGAAACCAAATGAACCCAATATATCCCACCTGGAGCGGGGTCAGAGGATAGTAAGATGTATGCAGATCTGACATATACCCTTATGGGCAAAAGGTGAATGATAAAAACGGCATACCGTCAGGCATCTCCACTTAGATCCAAGGCACTTAGTATGATCCCTGTACACCTGTCAAAAGCGAAGCAGATACTTAAGTTAGTGATTGTAAGAATATGTGGAACCCCATCAGATTACTTTCCAAAAAGACTTATTATGGATAAATCCAACACTGCTGACCATGTGTGGTCTAAAAGTTTTAATAGGGTGTATAGATCGAACCTCTTTTCTGCTGCATCTTCTGTTTCAAAACGCAAGTTAAACCTCATTCCTGGCGAGAACTTGTTAGCAAGACTCTTCCGAAACTGATGGTATGAGATGATGAATTCGGATAAACCACCCCTACAAGATGCACCATTACCAAAGCCTTGAGACTTTCCCATTGAAAATAAAGTAAAAAAACTACACTACAAATCAAAGTTGTAGCCTATTTTTGGCAAACTAGCCGATAAGCTAGCGGTTAAACGATAAACAACTCAAGTTTGGTAAAAACTCGCGTTTTCTTTAATTGATATGGTTCAAACGAGAAACATATCAATTTAAGAAAACATGAAAAGCAATCTCAGCCACTCCTCTCGGTAACAAAGGCGGCTATGACCGGTCCCCCTTTAATAATCTCTACCCTTCCATGAATCGCGTCAACGTTCCCTGATCACGTCCAACGTAACCGCAAGATGAGTGGCTGAGATTGCTGCTCACGTTTTCTTAAATTGACACACTTCTCGTTTGAACTTTCCCATATATATATATATATATATATATATATATATATAGAGGGACCTTCAAGGAAAAACCTTTTTTTTTGTAAAAACTATAGGACCAATCTAAGCCTTTGATCTAAAAAGGGCATGATCGTCATTTTGGATTATTCCTCAAGTTTTTACAAAAAAATAGGTTTTTACAAAATATGTGGTTTTTACAAAAAATATATATATATCATATATTCATTTTTTTGTAAAAACTTGAGGAATAATCTAAGCCCTTGATTTGAAAATCGCAGTTTATTCATTATATGAATATTCACTATCATATTCACCATATGAATATTTATCATATATTCACCATATGAATATTTAGCATATATTCACCATATGAATATTCATATTCACCATATGAATATTCATATTCATCATATATTTACCATATGAATATTCATATTCATCATATATTTACCATATGAATATTCATATTCACCCATATCATATTCATCATATATTTACCATATGAATATTCATATTCACTATATGAATATTCATATTCCTCATATATTTACCATATCATATTCATCATATATTCACCATATCATATTTATCATATATTCACCATATAAATATTCATATTCATCTAATGAATTTTCAGATTCCCCATATAAAGATCATATAAATCCAATCACCACCAGGTGAATATTCACCTTATGAATACAAAAAAAAAAAAAAAAAAAAAAAATTAACAAACTCTTAAAATGTCAACAAAGCCTTAGAATATCAAAAAAACCCCAAATAATATGATATCAAATGGTAGCGTATCTTCAAAGCCACTTTCCAACTTTGAAATTGGAGTTTGAAATCGGAGTTTTCCGGCGAATGTAAAATGGCGACCATACTCCATCCAAAGCTCCGGCGATTCTCCATAGCCGCCGACGACTCGCCGGAAAACCTAACAACCGTCACCTTCGACGACATCTTAACACAAATCATCTTCCTTCACCACCAGATGATGAAAAAACGTCGATTTCTGGTACGGCTTTTACTTCTGAATTCGAAATTCCGGTGGTGTTTGACGACGGAGAACAACGGCGATGATGACGAAAAGATGAAAACGTCCTCCGGCATCTCCGCAACCGAAGTCAGATCGGCGTCCTCGGGCATCTCCGCCGCCGCCGTTCAAAAACCGAAGTCAGATCGGGGTTGTTCTCCGGCATCTCCGCCATCGCCGTTCGAAAACCGAAGTCAGATCGGGTTTGTTTTCCAATCAGATCGCGACGTGGTGGTGGTGCGACGTGGTGGTGGTCCTCCGCGTTGTCCAGTCGACGTGGTGGTGCGACGGTGGTGCGGTGGTGGCCGCAGGTGGTGGTGGTGGTGGTGCGACGTGGTTGTGGTGGTGGTGGTGCGACGTGGTGGTGGTCCTCCGTGTTGTCCAACCGACGTGGTGGTGCGACGGTGGTGTGGTGGCGACGGCAGGTGGTGGTGGTGGTGGATGTGGTGGTGGTGAAGGAAGATGAAGGATGGTTTCAAAATGGAGAAGATGGAAGGTTATGGGGAAGATGATGGCTGGAAGATAATGAAAGAGAGGATAGGTCTAGAAGGAGGGTTTCAAAATGACCAAAGTACCCTTGTGGGTTTATAATCTTGTGTGATGCATAAAAAATGAATATGGTGTTACAATAGTCCTCTTTTATTATCAGCCATTGATCAATATTAATTGATGACCTAGATTATTCCTATAGTTTTTACAAAAAAAGTGGTTTGTATTTGATTTTTCCTCTCTCTCTCTCTCTCTCTCTCTCTCTATATATATATATATATATATATATATATATATATATATATGGAGGTTCATACAAGAACCATCCCAATTTGTAAAAACAAAAGAGCTACATATGATGTGGGCTCACGTAGGACCCACCCACTCATGGGTCCCACGACTAAATCATATATGATTTATGTTAGTAATTATGTGCAGAGTTGACAAACCAAGTGATTGCATATCCAATGTTACAAGACACTTGAGGGTCACACCTATGAGGACCTATAAATCGAATAAGCTAAATGAAACCCAGAAATGGAGAATTGAGATTTATAATAGTCAATTGTAAATCAGTTGGTTAATTTCAGTCAGAAATCCCAAAGTTAGAGGGTCATTAATTAATTAAGTAGATTATATATTTATTGGATAAATAAATATATAATAGAATAATTAATTAAAGAAATTATATATTTGTTAGATTAAATAAATATATATAAGTAATTATCCAGAATAATTCTTTTCTTGGAAGAAAAGAAAAGGATAATTACAAAAACGAAACTGAATCTGAATAAAACTGTATTTATCCTCCATATAAATAAACCTTATGGGTTAAAGAAAAATCAATCAATTCAGTTAATCAACTAGTCACAAATCAGTTTCCAGTTTTTCTCTCTCTCTCTCCTCTCTGACTAGCGCCGCCTCCCTCCCTCGTGACAAACCAGTTCGGTTTAATTCGGGTTTCTCGTTCCGCTAGAGGAACATTCGTTGGTCGTTCGTAGGTGGATTAATACTCAAGCAATCCAGGTATTTTAGACTGCTTTTATTGTTAAAACTGATAAAACGATAAGATTGTGGTTTCCGGGTTTCAAACCATAAAAAACGCTTCCGCAAAACCTCTTAGTGTTTCTCCGGATCAGATACGGTTCGGGGATCACAGTGAAACCCAACAATTTATTCAATGGGTGGGTCTCACATGGGCCTACATCACATGTGATTCAAAATTGTTCTTTTATATATATATATATATGGATTTTCTTTTGTGAACCATAATTTTTGTGTGAATTTCGTCAAAAAGACGATTATATGATTAAATTGGTTCATGAAATTGTTTAATATGATAAAATTATATTTATGATACATTTTTTGATAAAATTGTTTCATATTTCGGTGTTTTTTTACGTAAAAATAAAAAAAATTTCAACAAAATATATGAAACAGTTTCGTGAAAAAAGAAAAGTGTATGAAACTTTTTGATTTTACATAAAAAAACACCAAAATATGAAATAATTTCAATAAAAACTGAATCATATAATATAATTTCATCATATTAAACAATTTCATGAACCAATTTCATCATATAATCGTCTTTTTGGCGAAGTTCACACAAAATTATAGTTCACAATAGAAATTGACTCTCTATTTCTGTCTCTCTATCTCTCTCTCTCTCTCTCTCTCTATATATATATATATATATAGAGAGAGAGAGAGAGAGGAGAGAGAGAGAAAGATAGAGAGATTCATAAGGCTACACGCACCGGTGACCCGGGTTGGCAGCGGGCTTATCCGCCAAGCCCGCCGGGTAAGAGGGGTTGGGTGTGTGGCTTTGGAGAGCCGCCGGCTTTGGGGTTTGGCGAGTATGGAGAGCCGTTGTTAAACGGCTCTTCCAACGGTAATGTTATTTATTTATTTATTTTTTTCAAATCATTTATATATATATACACACACCAATATACCAACTATACCACACTTTCATCTCAACTACATACATTTTCATCTCAATATACACCACACTTTCATCTCAATATACACCACTACTCTCTTCTACATACATCCACAATGGCACAACCCGATTATTGGAACGATTCATCATCCACGGATACCGACGAAGAGTGGGAACAAGATGCGCAAATGTTTGCGCATCTTGTCCAACAAGCAAACTCATCATTATCGATTCCTCGTTCGAAGGCCCCTAACATAGACAGGGGTCGGGTAGAAGGTAACGCAAGGCTAATCGCGGACTACTTAATTATATTATTTAATTAAATAAAATAAATGAAATAAATAAAATAAATTGAAAAGTGAGAGGGTTGGGAGGGTTGGGTGTGTGTTGTAGAGGGTTATGTGTAACATCCCGCCTACCTCAACTGCAATATTGTCCGCTTTGCCCCACCGGCTCACGGCTTTGTTTCTGGCGACCTGGTGAGGACTTCCCAGGTGGTCACCCATCCTGGTACTACTCCCACCCTGGCACGCTTAACTGCAGCGTTCCTAGAACCTGTCGTGCACTAGGCCCCAAAATGCGTTGTTGTTAGGAAGGCCAAGATATTACTTATAACACCCAGCATCACTCCTGTCCACGGCCGATATGGGATATGCCTAAGGTGTTACAAACACCCCCCTTGGGACTCATCGTCCTCGATGAGGTTTTCCCCATATCCCGAACGGCACAAGAGTGGCTCTGATACCAACTTGAAACACCCCAATATTTAGGGTAAACAAAAACTTTCAATAAATAGAAAGCTGGTAATGTAATGTACGCCATAGCGCGAGCTCTTCCCAAAAAACAGGGGGTATAAGTAATGTATAATTACAACGTTTGTAATTGAATGAATAAATACAATAACCAACTAGTCTAGTTCCTATTAGGAAGAAGACTACAAAAGGGTTATCGCTCTACGGTCAAACTCGCGGTCTCAAGGACCGGTCTCTCCAACGTCCCCCCCCCCCCCCCCCATGCTCACTCTACGCCCGAGACCTACTTGGGAACGGCATCCCTAGTACCTGAGAGACACATTGACACCAAACAAGTGTTAGGCTAAAGGAGCCTAGTGAGTTGTATCAATAATACTTTGCGTGTAAAGCATATTAAGACATATGAGATATACGAAATCATAATAACAACAAAAGTAGAATGTTAAACCGGTTTATTATTTATCTTCGGAAACAGTGGGAGCGACCCACTTCCACCAACCAATGCCCCTACATTCGTTACTTCCCAACACCTCGATGCCATTTCAACTATGACACCTTCCGAGGCCCGCGCATCTCGGAGCCACCCGAGAGCCGGCGACATAGGTGCGTACCTGTTTCAGTACCTCCCAAGACTGTTGGGTGTGGACACATTGTGTTGGATCGTCCATGTTATTTACATTTAATCAACCTCGATGCCATTTCTATCATGACACCTTCAGAGGCATATGTGTACTGTCTAGAAAGACTCATACATTCATCACAACCTATCATAGGCATTAATCGAGGGTCTCAAGCCCTTCGTATCATTCCATGACACATTTCAATACACGTATTTTATCATGTATACGTTCATCACATAGTCACAAGAATATAACTTATGCATCAATAGCATACAATAATCTACTCAATATATCCAATAATTCAACTCAAATCATTCATACACGAATTCATCATTTATTCACTTCATGGCAAACCTTAAATCTAGAAATTTAGGCATTTCATCCAAAATCACATTCATCCACAAATACCAAGCAATATATGTAAAGTCAAACAAGATGATGAGCTCTCAGTTTTAACAAAATGATTTTAGCAACTCACCTTAGGGTTTTGCCACAAAAACCCCCAAATTCCAAGATCTAGGTCAAGGACGAGGAAACACCTAAAATCAAGTAAATTGGAACCCTAGGTTAGTTTCATAACTCCTACACATAGATTAAAACAACCCAACAAGGTTTAGATGAGCTCACCTAGTAAGATCTTGAACAAACCCTAGAAGTGGAGAAACACAAAAATCCAACAATGGAGGTTTTGAAGGTGAGATGTGGATAAGATGAAGGTAGAGGAGATCTAGCTACCAAATCTTGCTAACTTGAGGTATCAATCTATCTTTGTAGTCTTGAAGAGCTTGGAAAGAGGAGAAAGTAGGAAGAAAAATCGGCTAAAACGGAGTTGAGGTGAGAAAGTTATGCCAAAATGAAGGAAGGAAGGGTATTTATCTCGACCAGGCCTGACACCTCTTAGCGACCGTTAAGAGGAATGCTTAGCGATCGCTAAGTGTTAACCTTAGCAAACAGGAACATTTTCTTCATGGCCTTAGCGATCGCTAGAACAATTCCTTAGCGATCGCTAAGGTGTTGTGTCGGGTGAAATTTTGTTTTGGCCATAACTTCTTCGTTAGAGCTCCGATTTCGATTCCGAAAGAACCCTTGGACTCGTAATTGAATTTCCTAACACACTAGACCACAAAACATAAGTTTTGATCCAAAATTCTATTTTCCAAATTTTATTAAAGAGTCGTTATTACTACCGAAAATTGCGGGTGTGCCTACCTCAACAACAATATTGTCCGCTTTGCCCCACTGGCTCACGGCTTTGTTTCTGGCGACCTAATGAGGACTTCCCAGGAGGTCACCCATCCTGGTACTACTCCCACCCTAGCACGCTTAACTGCAGCGTTCCTAGAACATGCCGTGCATTAGGCCCCAAAACGCGTTGTTGTTAGGAAGGCCAAGATATTACTTATAACACCCAGCATCACTCCTGTCCACGGCCGATATGGGATACGCCTAAGGTGTTTCTTTAGATTTTTATTAGAGAGTCGTCGCTTAGAGCTGTGCCAAGGTTTTAAATGAAAAGGATATAGGATTTTTATCTGAAAACCCTCTTTTAACCAATTTTTAGGATTTTTTTTTGTAGAATTGAATACCATTCAAGCTACATCTTAAATAAGTTTCTCTATTCCAATCTTGGAAATCTTCATACCATTCCGGAGATTGCCCTAATAAAATACGGCCAATATTCTTAGCTATTATCAATAAGGGTGAAATTTTGTTTTGGCCATAACTTCTTCGTTAGAGCTCCTATTTCGATTCCGAAAGAACCCTTGGACTCGTAATTGAATTTCCTAACACACTAGACCACAAAATATAAGCTTTGATCCAAAATTCTATTTTCCAAATTTTATTAAAGAGTCGTTATTACTACCGAAAATTGCGGGTGTGCCTACCTCAACAACAATATTGTCCGCTTTGCCCCACTGGCTCACGGCTTTGTTTCTGGCGACCTAGTGAGGACTTCCCAGGAGGTCACCCATCCTGGTACTACTCCCACCCTAGCACGCTTAACTGCAACGTTCCTAGAACCTGCCGTGCATTAGGCCCCAAAACGCGTTGTTGTTAGGAATGCCAAGATATTACTTATAACACCCAGCATCACTCCTGTCCACGGACGATATGGGATACGCCTAAGGTGTTACAAACACCCCCCTTGGGACTCATCGTCCTCGATGAGGTTTGCCCCATATCCCGAACGACACAGGAGTGGCTCTGATACCATCTGTAACATCCCGCCTACCTCAACAACAATATTGTCCGCTTTGCCCCACCGGCTCACGGCTTTGTTTCTGGCGACCTGGTGAAGACTTCCCAGGTGGTCACCCATCCTGGTACTATTCCCACCCTAGCACGCTTAACTGCAGCATTCCTAGAACCTGCCGTGCACTAGGCCCCAAAACGCGTTGTTGTTAGGAAGGCCTAGATATTACTTATAACACCCAGCATCACTCCTGTCTACGACCGATATGGGATATGCCTAAGGTGTTACATTATGGGAGGGTAAAGAGAGGGTTGAGATAAAACTGATGTAGCAGCTGATGTGGCAATCAAAAAGTAAGTGGGTTCAGTGGGTTGGGTGCAGGTAGCCTAAGAAACAACCTTATTTGCAAAAACAAATGAACAAATTATAGCCATACATTGATGTGGGCTCATATGGGTCCCCATAATAAAAAATCATATATGATTTAAGAGGGTCTCAACCACTAAATCATATATGATTTTTTAATATGTAGGACCCACATGGGTCCATATCATATGTGATTGTGCATGGTTCCTTTGTTCTTGCAAATTGAGTTTGTTCTTATTTGAACCTACTGCTATATAGAATTAGGTTCAAATAAGAACAAAACCAAATTGCAAGAATAAAAGAACCAACAAAATCACACTTTTGTGCATGGATGCCCACTCGCGGCTCACCCACTCGCCTTGTCGGAGCGTGGCATACACACGTTTTTTCCATCGCAGCACAAAATCACATGTGATTTCCTTGGTTCCTTTGTTCTTGCAAATTAGGTTGTTCTTGTATGAACCTCCCTATATATATATATATATATATTCCCTATGAATTAGGTTCAAACAAGAACAAAACCAAATTGCAAGAATGAATGAACCAACAAAATCACACGTGATTTTGTGCATGGACACCCACTCGCAGCTCACCCACTCGCCTTGTCGGAGCGTGACCTACACACGCTTTTTCCATCGCAGCACAAAATCACGTGTGATTTCCTTGGTTCATTTGTTCTTGAAAATTGGGTTGTTCTTGTATGAACCTCCCTCTATTCCCTATATATATGTGGATAGTAGGATTCAAATGAGAACAATACTCATTATGAGAATGAAACAATAGTTGAATCACACGTGATTTTACACTATAACATCATGTACAAAATCACATGTGATTCACATGATTTTGCAGCTAATGTAAACACCTTTTTTGACCATTAATGTAAAATATGTTATCTTTAATGCAATTCAATTGTTTTCTATTAAATAGTTAGCATTATTGTTTAAGAGTCGAACATGATTTTGGTGTAGGAGAAGAGGCGGGTGTTTTAATGTTGTCGGGAGGGGAGTAGAGATATGAGTTGTTTTTTGAAGCCGGTCTTTTTTAAACATGTTAGTGATTCAAGATATATGAGCTGCTATTGGGTTGACCTCCATATATATTTCATCAACTTGGAGCATGCCATGTTAATTGTTCCTAATTTGAAGGGTCAAGCAAATACTATGAAACCATACAATGGAAGCAGTGGGGGAATATATATAATTTTTTATTTATGTTAAGTTTGTTGGTAGGGACTGATTAACTCCATATTTCTTATTCAAGATATGAGCTGTAACTCCATTTTTTATTTTGGGGTTTTGATTACCATGTTAGCTGTTCCTAATTTTAAGGAAATGATTTCATATATAATAGCATCAACCAGTACTGAAACAAGCTAGCATGAAGCAGTGAAGAACAAATAGATATCATCATCCATCCATCCATCCAATAGATAAATAAAGGTATATATGTCTTCAACTTTATTTTATCGTATTTAATTTAGGGTGTTGTTATATGGCCTATACTGATCTCATCTGTATACTCGTATATATAGCTAATAGCTCTACCCATTTATCTTATAGGAGGGTCCATTTATAATTTTTGGTAATTTAATCTTGAAACACATGCATGCATATTTGGATACCACTAATTTCAAAGCGTGTGTAAAGATTCTCCAATTGCCATGAAGATACAGAAATGAAAGAAAGAAGAGAATCCTAAAAGAGATGCATGCAACTATGAAGACGAATTAAAATAAATCAATATGGGATGAAAACCATCAAAACCATAGAATTAAAGGGTCACCAATATATACTATAATATTTTATCTTTTTCTCTCCCAATATATACCATACTATCTATATAGCTTCTAATAATTACCCTTCAAATTTCATATAATTAGGTACCCATTTGGAATGGCAAACGATGGTGATGATGTGGAACTTGGAAACAGTCAACACCCTTCTGTCCAACTTCTTCTTCATTCTACAAAAAGACAACACAACCAATTTTCACCACCATCAATTCGAATGATTCCAAGCAGGGTTCGAGACATCAACCCAACAGCTTTTGACCCTCGAGTGGTCTCTATCGGACCTCTTCATAGAAATGATGAAAACTTGCTACCTTTTGAACAACAAAAGCCTATTTTTTTGTGTGATCTATTAGATTCCTCACCGGAGCACACGTTGGAAACATGTGTGCACAAGGTGAATGCGTCAATAGACGGAATAAGAGCATGTTATGAGGACGGGATGAAGAGCTACAGTGACGATGAAATTGCAACAATGATGGTAATGGATGCTTGTTTCATTCTCGAACTCGGTTACAAGTTATCCGAGGGTGGTTTTGATGAGAACATGGTGCTTGCAGCGGCTATGATTTACGACCTGCTATTAATAGAAAACCAAATCCCCTTTTTTGTTCTCCAAGACATCTTTGAGATCACTTCTTCCAGGTTTACACCAATAACCTCTGTAATTGAACTTGTGTTTTCACTTATCCAATTTGTCAACATCTTTGAATCAAACCTAACAATCAAGAATGATGATGATGATGAGGGTCAATATGATCATATGCTTGGTCTTATGCATAAATGTTACCAGCCTTCACATCCCCCTCCATCAGATTTTTCAAATTCAACAATCCATTCAGCTGCAGAGCTGGATAGGGCAGGGGTGAGCTTTAAGCCTCATCATCATGACCCAGAATGGTGTATGGCCATTGAACTAGAACAACCTATGATTGGATGCTTTTCCTGGCATTGGCCTTGGGCATGGGGTAAGCCTACTCTCAGAATGCCAGTATTGTGTATTCACGATGATACTGAGTTGGTTTTTAAGAACCTAATTGCATATGAGCAATTCAGTCCTCAGGTTCGTAATTACATTACATCATATGCGGTGGCCATAGATATGCTAATCAATGATCAAGAGGATGTTGCCACATTGGTAGAATCCAGAGTCGTTGTCAACTCTATAGGTTCAAACCATGACGTTGCGACAATGATTAACCAAATATGCAAAGAATCTTCCCCGCTTGATTTCTTTTATCCTCAACAATGGCAAGACTTGGATACGTACTACAGTGGTTATTGGCCTAGAAATCTTGCAAGGTTGAGACGTACATATTTCAATAGCCCATGGAGTATGATTGCTCTTTTGGTGGTATCTTGTTGTTTCTTCTTACCATCATTCAAACCTACTTTACCATCAATCCACTTTAATCCATGTTTTTCTTCTTCAATTACTTGTTTGTTATTTTATTAATTCTTTTTTTTTAATCTTTTGTATCTTTGTCTTTATGTATGTCATCCATGTTGTGAACTATCGTTTTCAATGTTAACCTTAAATTATCATGTCTAAGTTAGGCATCATCTTGGGTTTGAATATTTTGTGATTCTCAAATTTATGATTCCATTAATGAAGAAGCTTAATTTTCTTTAGAAAGCTGCATCGAAGTGCATCCAATCAGAATAATTCAATCAGTTTTAAGGAGTAAATAACATAAAAAAAACAAAAAGACGAACATGTATGATTTTCTGTTATATCCTGTACGTGTGTTGAGTAGAAGTCGTATTCCGATGAGGTGTGGACACACCTTATTTAAAGAATATGTTTTGTGTATTGCAAAGTTAGACAAAAGATGTTTTGTTATAAGGCTAGGACACACCCACCTTGTGATTAGTTTCTAAATACTTGGTTCATTTTTAAATAAGCTCATTATCTAGTTTCTTAATACTTAAATTAATTTAATATTAAGATTTAGAAATTCCGTAATTAATTAGTTTAGGATTTAGAAAATTACAAAAGGCGACGTAAGAGCATCTTCAGTGGATGTTCTTATAAGAACCTCCTTTTTGCACTTTTTATTGCCACATCATCTCCACCTCATCAAGTGAAGAATTTTTTAAAAATGCAACAATGGTAGTTCTGGTAAGAACCCTTTATGTGGGTCCTATGTTACATTAATAATATTAAAGTGAAGAAAAAAAAAAGAAAAAATAATAATATGTCATCTCATACCAAAAATCAAGATAAGAACCTAGAAGCAAATTAATGGGTTTTTATAAGAACTCTCCACAATGATAGTTCTTACAAGCCAAATGCTAACTAACAAAACTGAAACTAAAATGATGACCAATAATATAATAAGCAAACCTTTGGAACATTATCCAACAATTTCACCCTAACAAAAAAAACACTAATCATCTCCATGAAACAGCAGTCTGAATGTTGCTATACACCCTTGTTAAACCAATGCATTACAAGCATACATCGATACAACTTTTCCTTCCATTATCGGCCCTTTTGGATGCATTTCTTCCCGTCCATTTCCAAGAATAGACATATTCTTCTTAGCGTATACAGATGTACGTTGACTCGGACTCTCGGTCAACGAAAAACCAAAGAGTTTGCAACTACTCTTACAAGTTGAAACCGATTCGTTCAAAGGACCAGAAGCTAGTCCTGAATATACCCGACCAAATTTGGTTGTCTCTAGATTATTGGTAACGCAATCGGGATGAAAATAAGGAGCTTGACACATTGCGTTAGTGAAAGGTATAACGGATGACGGTTGTATAAATGGTGAAAGGCACATCGAGTTATTATAAACTCTTGGGTAATGTGGTTCGGAGAATATTTCTTGACCTTGCAACACCTGATTGGACCGAAAGGTTTCATCGTAGTCTATGCCAACACGGTTTCCAGGATTGTTACTGAACGGGGATATCATGGAGTTTTTCGACTTCCAACACGGCCCAATGGTTCTAGCAGGGCGATGATGATAAGAATCGATGTTGTAACCAAAAATTTCTTGACCTTGCAAGACCTTCTGAAATCTCAAAGATTTCTCAAAGTCCGATGCTGATTCTGCTGCCCCATCTGTAAGAAATGAAACCAAGTTTTAAAAAAATCGCATTTTCGTACGTAAATTTTTCATAGAAACAACGCAAAAAACGACCTTTGTGCACTTGAAAATCAGGTTGTATGGTCGGGAAACTCGTCCTCATTCTCTTCGATATGGGTGACAAAATACTGTTGGCTCCGGAAATCGGGTTACACCGCTCAATCTCCCATGGGGAAACTCTGTTTTGCTTGGTAGTTTCAACATTGTCCCACCGTACCTGCAAGTATAAAAAGGCGTTAAGAAACACGACAAACTGCTCAAAAGCCCGGCAAACCCAAACCGAAGCAACCCGATGTCTAATCGAGTTTAAAATCTTCGAGAACAAGGGCACAAAGAGATCATAAAACCAAATGAACCCAATATATCCCACCTGGAGTGGGGTCAGGTCAGAAAAGGGTAAGATGTATGCAGACTATACCTATACCCTTACAGGTAAAAGTGTCCAAAAACATACAAATAAAGGCAGGTACAAGAAAGGCATAACCAATTTAAGATAAGAAAGCAGTAATAAAATGAAAATGAATGATAAAAACAGCATACCGTCAGGCACCTCCACTTCGATCCAGGCCACTTAACAGGATCGATGTCGCTGATCCCGGTTATGATCCCCGTACACCTGTCAACAACAAAGCAGATAATTAAGTTACTGATTGTAAGAATATGTGGAACCCCATCAGATAACTTTCCAAAAGAACCCTTTTTGATCATGTGTGGTCTAAAAGTTCTAATAGGCAGTATAGATCGAACCTTTTTTCAGCTGCATCTTCTGTTTCAAAACGCAAATTAAACCTCATTCCTGGCGAGAACTTGTTAGCAAGACTCTTCCGAAACTGATGGTATGATACGATGAATTCAGATAAGCCACCCCTACAAGATGCAACATTACCAAAGACTTCAAACTTTCCCATTGAAAATAAAGTAAAGCTATACTACAAATCAACGTTCTAGGCGAACTAGTTGATAAGCTAGATGTTAGCTGATAAACAAGTAAGTTCGTTAAATACTACCCTATGAAAATGTAAAATAATTTATCTAGAGTTTCGGTCTTTTATGTAAAATAAAAGGGGCATGTAACTAAAAAAAAGCACTTGGGGCTTATTGAAAACACTACTTGAAGCAGCTTTTTTAAAAGCTAGCTTATGGCTTAGGCTTTTACCAAATGACACGGATATTTATCAATAAGCTAGCATATGGTTGTCAAACATTGACATAGAAAACTAAGTAAACCTTAACTACCTTGGATTGTAGCAGACATTGAAGACACTTCTCTGATATATAGAATTGAGCATGGCGGCCTGTTGCCCACACGTTGCCGGAAAACCAGCCGGTGTCTTTACTTGCGCTGCTCTTCGTATACCCAACCTTAGTATTCCATCATCACCCCTGAAACATAACAAAAGAACCATTAGTCCTGACAAAAGAGCCCTTGAGAAGAAAACCGATAGATTACTGTCCAAAAGAACACTTAAAATTAAGAGTTGTTACCGGAGAAAAAGAACAGCATCTCCAGAAACAAGCTTCTTCTTGTTCACAAAACCACTCCAACCAGTAGTCAGCAAATGCCTCCTTGGTTGCCCTGCTCAAAGAAAATTGCAATACATAATTTATATTGTTTTATAAAGCACACTACAACATCTTGTTATGGAATGTCTAAAATGTTTAAGTGTCCTAATAATATACTTTTAAGGCTTAAGTTAATTCTTTATAGGACCAACATATAAAGCTTTATATCTAAAAGTGTTTACAAAGGTTTATAGAACGGTTTTGGCTGTTTTAAAAAGTATTTTTAAAACACTTTTAAAATAAAGTGTCGTAGTTATTTCATACAATGCTATTGGATAAAATATCCTATAAACACCAAGAAAGATGTGTTTGAAGACGGTTTATATGACACTTTTCAAACCGTCCTATAGAATAGCTAATACAACATTCTAGTTTAAAGTCATCCTAAAAACTTTAGATAATACATTTTATATATAGTTTGTTATTTGATTTTCCCTTGAAGTACATATATGTATACCTCGATAGATATGGCGGAACTTCCATTCGGTCCCATGAAGATCCTTGGCTACAAGCTCTTGTGAAGGCCTCTCCTGTTTATAATCCTACAACATTTTTCAATTCAAATTCCTCATATATAATCATATGAATGAAGCCATGAAAATTAGGAAAGCTAAAGAAGAAATGCAAATAAATACCAGAGGAGGAAAGCAATCCTCTGCGGCCCTACGCGGAACCGAGAATCCGCCATGGGTGCTGGTATCGGAAGCGGTCAATGTCTTGCAGAACATGTGTGGAGTTGATGATGATTTTTCATGAAAACTCTCATTTTCATCTTCATCTTCTTCTTCTTCTTCTTCTTCTTCTTTACTTCCAACTTCACCAAATTTCTTTTCCAACTGTTGGACATTTGTCAAAAAGTATGTAGCTAAGGGCTCAGTTGATCTTCTAGTTGTAGAAAAAGAATTCAATTCAAAATGGAAGCATGAAATGGAACCTTAATATCAGGAATCAATGAAACTTGAACAAAAACATCATCGGTTCCTGCCTCCGCCTAATTCCAAATTAAAAAAACATCAATCAGCTGCCTGTTTCCGTGATATCCTCGTAAATAGCAAAAAATATTGTTGGTTCTGGAAAATTCAGTTATGAAAAGAAAATTTCTAGGAAAATGAATATTCAGTTATCAAAATTCTCCAAGAAATGAAATTTTTTTGTCTTCTGACTAGATGTAGATTAAAAAAATTGATTTTGGTAGTTCCTACTTCCTATGAAAATGAAAACTATACCGTTTCAACTAAACATATTTTCTAAAATTTTCATCAAAAACTCAACTTCACTTTCTGAAAACTTTTTCTAGGAAAATGAAAACAATTTTTCACAACCAAACGCAATCTTAAGAGTTTCAATTTTTTCTAGAAGACGTTTTTAAAATGGAGTTGGGTTTTTATTTTCAGTTTCTTGTAAAAAAGTATAGAAAACGCGTTTGGTTCTAATTTACATAAAAGTTATAAAATAGGAAGTTTTCATTTTATTGGAAAACTTTTGAATTGAATAAACCAAATGTGTTTTCTAAATTTTCATTTTCCTCGGAGAATTTTCTTTGAAAACTACAAA
This sequence comes from Centaurea solstitialis, assembly GCA_030169165.1. Taxonomy (NCBI): domain Eukaryota; kingdom Viridiplantae; phylum Streptophyta; class Magnoliopsida; order Asterales; family Asteraceae; genus Centaurea; species Centaurea solstitialis. The sequence continues at coordinate 92,060,837 of CM058041.1, forward strand.
ATTTTCGACAACCAAACGCACCTAAGGTTTGCTATTTTTTGTAATTGTTTTGTTGTGAAGTTTCAGTATTATTTTGTGGTTTAATACAAATGCAAACATAGATACATATACACACCTAGGGGTGGGTTCAAATGTGAACCACTTTTTGGTTGTGAACGTGAGGACAGCCGAGAGCACGACATGTGGCGAATGACTAGGCGCCACGTCAAGTCCACGGCGGGTGACTAGGCGCAATTCATGGGAGGGCATTGAATTAAAGGGAGGGACCACACTCAAAGCCGCCACGTGTCGCGCTCTCGGTTGTCCTCACGTTCACAACCAAAAAGTGGTTCACATTTGAACTTTCCTCTACACTCCTATATATAAAGAAGATTGTGTGACAAGTTGAGGTACATCTTGGTGTATCATGTGCATCCATTTTCCATTTAACGATTATAACCACTTCTTACACTTCTCTCTACCTTAATTATGTTTTGCGGTTAGTTTAAGCGATAAAGGTGATAATGAAGAGTAAGAAAGATCTGGACCGTTGATCAATTTTAATTTCAAAACAATACCATGAATTGTGCTAATATATTCGGCATCTTATCCATCTTATCCTTGCGATATTTTAGAGTGCTTACGATGAAAAGTGTTTATCTCGTTCTTCAAGTAGTTAAAAAGTTTTGGCTTTTTAAAAAGCTCCTTATTAGCTTTCTCAGGAAAATAAGATAAATCAAACACTTCAAAAACAACTTATAACTTTTTCAAGAAGGAGATAAGTCATAAGAAAAATAACTTACGAGAAGTTTAACGTCGATAATGCGGCAAAAAACGTGTGGAGCGATGTTTAACCCCGGAGGAGAACCACGGAGTTGCGGTTGTTGTTCGAGGTGGCCTTGCGGGAAGTAAACAACCGCATTTCCCTTTTTCGGCAAAGAAACAAGAGGACCAGCACAAGCATGCCATAACTCCAAACAACACACCACCGTAGAAGACGACAACGACGACGACGATACACCACAAGAATCCGAAGACACGGGCGAATCGAGAACCAGCGACGTCGTTTCGGTGTCGTCGTTAACCGTGTTGAGATCAATTAAACCACACATCATCACAAAAATATTGAAGACCAACAAACTAATTAATGTTGAAAATATTATTACCAACTATTTGATCACATTAAGAAAACAAAAAGAAAAGAAAAGAAAAAGGTGGTGGAAATGTAATAAAGAAGGAATGGAGAAGAGAGTGCAGGTGGCGGTGATGGCAGAGAGAGATGGAGATGACCCCCTGTAATTGCGGGAGGGAAGAAGGATGGATGTGTCTCCTGTTTATTGACAAATCTGTAACCTTTTTTTTATAACATTTATTCATATCCACCTTTATACTAAAAAGTCACCTATTATATGTCCTTTTCTTGCTTTGCTTTATTTTACCTTTTTCTCAAATCATAAATAATTGAGTAATTTTCATTTGTGGTCCTTGTAGGTTCTCCTTCCAACGGTTTCTGTTTTTCAACTTTGTTATAACGTATTTGTTTCTTACGTTTGTCGATTCTTAACGGGTTTTAAGAATTAATACATAAAACGGTATGTATATTATAGGGACCAAAAATGTAATTTGGTTTATATATATGATACCGACCAAATTCCTAAATAATCAATCCATCTTCACCGCTGGCAAAGATCTCTATTAATGTACATCATCTTCGAAAGCCTTCTATGTCAACGTGCATCATCTCCAACAGCCCTCTCTGTTAACCTCCACCATAGTTGTGACCAATGGTGGTCGACCTAGGGTATAAAGGATGGGGGAACGGCCCCCATTAAAAAAATCCAAGGTTAAAACTTTTTACCATAGTTTCTCAGTAATTTCTTGTTAAGATCCCTGTCAACAAAAAAAATACCTCGAAATTGATATAAAAACTTAAAAATCCATCGAAATCAAGCAAATCTGTTGCGATTGCCACACCAATCATTCCCTCCGACCAAGCATGCACCATCTATTTCAATGGTTTTCGGTTTATATTTGAAGTTTGGGTTTAACTTTTTGTTTTAAAATTATTAGGAATGGAAAGAAAAGAAACATCTAAATATGGAATTGTAGAGATAGAAATGGTGATGTGTGTGTGTGTATGTTTGGTTACAACTTGCACAACGTAGGCCACAGTGAAAGGGGTGGAAAAGGAAGATAGGAATTCTTCGAAAGCTAAATCGATGAGGTGGAAGGGGAAGATGGAATCCCTTGTGGGTGTTTTTTATGTATGGTGGCTAAAGATGGAACATTGACCGAAAAAGATAATCAAAGATGGGGTCTTTGCTAAAGATGATCGGTAGAAAGTTATATCTTTGCCCCCTACAAAGAAAAAGAAAAAGAAATTACATAGACAATTAAGTAACAAGTCCTAAATTTTAATGGTCTCGTATTTAATGTGACTAGGACTATACTGGACAAAACTAAACAATTTCTCTTGAAAAGTTTTTGTATTGAAACATTCGGTTATCAACCATCTTAATGTTAAAAAAACTTATTTGTACAAAGAGAATTATTTTAATGATTTTTAAACAATGTCTTCAAAATAATATCATTGGATATTATAAAAAGGGATAGGATTGTAATAGGCATAGGGTAGAAATGATGATGCAAATAATAAGGTAAGGTCCCCGGACAAAACGGGATGCATCCAATCTCATACTTTGACTTTTACCATTCTTCAATTATTATTTTTTTATCTTACCAACACGTTTCAGTTACAGTATATTTATTACTATTTTAATTTAATCATACATCTCCATTATAAATTTATAAATCTGTTTATTTATTTATATTAGTTGATGGAAAACCCATCCGACATGACAAAAACACATTTTAATTAGGGGAAATTACATTAGTTGTTTCCTTAAGTCTTGATGAGATTTGTAAACTAGTGTTGTTTTCATCTTTATAATTTATTTCTTTTTTTTAGAGGCCTTGACTAAATTTATTAAAATGTAGGTTACATATTTGGTCCTCGTAATTTACTGATTTTTATGGATTTTATTTCTGAACTTTATTTGTTGTGGATATGGTTATTGTGGTATGTAATTTTTTGTTGTTTAGGAGGTCCTTAGTTTACATGAATATTTGAAAGTAGTCCCTAGACTTCAATGGCTATAATTATTGTCATGTTGTTTACATTTTGCTTTGAAAATGATCTATGATTACTAACACCATTCAATATCTATGTTAAGTAAGAGACACTTATGTCTTTTTATCATTTTATTTCTTTTTTGTTTTGGTCATTTTGAATAAAGGGTGGTAAACTATAATTTTAGTCTTTTGAGTAAAGACAAAAGAATGATAAAGAAAACATAAATGACTATGTGAATGAAAATATTTATGAAGTTAGTGACCAAAGATATTTTATAGAGCAAAACGTTTACAATAGAGACGATAACTGTAGTTATTGAAATCTAGGAACCATTCAAAAATTCATATACACCACAAAGACCAAAATTGTAGTTACTCTAAAAAACATATCTATTAAAAAGTCTCAGATTCAAACCTGGGCAGAGACGTTTCTAATCTAACTAGTTGTATACTAACAACTAATTAAGTTGTTGTTCAAAAAAAACCTTTGTATATGTCTATCTACTAAAACAAGGTAATGAATAAATAGAAAAAACTTTCTTTACCCATACGATATGGAGACTCAAGACATAAAGGCCTTCCAATGATTTCTTTTTCACTTTTAACCAAATGTTATTATGTTTGAAATATTCAAACCTAGTTAAAATTTGCAATAACAAAAAAAATTGAAGCAACAAAAGGGAAAGCAAGCAGAGGGCAATAACCCAGCGAATGAGCCAAGCAAACCCAAATGAGCCAAGCATTCTTTTGTAATTTAAGCTATTACTTTTTAAAATTATTATTAAAAAATACTTTGTAATTATTATTCTATTTTAATTACTTTCATTTTTTTTTTTGCCTACGTGCTGTTTGTTTAAATATATTTTTTCTAAAATTCTTTTTGTAATTTAAACTATTACTTTTTGGCTATTATTTTTTTACTTTTATAAAATTATGCATAGGATCGTCAAATTAACGAAGAATTTTTTTTTAATTTAAACAAATGAAAAAATATGCATGTGATTTGATTATTCCATTAGTCCTAGTCATATATAGAAAATTGAAATATGTTTGAAAAATTAAAATATAAAAATACAAATTAAAGATTGGAAAAAAAACACCTTTTGACGAGAGAAATGACGTTGGCTTGAGGTGTAGTGGTGAACGGAGAGATAGCGGTGGCTTAAGGTGCGACGATGACCAAAGAGATAATGATGTGTGTTTATCTTTTGTTTTTTCTTATGATTTATAAGACACACTAATCTGGATTTTATAGCTAAAAACATATCTAGAAATTAAGGTATTCATTTAATTTTTTTTATTCTATCAAAAAAAAATTAATTTTGTTTATTTTCCATGTATTTTCTATGTATTGGAAACAAAAAAATGTATTGGAAACAAAAAAACCTTCTAAGCCCGTAAAAAAGAATAATTAATTAAAAACATAAATTTTTAAAAATCATAAATGAAATAAATGCTCCTATTACTTTGGAAAAGATAAATTTTGATAAGGACCAAGTCAAAGATAATTAATTAAAATGAACCCTAAACCAAGTCAAAGATAATTAATTAAAGTAAGTTCTTTTTAGTTTTTTATTGGTGGAACATCATTTTCAATTATATCTAATATAGATTAGGGTGTGTTTTGAAAATAGCATAGGGTGTATTTGGAAACACCCAAAAGATAATGCTTGGATTCTCAAGTGGATGGAGCTTCAATTTACAACATTCTTAGGTCTGAAAGTAAGATGGTTCCTAAGCTGCCAAATCTCCCAAAAGTAAACATAAACCACCGTCATGATGGAGCTTAGGGATCTACTCCAAAGATGCAAGGAATCAATCCACGGGAAGAAAAAATGGTCAATCTATATAATATTTCTTAAAGAAAAAACTTTAAGTAAAAATGAGAAAGAAATAACCGATCGACCAATTTAATCGTGTAGGTTAGCTGTTTGGGTCAACTCCCCCATAAAGGGTTAACATGTATCATCGGCATCCTAGTTACTGTGAATAAAAAGTTACCAAAATTTATAAAAACAGTGTTTATCAACTTTTCCAAAGAGTTAAAAGATTTGGCTTCATAAAAAACTGCTTATTACTTCAAAACAGATTATTACTCTCTAAAAAAACTAATAAGTTATAATCAACTTCAAATAAGCACTCTTAAACATATGGGTGTTCAAAAACCCGACGAACCCAACCAACCCAATCCAGCCTGAAACAACACGATGTCTAATCGGCTTGAATTTTTTTCAAACCTTAGGCATTGGGTTGATAACGGGTTAGCGTCATGTGAACCAGACCAATCCGATGAACCGATATCTTTTTTTTTAATTTAATTGGATTGTTAAGCTCGTATTAATATGTACATTAGATAATTACACCATTACGTAGTCTCTTCATATGTATTTACTTTAAATCTCTTCATACACACACATAACACACACACACAATATATATATATATATGTGTGTGTGTGTTAAATCATATATACACATACATATGGAATTTAAGAAAAGTAGTTTTGTATATTATAACCATTTAATTATTCATTCTTTTTTAAGTTTATTACCTAATTTTAAACATAACATGCCAATCCTGTCAACCCAAACGGGTTGGGTTATATTGGATTGACCTTTTTGTTTTTTGACCAATTTAATCGTGTAGATTCGTGTAGGTTAGCCGTTTGGGTCAATCCCCCCATAAAGGGTAACATGTATCGGCCTCCTAGTTACTATGAATAAAAAGTTAACCAAAATTTATAAAAAAAGTGTTTATCAACTTTTCCAAAAGTTAAAAGATTTGGCTTCATAAAAAAGTGTTTATTACTTCAAAATAAATTATTACTTTCTCAAAAAGCTAATAAGTTATACTCAGCTTCAAATAAGCACTCCTAAACATAGGGTTGTTCAAAAAACAGACGAACCCAACCAACCCAACCTAACTTGAAACAACACGATGTCTAATCGGCGTGAATTTTTTTTCTCCAAAACTTAGGTATTGGGTTGATATCGGGTTAGCGTCATGCAAAACCCGACCAATCCGATGAACCGGTATCTCTTTATTTTTTGGATTTATTTGATTGTTAAGCTCGTATTAATATGTACATTAGATAATTACACCATTTTTTTAAACAGCAGCACCAATTTATTACCACCAACCAACCAAAACAACCAATTTATTACACCATTACATAAATTTAAGAAAAATAGTTTTGTATATTATAACAACTTAAAGCAATACATAATAACTCTTTAGTTATTCATTCTTTTTAAATTTATTACCTAATTTTAAATGTAACATGCCAACCCGATCAACCCGAAAAGGGTTGGGTTAGATTGAGTTGACCTTTTTGTTTGAATTGAATTAGGTTGAAAAAGTTTTAAACCGTCAATATCATATTAAATTCTCAAAACATTTTTAACCCAATCAACCTAACTCATATTCACCCCTAAACTACACCCCTAAGGCTATGCGTAGCGGTGAGCGGGTGAAGCCCGCTGGCTTCCATCTTACCCGCCGGCTTCAATCGGGTTGGCTGCACAAAAATGGCTGCCGGCGGGCTGAAGTGAAAACGGGTTGTAGAACCCGCTCATTTTATGTGTGTGGTGTGTGTTTATTGTGTGTGTGTGTGTTGTGTGTGAGAGGGTTGGGAGAGTTGGATAAGAGTTGTAGAGAGTTGCAGAGGGTTTTGGGAGGGTTAAGAGAGGGTTGGAAAAAAGCTGATATATCAATTGATGTGATATTAAAAGCCTAAAAGGTGAGAGGGTTGGGATGGTTGGCTGTGATTGCCTAACTAAATACCCTCCTAAAAAAAATTGTATTTCTAGAAAAAATTATGAAGAAAAAGGGGACAGAAAATGAAATGAAATGAAATGGGGGTGGAGGGTGGAGGGTGAAGTTGTACAGTAGAGTACAAGTGAGAGTAGTAAAGAAGAAAAGAAGAAAGGGTCGCAGTCACTTTAGTTAAATTTTTGCAGAGTAATCCCTCGACTTTTGCGCCGGCTACCGGGACCCACACTCAGTAGTCTGTGGAAGAAGGAAAGCTTTAATCAGGTCAATCGCACCCTCACAGCAATAATGGTAGGACCCCCCTGAAAATGTCTCCCCTTTTTCACTCACTGTTTCATTCAACGTCTATCTGCACCAACAACTTCCTCTTTTTACCATTCATTTTTTATATGTGTTCAATAAAGTTGTGAATTTAGACAAAACGCATAAATACAATTTTACATTTTTTTATTTATCAATCCCCTTTTTATATTATATCTTTATACTCAATTATATCATGCATTTCACAGTATATTATATTATTATATTAAAGATACTATTTCAGGATCTCTGAGTATAGTTATAATGAAAAAATTACGTATATTCAGTCAATTGAGACTTGAGAGCATTCATAAAATGTATAGACGTCTTACTATGTTAAGATTTATTTGAAAGATAATTAGATTGAATAAATATCTATATGTAATATTGAAGATATATATTGTATATATCATGGGTCTTCGGATGGTTCGGGTGATCAAAATTTAGACACAAATATCGCTCCGAAAGTGAGGTTTTGGGCACACGGGTTTGGCAAAGATGCTTATTTTCGAATCGATTCAGGCTTAAATTTCGGGCTATTCAGCTTTTGCATACTCCAATTTATATAGGCTCTAAATAGTATTGATTCTTAATGCGGCAATGATGCTTCACACATTAGGAACCATGACGAGACCCTCGTGCTTTTTAAGCTGTCACTTATGTTGACAAATACTTCTATCGTATAATGTATGTGTGTATGTATATATATATATATATATATGGGTCGGGTTCAAATGTGAAATTATCTTTAATTATGAATGTAAAGACCATTGGTATCACACCACGTGGCGAAAAATGGACGGGCTCATGCGAGGCGTGGCTTGAGGATCCGAACTCGGCAATGAGATACCATTTTGTTTAGAAGTGGTTGGTTAAATCGTAGAAGTTGTGCATGTCTGTTTTGTTTTGATCGCATTTTTTTAAGTAGCCAGGTTGGTTATATCTCTCATAACCCTCTAGTTGTTTTTGGTCCTCTGTTTTTCCTTTTTAATAGGGTCGTGGCTCTTTCTTCCTTTTGGTGTTGCTACTGCTTTTGGTTTTTTGGGTTTGGTTGTAATTGGGTGTTGTTGTACTCTATTGTTGTTGGTTTTCAAATAAGTGGTTGTCTTTTAAAAAGAAGTCTCGCCACGTGGCAATATTCAGTCTGAATATTCATGTATTATTCAGACCGAATAAAAACTTTATTCGATCTGAATAAAGCTTAGACACATGATTCAGAGTGATTGTGCCTAAGCTTTATTCACTTTGTATATGCATGCATCAGAGTGCCTAAACCCTAAACCCTACATTCTAATCTATAAATTAAATTTATAACTAATCTAACACATATGTTTCAACACTATAATTGAGTACTACCTTTACACATAATATTTCATAAAATTCAGATTTTATTGTATAGTAATACATTATATTGATTTTCTTTTTATTTATGATGAAATTTTACATTTTGGTCTAGTACAAACGAACACTAGTATTTTAATTGTCTCATTTAAATGCCTTTAGAATATATTTTTTTTTAGATTTAAAAAGAATCATCACAACACTTAAGAGTTGGAATTATACCCATTTTTAGATAATCAGTATAACAAAATTGAAATTATAAGAAAATCTTACATCCAACCTAGAAAGTAGTTTCCTTAAAAGAACTACAATATTTCAGAAATTAATATTAGGTAATTAAAAATACAACATAATTTACCAAACATGTTAAATGACAAGCATTATTATTTTGAAAGTGAAAACAAAGTCATAAAAGCATAAAACTGAAAAGGGAAAGATGAGTTCAACAAAGTTGATTCAATTAAAGCTATGAACTTTTGCTACATTGGTGTAAAGCAACCTATCCTTGGTATCAAAAACCATAGGGTTTGTTTGGTTTCATAAAAGCTATTTTAATAATTTGGATTTTATGAAAGAATTGGAGTCCTTCTTTATATATATTACAATGCATTCAAATTCTATATTTTGGTAAAACAAATTAAATATAATAGTTAATATGATTATTTTTTCTTTATTAACTAATTGGTTATTATAAAAAAAAATATTTTTAACATACTTAAAATATTATTAAATTATTTTCAGCTCATCACTAAAAACACCAAAAACACTAAAATTATGATTTTTTTCATCTCCAACTGAAGAATAAAATACAAAAACTTTGATGAACAATGAACACCCCTCTATTTTTTAGGCCAATAAAGTATGTCTTTGAAACAAAAATAAAAAAAACTAATATAACATTTGGTTTATATAACTAAATATACATTTATTTGTTAAAGGTTTTTAACATACTAATTAAAATGCTTATTATTATTATTATAGACTTATTGGAGGGTCTCATTGTCATATCCAGTAGGAATTGAACCTACGAATTCGCCAATTATGAGTTGGGTGGTTTAACCATTCATCCATGGATGCTTAGCGGGTCATAGTGAATTGTTTTTTTAATGGTTGGATTGAAGATGCCCTTACAAATGAATCTTATTAGAACATCTCCAACAACATTGCAAAAATGGTCTTCCAATGCTTTGGCGGATTGGTTATCGCTCGGGGGGTTCATAGCGCCCTAACTGAGTTTCATAATAATATCAAAAATTTAACATTTTTTTATGAAATTGTTTTATATTTCGGTGTATTTTACGTAAAATCAAAAGGTTTCATACACTTTTCCATTCCCATAAAACTGGTTCATATATTTTGATGAAACTTTTTGATTTTTACGTAAAAAACACCGAAATATGAACAATTTCATCAAAAAATGTTTCATATAATATAATTCCATCATATTAAACAATTTCATGAACCAAATTCATTATATAATCGTCTTTTTGACGAAGTTTACAAGTTCACATCAAAATTATGGTTCACAAAAGAAATTGACTCATATGTGTGTGTGTGTGTGTGTGCGCGCGCGTGCGCGTGCGTATGCACGCGCTTAGAAGAGTTAGTTGGGTTTTAGTGGGTATCCTCGGATCAAACTGACTCGAGGATTATCTCAGATCTATCAAAACCTCGCTGGTTTGATGTATCTCGTGGGTTATAAAAACAAACTGTTAAAAACCCACGTGATCAGAAACACGCTGTTTCTGATCTAAACATGCGGAAGCGATAAAAGCTAAAAAAACCCATTAAAGCCTAATTGATCTTAATCGTTTATAGTTCTAAACCTAAAGGATTAGGTTAGATTAATTTACCTGGATTGCTTGAGTTATAATCCACCAATGATCGACCAGCGAACGCTCCTCTAGTAGAACTGTATGAAAACCCGAATACACAAAAACAAAAACCGACCCGGGGGGGGGGGGGCTTGGCGCCGGTAGAGAGAGAGAGGAGAGAGAGGAAACTGGAAATTGTTTTTCTTAACTGAAAGCTTAATTATTCCTTAACCCATAAGCCTTATTTATATGGGAAGAAAATACAGTTTGAAAGTAATCCAGTTTCCATATTATAATTATCTCAAATCTTTTCCTTATTAACTGGAAAAGAATTTGCCTATGATAATTATGATTTATATATTTATCTAATATATAAAATTTTATTAATTAACTATTATATATTTATTTATCTAATAAATATATAACATCCTAATTAATTAATAGCCCTCCAACTTTGGTAATTCTGACTGTAATTACCCAATACATTTATAATACACTATTATAAATACTAATTCTCCATTTCGGGGTTTCATCTAACTTGTTCGACTTATAGGTCCTCACAGGTGTGACCCTCAAGTGTCTCGTAACATTGGATGTGTTATCACTTGGTTTGTCAACTCTGCACATAATTCCTAACAGACTCCCACTTGTGCAAGTTTGGCAATACCACCTTTGATTACACTGACCTAAGGAGGCCCCTAGACAGGCACTTAGGCTGACCAGGTTACAAGAACTCTTATACCCAGACTTGGTGATATAAATATTCCGTGAGGAATTGGTATCTATGAAACTACTGTTCATTGATTGGGTATATCTTGGCTTTTCCCTTTGCATCGCGATATTTCATCTATGAGTATGAGCTTGGAAAGTGTCAACTCTAAATACTCAAGATTCTGTTCTCTTGATTATCTGACTTTCACTGATAGGTAAACGACAAAGAACTAATCAGTTCGTTTGGGCATGGCCATGCACTTCATCAGTATACTTAGTCAGTCAAGATGGGCCCAGAAATATCTCTCTTCTGAGAAGAGGTGCAAATCCCATCTTGCATATCTGCCTTTGACACCACGGCTTCCGCTGAATCTAGTTACACCCTTTATAGCCACCCTGTTACGGCGTAGCGGTTGAGTGCACTAAGAATTCAGTAGTCCTCATGATATCAAATCAGATACCTCAGGTGATAGGGACAACCACTGTGAGATTTACTTATGACCTTTTCCAAGAAGTAATCTCAACCGCGGATCACGTCCGATATTTGCTACTCTATCAAATATCTGTGCAACTTTTAGTCTACAACACTTGTAGCTGTTATTCAGCAACTGATCATAACTACCTAAAAGTTCACAATGACTTTAATGCCTTATCATGCTCCCACAGTGATAAGTTGTCACGGACAGACTTTGAATGAAAACTGGAAACTAGTTTCATTCCTGGATATATTAAAACATGCAAAATAGTGAAAGTGATAAAGAAATCAATCTAGTATAGTCCATATTACACGCTGTAATAATAACAAGACTGAATGTCTTTTCTTTAATAACTTTCATAATGTCTATTTAACGTTTGTTAAATATTGGTCAAAAATGAAGTATCACCTACCTTCAATTTTAAACCCTTTGATTAAAGTTTACCATTTTAATCAAAGTGATAACCAAAAACACAAGTCTGTTCATACGATCTACTTGTATCTGCTAATTATTGTTCTGCAAACACCTTATAAGAACAATAACTAGACTTTTATCATATTCCATGAACTTGGAGACCTGGACTAACTTCCAGTTCCTGAATATGTAAAACTGCAACTTTCCTTAGTTGCTGTGTAGATGAATGATTTCTACCTGAAATTCGATTCCATTTGCAATCCTGGCAAATCTACTGGAATGCTATATATTTTAATCCAACACTTTTAATTATTGATTTTTTAAGTTAGTCACGACCTCTGTTTCATGGGTCTTGAAACTTTTATCCTTTTAATTAAAAGGGTAAACTATATCTTATGAATTCTTATCCTACCTGGATTTATGAATTCCGAGATATATCAATAATTATGTCTTTTATTCTTTTATCTTAGACTAGATAGAGAATAATCGGGCTCCCACTTGCTTGCATAAAAAACTAACTATTACTCAAAATTTACTATTGACTTATTCAAGACTTTGATTAGTCAATCCTAATTTCAAGTAATGAACTTTGAGAATTTCCCTTTTTATGAAACTCAACTGGATTTGGTTAGATCCTAATTCCAAACCTTGGAATCCTTCTAGTTTCATAAATACTGTTATTAACGCTATCTGAGTTAATATCCTAAATTCTCCTTTTTAAAACATTTGAATAAAACCTGATCAAACTTGATTTGAGAATTTCTTTTATAAAACTTAACTGGATTTGGTCAAATCCTAATTCCAGAACTTGGAATCTTTCTAGTTTTATAAATACTGTTATTAACGCTATCTGAGTTAATATCTTAAATTCTTCCTTTTGATCACAAAACTATTATTCATAAATGTTTTATCCTCAAAACACATTCCTTATAGAATCTTGTGTGTTTTGATAGTTTTTATACAAATTACTTCAATCTCATTAAAGTAATTATAACAGGCATTAACAACTAGGATCATACAAACACTAAGCATAATCAAATATTTGTCAAGACAATAACTTTTGAAAAATAAAAGCATCGAATTATAAAAATAATTATCCAAACATTGTTTAAAACATAAAACCCCCAAAATAACTGTTTTACAACTATAAATTCAAAAGATGTCTTGACTTAAATTATCTCGTGCTTTGATCCTCGGCAACTCCTGGGCACTCCACTTCATTTCTGATTTCCTGCAATGTCATTTGCTCTAGGTATCAGTATACTTGTAAGCTAACAAGTAAGAAGTGTCAAATCAAAGCAATCATAAATTTTTCTGAGGTTTTACATACCTGCTTCATGACGCTTAGGGCAGTTTTGCCTCCAATGACCGATCTCGTTGCATATGAAGCAGCGATTCTCGGTCCTAGCTTTGTTTGGCTTAACCTTCTTGCCCTTGCCCTTGCCCTTGCCTTTCTTGGGTGCACTCTGGATGGCCTGAACTGGTCCTTTTCCCTTGCTGGTGCTAGCATGCCCATTTTTCTTTTTAATCCCTCCGTCTTTTACCATCAAGACATCCTTTGTCTTGTTCTTGTTCCCCATATTTAGTTCAGCTGTCTTAAGCATGGAGTGTAACTCTGCTACAGTTTTCTCCATGTTATTCATGTTGTAGTTGACTACAAAGGGCCTGTAGTCTTCTGACAGTGAATTAAGTATGGTGTCAGTTGCTAGCTGCAACGGAACGGGATGACCCAGCCTCTCCAGATGATCTAAGTGCCGTTTCATTTTCATGACATGGTCACTTACTGATGTCCCTTTGACCATCTTGCACTCATTGAATGCTTTGGTGGCATCGTAGCGCTCTGTACGAGCCTGAGTCTGAAACATGTCCCTCAGCTGGCGGATCATGTCGTAAGCATTCGTGTTTATGAGCCCTGTTTGCAGATCTGGGCTCATAGTTGCTAACATCAGACAGGCAACATCAAGGAGATCATCTGAGTGCTTCTTGTGGGCGTTTCTGGCAGCAGCCGGAGCGTTTGCCGGAGGTGCCTCCCCAAGTGGCTCTTCAAGCACATACCACTTTCTTTCATGTCTGAGCACAATCATCAGATTGCGCTCCCAGTCAAGAAAGTTAGAGCCGGTCAACTTATCCTTTTCCAGGATAGAGCGGAGGGAAAGATTGTTAGTGCTGGTAACAGTGCTTGCCATCTACACAAAATAAAATTTTTGGTCTTAGCAACTGTAAATAGACTAATTTCCAATAAAATATCAATAAACCCTTAAATGATCAATTTATTGGACTAGGATCCTTATTTCATACGTCCTGATGTGCGTAATGTTCTTGCTCCACCAGACCCGTATTTATTTCGGTAGGTAAGGACTTTTACCAATCATATCTAACTGACATGACTCCTAGATCTTTTCGGGACTTTGGCAACTACCTGTGCATGTTTTAGTCCCTCTAAGTGTTTTTTGGCCCGGTACCACCCGGTGAACTTTATAGTACCAAAACAGATCTCACCATTTTGGGGACCTGATTACTATACTCTGGCCGGTACCACCCGGAGATAATTCGCAGAGTTATGTAACCCCTTCAGCTTCAGTTTGAACACAGACGTCGAATGTGTGATCACTTACAACGCCTATGTACTTTACGCCGAAGGTGCCCCTAGATGGGTTGCACTACTGATCTATGATTTTCGGGGTTTTTGAAAAACTTTATTTCCAGGATTTTGAAAAACTGATTGTTTATAAAGGCTACTTATGTTTTAAACTAACTGTTTGAAACATACATGTAATTTTAAAACTAACTGTTCTAAAATCATTTGCTAATTAAAACTAGCTGTTTTAACAGCATACCTAGTTGATTAAAACTAACTGTTTTGTCAACTTTGCCCTTTTATAAAACAATCATTTATACGTTGTTATAAAGAGCAATTAATAAACTAACTGTTTTAAATATTCATGTTGTTTTAAACCAACTGTTTAAAATATCGGTTGATTGAAATCAACTGATTTAAAGTGTACTGGCTGATCGAAACTACCTGTTTCAATAACCTCTCCGTCTGACAAAAGCTAACTGTTTTGTTAACTTTGCTCTTTTATAACAATACACTAGGTTTTATTAAAGTGCTTCACTTTAAAGGTTTTCGATTGAAAAATTAATAAAACCTATTTTCTTCTTGTTTTAAAAAATTCCCTTTTAAAACATATCTAATAAACTAACAGTTATTAGCATCAACTACGCAGTTAATTATGCACACGGATAATTATAACTACGCAAACAACTAATTATAGGTTTTGCCAACTTTGTTCCTAGGGACCAATAATGACCTAGTTTTTCTACAACTTCAAAACTTCGCGTAGCTCCCACTGGCTTCGCCATGCTTTGTAGTATTCCGGTAAGATGAAGAATAGCTCCCACTGGCCTCGTCATCCCAAAAGAAAGAAAAATCTATCCTAGGGTCATTATTACATAAGGAGTTGTAAATGGCACGCAGGCCTCCCCATGAATACGTCAAGGGTCTAAGTTGGCAAGTGCTATAACGTATATATATATGTAAAATCAAACTGAAAATCATATATAGTTCTCAAGCAATCACGCAATTATATGTATATATGCAACAAAAGCAATATTATAATTACGAGAAAAATAAACCTGGATCCGTTAAAATTATCTTGTCTCAATTATCTTATTGCAAAACTTGGTTTTATAACTGATTCGAAAAACAAACTGTTTTATGAATCTTAAAAGAAAAACTTTAGATTGTTTTAACTTTTAAAACTGAGATTTATAATAAATCTAAACATCATTTAATCCTTTTACCCAAAAATATTAAACTGGTTTTAACGATCCAATTAAAAACTGGTTTATTCGAAAAATTTTAATTTTTCCTAAGAGATTAATTAAAACTAATTTGAATAAGCTTTATCAGATAAAAGAAATCCCAAGTAAAATTTATTTTGGATAAAATGTCTTAAAAACCAAACGAGTTCTTTTGGACCATAACTTGGTCCAAAGAACTGGGCCTTTGGGCCTGATAACGAAACTTGTCCCAAAACGAAAAAATCCTAGGGTAGTAACATTTGCGTTTGGTTACCGTTATCCCTTTCGACCATCACCAATCACTTCCGCCTAGCGGTGGTGTGACTTGGTGGTCATGGAATTGCCGCCACCACCACGCTGGTGGTTTGGTTTGGCGGTTGTGTAATCGCCGTCATCTGTCGATTAGCAACGGTAGTAGCTTTACCACCACGATTTTGATTGGAAAAACATCGATGCCACCATCACCACAATCGGTGGTGTGGTGGTCATCTTTCGATCGGCCGATTGATTGAAAAACAACATCATCGCCACCGCCGCCTCCGCCACAGTGGTGCGGTTCGGTGGTTTTGGCTGTGTAATTACGAGATCGCCGCCACCACCTCTCTGGTGGTTTGGTCGGGCGTCCGCCGCCGCCGCTTTACGCGGTGTGGCCGGCGATCGTGATCAACGTGGTGTTTCCACCCTTGGCCATCATTGAGGAACAACCCGCCACCACCAATCGGGTGGTAGCGGTTGCGCGTGTGTATCCGCCGCAGCCACCGCCTGGTGGTTGCGGTTCCGTGTTTGTGACCGCCACAGCCACCACCAATCTGGGTGGTTGTGGTTCGGTGTTTTTCCGTTCGATGGCCGGGCATCTGCCGCCACCGTAGATCGTCGCTTTTCCATCGATCAAACAGCCATCGATCACGTTTTGCGAACATCAGACGCCGCCACCACCTATCTGGTGGTTTGGCCGGGCGTTCGTTGCCGTGTTTTGCGAAGGTGGTTCGGCCACCGCTACCCAATTGGTAGCGTGGCCTGGTGGTTCGAGAAACATAACAGCCGTCGCCGCCACCACTAGCTGTGGTGCGGCCGGTTGTTCGTGTGGCTAAGAGTTTCCGGCGATCGGCCTGGTAGTCCGGCCGGCCAACTGCCGTCGTTCTGCCGCCGATCGTCGGTGTTTTTCGATGATTAGGTTTTTCGTAAAAAAAAACGAATTTTATGTAATCATATTAAACCTAATAAAAATCAGATTTTTAAAACTTGATACATATGAAACAAGAATAAATTTAACGGATCACATAAATAGATAAATTGATAAACTGAAAACGATTCTAACAATGGCTCTGATACCACAGTTGGGTTTTAGTGGGTATCCTCGGATCAAACTGACTCGAGGATTATCTCAGATCTATCAAAACCTCGCTGGTTTGATGTATCTCGTGGGTTATAAAAACAAACTGTTAAAAACCCACGTGATCAGAAACACGCTGTTTCTGATCTAAACATGCGGAAGCGATAAAAGCTAAAAAAACCCATTAAAGCCTAATTGATCTTAATCGTTTATAGTTCTAAACCTAAAGGATTAGGTTAGATTAATTTACCTGGATTGCTTGAGTTATAATCCACCAATGATCGACCAGCGAACGCTCCTCTAGTAGAACTGTATGAAAACCCGAATACACAAAAACAAAAACCGACCCGGGGGGGGGGGGGGGGGGGGGGGCTTGGCGCCGGTAGAGAGAGAGAGGAGAGAGAGGAAACTGGAAATTGTTTTTCTTAACTGAAAGCTTAATTATTCCTTAACCCATAAGCCTTATTTATATGGGAAGAAAATACAGTTTGAAAGTAATCCAGTTTCCATATTATAATTATCTCAAATCTTTTCCTTATTAACTGGAAAAGAATTTGCCTATGATAATTATGATTTATATATTTATCTAATATATAAAATTTTATTAATTAACTATTATATATTTATTTATCTAATAAATATATAACATCCTAATTAATTAATAGCCCTCCAACTTTGGTAATTCTGACTGTAATTACCCAATACATTTATAATACACTATTATAAATACTAATTCTCCATTTCGGGGTTTCATCTAACTTGTTCGACTTATAGGTCCTCACAGGTGTGACCCTCAAGTGTCTCGTAACATTGGATGTGTTATCACTTGGTTTGTCAACTCTGCACATAATTCCTAACAGAGTTAACAGTGATTTGAGAGGTAAACATGTAATTTGTCAAATTCATAAGTATATGGAATTTGAATTCCTTCCATGTGCCGAAGGATTCTAAATTCCATCATCCAGATTTCAATTCCATTTTTAAAAACCAATCAAATATCAGAATCCCTGGAAATTGGATTTCAATTCCTCCAAATTCTCAAGGATTTCAGGAAACCAAACATTAACTTTTAGATTCCGAAAAAGGGTTGTCCATAAACTAATGACGAAAATTTATTACTCTGAAAATTTACTATTCTTATTTTTCCTATGATTTAACAA
The DNA here is from genome assembly GCA_030169165.1 of Centaurea solstitialis. Classification (NCBI taxonomy): domain Eukaryota; kingdom Viridiplantae; phylum Streptophyta; class Magnoliopsida; order Asterales; family Asteraceae; genus Centaurea; species Centaurea solstitialis. The sequence continues at coordinate 92,079,072 of CM058041.1, forward strand.
TGTATTTTTCCCATTACAAGATGTATAAATGATTAAAGCATCGGTATATTTACATTTAGAAATTTCAGCTATACCAAAGGAGATGGTAGATCCTACCGAAGATAAAACAGTGAAAAGTAACATAAACATATTTTTTACGCAACTTATCTTTGACCAACAATCAATGCCCTAAAGAATGGGAACACCTTCTCAGGGAGGGTAAATCCGTAATTTACTTCTTTTTAATATTTCTGTTCTTAAAAATATCAATCATATGCTTCGGAAAAAAAAGTTGTATTAACCGTATAAGAACCAAAATACTACTTTTTTACTTAAATGTTAAATGAATTTGCATTCCAAAATATAACAACAACCAGGAGAGAGATGTATATGGGTTAAGGCCCAATTAGTATCGGCCCAGTTGAATTTTCTTAAGGTATAAATTTATTAAAGGTCGTAAAAAAGTTAAACTATTTTTTTTGTAAAAGCAATGATTCATTAGGCTAAGAGTAGTGCAGTGGCGGGCTGGGGGGCATGAAGCCGGCGGGATTCCTTCCCCAACCCGGCGGGCTTAGAAGAAGGGATACATCGTAAGCGGGCTGGCGGGCTGTGGGCTGCAGGCCTGCAGCGGCTTCATCACACCGCTGCTGTTGTGTGTGTAGTGTGCGTTTTATATGAAAGGATTGGGATACGGGTTGTAGAGAGTTAAGAGAGGGTTAAGAGAGGGTCAGTTGATGTGGCATGTTGGGTTGGGAGGATTGAGAGGGTTGGGGTACTGATAGCCTTACCATAAAACACAACCACAAAGTGGAGTATACAACAAGGCCCATAAACAAACACCAAAAGCAACAACCAACAGAGAACTCAAAAAAAATACAGTGGCTTATAACCTGCAGCAACTTAAGCCTATACCCATTCAGAAGCAGAAAAACGATTCAGGACTAGTGCAGCCGCATACTTCAAAATAGCAGCCGCTCCATACAGAGAATTGTGGTTACGAACCTCACGTCTCAACATCTTTTTACTCGAGCAACAGTAAGACATAACGTCGATCCATTACGTGTCGCTAACAGCTTTGAGAAACAGTTTGCGAGGAGCAAACCGAGTTTTCTGCATTGGCCCGTAACAGACCCGATTTTGGAACCGCTATGTCGTTGCGCTTTTCGGGTTTGCGAGCCAAGCCGTCCACTCGATCTTCCTCTTTCCAGTCTATTTACTTAAAGTTGATATATCTTGCATGCATGCGATTTTTTTTTTTAATTTATGGGTGTTGTTATATATTTATATATTTATTAACCTTGAGGGAGGATCATACAAAAACACACACATTTGCAAGAATGAAGGAACCAAGGAAATCACATGTGATTTTGTACTAAATCACATGTGATTCCCCTTTGGCGAGTGTAGTACACGCTCCCGACAAGGTGAGTGGGTCGTGCGAGTGGGCGAGCTTTAGTAGGAAATCACATGTGATTTCCTTGGTTCCTCCATTCTTGCAAATTTGTTTGGTTCTTGTTTGAACCTACTTCTATTAACCTTACATATTTTAAAGCTTACATGTAATCATAGTTTGGTTTTGATATAAGAATTGAACATTTTGATCCGTAAGAACATTAAATTATCTTTGTACCAACAATATAGTGCTCTTTTTTCTTTCTTTTTACTTGTACATGCTTATGCAATTATGCTTTGATTCAAAAGACTTGGCATGTGATGAATTATATGAATTGAATGAGAGGGAGATTTTGACACTTATGTGAAACTAAGCCAATCAAAAACATCATATATAAAATTTATTTATAACATGTAAATTATATTCCACTTAAAGGATATATTTATTTTAAATGGAAATATAATAATTTTTTTTAACAATGAAATTCGTTATTTCGATGTTAAAAAGATATACAATGCCATCACCCAACATTCTCAATGACAATCCCTCCTCCAATAAGACTTTGGCTACAGGTTGGCCCAACCTCCATCGATCCCATGCTCTTTTTCGACATATAATTTTGATGTAGATGCAATGGCACCGTGTTATTATCAAAAAAATGAAGCACACATACCATCGTTATTGACGTTGCAAACATTGGAATCGGCCCCAACAACCATATCAACAACACTAAAGCAAGATAAAGTGCCCTAAGCCCAAGTGACCAAAAATCACCACCCCTTATCACAGCCGATTCAACGGATGTTATGGGCACATTGCTATCAGGCATGCTTATTAGATAAGTAGCATGAATCAACGATCTTGTTGATTCAACAAAACAAGAAAAGGCCAAGAGGAAGCAAACCAATAGGCATATGTATTTGATCGATATTGTTGAAGACCGTACGTCTCCATAGATTAGCTCGCTTTGAAATATCATGGAACTGTTCGTAACCCATGCGCCTAGGAGTGCACAAAGAGTCAAACATATTGAAGAGAAATACGTTGATGTTGATATGTTGTTTGAAAGCACACTTAGAGGTATAGAAATCGCACTTTTGTCTATCTGCGAAAGAGAACATTTGAAGGTTGAACAAGAAGGTATTTAAATGTAACTTTGTTTAATCTATTAAACTGAAAGAAATCTTGCCTTCATGATCTTGTCAACCCAAGCTTTCTTGTCGTTATTTTCAAAGCCAATAACGGTGGTTTGAGGGCAATTGAGGCATCTGTATAGAAGCCATAGATGGTATCCAAACATGATTACAAGTCCGCCTGGTACCAACACGAAATCAAGATTCTCCTTTTGGTATTTCATTATGAAATCAAGTCTTTTACTAGAATGCTAATGATCCCAACTTCTTATAAAGATGAAAGAAACTTTAGATCTACTCCTATTAACTTTCTTGTACGAAAGAAAAAACTTCGATATAAGTTGACTTTTAGGATATTGCTTGATGATAATTTTACATGCATCAATGCACATAATATCTCAAACCTTCAAATGAAAAATAGGATTAAAACGTTGACAACGTACATAAATTAGAACAAGTAGCTCATTGGTTTTAAGTAAGCTTTTTTATTTAAATTCAATTATTAGAATTGCATTCGAAGGAGAAATTTTTATTATCGACGAAGAAATTAACCATTTTAACCTGATAAATTATTAATCTGTAAAATTGTATATTAGTTACAATTTTTTATTTTTCATTTTTTGATTTGTGCTTTCTTTCAATTAATAAGATTTATAATTTTATTTTCTCATATATCATATAAAAACAGAAAATATAAAAGATTAAGTAATTAATACAACATAAAATAAATTGCATAATTCATCACACTCAATCTCTTCATTCAAGTATTCACATGCATTTATATATATACTTTTCTAATCGATTAAGTAATCTCATATGGAAGGAACCAACATTCGAAGATTCTTTCTAAGAAGGGAATCGATTATGATGTTTATAACAATCGAGTAACGTGACGATATTTTTAGATTTTTACTCAATTAAAATCATTTGGATTATTTATCACTATTTATATATTTTTCAAATTTAAATAAGATTTTACGTTGTGTCTTCTTCTAACTAGAATATCGATAAATATGTGTTTGTAATATATTTGAGCTAAATGAGTTCAAACAACCAAATATTTGGTTTATAAAATTCACAAGTTAACTTTAAAATTTAGAAACCTAACTGTAATTGCAATACAAAATATTAGAATTTTTGAAATTAAACCAGTTCGAACACCCGTGCGTTGCGACGAGATCTTTTAATCCGTAAACTTAAATCCTCAATTCACCTTGTTTATTTTTATTGTTTTATATGGTTAAGAGTGAAAAATGCCTATGGCTAAGATGTCAATTAACCAAAGGTTAATAGTGAAATTTTATACCTATATAATGCATTTAAAGGGTTAATAGTCAACCACGTACCACTTGGATTGTACATTGTTTATGGCTTTATACCACTTTAAATAACTATTTTCTTGCTTATCAAACAATAACCATATTCAAACAAAGTGTCCAAAGCTTGGAAACTTAAAGTGCTTAATTTGGCTCCATCATTAGGCCATCCGCAGCCGTACAGGTGATACCACCTGCACAGGCTGCCACCTCAACGCCACATCAGCTTTACCACCACCTTACCACTACCTTACCATTTCATCCACAGCCGTACAGGTATACCACCTGTATTATTTAAATAATATATATATATATATATAGAGGAGAGTTATTTTGTTAACCCATGAATTTGTGTTAACCGTGTTAACCAAAAAGGAACCAATAGGATTTCTTTATTTTCCCTATTTTCCTGCATATGTGGGTCAGCCTCCTTTATTTTAGGATTTAATTAACTTCCCTCTAATTCAGGAAATCAATCTTAACCATTAATTGAAATGATCAACGGTGGTTATATGGTTAACACGGTTAACACAAATTAATGGGTTAACAAAATAACTTAACCCTATATATATATATATTGTATGTATATACGTGTGTGTGTGTTGAGAACGGTAAGGGCTCACCGGTCACCCTTCATACCGCTCACTCACCGGTGAGCCTCGGTGGTGTTACCGGCTGCAAGGGGCCGGTGCAGCCTCCCTCACAGCCGGGCCGCGGATGGCCTTAAACTCCAAAAGAAATGAAGTTATTTATCTAACAATAAATATGACCAAGGGGTTATTTGATTGTTTATTTTATTTTATTTTTGTTAATGTATGGATTGATCTATTTATTTAGAATAATCTATTTGTTTAAATTAAGCTACATGTATCTTTTGATCTCTTTTTGATGTTTTGAATAAACATATCATAAATGATTTCTAACCATTCCATCTACATTAAAGACAAGTAAGCTTACCATTTGACACAACAGAGAAGCAACCTTGTTGATGAGTAATACAATACATCTTATTTCTATCAAAACCCATCTAACAATCCATCAACTCAAATTCAGTTTATGATAATGCATCGTAATAGAAAATATTACACACAATAAAGTCGATGTATGACTATGGAGACTTAACTTTACAACTTAAATACGTAATCCATGATAAAAGATGCCACCAGCACCCGCTACACTTCTCCCCATCACCATGGCTCAATGCCGCATCAAACATGTCATCAAACATCATGAACTACACCATATGTTTAGTTGCCAAATGGGCATAGCAGATCAAACTTCAAAGCAACTTCCCAACAACAAAAAAAGTCATTCAACCAAAGTTACGCTATCGAAACCAAAATGTATTTTGTAAATTCACTAAACCCAAATCATGTGTTCAAGAGTCAACTTAGTTACGCATACATGTTACCTACATATATGAAAGTTCTGCTCTTTCTTTTTGTAATTATGGGTTTTCGGGCCAACTTACATTCACCGACTAATCCTCAGGCGACACGAATGGCACAAGGGCTAAGTTGCACTCCTTTGGTATTTGTGTATCCATAATCCCCAAATCAATCACTTTATATCGAAAACCATCAAGTATTCATTATAAGCAACAATCTTTAAAACTTTACAACTTACATGTTGGATAATGGATGAACAAGCTCTTGCAAATCATTAGTTGTAAACCAATCTGATCTAAAAGAACTTGGTAAGGTGTACGCAGAATGGTACTCTAAAAACCAACAAATAACGAGTTCGTTACTACTCATGATCACAAACATGTACGAAAGTTTTCATAAAACTCAAAATTGATCAAATATGAGAACACAAGTAGATGTCATTATTCTTCTAACGACACACTTTTTTGCAATGTTTTTAAAATCGGGTTGAACCAGGACCAACGAAGAGATTGGTTCAAATGTGGCTGGTTTTATGGTTATCATGGCATGACTCATGCCTTACACGGACATTATGGGCTTAACATGGCATTGTAGATGCGGATTGCACCATAGCACGTAAAGGTGTCATTTAGAACCTGCATTATGTTAATAAATTCCGACCCCCTTCACAAAAAAATTCGGATCTGCTACTGAGTGGGATCAACATTGATTCTGATGGTACAATAACATTTTGTTCAGAAGGAGAAGTGAGATTTATAGATATGAAACATGATGTATGGATGAATTATGAATGTGTCCGGTAGATTAGAAAAAATTCATTCAATTATTTCACCATCATTGGAAGTGTCTTAAGATAATGATAGTGCGGTACTATTTACTTTTGGGATTTTGTAACACCTAAATTTTGTATATAACGGTTGGTGAAGGACTAGAAGAAAACCGTCAAAGAATGCCTGAGGATAAGATCAAAAAAGCTAGCAAAAGTGGCACCCATAAGGCACTATCGTTCAACATGTCCAGACCGGACCTACACCGAGGTGTTGACGGTGATTTTCAAATCTCCTCAAGTAGGATTCGAGGTTAAAATTTGGTTAGCCCATTTTGATAAAAGATATAAGACTCTCAATATAAGATGAGCACAATTTTCTCTCTCGGACTATGTGGGACAAGCATAGTGAGCAAATACCCAACAATTATTCTCTGGTTTAAATCCACATCAAACGACCAAATTGCGCATTTCCTATCAAGTTGAGTTTTCTCATATCCACCACCACTTTTATTGCAACCCTCGTTTTATTTGCATAACGTCTCAACATCGAAATTCCCTATGTCATAGAGAAACATGTCGACCTTGTACATTATGCCTTCGTAGGTTAAAGTTAATCGATCTAGTCTTAACCGGTCTCTATCAATCATGGTTTTGATCATTTGTCGGTCTCGAATTGGCTATATGTGTTATCTTATTTGTCTCGGCCCGTTTAGAACATCTCCAATAATTTTTCTATAACCTTTCTAAAACCGATAACGAAAACGCGAAATCTTAGAAAACTTTTTTTTTTTCCAACTCCAACAACTATTCTTCCTTTGGCACCCTTGAAAAAACAAGGAAATTAAAAGTCAACCACCAATCGTTGGTCAGAGTCGCATCATTCAAACGCCAAGGAAACGCAGACTTTGCTTCCTTTCTCCTCTTAGCTTCATCTCCAAGGAAATCATACCAATCCACCTTGTTCCTTTGATCGCTGAAATGGAGCATATTATATTTTATGGCTTTTCTTGATCTCAATCTCATCTAGACATTTCATCAAACACTTGGCGTGCACCATTTTTGTACAACAACCAAACAGCAATTAATCAGATCAGTAATGGTTCTCCCGCTGTTGAAGCTTGGGACGCTCGCATTAAAAACCTTAAGCAAACCCATTGCCAGCAGGCTTAAACAACAAGCTGCACTTCACCCCAAGTTTAGAACATCCATCATTAGCTTCGCCAGGTACTCAATTGCTTGCTTCCACTGATTCTTTCTTTTTTTTTTCTTTTTTGTTTGTGTATTTGATTAAGATTATGGGGTTTTACAATTGATGTGGGAATCTTTGTTTATTTGTATTAATCTTTAGTTGAAATGGTAGGACTGTACATATGCTTGCTAACATTAGGGTTTATTCTATATTTTACTGTTTTTGGTCATATTGAAGTGTAATGGTACCAAATTTGTAAAATGTAGAGCTAGATTTTGTGTAGTTTAACTCAGTTATTCTTCTTTATGGGATTTATTTTCCACATTAGATTGCAGATGAGCTGCCCATTTCAAAATGTTTGGGATAAAGACTTAGAAATATATGTAATCCTCATGTATCATCAAATAAAGTTCCATCTTTATGCTTGTAAGCTGTGAAAGTTTTAGATTTTCTTTGAAAAGAGAAAGACGGTCATTATCTCGGCTATGTTGTACGAGGCAAAATGTTGGGCGATGAAAAGGGTGCATTAGGGAGAGATGGATTTTGCAGAAATGAGTATGCTTAGATGGACCTATGTTCCGACCATGTTGGACAAGATATCAAATGAGGTTTTCTGAACGGAGTTGGGAGTAGTAACTAACATGGATAAATTGAGAGAGGAAAGACTTTGGTGGTTTGGTTTGGGGGCACATTCGTAAAGAGGCAGATGTTGGCCTGGTGAGGAGGGTTGAGAGCATAACTGTCGAAAAAATAAAATCTGATTGCTCTATATTGGCTAAATGGTCAGGGTACTAACATTTTGACACCTGTTAAACTAATGGATTTTTGTGTGGCTAAAGCACATTTTTGGTGATCATAGTATTGAATATTGATTTTACAACCCATTATCATGAATTATCCTTAGATCATAGAAATAACATGCTAGAATAAAGGAACCTGTGGCTACAACACATTTTATTAATTTTGCAACTCTTTATTGTCAAAGATCCATACACCATAAATGATGATAAAACTAACACTAAAGGTGACAATTAGATACTATATAATCAAAATGGTTCATGGCCATTGGAGTAGAATTTGGTAATTAGTGCTATAAATTATGAAAAATGATGCATCATTCAGAGCTTGCAATATGAATATCTTGTTGTATGTTATAAGAATGATAGAAGCATGAGCTTTTGATTGTGTTGTGACTCAAATAAGTGGGCTAGGAAACAGAAAATCAATTTTCTCACTCATACTTTATTCAAGATGTTCCTCTTCTTGAGCTTTGGCTGTACCAGCTTAGCATTTGGTGGTATCTGCAGAAGAAGTATGATGACCTTCCCAATGTTTTTGTTTCATGCTGTTTGAAAATTAACTATGTGTATGGATCTTAGCTAGGCAATTGAGTACTTTCTGACAAGCTAATTTCTTAAGAAAATCCTTTTGTTGTGGTAATTCAAAGTGGAGAAGGTATAGAAGTGGTCGGCTTTTCGGGAAGACCTATGATTGTTGTTAGAAAGGTGGTGTTGTCCCAAAACTTGAAAATTCCAGGTTTTACCTTTGATAGTGTAGGACGTGAGGTATGATACAGAAAGGTTATAGAATTGGTGAGAAAAGCAAAAGACAGCAGACACTAATATATATCGTCTACCTTTGCAAAACAGCGTAGAGTTTAAAATCTAGCAGAGCTACGAATCAATACAAAACTAATAATTAGGTTGACTAATGTAGCTAAATGTTACAAAGCTGATAATTATCCTGATAATGACCAGAATAATGAAATTATTAGAACATCTTGGAGTTCTAATCCTAGCAGAAGTAAAAATTAATGAGAAATCCAAAATAATCATCCTGATTAATGTAGCTAAATGTTACACAAGAATAATCAAATTGTAAGAACATCTTGGAGTTCTAGACCTAGCAGAACTAAAAATAAATGAAAATAACTTAATAATTATCCTAAGTTCCTAGTAATGTGTTGCTACATGTTAAATCCGATAATCAAAATAATTAGCTAAACTCTGGTGGACAAGCTCCCTATTTGTTCTCTAGTATCTTATCTGTTTGCAAATCAAAACATTATGATTTATGAATGTTACTCTACTTTTGTTGCCTCCTGCTGCAACATATTCCATCTTTAGATTTTGTACATATTTAGACCAATTTCAAATTATGCATTCCCTTGGTGTTGTGTATCGTTGAACAGGCGAACCATCGGCTAACAACATCAATACAAAGACGAATATATGGACATGCAACAGATGTTGAGATTCGGCCCTTGAATGAAGAGAAAGCCGTGCAGGCAGCTGGGGACCTCATTAGCGAACTCTTTGTTTTCACGGTATACAGTTTTCTTCCTCTGCTAATATCTTCTTCATGCTATTATAATTATTATAATTACCAGTAGTTAGAGAAGAGTTGCACATAGCATAAGAAAGAAATGCCAAGAACCTTAAATGAGGTAAAAACTGATGCATTTTGCAAAAAAGATAAATGATGCAAACGGATAAGCGGATAACACCCATAACCAAATTATCAATTCACAATCAGAAAGCTCGTATTAGGCTGTGATTACTTTGTTGTACTCATCTTTTACTTTACATTCTGAACATCAATGCTAAAAAGTGAAACCTTGATTCTTAATGGTTTGGGAATGATGCATAAAGTCGAAGAATGGCCTCGGGAATCACATCTGTGCCATTTAAAAGAAGCTCGTTAAAGTGAAAATGTTGTGTGATAATTACCATTTACTGGAAGAAAAACATGGATATATCTCTACATGAGTAAAATGGAAGTAGCTATTGTTCTTTATTCCTTTAGGACTAAAAGAAAATCATAATGTTACACTTTTGACTGGTCAAAAGAAACATAATTTCTTGAAAAGCAAGTTTTAATATGATTCTGATAGTTATTAAATTCTTAAACAACCAATTAATGTAACTGACCGTTATAATTATTCAACAAGATTATCGACAATGATTCGCGCTGAACCAATGATTGGAATTCTTTTGAACTTTCGAATAGGTTGCAGGAGCCGCCGTCATCTTTGAGGTGCAAAGAAGTTCTAGGTCAGAAGCCAAAAAGGAGGAACTTCGCAGACAAGAAATGGAGGTAATTTTTTTATGTTTGTCTACTAGAATGTGCAAAATAAGATTAGGTTAATTCTGATTGCAACATCACTAATAAACAATGACTTAAATAAACTGAGCTTCACTTAATGTTTTTTACTTGTTTTACAGCTGTAAATTTTTTAAACCACCAATAATCATATGCTGCTTACCCAAAAACTTATATTATGAACGGGAGTTGCAAGCTAAATATGAGCATACCCATCAAGCAACTGAGATTAGGCATGTCCATGATTGGGCTTCACTCTTAACTTTTAAGTGCAACATTCTATGTACAAACCCTTTAAAACCAAAAGTGTCTCACAACATCATGATTCCTAAAACTATTTTCGAGTTGGGGGTCTTTACATGAACAACTTCTCTACGCATTGTGGTAGAGCTAGAGGTAAGGTCTGGTATATCTTACCCTCCCCCGGCCCTACTCGGTTCGGACTTATTTTGTTTGATTTGTCCTTTGTGCAAAACTTTTTAAGTCCACTTAAAGACGTTTTCCGGTGAAAACGGAAGAAGAAAATCTCTTAGCCAATACCTTTTAGAACCCAAGATCACCAAGTTAACCCGAAGCAACCTGATCACAAGTATTGGTTGGACTTCGGTTACGGTCATTTGAACCCAACCCACCCCAATGAATCCAATCTTTTATTTCTTGGATTTAATACTATTATTAAGACACCATCGCTTACCCTCTTCATAGAGATATATTTTCAATCTCTTCTCCATCTCTATTGAGTATAGAATATATAACTTCTTTGTATATATGTTCAGTGAATATGAACATATATATATATATATAGACACATATATATAGGCTCAGGTTCACGTGAGACCAAGCTATTTTCATGAGACCCATAAGACCAAGATTTTACACTTGAAACTTCACAGCAAAACACTGGGAAGGTAAAAAAAAATCCGAACCTTCAAAGCAAAAAGACTGATGGTTACCTTCACAGTGTTTTTTTTTTTTTTTTTTTGGAAAGGTTCACCTGGGCTTTGGCCAGACTACATCCTTGGCAATTATTACCGAGAGCTAAAGCATGCTCCCCTGGGATTAACACTCAGTGGCCCCTGGTTGCTCACCCCCGGATTCGAACTTGGGTGGGTTTTTTCCCCAACACCAAGCCTTAACCGGTAGGCTGCCCCATTGGGGTTTACCTTCACAGTGTTCTGGAAGTTTCAAGTGTAAAATCTTGGTCTCTCGGGTCTCACGAAAACAGCTTGGTTTCACCTGATCCCAAGTCTGTGTGTGTGTATACACACACACAAATTCAGAAAAGTAGTTGAATGTGATATACTTAAGAAGTGGACAAGCTGTACCATACGATTGATATGATAAATGAATTATGGGTGGAGAAAACAACAATTTAAACATAGGACACTATTTTAATGTACCAAAGTATCAACCTGACCTGACCAACCCGTATAGTTTGGTTTGGGTTGGGTTGTTCAAATGCCTTCAACCTGATCAACCCAACCCATGAGGCCATGAGCACCCCTAGTCACATGCACTAATTTTAGTCATGAATCTGTTAATTTTTCTGTTGTTTCTAGAGCTAAAAAAATGGCTACTTGAGTCGACATTTATCTGCTATAGGTTATGAAGCAACGAGATGAAGATTTAGCAAAAGAGGTGGAATCTCTTAAGCAAAAACTTCAAGAACTTGAGCAGCTTGCTAAAGGAAAAGGACTTGCAGGTGTTTTCAACTTCAAAAATATTCAAACCCAAACTGCTAATTCAACCAATCCAGCTTGATCTCACCCTACTACTGCTTTTCACTATAAGCCATCCATTCCTGGATGATATTGATTGATTTAGATTTATAGATGGGAAACCTTAGTTCTTGATTACCATCTAGTGTTGATACTATTGATTGTTGTCCCTAAAGTCCTCCATTCCCAAATAAAAGGCTTGATCGGTCATTTCATGAAGTATGTCGGTTTATACGTGATTAAGACAGCCATTTGGCATCTACAAGATTTTGGGTAATGATTCTCTTACCATTTTCAAGAGGCTGTAGTGTGTTTCTTGCTCGATACCAGTTTATTTACTATACGGATGTAAGATGAAACGATCGTTATCTTGAGTGCATAATGTTATGCTCTTGATCTGATCTTTTGAGAAAGAACAAATTTTTGGGCACAAGATGCTTGTTTTTTATTTTATTTTATATAATTGTTTAGAAAGATAAACTTTGGTGCTTTCAAGACTTTTTGAACATGAAATGGATGGAGGATCAAGAATTGACTACAAAGAATCTATTGAATGGTAGTGGGAGGATGGGTGTCCCTTTATGCCTTTCTTCTTCTACTCTTCCACTCTTTCTCAAAATATTTGTTGGAAGTGGTTCTTCCCATGATTAATAAGTCAATTAGATTTGTTAAAAATAATAAATTTAATCCAAATACACTTCTGGATTGTTTGGTTCCTAAAATTCATACGAATTTAATGGAATTGGAATGAAAAATTTCTTTAACCAAATTTCCTAGACTAGTTTGATTTGCATGAATAAGAAGGATTTGAGGGATTTGAATTTTAAATTCATTCCAATCCCGTGTTGTTTGGTTTGCTGGAAGATTGTCCAGATTTGAAATCTTATGATTCATTCGAAATCAAACGTAGGATTTTGGAATCCCAAGGAAGTGGCTTGGATTTCAAAGGATTTCGTAGGATTCGAATATAATAATGTTTCAAAATATGTTAAAAATATTTTTTTTAATAATAAGTTAAATAAAAGGTAATTTGATTATTTTAATATTGTTTGATAATTTTTTTTATTATTAACGCGAATTCAAATCCATTTTAGTTCGTACAAACCAAACATACAATAGGATTCCAAATCCTTTCAAATTCAAATCCCTACCAGAAATCCAATCCATTATATTCTTACAAACCAAATAGTGATGTTCGGTTCGTGGAATGAATTGGATGAAATTACATCATTCATTGGCTTAAGTGAAAAAAATTAAATTCTTACCAACCAAATATGTGGTCAAATTCCTCTAAAATTCAATCCAATTCATTCAAAGTCACCTTAATGGATTCTAATTCGATCAAATTCCATTTTGCGAATCAAACACCTCCTCAGGGGTTGTTTGCAGGAATTAAATGAATTTGGGGGGTTTGGATTTCAAATCCATTCCATACCATGTCTGGTTTGCAAGATAGTCCGGATTTGAAATCCTAAAATTTCTTTGAAATCTCTCAAACATTGGATAATTTCACAATGGGTGGCTAGGATTTTAGTGATATTTAAGGATTTGTAATCTGATATTAAAAACAATAAACCTGCTTCAAGAAATGTAATAGGTGTATTGTACAAATTTAGTGGAACTAAATTACACAACTATAGTTGCAAATAACATCATTTGCATATTTTTTAGGTTAGTTGGATATATATATATATATATATATATATATATATATAATAAATCAATCAAATTTGTTAAAATGATCAATTAAATACTAAAGATTGGTAAACCTTTTAAAAATCTTTTATCATGTTAATAAAATAATGTGATATAACTATTATACTTGATCTCTTGTTCAAAAGCATTGCCCCTTCGATAAAGTTACTTATGATTCAATGACCAATCATAATGGAAAATATCATCATCCAAAAGTGTGTCAAATCGATCGGATTCGATCCTTTTCTCATACCGTCTTAGCCAAATAACATATTACAACTATATTTGTATTTATACCTTGTGCATGTGTTGATGTTATAAAATGAAAAAAATAAATTTCGCTTAATAATGTTCAAACCCTATCACATTATATTCTAAGCATTTCTTCGATTTATCATACAACGTTAAAAGTATGACGTATTATAATATAACACCACACAAAATTTATATCAAATTGATGGTGATCTTTATAAAGTTTACCAACCAAAATGGAATCATCATTAGATGGCTATAAGATGGATGAAACATTGGTGGTAAACATACTCAAAGTTTATTTATATTTACCCAAAAAAAAGAAAGGAATGAAATGAATAAAGAAGAATATGTACCAAACCTTTTGGTTGGAGCAATAATTGCAATAGAGACCTTTTTCTATTATTGCCACAAGTCCTCATGCACTTTCATATCTAAGAAAAAAAATATTATAGACGGTCGACAACTAAAATTTATTTTGAATAAACTGTGTAAAAAATAAACTATTTTGGTTAAAATTTTATTTTACATATATACATTTCAAACAAAAAATATACATTTAAAGGTTTTTAGTTTAAATTTTCGGGTTGATAACTTATTACTATATTGGGAAAAAAATCTATTTAAAAAAAATTCAAAATTAGACATATATTATACGAATGTTAGGGATTAAAATAAACAGTTATGAAACTATATGTCATTAAGACGTATGTTTTAAAATTTGTCTATTAAAATAATAAGAAGCAAATAAAAATATATTATACCTTTTTGTAATTTGTTTGATTATCAATTTATTGCTTATTTCATCATTTATATGCAACTTTTCTCTGTTAAGTTTATTTTCATTCGTAACATTAATTTCGTAAGCATCCTTCATCTATATATCATGTTTTTTCAACAACTAATTATATATATATAGTATTTTCAATAATAATAAAAGATTGTTTTATAATTATCAATTTCAAATTCATTCCTGCTAAAAATAATAAGTCCCAACAAAATAATGCTAAAAAAATAAATATTCTTAACCAACATCAAAACATGGTACAAAAAGTTATAGGAAAGGGGAATGCATTTTAAGGTGCATAATATGGTCCATACGTTAAAATCATGTGTAATTGTTGATATGTTCTTTTCTTGATTTAATATGAATATATTGCCATTATTTATACAATATATATAGATACATCTAACATCTTTATTTACAATCTTATGAAAAATTATAACTATGCCATCTAATCTAAAACTATTTATTTTAACTTATTCGTTATGATTGATTACTCGATTCATCAATGATTATTGATTTTATGTAATAATCTTACATGTAATGCATAGTATATTCATTACATATACACTTGAATGAAATGCATACAGATGTGCATGAATTTATCACTGTCAATGCATATAAATGTACATGGATTATCACTTTCACACGATACATCACATAAACCGTTATATGCATCGGCATCTGCTGCAAAAATTCGATGAAATCAAGTAAATATATTAAGAGAACCGATGAGAATCTAATGAATAAACTAAAATGAATGGTTTTAAATGAGGTTGTGTGGTTGTAACATTTCAGGCGGTTGTAAATGAGTATCCCTATATATATATATATGTATATAGTTACCATTGGAGAAAAACTATTTAAAAATAAAAAATTCATAAATATCTTGACAACCGTTCACCTCCATGGCATGCATGTGTACTTATAAGTAATTTTTAAGCAATTTGTCTAATATGCATTTGTATATAAAAAATAGTTCTCACATGTCTAAAGAACATCTCCACCAGATTCTTTAAATGTTTTTCGAAATGGAGAACTAAAGTTTAAATCTCTAAAGAAAATATCTTTCAACTCTAACAGATTCTTAATTTTGGAAATTACATTATTGGTTATATTATTAAATATTAAATAAATCTAGTAAAAAATTATTTATTTTCATCATCTAATTTCAAGATTTCTTATTAGGGAAATATAATAAAGAATCATTTTATTTCATAGAAATCATTTTTAGAGATATCTACAAATTTAGAGAAACTTAAATCATCTCTACTATTTTCTTCATTTTGAAGAATCTATTGGAGCAAAAAAAAAAACCAAAATCCTCATTTGTTATCATTTTAGAGAAGCTATCGGAGATGCTCTAAGCTAAGGGACCAAGAATCTTACACATTAAGAGCTTAGGCAAGGAACGAGAACCTTACTTAGTAAGTGAAGGCAAATGCTCTTACCTCGGTTAGACGCATATCGGCAAAATTGTAGCATACGATACAATTTTGGTGGACAAAATCTTACCAGATAAGTAAGTGATAAGATAGTATTGACTTTTACCAGATAAGCATATGGTAAACGACCTCTAAGCTAGCTTATTGAAACACTAGTTGGAGTAGAGTTTTATAACCTATCGGTGCCTTTTATTTTCTATTTTCTTTTGAACATACTCTTAGGAGGTGTTTGTGATTGTTTATTTAAAGTGTTTATTGACTTATTGTTTCTCTAAAAAGAAGATAAGTCATTTTGAGTGTTTGAATAGGATAAAAAAAGTGTTTATGGCTTCTCCATAAATGAGATATGTCTTTCCCTTTTTAACTTTTCAAAACTCCTTACTAGCTTATTAGACCAAATTACCTATCTACTATTTTTTATCCTTTATAAACAAGTAAACAACCGTAGCTTATTAGACCGAACTCTTTTTTAGTCATTTTATATAAAAAAAAGCCAAATTTGTTAAACATTAAAAAACAACTTATCAATTTATCACGTTTTGGTACAATAATAACCTAATCAAACACTTTTTATGAAACTATTTTTCCACACCACATAAGTTAATAAACAGATTATTTTTAAACTATTATAATTGTCAAGACTTAGTGAGACAATGCAAATAGATGTTACAATGGCAATATTTATTCTTCATAATCTATATATACTTAAAAGGAAGTCCTAGGGGTTGCTTAGGTGGCACTATGAGAAGCCTCCATTCACCTCTATGAATTTTCTCATAATTTTGAATTTTTTTTAATTAAAAAAACCTATCATTAAATTAGTTTAACCTTTCATTTTCTTTATCATTTTACATAATATAAATACATACACATATATAATTTCAATGTCTTACAACTTTTAATACAATCAATTAATAACTTTTCATTACCATTGATGGTTATTTATGTTTGCAATAAACACTGTCTTTTCATTTTCCCTACATACTCTTCTTCTCCATACTATATATACAAGTCTACAACTATGATAAATCATCCATTCACCACATTTTTTCATGAAGATTATCATGTTTGTAGTATTTTTTTTGTTGATTTTGTCTCTATTTTTTTCTTTTGTTTATTTCAAGAAACTAATCCATATATCAAATATGCATTTTGTAGGAATTTTGTTGGGGATTTTATAGTCTCTTTATCATGTTTAAATATACTTTGAGATAAAAGGTATGCATCGTTTTCACCTTTTGTTAAGATTTTAAAATATTTTTTTGTTTATTTCGTCTCTATTATTTTTTTTCTTTGGATTACTTCGAGAAAAGTAATCCATATACCATATATCATTAATCATATATGCATTTTGTAGGAACTTTGTTGGGGATTTTAGAACCACTTTATTTAAGTAAGACGTCTTTTATGTTTCTCATGTGTTTTCAATGAAATCAAAGTTATATCTTTTTATAGTTATTTTGCAGTTTTGCTTGCAACAACTATTCGTCAATGAAATTAAAAATATATTATAATCGTTGATGTGTCGTGAGTAAAGTTCATTCTTTGTTTTTATCACATTGTTCATATATGAAAATCCAAATTTATATATATGCTCTAAAATTTAATTGGTTTATAATTTTTTTAATGTTTTTGTTAATTTTGTTTCATATACCCAATCACTATTAAAATAGTTTCAATATTAATAAATAGTTTATTAATAGACGGGTTAGTTCTTAATAATGGTTAAATGTAGGGACCATGGTTGTTATATAAATGAAAAGTTATGAACCATCAACATAAATTATTTATCTATGGACTAACGTCAAAATTTAAGCATGTAGTCCATTGTATTTCACAAACATAAAAATAATAAGAGTAAATTACATAGATGGATTATGTGGTTTGTTCAAATTTTGAATTCGGTTCATAAAACAAACTATCTACATATGTTACCTCCAATTTTTCTTTTTTATATCATCCACGATTCCTTCACTTAACAAAGTTAATTAACATTCATTATGAAGAGTTAATTCGCCCATGGAAAAAACTATAAGAACAAAAAATGTCATCTATCGAAAATAAATTATGCCATTTATGTGTTTGTAATCTTTTTTTATCAAATTTTTATATACATCTAATGGTAAGTTAATTCTTAAAGTAAAGTACGTATTAAATAAAAATATTTATTTATTTAAAATATTATTAAATTTAGAAAAAGAAAATGTTCAAAAATCTCAGGTTTGAAAAAATAAAAATAATTTACATATTGTTTGATTTGGGACATGTAATATGCAAGGAAAACATTGAAATTTAAGGACGGTTAACGTGACATTATATATATATATATATATATATATATTCAAATTACAAATAGTTATGATTAAATAAACACCAATTTTGCAAACAATTAAAAAAATAGTATTACAACAAAATTAGGTTTATGTGATGAAAAAAAGTAAGCATCTTAATAAGTTATTTTATAACACTTAATAAGATCACAAGATAAAACGTCTTATCTAAAGACGTGGCAATCAGTATTACATGATTTTTTTTGACGTTCTAATAAGTTTTTTAGACATTTATAATACAACGTGTCACATTAGAAATTTTGTATGACACTATTTTAAAAAATCATGTAAAAACAAGCATCTTATTAAAAGAGGTTTTTAGGCAGTTAATTTTTTTTACGTAATATAAATCTGATTTTTTGTGGTGATTTTTCCCCCTTAATCTACACGCCCAATGGCATTGACTCTTGAATCATACAATCCATACCATAAAAAGTTATATTTTCACAACGTATACAATTTCACTATGTAATTTTCGTTAACAGATTTCATCACCGCGCAACGCGCGATTCACACCTAGTTATATTAGAAGGAATGACGAGAAAGATGTAGTTTTAACATTATTCAACAACATTGTAAATACATGCCTATGGAAGAGTTATATGTGAAACAAGTCTAAGGGGGCGTTTGGTTGGGGGTATTGAGGGTCAGGAATGGGAATGATGATGAAAACTGCTGTTTGGTTTGATATTATATTATGGAATCATTCCTGCAGATCCATTAATTTCCATTTCTGACCAAATTGGGGGGAATGAAATTTTTATTTCTACTTGGTTCTTTTTTCTATGCATTGTTCCATCCATGGATGTTAAATGAAACATCTTTTTGTATTTTCAAGTTGGGAAAACATATTTTTTTAATATGAAGCAATTTTTCATTGATTATATTGGGTTAACCAAACAACATCAATGCAATGCTCATTCCTATTCCCATTCTCCTGCATTCTCATTTTCATTTTCATTCCCATTCCCTGAAATGAACCAAATGCCCAATTAATCATGGTAACATGTGAGGTTCATGCAATGAGTTGCAAGAAATTCGTCAAAGCATTGCAAATATAAACAAGATGCAAATAATGTCTATTAAACATAAATAACTGAAGTGTGTTAATTGGATGTTATGGATTTTTGTTGCTAGTTATATAAATATGGTGTAAAAAAAAACCTTTGTAATTGCTATTTGCTACTAAGATGAATTCTATCGATATTCCCTTCTATAAGGATTATGCAAGTGAAGTAGGGGGTAACAATAGATGATGTATGAGTGATGAGTAGATGTGAGCAACAACATCCAATTTAATATAAACAAAATGTGTTTGGTGGTTTGTTTTAGTTATGTTATAATAATAGAATCATGTCAATGGTTTGTTTTATTAAAACATCATAATGCTAACAATATGTCTGTGGTTTATTATAATTACACGATGTTAAAATGGTTGAGTTTTGTGAGAAGTTGAGTTAATATAAGAAGTTCGAGAAACGGTTATCAACCATTAGATGCACATTATGATGAAATACACCAAGATGCATTACACCAAGTCCCGCATATCATACGTGATTTATAGGTGGACTTGAGATTAAAATTGATAAAGGGTTCAAATCTAATTATCATGCTCCTCAAATTAACTCAAAATCTCACACTTTTTCATCATGTTAGATTTGGGTACTTTTAATAATTTTTTTTTGTTTTAGTTATATAATTTTAGAATTGAGCAATTTTTAAACATATTGTTTTTGATCATTTTATATAAACCTGGCAAAAACTGATACGACACGTTAACACGACACAAACTCAACACGAAATAAACAGGTTTGGTAACATATTTCAACCCGTTTATACATATGTGTGTGTGTATATATAAACTTTTTTTAACCTTTTACTAATTTACGATTTATTTGGATTTTATTGTAATAATGTTATTAGATTTGGTTCAAACTTATAAGTTTAAATTATAAAATTTGGATTCCCAACTTTTTATTTTTTATTTTATAAATGTTAAACATGCCAACCTGTTTGTTAAACGGGTCGGGTTAGGGTTGAGATTTCTGATTCGTTTATTATACGGGCCAAACATTTTCAACCCGTTTAACTTTAAACCCAACACGACACGTTTACCAGGTCTAATTTCATATTTTTTTTGGAAGGGTGTCCGGGCCAAAGCCCGACTAATCCCCGGCAATTTTGGAGACTAAACATTGCCCCACTTAAATGTCATCAGGCATGCGTACAGGAAGACTCGAACTCGGTTAGGACGCTATGAACCCCCGAACGATAACTAATGCACCGTAACACTGTTAACCTAATTTCATATTTATACTAGCTTATAAACACTTTTTTACAAAAACAATTTGTTAATCAGTTAGATTATCCGCTACCGGCTTGCTTTTCAAGCTAATTTAATCAAAAAATTAGTATAACCCCCAATCCCATCATATATATAATAATAATAATAGACATATACATACACATATACATACAGGGTTGTTGTTATATGGGATTGGAGTTAAGGAGTATATTTTCCCAACTTTTGCCGCGTAGGAGAGGAGGAGGGTATGGTATGCACTTTTTTGCTTCTTTGGAGGTTAAAGCAAATCTAGAGAAACCAGAATTTGCTCAAACCCTTCTCTGCTCTTCCTGCCAAATTCTCTCTCAATAAGGTAATCTATTCCATCAATTTCTCTTCTTTCTCTCTAATTTACGCCTTCGATTTCCTAACACTTCTTTTTGGACTGAAAAGAAAAGAAAAAATCATGATTCTATCTGTTTAGAGTTTGTGATTATTACGTTGATTATGTCTATTTCGTTGTGTTTTTGTTTAGTTGTTTTAGTATATCGGTTGTGATTTTGCTTGATTATGATGATTTGAAAGGTTTATGTTCTTTTGCTAGGGTTTGCGATTAGGGTGTTGTTGAGTTCAAAGTTGTTATAATATGAAACTGAGGGTTTTTTTTGGTGTGGATTTATGGCAGGCGATCATTGATCATTGAGAATTGAGAAGAGGGAAGGATTTAGGTTAATATTGTTATAGTTATTGTTTTTGATTGAATGGGGAAAGGTACCAAATGCAAGTCTGGGTCCCACCAGATATTCAAGGATAGGGCTAAGAACCGGGTGGAGGACCTCCATGGAATGTTTACGGATCTGCAGTCGGCAAGGAAGGAGAGCCGTAGCATCGATGTGGCTGTGCTTGAAGAACAGGTGAATCAGATGCTTAAAGAATGGAAGAATGAACTTAATGAGCCTTCCCCTGCTTCTTCTTTGCAACAGGTTTGGCTTATTGTTAATTAAAACATGTTCTTGTTGTTGTTGTTTATGTGTAGGTCTTGTTTGGGTTGCATGACTGTGCTGGTATGTACAAGATAGTGGGGTCATGTGCCAGTGCCACCACTAAATTGTTTCGTGGTGGTGGAAAAATGAGAGGCTATAATAACATATCAAAACTTAAAAATTGAGTTCCGATGGTTTACAATGGTGGAGCACAAAAGGCTAACTGTAAATTGTTGAAGTTGGATATGATTTCTTAGTGTTTTGTATTGTATTTTGTAACTATGTTGATTTCTATATTGCATAATTTATTAAGTGCCACAACTGAAATAGTTATTGGTCTGCCTCTGTTGGTAATATCTGATATGGTACAACCCGGGTTCGAATCCAAGGGGAGTCAATTTGAGGGCATGAGGAGTACCCAGTCCTTGGGCTGGTCCAGTCATAGACTGGGGCTGCGCCAGCCCAGTCAAAGACTGTCGTTGGGTTCTAGTCCAGCGTAAGCTGGGCTAGGGCAGCGGCGGATTAGTGGGCTGCCCGTGGATGCCCGATACCGCCAGGGAGGCGTGCGTGCATGCGTGTGTGTTCGTGGTAGTCGTTCGTTGGTTTGATGCCGCTATGCCTTCCAAAAAAATGGTACAATCCATAGTGGTGGAAGGGTGGCATGAGTAGTATTACTATTGATTAGGCTTCTTTATCTTTTATCGGTTTGTCTTGTTTGTAACTTTGTGCTGTGGGGATATGTTTTGGGCCTCCTGCTGCTAGTGCGCTTCTTGTCCGTGAAAGCAAAAACTACTTCTAGATGCTGTGTTAGTGTGGCTTAGGATGCTGATGGATTTAATGTGCACTATCGATGGGGATATTAATATTCTTGATTTTTTGAAGCAGGGTGCAAGTGTGGGACCTTTCTCTCCAGACATTAGTAGGCTTCTGCAGCTATGCGATGAGGAAGATGATGCAACCAGTGGACTAGCTGCCCCTAAACCTGATCCCGATGGCCAGAAAGTTGGTGAAAATGCAGCTTTTCATCAGGTGACTATCTGTTCTACTGATCTATTTGCTTGAGATATGTTTACACCTTTTTGATTGTGGCAAGTAGCTGATAAGTGTACAGGAAATTGGTAGGATAATGGAAGGATCTGATTGTGGAATGAGGTTTTTTGTGTTTTGGCAGAATTGGTTGGTCGTTGAATTGTTGTGAACACCTAAACTCAAATCACTTATCCATGCTCATGAATGCTATTGCAGGCTGTAGTAGGCAGTTCCTTATGGTGCATATGTGCTTTTGTTGCCCCCCTGCTTTAGCCTAACGGGTAAGGAGGTAGGTATCTTTGTAGAACTAGTGGGAGGTCTGGGGTTAGGCTCCAGGCATCATCAAACTTCTCTAGAACATGTGATTTACCTCCCCCATAATGGTCGTGGGATCGGACATTGGGGGTGTTCCAGAGGGTGGCGTCATACCCTTTTTGAAGACTGCTTTTATTAGCCAATGCATCATTAGGATTAAGTTATATAGAGTCTTTTGTAATTGAGAAGTTAGCCCGTTATTAATACAATTTTTAGAATAGTACAAATGAATAATTCTTTGTGATTTCTAGTGTTCTTGTGTTTTCTATATCTTTTTTCATCTAGTTGATAACCGGCCTTCTGTTTTTATCTTGAGTAATTGCCTTTTGATCACTAAGATCTTCTTTGTTGTAGGTCTTTTTTTTTTGCGTTTAGATATACTACTTTCTCTGTGTTACTTGTTATCCTCTGGTCCTATGTATTTGCTTCAAAATAAAAGATCTGTTGTGCATCAGGAATTTAGTTAAAGCAAATGTTCTGCTTTGAATGAAAATTCTAATAACAGTTTGTTTTTCTAATCTCTCTTTTCAAAAGAAGATTACAGTTTCTATTTTGAAATCCAATCTGTTTATTCTGAAATTCAGAGATAATATAAACAGTTTGTTTTGGAACTCCATATTTTGTTATTTATTTTAACAATGTTATGGTTTAATATAGTTACCGATTTTTTTCAAGTGAAGAAAACATTTTTTTTCATAATCATGCTTTATGCTAAAAAGATCTTCATATACCACTTAATTTAATATACGGGTTATATTTCCGGGATGGATTATCACTATCATGCCAAACCAGCTATATCTCAGGTTTGTAACCTGCATATGTTACAACAAGAATTGTGATAATTTAGAGAAGACAGTTAAATGACTATTTGAGATTCAAAAACTTCCCATACATGAAAGGGTTGCAATTCATTCATGACATATGATGCAGAAAAGTTATTGTTTGCTAATAAATGAGTGTCTGTTTGATATATGGCCAAGGGTGTGAAGAGTATTTTATCTTTATCCTTGTTATAGGCTGCTGCAGGAACTCTCTCTGATTATATGGTGTAAGCCACATGGGCTGTTACTTTACAAACTGCAAGAAATTATTAAGAGAGTAAAGATTTAACTCAAAATAAGGCCATTTTTTACTTTAAAAGTCAACTTGTTAATTTAGGTTCAAAACCGACAAGGACCAATTTGGTTATAGAAAGGCATTGATGCCTCTTATTGACATGATTTTCAGAAGATCGATTTACTTGTTTTGAATTTTCTCTTCTCTATCTCTCAATGGACATGGATGGAGATGCTAAATGAATTTTATTGAAACTTTCTTCTATTTGTGTATTCATGTGTTAAACCCTTTTCAACTATTATATTATTAAACATTTTATGATGTAAACCTGTGAACCATATTTCTTTTAATATCTTAAGGTTCTACTTTCGCTTATAGTCGGTTCCTAACATCAGTGATTTCCATTGGCTTCCAAGGTGAAGTGAAATCTTGCCCATTTTACTTGCGATTTTTTTGTAAAGGTGTTAGAGGCAACTGTAAGGTTGCTAGTGGATCCTAACTTCCGACACGGCCTCACTATATGTAGCCATAGGATGAATATGATCAAACTATACCATTAGGAGCTCCTCTGATCATGGGAACTTCAGTTACTAAGCCTTAGTTTTCCATTTTCTTTGAAACTTTTATCCAATATTCTTAGGGTACCCTGTTCTAGAAATGTCTGATTTTTGTTGGGAGGTTGGTCAATTCTTTGTTTCATGATCCGGTACATCTCTATGATTTGACAAATTTAATTTTTATGTCACTTGTTTTTAGCCTTCTCTAATTGGATTAAAGTAAATAATATTCCTGTTCATAGTAAAATAGGTCAAGGGTTGCTAAACTTACAAAATTTTATTCCACTTCCTTGCACAAATAGAAAAATTATCTACCGCACATGTGCACTATCATGAGTGTATAAATTTACCAACTCATGGTATATTGCCATATTCACTAAACAGGAATTGATATATCTGGTCCCATACAAGATGCAAACCCTTTTCACCTGGTCTAATTGGGTAACTGCATAGTGAGGATTGAATGCTTGCTTCTGCTATTCAAGGCAAAGTATTTATGTATATAATATTTACAAAATGAAACAGATTGGTGTTGACAACTGGTCTAGAATTATATACTTTACAAAAAATGTGGGGATGGTTTTGACCATCTTACACTTTACTGGTGGCATTTTCTATTCACATGGCTTTTTTTTATTCGGAGAACTTGACATAACAATCAGCTGGTAATGTGCGACCCTTGACCATAACCGAGTGTTTTTCAAACCTAAAATTGAAGGACTTTGCATGCTTATTTATTGTTTTCATCTCATGTTTTGAGTTTTAACCTTCATGGAGATCACTTCTTATATTTAGCGTAGTGTGCACACTTTATGCTAATTTTTTAGTCTGTCTGTCTTAAAAACCAGACAGCTATAATTGCAACAAATGCCAATTTCATGTCTTAGTACGACACTTGTACCATTGAGTATTAACCTAGTAAGGCTTACACCACATTGATTACTTACGAATGATGTAATAGTTACAGGATTTTGCTGTTACTGAGACGGGTCAGGAACAAGGGTTCCAATTGGTTGATCAATGCAAAGGATCTGCTTCAGGTGTTAACAATATAGGAGGAGTACAACATAATATGGGTGTTCCTACTGCTACTCAGCTGGATTATTTTTCATTTGATTTGCCTCAAGACTTTGAGCAGACCTTTTTTGGTGGGTTCGGAGAAGATGCTTTACCTCAGATGAATGGATTTATGCCCACCACCATTTGCCCTCCCCCTTCTGCTTTCTTGGGACCAAAATGTGCTCTTTGGGATTGTCCCAGACCTGCCGCACAAGGCTGGTGCTCTGACAGGCCTGGGTTTCCTGACTATTGCAGCAGCTTGCATGCTGCAATTGCTCAAAACGAAGGACGGTTTGGGATGACACCTGTCATACGACCTAAAGGTATCGAGTTGAAGGATACTTTGCTTTTTGCTGCTCTTAGCGCCAAGGCTCAGGGAAAAGATGTTGGTGTTCCCGAGTGTGAGGGGGCAGCTACGGCAAAATCCCCATGGAATGCACCTGGTTAGTTTCTTTTCCTTCTTTCTCATGCTTATTGCTTACTACAAAAAAGAAAAAGATTGGCTTTATAGGATGCCAAGTATGTTTTAATGTCTTAATAGATGGTTTTAGGACTTGAGTTTATAGGATCAAACAATTATGTCTTTAACAAATATTTTAGGACAAGTTTGAAATGAAGTGTTCTATTAGTCTTTTTTATAACACTTTTGAGGAGTGTCATATGAACACATCTTTTATAGCACACTTGTTTCCTATTAGACACATTTTCAAATAATGTTATATAAAAAGACTAATATAACGTTCTATTGCGGAAGTACTCTAAAAAACTTGTTAGGACGTGCGAAAACATATTAAGTGAGTGCCTTAGGTGCTGTTTGTTTTTTAAGTGGTGCTGAAGACGGAAACTGAATCTTACAAGACTGTTTGTTTTCTTGAAAACTGTCAAACATCTGAATCTTTTTTCTAAGGTACTATTTTATTAAAAGCATTATTCATAACAACTAAAATCGACTGAAATGAACAATCCAAATTAATTAATGAATTTATAGAACAATCCAGCAGCTTAATGAGCTTTATAGAACAATCCAAACAAGCTTAATGAGCTTTATAGAACAATCCAAACAAGCTTAATGAGCTTTATAGAACAATCCAAACAAGCTTAATGAGCTTTATAGAACAATCCAAACAAGCTTAATGAGCTTTATAGAACAATCCAAACAAGTCCAAGCTTAATGAACAATCCAAACAAGTCCAAGCTTAATAAAATAGTAAAAAAGTGAACAAAAAGTGGCTAGGGTATCACTTTTTGGTAAGTGGTTATTAAGTGATACGTGGCACTTATCACTTAAAAAACAGTCTTATTGGGAAAACCACTGACCGATAAGTGGTTATACCCAATAAGTTCTAATTAAGTGATAAGCCCAAAAAACAAACAGCCCCTTATTGTAACACCTTCATATAGGACACATAATCGTTTGGTTCTAATAAAGCAGTTTATTAGGACAATTAGAGATATTTGACGACCTATAAAGTTAATTTTGTTCTATACTTGACATTTTCCCCTTTTATTGGTCATCTTGTTTCAGAGCTGTTTGATCTCTCGGTCTTTGAGGGTGAAACAATACGTGAGTGGTTGTTCTTTGATAAGCCTCGAAGGGCATTCGAGAGCGGGAACAGAAAACAGAGATCACTCCCGGACTACAACGGGCGTGGTTGGCATGAATCAAGAAAACAGGTGATTAACGAATCTGGGTGGCTGAAGAGATCCTATTACATGGACCCACAGCCGATGAAGTTCTTGGAATGGCATCTGTATGAGTACGAGATCAGCAAATGCGATGCGTGTGCCTTGTATAGATTGGAACTGAAGCTGGTCGATGGCAAAAAGAGTCCAAAGGGAAAGATTGCTAACGATTCAGTAGCTGATCTACAAAAGCAAATGGGAAGGCTTACTGCCGAGTTCCCATTGGAGAATAACAACAATAAAAGGTCTGTTAAAGGGAGGGGAAAGAAAGACAACTCCTCCAAGCCGATAGCGGCAAACGATGGGATTGATTATGGAGGAAATGCGCCATTTAACTATCTTGTGGACGACGTGGGTGGCTACTACTTGACGTAATTGAAGATGGTTGTTGACTCGAGAGGTAATGATGTTGTTTTTACTATACTTTTGTTTTTATCTCGTATTATTTGAGGTGAAATTCCGAGATTGAAGTTATCGTGTGTTTTTAGTAGATGGGATTTGTGAAATGTGCTTGATTTTTATGGCGGAGCACGAATCTAACTGTTCGAAGATGGTATATGAAAAGTGAAGACGGGGGCGACTTGGACCGGCTTTTTCTTGTTATGATGATGGTAAAAAAACACACAAACATTAGTGTTTTATGTCTTTAATTAGGGTGGGCAAAGGCAAAATATGATTATAAGATTTGCTACAAAACTTAAAAAAGATTTTGATGGTGATTGGAGTGGAGAGCATCATCTTGGTGCTCAAAATCAGAAGCTATCTGTAACTTGTGGCTAGTTCAGTTGGTATATATATGAATTGCATTTAAAAATTCTGGTTGTGTTGAATTTGAGTTTTGAGGTCTTTGGTTCTATACTTGATGCTGCTTCCTTCCACATTCCTTTTCTGGTAATTTAAAGCTAATTTGTCATTAGTATTTATAGTGTAATATTTTTTTTTACTTATGTTGATACTTTTAATTAGAGGTGACCAAATCGCCATCGGTTACCATTGAAGATAATTTCTTGTTAAGGGACTAATAGTTTTTCAGGGTGTGTTTGGTACGCAAACAGGACATGACGGAACATGACAGAACAACTGTTTAATGTTTGGTAAGACATAACAAGACTGGACAAAACAATGCATAATTGGTTAAATGATCAATTTACCTCTAGCGAGTTTGTGTTTTTTTCTACCAAATAAACGATTACATTGACAAAGATTGATTTATGCTATGAGATGGAGTAATTCATATTTTGTAGTAAAGCAATTAAACAAGTGTATAATAAGCAACAGATGATTCATATAAACAAAGATAAATTGAATGAAAACAAAAAACAAAACAAAATTACTATTATTGAAGATCCTGATTGATAAACTTATGAATCCCTGGCCAAGCCAAGCCTTCTCTATGAGGCCTTACAAAGAGAAATCGATAAAAAGTTGAGACATGAATAGGCAGGCGTATATAGGGTTTAGAGTTGATCGATTCATGGTTTAGGGAGAAATCAATCGATTTTAAGGTTCCCTTGAAGAGGCAGGCATGAAAGGAGATGTAAGCATTGACAATCTTCGATTTGAACTTGGATTCCAAAGCCTTCAACTTCATAATGAGAGGCGTGAAACGACTTCAGTATGAGAGGCGTGAAACGACTTCAGTATGAAGGCGTGAAGTAAGAGAGGGTTGAGGGGTATATACCATGTCGTGTTCCACTTAACTCTAGGGGTAGAAGGGAACAAGTGTGTTCCACTCTTGTTGTAATTAGTTGTAGTGTGTTCCATACAAATGCATGCAACATGAGACAAACTTGTTCTGTTCTGTCATGTCTCTTCTTGTTTTGCATAGAAAACCATTCTTAAAGGACATGTTACAAGGTTTGGTTCAAGGACTAGTTATCGTTTTAAAAAAGAATAATATAATTTTTTTTAAGTAATCATCTTTATGAATTTCTTCAAATTTGCAAGATTTTAAGCTTTTTCTTTCTTGTTCTTTATTTTAGAGAATCTTATAGAACAAAAAAGTAGACAAAATCTCTATTTCTGAGAATCGGTTATGTGATAAAAGATGAGGATGATTTTTTTTACCCATTCGGATTGATGAGATTTAAGTTGTTATTGTTTTATATGAAGTTTATCTCAAATTAATATTAAAGTCTTCAAATTTAAGAAATTATTAAATTACATTTTGTAATTTTCATAACTTGTAATTGTCTGAGTTTAGAAAATTATAAAAACTCACTTGCACACAATACATTTTCTATGGATGTATTAGATACTAGCATAGTTGTGTCCAATGCGATTGTTGTTGTGTTGAGTTCGAAGTTTAAAAAAATTACTTGAATTTTGGTTTAAAAGAACACTGTGCCGTTTGTGTCGGTAAACTAATAATGCATGTCCAAAGTTGAGTTTCAATAAAAAATAGTCAAACAAGTTTTTGTTGTAAAAAATAGTCTTTTAGGTAAACTTGAAACCAAATTGGGGTCACATTTTCAGCCATGTGACCCATCCATGGTTCGAGTTGCTTCATGAACCGAGTAGTTATGACTTGTTCATATCAAATTTCCAAGCAAATAACGAACCATGATTCTGAGTTGCCAACAAAGCCATCCATTAATATAACAGTAGAACACTCTTGATCGTTTATACCACACCAAACATCTTACTAGGACTGTAATCAGTTTAAAAATTTTAACGAGCTACTAGCCTCAACTTGATCTTGGCCCTTGGATACACTCATTTAAATTAACGAAGTGAGCTTTGTACCATCAATATTTGACTACGGAAACTCAATTAACTTTTAAAGTCAAGCCAAGCAAGCACAAGCTTTCTCGATCCAAACATGTTCATAAAATCATACAGTAAAACTTTAAAGCTCGAGCGAATAACCATTTGTGTGAGGCCAGCGTTTGCAAAAGAACAACATAAAAATTGATTTGTGAACTCAAAGAAACAAGCCTAAACAATCATTTTAGTCAGAAACAGAGTAAATAATGATCACTTTTGGGACTAAATATTTACAAACTTGTTTATTATGCATGTTTTATAAGATGAGATCAGTAACAAACTTAAGTTCCACTTGCAGTAATTAGGTTCACTCTATACCAAAACCATGTGGTACATACATACATACATACTTATAAGTGAATTATAATGTTTCTCTAATCATCTTCAACGGGCACCCCATCATCGTCAAGAGTGTTAACACGCTCACATTCATCAATCCATTCCTATATCTGCAAGTTTTCAACATTTTGGTTCGCTCAAACTCAAAGCGGTCAAAGAGACTAAGAGAGAAGAGGGTGTTGGGTATAGAGTGCTGCACTTACATGTCTATTGCCTCTGTCAAAGCTGCAAAACAAAAAACAAAAAACGATTAATAACATATTCTTTTTGATTCGTATGAAGACACTTGTATTATGTTAAAGATGTTCATTATTCTCGTTCTAACAAGTCAGAAAGGGAGGACAGCCGAGGTCCTAGAGTGCGCCACGTGGCATATTCACTCTGAATAATCATTTATTATTCAGAGTGAATAACACAACATTCGGTGTTATTCAGAGTGAATAATACTGAATAATACAGAATGATGTGTTATTCACTCTGAATAACACTGAATGTTGTGATTATTATTCAAAGTGAATATGCCACATGACGCACTCTCGGCTATTCTCACGTTCACAATGAAAAATGAGTTTTCATTTGAACCTGACCTGTGATGGTAGTGCTGAAGTTCTCTTGACAAATCCTGCAAGATGCCTCGCCAATCAAGTTCTTCATGTCACTGAAATTAGACGAGCAACCATGATGAGCTCCTTTGAATGGACACATGGTTGTAACATTCAAAAACATCTCTACAGCAAGTAGTTCTCATTTAGATGCTTGACTTTTGAGGGAAAAATGATATGAAAAAAGTAAATAAATACTTACATGCGACATTCGACGCTTGTGCCATGGTTGCAGAAGGGGCAGCTAAATACAGTGTCGAGTTTGTCCATCCGCTTCTTAGCAGCAGGCTTTGCTCTTGACTTCCTCTTCCCCATACTTGTTCAGGTACCTTTCCTGTGACCATGATCACCAAAATTTAAATTACACCTATAGCAGCTATATAAAGCTTCTTTAACAGACCAAAATGCATTAAATTAGGCCATATATAAAAGATGTAAGCCATATATTAAGCCATATCTTATTAGGCATTAAATTGGTACATGTTAGACAAAAGTACATCAATGTCTAAATAATGGGATGGAGGGGTAACCATGCTTTAAACTAAGGGGATGTTTGTTTCATCTTATTCCATTAAGCCGCTATCAAACAGTCATGTATAGCTGACCCAACGAGCTGCAAGTCCCATTAAGCTTCTTTCAAACAGACCCTAATTAACTAATTTATGTATATGAAAGAGACGAATGTGTAACAAGCAAGTTGCTGTTTTTGAAATTCATGCCTTGATAGAAAGAAAGTGAATATACATTGTAAGTTGAGAGCTACATAACCATTCTCCATACATTGCATTTATATATTCTCTTTGTATCAAAGATGCCATTAAATATAGCTACAATCAACACACCAAACAAACTACCTGTTATGTCCTAACTACAGGGATCATGACTAGGGTTTTCTTTTAACTTTTTCTTATAGGAGGTAAGAAAGGGGGTTTGATTCCATAATATTACCACCAAACTAATATATATATATATATATATAGAGAGAGAGAGAGAGAGAGAGAGGGAGAAAACAAGGATCATAAGAGAATTATATCTATCTATTTGAACGAACATGAGAACTAAAAAATCATTTATGATTTTGCATTAAATTTTGAAAACGGCCACCCGGATGACTTTGACTGCAAATTGCGGAGTCTCGTGAATCATATAAGTTTGTACACGAATCATATATGATTTTCTTAGTTCTCGTGCTCTTTTAAATAGATATCGTTCTCGTTTAAACGTACCCCTATATATATATATCACATGCAAAAATTCCCAACGCGATACAGTTTGATGCAGGGAAGATTTTTGAAATATCGCATAAAAAGAAGTATTAAAACCGAACCTTGAGAATGATCGAAAGAAAAGCAAAATCAAGAAAACCAATCCAACGTACGTATCTATAATCTGCAATTAAAAAAGAAGATAATTAATAACAATATTAATCTTAATGTTAAAGACAAATCGAGTAATTAACTTAACAAAATCAAACGAAATATGAACCTGATCAGATGAAATCAATTAAGTCGAGTTGAGGGACGAATGATTTTGGGAAATTTTGATATAGGAGGAGAAAGTGGATGGAATATGAATTAATATATTTGATGTTATTAAGCTTATGATTCAGGCTAACAACGGTCTTGGATAAGGGTAAAAAAGTATCCGTTTTAACTAACACCTATATAGGTAGGTAAATTAAGGATTTGGTCCATGTAGTTTTAACTTTTATTGGATTGTATTTTTGTTTATTATAAGATACTAAGATAGTGAGAAAAGTTTGAGAAACCTAACAAACAAATTATCATATTTTTTGAATGTTTATGTTTCTAAACTATTCTTTTAGAACTATTAATTTTAAAAAAATGTTAAAGAAAAGGTTTTTTTTTTAATAAAAAAATCATTATAACTTTCTTATTTTTAATAATTAATTTCTTCTAAATAAATAAACAATCAAACTTTTAAAAATTATTTATTTATATTCTTTTAATAAAAAAAGATTAGCTGTAGTCGACTAACAAGATTTTAAAGTAAAAATATAACTATATCAGTTAAAATTAAGTGAATATAAGTAGAAATTTTCTAAAAGTTTCATGATTTATTTTATTGAAAAAAATGTTTAGAAACTTATTCATTTAAAATGAGAAAGTTTAATGATTTTTTTGTTCAAAATAATAGTTCAATGATTTAATCATTTAAAAGGGAGAAGTCCAAAAAAACCCAATAAACTATTCCATTTTGAATGGTTAAGTCCTTAAACAATTTTTTTGAACACGAAAACCATCAAACTTTCTCATATTGAATGATTAAGTCACTAAACTATTCTTTTAGATGAAAAAATCATTAAACTTTTTTCGTTTTGATTGATTAAGTCCCTAAACATTTTTTTCAACAAAATAAATCATTGAATTTTTAAAAATTTGCTATTTATAGTTGTTTAACTAAACTAACATAGTTATATTTTACCTTTAAAAGCTTCATAGTCGGTTACATTTAATTTTTTTATTTTTCTTAAAAGAGATAAGTAACCAATTTTTGAAAGTTTAATGGTTTATTTATCAAAAAGAAATTGTTTGAAGACTTAGGCATTGTTTGGCAAAAATAAGTTAACTTATAAGTCACCTTATAAGTCAAGTACATGTTTGGATGACCATAAGTTAGCTTATAAGTTAGCTTTTTGAAAAGCTACTCTCACTAATCTTTTGGTGACTTATGTGACTTTTTGTTTTTTTATTCCAAATATACCCTTGTAAGTTTTATACTATTAATTTTTAAACATGTCTTTTTTTGTCATTTTACAGTCATAAGCTACCTTATCAGCTAGTTTTTGCCAAATGCAACTTATTATCAGCTAGCTTATCAGTCACCAGCTAGCTTATCAGTCATAAGTTATCTTATCAGTCATAAGTTATCTTATCAGTCATAAGCTACCTTATCAACTAGTTTGTCAAACATAGCCTTAATCAATCAAAAAGAAAAAGTTTAATGATTTTTTCATTCAAAATAATAGTTTAGTGACTTAATCATTCAAAATGAGAAAATTTAATGGTTTTTTTTTTTCAAAAAAATTGTTTAGAGACTTAACAAATCAAAATGGAATAGTTTGTTGGGATTTTTTAGACTTTTCCCTCGTTTAAATAACAAAATTTTGGATGTTACAATGTTCATTAGCCAACCTTATTTATTTAGGTGACATAAGATAGGTTTTCAACCTTGTTACTCCCATGTTCAGTATACACATTACTTTACTTGTATTGTGGAACATATTTTGTTAATTTGATTACATCCTCTGTAATGCCGTCAAAACTCATAGCACAATATTGTCCGCTTCGATACGATATCACGGGAACAACCATAGATACGATCTCACAGCTTTGTTTCTGACGACCAAGTGAAAACTTCTAGGATGAGAGAAGGGAAATAAGAAGAAGAAAAAAACATACCGACTAAAGTACCCTCACGTGATACATACACGATAGGCTGTAAACAACTAAAACAAACAACGTTAGTGAGAGGAACCAAAGCCAAAATAAAATTACATAACATAAATAACTGTATTCGAGTTACGATAGTTTAGGAACAAAAATATTGAAAATTACAAACATATTAAAAAGCAAAAATCAACTTTGATGATCACAAACACTAAACCATATTCCCAAAACCCTTGCTAACTTGCGCCGTTCCTAGCTCCTAAAATGAACCAATCATTCTCTCTATGAAAAACCTTCATAATTCCATCAATGGCTTCCTTAATTCATCCCCTTCCTGTTCGACTTCAGGTCTTCCCTTCAAAATTCAACACCCTTTCCTCCAAAAGCTTCATCTTCCTACCCTCAATTCCCCTGAAACCTCCTCCAATTTCCCTCACCGTACGATTTCGAGTTCGCTCTTCTCCCACTCCCACACCGCCGCCGCCGCCGCTGCCGGAGACCCAACGATACATCCTCGATATCCTCGACGGAGAAGATGTTACGTCGTTACCGTGCGTTCGGACCTACGAGAATGACCTGGGCCGCCTCACTGTTGTCGGAGATGTTGACTTGGACCAGGCTCTAATGGCGGCCGCCGCCGACGGCGGTGAGGCCGCCGACGAGCACATTGCTCATGGTTTGGATGTTATGGTGGCGGAGACGGTGTTTCCGGGCCAATCCGATGAACACAGCACCATCTCCACCAGACTGGTTAGTTAGTTAGTTAGTTACTCTCAATAACCTAATAATCTACTATTCATGTGTGAATGTTGAATATCCTATGTGAATCTTTGAAGAATTGGTGTGAATAATTTCAGTTCTAGGAAGTTATTATTTTGTAAATAATAAAAATCCCAATAATTGTACAGCATGAAGTAGGTTGATAAAGAATGAGTAAATTCAACAAACATGTGTTTCTTGAATTTTGAGATGACTTTAAAGTCTACATGTAGAATGAAGATCATATCCCAAATTCCCAATGTGTAGCTTTGTTTTAGCCTAGAAAGCTATGTTGAAAGTAATGAGGTAAAATTAAAAATGCTATTTTTTTGCTACATTGGCAATATTAGGGGTGAGGTCGGTTCCAAACTCGGACGGGGACCAGATCGGAACCGGGATGGACCGAAACCGGGGATAAATCCGGGGACCGGATAGCATATATCAGTACCGGGTTGGACTGAATTCTGGAACGAGTTTCAGAATGTGCCAATTTCACCATTACTAGATAATTGAAACTTCAACAAACTAATTAAAAAGTTTAACAAAACTAAAACTTTAAGTCTTCAACAACATAATCAAATCAAAAGTTAAACGCCTCTTTAATCTTCGGTATTGCTTTTCCGGATTGAAGATTTGATGGAACTGGATTTTCTTTGTAGGCTTGATGGAACTGAATTTTATGAAGGAGAAATAGAAACCAATTTTTTGCTTTTGATTCAAGCAAAAAATCGGTATATAAAGGTTTGAAGAAATCGGTTTTTTGGTATGGATTATAGTTTAGGTTTAGGTAGATTTGGTTTAAATGGATGATCTTATGATAATCATGGTTGGGAAAAGGAATGGTTGCCAAAAATTGAAAAATGACCATTTGTATTCCAAAACCGGTACTGGTACCGAAACCGAATGGGGCCAAATCCGGAACCGTATACCGAACTGGTTCGGTCCGGTTTTTGGGTACATTATCTTCATACCTAATTGGCATTTGGGATAGTCACAAATGAATGTCATATTTGCCATATAACGCCTTAAACGATAAACAACACATCGAACTACGGTAGGAGGTGCTGTGCCAGTACTCCGCCCAAGCTAACCATCTTCTCATTGTCTCGGTTTATCCGAAGTAAACATTGCAAATGCTGCGATTTACCCCAACTATGTTTGATCGTCGGACTGCGGGTGATACACAGTTTTAAATTTCAATTTCTTTCCTTGCAATCTAAACAACTCCTTCCAAAAGCTGCTGTGAAACACTTTATCCCTGTAGGCCATGGTTGCCATCTTTTTCTTTAGGAGATATTTCGGTCTCGAACCCAGAATTATCTTTTTCTGTGCATTGTTTTCTAATTCCGCAATTTTAATACGAAACAGCCGATCGGTTCTATCAGTTTTCTAGTCCTCTGTGCATGTTATGCACATGTGCGTACCAGAAAACTACTTAAGAATTGTTTGTGTTGTGTGCATATTGTACAGATGAATGGTTATTAGGGTGTTCATCAGTTTTTCATCTTTGTATGGTTTTCCCGTGAACCTGACCATATATGTGTTTGTGTGTGTATATATATGATAATTTTTATAGAATGGTTTCTAACTAGTTTTGCTGTGACCTTTTTTGACAGTTTTTGCCAGCAAAAAAAGTCAAAGAAAAAGCTAAAGATCTCCGAAGCTATTTAACGGAAGAAATGCTTTCGAGCACCACATCTACAAATATACTTGCTATGACATTTCGACAAGTGACTTTGAGACAGATTTGGAGTTTTGAACTTCTCTTGTTTAGACCTGGAACAACAAGAAACATGAAAGATCTTGAAAACTTAAGAGAGGTTAGGCACACTCTTTTTTCTTATTCTCTATATCCCAAAAAATGTAGATGTATGCTTTAATAATTGTGATCAAAGAGATCATTGTCCAACTTGATATGTGGACTACTTGAATTTTCAAGAACTATCAATAACAACATTACAAAATAAATTAGAAAAGGGTTTCTAAATAGCTATATGTCAATTCTAGCTATAAAAAAATTACATTCTCTAAGTACAGTCTTTCGTTTTTCATTAATCCGGGTGCATAATATTATATGCAATATGTCTTTATGTGGCTGCTCTTGTTTCTTTTTCTTGTGGCAGGCCCCTGCTTCTTTCACCCTGAGTTCCTCGGACGAACAAGCTATATTCATGCTTGCAGAAGCGATTTCCATTTCTGCCCTTGAAAACACCAAAAAAGATTTTCTTGATAATTCATTAGGAAGATCACCATTTGATATTTTCCGCCTGTTTAAAAAACCCGAAAAATTTGCATCAAAAGATTCTTCTGTCATCTTATACAAAGTATTCGAAGATGAGGTGGTTCAAGGTGCCAAAAGTCTGCTTGAAAAGTTTAATTCAATGAAATCAAGTTATGAGAATAAAGAAACGTCATTGAAGTTTAACTGGTGGCCGTGGTCGGTGTCTTCTAAATTAGAAAAAATTGGTGGTCCTGAATTTAGTGCGTGGGCAAGCGAGCATGTTCCTGCCTATCGATTGCAAATCGACAGTGACAAACTACAGGATTTGAAGTTTGAAGGGTGGAAAGAATCTGCTAAAAATAGGTGGGAAGTCCTTCTTACCCACTCCCAAATGGTATTCCAATTCTCCCTTTATATACCCATATATAAAAATGGAAATCTGAGGAATACCCTGGAAACCCCTTCATGTGGACGGTATGCATTTGTGCATACAAGTAAATCAAGTTGTTTTTTATTTTTTATGCACTTGTGCATAACTGCATATGTATGTGTTCATGTCACATGCACAAGTGCATACCGTCCAGATAAATGGCTACCAGAGTGTTCCTTAGTTTTCCATTTTTTTGAGGTTTTCCCTGAACCTAACCCCATATTCATAAGGGCGTAAACTATCAGCAATCATTGAATAAGGTTTCATACCAAATTTATCAAATTTTTACATAGATCCCACCTCCATACCCCACCTCTGGGTGGGACATACTGGGCTTGTTTGTCTCACACGATGCAACTATTTCATGCAAGATTTAATTTGAATAAACCTTGTTGACGGTTCTTTTATATGGGTGACAATAATTGTATGAACTATGTTTTCAGGTGTGCTTGGCTAACATTCTAGATATGTATTACGAGGATTTATTCACGCTTCCAAATAAGAAATTGCCGTCCAGTGGAGCTACCAATACCAACATGCACATCAAGAAGGTACAAGAGTTCACGTTGGCTTATTGATGTATATTTACCTCTATTTTTTTATTTTTTATTTCATGTATTTTTTTTAAGTTTATTGTTTTATTGTCATATCTTTGTTGCAGCAAAGTAATTCTTTGCTGAAAATGCTATCGACCGTCATCATAAGTGGATGCTTCATCGTTACCATTGGCGCCATGGGTCGGATTTATTTGCCCCATTTCCGTAATGGGCAAAAGCATCTTGGAGGAAATCAACAGTCTCAACCATCACAAACTAAATCAATCCGACTTTGGTCCATGGAATCTAATATGGTATGTATGCACTTTGCCTATATCTCAGAGTGGGATATACTGGGTTCATTTGGTTTGGTAATAATACTCTTGACAACTTGACGTAATGTTTAGCATAACTAATGCTCCATTTGATGTTGATAGTTGGAAGACGTTTGTGTTTCAATCGTCAAAAAAGTTCAGGCTGTTTATGGGTGGAGCGGAGAAATAAGAAAAGAAAGCGGCGGTGGTGTATCGACAGGCCAACTCCCCGACTACATGAGAAGAATCATACAAATCGATTCGAGGGATAACGACATTGCACCAACTCCGATCGATAAAAGAGATGAAGAGATATTGGCATCCGGGCATAAAATTGCAAGTTATCAGGTTTTGTATCTTTTTTTTTTTCCTCCTTGCTATCGTTATTGTACCCTTTATTTTCAATTGCATTATTTGTTCGATTGACTTAATATTTCAGATCGTGTTATCATCCGAAGGGAAAATAGTTGGGTTCCAACCCACGAGCCTTCTCGCTGTTAATAATTGGGCATCACATCCCTTGACGGAAGAGTTATATGGCAGGAAGAAACTCTCCCCTGGTAAGCCAGTTTATAAAGAATCTTTTGTTCGGTTAAAAAAATCTTTTATCTTACGTTTCAATAATCTGGAGCAGGATTCATAGAACCCGCATTGAAAATCAAACAGCCGAGCGAGGTGGTTCTCTTAGAGTTGGTGATGTCGGAAATCAGCGGCTCTAATTTCGTGTTGGTGAGACCCGTTAATGTGCCTGATGAATGCTAGGTGCATGCCAAGATTCAAACTTTTAGCCCTTTTAGGGTAGCTCAACTAGTATGATCTTGGGTTTGCTCCGCGGTGGTTATTGGTTGGACCCTTCTCATGGCCATTGAAGGTTTGTTTGACTGTTAACTTCAGGCGCTGTAGGATTAGTTGAGGTGTACACAAGTTGGCCTGGATGACCGTAGTTATCTAAAATGATTCGAACTCTTGAGTAGGACAAGATTTTGGCTGCATAAACAACATAATTGATTTGTTCTTTTTTGTGAAATTTGATGTATATCCCGAAGGAAATCCTTGTTTATTTTATGGTTTGGCCTAAAAAATTTTGATAGTTAAAGGGGTTCTTCAAAGGATATTTGGTACGTAAATGACACTGGAATGGGTGGGCGAAAGTGACACTGGAATGGGTGGACGAAAGAAGGTTATGTAGTTTTATGGGTAGTTTAGTAATTTACCAATTTTATTATATCTTTGAGATTTGTGTTCCATGTATTTTGGTGTTTTCAAGTTCAGAAATGGAAATCACTTTTGCTAAGGGGTTGTTTGGTTTGTGGAATCCAAATGAACTTGATTGAATTGGAATGACAAAATTCTTTAGACCAAATTCCCTAGTATGTTTGGTTTATGAACTTGATGAAATATTTTGAATTTCACAATTTAGGAATTCATCGTTTCTTGAGTTAAGTGAAGAAAATGAATTCTTACCAGCCAAACATGTGATCAAATTCTATTAAGGCTTTGTTTGGCAAGCATAAGCTAGCTTATAAGCTAGTCCATCCAAACATGTACCAGGAAGCTAGCTTATCAGCTAGCTTATAAGCTAGCTTTTTGAAACGCTACTTTGAGTAGCTTATGAGGAGCTTATTGTAGCTTTTTCCAATTATACCCTTATTAATATTAAGGCTATGTTTGGCAAACGTAGCTTATAAGCTAGCTGGTAGCTGATAAGCTAGCGGATAGCTGATAAGCTAGCTGTTGATTGATAAGCTTGCTAGTAGCTGATAAGCTAGCTGTTGAACAAATTATGTTTGGCAAAAAACTAGCTTATGTGTATGTAAAATGACCAAAAAGGGTATATTTGAATTTAATAATTAGTATTAATAAGGGTATAATTGGAAAAAGCTACAATAAGCTCCTCATAAGCTACTCAAAGTAGCGTTTCAAAAAGCTAGCTTATAAGCTAGCTGATAAGCTAGCTTCCTGGTACATGTTTGGATGGACTAGCTTATAAGCTAGCTTATAAGCTAGCTTATGCTTGCCAAACAAAGCCTAATTATTAAATTCAAATATACCCTTTTTGGTCATTTTACATACTCATAAGCTAGTTTTTGCGAAACATAATTTGTTCAACAGCTAGCTTATCAGCTACTAGCAAGCTTATCAATCAACAGCTAGCTTATCAGCTATCCGCTAGCTTATCAGCTACCAGCTAGCTTATAAGCTACGCTTGCCAAACATAGCCTAAATTTCATGCTAATTCTTACAAAGTCAAATTCATTTAGATGGCTCTTGTTTCAATCTTTTTCAATATCTTTGTTTCTTCTCATACTAATTTTTATTTTCGTTATTCCTTAAATAATTTAACAAAAATATCTAAATACTAATAATATTATGTCTTAATAATATAAAATTTAAGCATTTTGGTTTAAGGTGTAGGTAAATTTATATTGTTTGTCTTGGTTTTTGTTTTGGGAACATAATTTTGATTTCATTTTGTCTTGTTTTTTATTTGGAAACATGATTTTGAAAACTCTATTTTGAGGAACATATAAGTTTTATAATCTATATATCTGTTAGGAAGAATAATGTGGCATCATATTTGCTTATAGAATTTTTCTCATTTTTTTCTCATTTTTTAAATATCAAATAAGCTAAAGACTATTCTACCCTTAAATGAAAATTGCATGTTTTATTATAAGGACTCTTTGACAATTTAACTTAACAATTTAATTAGCTTTAACTTTCATATTGTTTAACTTTCATATGATATTTATTCTACCCTCTTCACCTTCTCATTTATTAATTAAAAGAAAACTTACAACATAATCATCTATAAATTACAACCTAATGTTCCACAAAAAATGTAGACAACAACTTTTAGTTATAGGTTCCTATGATGTATGATTGTTGCTCATTCTTCGTAAAATTTCTCGGTAAGCTAACATCTTTTATGATTTTCGTAACTTATATATTGTTTATGTGTGTCAATCAATATTATTGCTTTTATATTTCTATAAAAAAATTCTATATTATTTTATACGTTTTTGTATATATTCCTTATTGTTATTATTAAAGTTTTTAGTTTTTTATAATTTATTTTCAAAAGTTATTCTAATTGTTATCTTTGATTTTTCGACTTCATACTTCGTAATCGATATTTATGTTAATACTATAACTTTTTTCTTTCATTAAAATGCAAATAATGTTTTTGGTTGTGTATATTATACATAATTGTTAATACATTATTTGTAAATTACATGTTTAGAGTGCGTTAGAGTGTAATGCATTGAATCCATATGTATAAGAGCCGGTCTTTATTTGTTTGGGGCACTAACAAATATATAATAAGGGATATTGATGTCCTTGAGGTGAAACTTGTTAGTTTGGGTATGCAATAACGTTTCGTGACCCTTGAGTTGTAACTCTACGAAATAGGCGATAAAGGTCTGGAATGGTTTGAGGTTGTGATGTTTAAGATGTAACTCAATGAAGTAGGCAATATATGGCATGTGCACTAAACTGGAACCTAAGGTGTAATCCTAATAATATCATTAGGTGACTCCACTCATGTGTACTTGTTACTTTGATGGAAACGGGTCTCTCCCGTTTGTCAAGAGTTATCTCTTGCTTTTGTGTTTCAGTGTGGAACCTTTCGCTATTGAGTTTTATCCATATTTTCGGTAACATTTTTAGTATGAATTATTATTCAGGATTTTGGTTTGTATATTAAACCTCATTTCATGTTTTGAATGTTTTGGGAGTTAGAGTTTGATACATGTTTTTATTGTTTGAGTATTTTTCTAATTCACGCTTTAGGTGAGTTCTGAGTTTGAGTCTCATAATAAAAGAAAGTTTTGGGTTAATGATATTCATTCACGAAAACAATGTGATATGAGAAAG
Source organism: Centaurea solstitialis (assembly GCA_030169165.1). Taxonomy (NCBI): domain Eukaryota; kingdom Viridiplantae; phylum Streptophyta; class Magnoliopsida; order Asterales; family Asteraceae; genus Centaurea; species Centaurea solstitialis. The sequence goes on from CM058041.1 coordinate 92,121,787, forward strand.
ATATTTTTACATCAGTTTATGATTTTAAAAATCGTTATTTAAATAACATTCTTTTGACTTACCATTTTATATAATTGATATAAAACTCTTGAACTAACTAGGTGTTAAGCCTAACCATTTTTATTTGTAGGCATGTGCCTCGGGTCCTTTTTGGGTAAGTAGTGAAAGCGTGCCATAAAGGGTAAGATCTATTGAAATGCACGAGGAGAGTTGTAGCCTATGGGTGGGTGATGTTTCAACACTTTGAGATAGCTACATTGTTTTTGAAAGAGGTATCTTAGACCACATTAGGCCCAGACTAATCCTCGGCAATTTTGGGCCGAAGCCTGACTGCTAAAGCATGCAGCCTGGGGTCGAAGCCCCCGTACTATTGAGCAATGTCCCACACCGGACACAAAGTGAACTTGTAATGTGCTTATAAGGGTCTTGGGCTACTCCATCCATAGCCAATTGGTTTTGAGTTGAAACCCCACAAACTTAATTACATGGTATCAGAGCTAAATTAGGAGCCTTCCTAATCTCTCGATCCGCCTTCCTCTCACCTAGGGCCGGCTGCCTTCTCCCCTAATTGCCACCGTAGCCACTGTGGTACCTTAACCACTGCTACTGCCGTATCTCTGTTCTCTCAATAGCCACCATATTTTCCCTCTTCCTCACAATCTTGATAAACATGATCCTAGTTCTATCTTAGTCGGTAATGGATCTCATATGCCTGTAGTGACCACTGGACATAGTGACCGAGTCGTTGATGCCATTGGCATCACATAATGCTATTTCTTGCACTAGCGATAAACTTGATGTTCTTTGCAATTCTTGTCAAATTGGAAAGCATACCAAGCTTTCGTTTTTTGATTTTAATTCTGTCGTTTCTCACGCGTTTGAAATAATACATTCTGATATTTGGACCTCTCCCATTCCTAGCGTTAGTGGTCTACGTTATTACGTTATTTTTTTGGATCACTTTACACATTACTTATGGGTCTTTCCTCTTAAACAAAAATCTGAAGTCTTCGCCAAATTTCATGAATTTTTCAAACTTGTCAAAAACCAATTCAACTCCACTATCAAATCCTTCCAATGCGACAATGGGGGGAATACAATAACAAACAGTTTCATGACTTCTTTGCCTCAAACGGAATTCAATTTCGTTTCTCGTGCCCTCATACATCCCAACAAAATGGGAAGTCGGAACGCATGCTTCGAACTATTAACAATGTGGTTCGTACCTTGCTTTTTCACTCTCATCTTCCTCCCACGTTTTGGGTTGAAGCCCTTCATATGGCTACACACCTTCTTAACCTCCTTCCCTCTACCTCAATTAACCTTGATACACCTCACTACCGACTCTTTCAAAAACACCCATCTTACTCCCACCTTCGTGTTTTCGGATGCCTTTGCTATCCCCACCTCACCACCCCACATAAATTAGCCCCACGCAGCACACCTTGTGTTTTCTTAGGTTATCCATCCCAACATCGTGGTTTCCGATGTCTTGATCTATCTTCTCGATGCGTAATTATCTCTCGACACGTCATCTTTGACGAATCCATTTTCCCTTTTGGTTCGGTCACGCCAACCGACCCACCCTCCTATTCTTTCCTCGATGATCCTTCAGACACATCTCCCATCATGTGCGATATCCTTCAATCGAATACTCCCACCACTTCTCCCTCACATACCGAAACGCCTACCTCCCCAAACAACCCAGTTGAACCATCTGACCCTTCCACTTCATTACCCACTCCTCCCACTCCTCAACCCACACACCATATGACGACCCGTGCCAAAAGCGGGATTGTCAAACCTATTCAGCGCCTTAATCTTCACACCACATCTATTTCCCCTTTACCCCGGTCCCATCTACAAGCATTACAGGATCCTCACTGGCAAAAGGCCATGAACGAGGAATATCATGCCCTTATCACGAACAGGACTTGGGAACTTGTCCCTCGACCCCCTGGGGTTAATGTGGTTCGATCATGTGGCTCTTTCGCCACAAACATAACTTCGATGGTTCTCTCGCTCGATATAAGGCACGTTTAGTGGCCAATGGTCGCAGTCAGCAGCATGGGGTAGACTGTGACGAGACTTTCAGTCCGGTTGTGAAACCGGCTACCATCCGAACCGTTTTGAGTATTGCAGTCTCTCGAAACTGGCCGATTCACCAACTTGAAGTGAAGAATGCCTTTCTTCACGGACACCTTCAAGAGACTGTGTACATGCATCAACCTCCGGGTTTTCGTGACCCTCGATTTCCGGATCATGTCTGCCACCTACAACGTTCTCTGTATGGCCTAAAACAAGCACCTCGGACGTGGTATCATAGATTTGCTGAGTATGCGGTACGACTCGGTTTTCATCGTAGCCGAACAGACTCATCTCTATTCATTCACCATTCACCAGAGGCGACTGCTTATCTTCTCTTATACGTAGATGATATCATTCTCACGGCGTCGTCTACTACTTTTCTTGGGCAGATCATCACTCAGCTCAGTCATGAGTTCGCCATGACAGATTTGGGTGCCCTTAACTACTTTCTTGGCATTTCCGCATGTCGGTCACCTACTGGTCTATTTCTGTCACAACAAAAGTACGCCACTGAGATCCTCGAGCGTGCCAACATGCTCAACTGTAAGCCCGCTCGCACCCCAACAGATTCTGCCCAGAAATTGACTGCTGATGTCCCCACTGTGGCAGACTCTACTCTATATCGTCGTCTTGCTGGGGCCCTCCAGTATCTCACGTTCACTAGACCTGACATTGCATTTTCGGTTCAACAAATCTGCCTTTATATGCATGATCCTCGTGAGCCACACTTTCAAGCTCTCAAGCGTATCCTACGGTACATACGAGGCACCTTAACCCACGGCTTACAGATACATGTTTCCCCTTCATCAGACCTTATCGCCTATTCAGATGCCGACTGGGGGGATGTCTTGTCTCTCGCAGATCCACCTCCGGATATTGTGTTTTCTTAGGCGATAACCTTGTGTCTTGGTCCTCCAAGCGTCAAGGTGTCATATCTCGCTCTAGTGCCGAAGCTGAATATCGCGGCGTAGCCAACGCCGTGGCCGAGACTAGTTGGATCAGAAATCTCCTTCGTGAACTTCACACACCACCCACAAAAGCTACAATTGTTTACTGTGATAATGTGAGTGCGGTATACATGTCATCAAATCCGGTTCAACACCAACGAACCAAACATATCGAAATTGACATTCACTTTGTTCGGGACAAAGTTGCTATCGGCCAAGTTCGGGTCCTTCACGTTCCATCACGTTTCCAATACGCCGACATATTCACGAAGGGATTACCATCATCGCTGTTTCACGACTTTAAATCCAGTTTGAACGTTCGAAATTCGGAAGCTCAAACTGCAGGGGGATGTTAACATATTATTATTGTTGTATTTTTAGTTAATAAATAATTTGTAATTATGTAGATAGGCTTAGCCCGGCCCGTGGCCTTGATCTTTTAGGGTTTTACTGTGTATTTATATCCCTTGTAATTCATCTTTCAATCTCAAGGAAAATCATTCCTCTTCATGGTATCAGAGCAAGGTTCGCCCGTGGTTGGTCAAAAAGCCGCACGGACTCCACGTAACCCAAAGTATCCACGTGTTAGGCTAAAAGAACGCCACACGTGAGGGGGCGTGTTGAGCAATGTCCCACATCGGACACAAAGTGAACTTGTAATGTGCTTATAAGGGTCCTGGGCTACTCCATCCATAGCCAATTGGTTTTGAGTTGGAACCCCACAAACTTACACGTACCTCCAGAATGCGTCCCCCAGGGCTCGAACTCGGGTTCACCACTATGTAGTGCCTAAGCCTTACCACTAAGCTAACACTCCAGTAACACCCGACCTCTATTTAGTCCTTGTATAAGACTTTTATTTGAGGTATTTCTAGTATTGAATTGTAGAAAAGGGATTAAATCCATTATTTGATGTATTGTGGAAATTTTATATTTATCCGCTCTTTCTAAATTTCAGCGTGTTGCAGTTGAGAGCTAGTAGGATCAATCAATCCAAAACTTTATCATGGCTCAAGAACAATATTTGGTGAATCTTGAATATTGTAATATTCTTCTACATTGACATTATTCGAAAAAGAATTCCTTCTTTCAAGCTTGCTTTCTCACTACTTTTGGTTTACATCTGTTGATCTTTAAACTATTCATTATGCTTTTTTATCGGCTACTACCATCTCTACCCACTTGGTGTGAATTATGCTTCCATCTTTTTCACGAAGCAAACGTCTATCAAACACTAAAATTAACTTATCTGATTATCACATTTTGATACAACAATAAGTTAATCCAAATACTTTTTTTTAATTCAAGTTAATAAACATTTTTTAAAATAAACATAATTATCTATACTCTATATTATATTATAAATGAGCTAATACGGTTATTCTTGAAAAATTAAGAGGTATGCATTTTAAAGCCTAATGTACAACTTGTTAAGCTATGACAACCGACTCTCCAGTCTCCACCCATTCCTTAACCCACGTTCATCCCAATTTTCGTTTTCATTTATAAATTACACTTAATAATTTTATAATTAACTATTTAATTTACTTTTAAACCCTTACTTTTTCATTTTAATTAAATATTTCTCATTTTAACACGAATAATTGTATACCAAGTAGAATGGATTAAAAAACATACATATGTTTTTAAAAAATATATCATTGTAATCGTCACGTTAACACCTTTGAAATGAGTCTAATATTGAATATTTTTTGATTTAATGATAGTGTTAAATATCACAAAGACACGTACACATATATGTATATGAAATAATTAGTTTTATGTTTCCCACATTCTCATTTTAACCCCATATTAAAAATACATAATTAATTATAGTACATTATAAAATGCATTTTTTATAAACTATACCATTATAATTATCTTGTCGATAATTTGAAAATAATCTCATTATTCTGTATTTCTTTAACTTAATAATGTTGCAAAATAAAATATATGGAGATTTTTCAACAATGATGTGTTCAATTTTTTTTTATTTTGTACATTATCTGCTTTAGATTAATCCTTCAAGTTATCGATTTTAAATTCGAGATGATTTACATTACAACATGTGCGAATGTGTTCCTAGTTTTAAATAAGCAATCTAGACACCTTCTAAGGCCGTTTTTGGCAAAAATAAGCTATCTTATAAGCCAGTCCATCCAAATATGTACCATAAGCTAGCTTTTTGAAATGCTAATTTGAGTAGTTTTTTGGGATTTTTTGTAACTTTTTCGAATTATATCCTTATTAATGTTAATTATTAAATTCAAATATACAAATTTTGATCATTATATACTTATAAGCCAGTTTTGCTTAAAGATAACTTATTCATATGCTAGCTTA